>CM066323.1:26589000-27789000 GCA_033807775.1 Saussurea involucrata
GTTACTCCTGTTGCTATAGAGAAAATGCATAGGGCACATGAGGAGGCCCGTGTGGCGAGGGATCAGGAGAAGCTGGCGATGGAAAGGGCCGAGGGCTATTTCACGAAGCTTGCCGAAGTCCAGGACTTTTACGCGGCGTCGTTGAGCGCGAATAAAGACCTTCAGCGTGTTATGAAGAAGACCCTTGAGAAGTCTACTGCGACTGAGGCAGAGTTACGAGCGACTAAGGGCTCCTTGGCCGAGAGAGAAAAACAGGTCGAGGACCTTAAGTCGCTCGTGGAGGCGAAAGAGGAGAAGATCGCATCCTTAGAGGAGCGTCTCCAGTCGTTTGAGGCTCCAACCCGTCTGAGGGTTCGAGCGGCGGTTATGCGTCGCCATTTGAGGGGGTTAGACCCTATGGCCGGAGCCGAAGAGGAGGTCAAAACCTTCTTAGAGCAAGTCGAGGACGAGGATGAACTCGACCAAGAAGACAAGCTCGAAGAGGAGGACCCGACAGACGCAACGGTCGATGTAACTAGCGACGAGGAGGTCACTGAGGACTCCTCTCTACCTTGACTTTTGTCTTTGCTTTGTCTTTAATATGGTGTGACTATAATCGGCCGTGCCTTTTATTTGTACAGTTTTGATCATATAAATACAAGTGAGATTTTGTTATACTTTCGTCGTACACCTTTTACTTTGCTGCGAATGAACAAAATAAAATGGAAAGATAACAAGACTTAAAAACGTATGTAAAGCTGTATGTATGGGATACTTGTAATCGTGAAGTAATCAGGCGACCGGGGCCGAAGAGGTATTTTAAGTGTGGAATTCAAGTCATAGGACTTGTGTCTCCAACACTTACTTTAAAGGGCACCTGTGATGGTCGTAAGACCTGTATGATGAATCATAAGATTCCCTTTGTGATATGCAAGTCTTAGAGACTTTATTCCTCACGATGAAAATCGGAAGACTTGTATCTAAGTCGTAGAGGCTCATAAATTGTAGGACCTGTGCCTTGATCACCATAAGACTTATGTTTTAAGTCGCAGAGACTTCATTTGAGTCGCAAGAAAAGAATGACTTTGGAAGTAATCGGGCGATTAAGCCGAATATACATTCTAAACCATAGAGTCTAAGTCATAAGACTTCGTATTTATGACTCAAATTTGAATGCACCTGTTGTGATCGTAAGGTTTATGTACTGAATCGTACGAGTCATGAGTTATGGGTCACGACTTTATCGGTCGTGACATACTTATCGTGACCTTGTAGTCTGGAAGACTCTGTCTTCTCTCGATATAGATCGTAAGACTGGTGTTCGTGCGATTCTGTGAGCGTGTAATATAATATTCAGGGGTGGTCGTTGGTTTGACCAACGACCCTCCGATGCTTAAGTCAGTAATCGTTCGTTGAAATAAATCGAAAGTAAAAAGAAATAAAATGTACTGTCACCCAGCTTCGTGGGGTTGAGACCGTGGGTTACGATCCAGACGTATGATCACCTGTGGACCATTGTCGTACGTGATTTCGGAAGGAATTCTGAACCTGCATAGGATGTTAGTCTGGATAAAAGAGATGACTCTTCTCTCCCGAATCTGGGGGTAGGCGTTTGTTCGTTCATAGGAATAATTTGTAAAGACTAACAGGAAAATGAAAATTTCATGCCCTTATGAAGGGTCGTGGGATTAAGGACGTATGTAAAACGTTTTAGAAGGTTGATATGTCATACCTGAGTGTTGTTGATGGGCGTTACATACCTGGTGACGTTTATCGTCGGTTATAGAGAATTACCTCTGTCATGGGGTCCGACTGCCCCCAAGTCGTGAGCTATGTTTATGCCCATGACCGGTAGCTGAGAACTGTAGTATCGTATGGGGTACAGCATGCCCCCTTGTGGTGACTGCAGGACGATACCTGGATTTACCTTTTCTGGCGTAAGGATAGATTAGATCATATCGTGTACAGTCGCCACAATGTTGGTTTCACTTTTGAAGTTTCATCGTTGCTTTATAGCAATCACGGGCGGTGTTCTGCTCGCTTTTGATTTTATGTACTCCCCATGGTGTCGGAAATTTGATCGTCTGGTGATAGGTTGAGGGGACCGCTTTCATATCGTGGATCCAAGGTCGACCAAGTATAACGTTGTATGTTGATGAACAGTCAATAACGTTAAATCTTGTTTGCTTGTTGACCCCTTTAGCATACACCGGGAGGATGATATCTCCCAGAGTGTTGGTAGAATCGCCATTGAATCCTATCAGAGTCGTCGATCGACGGGTGATCTCTGATTTATCGATCCCATAACTTTGATAGTGCTTAGAAAAATGATGTTGGCCGAACTGCCCCCATCGACCAATACTCTTTTGGTCGAGCAGTTGCCAATAGTGAGCTGGATGATCAAGCCATCGTGATGTTTTTGCCAACTATCCTGGAGGTCGTCTTGATCGAACGTTATCGGCATCGCCTCCAGTTCCAGTTCTTGCTTTGGTCGAGATGACCGAGGAATGGGATATTCTCCCGACGATTGACTGGCGTGCCGCTTGGCTGCCGAATAGGTTAAACCACACACGTCGGATCCACCCGTCACACAATTGACGACCTTTTCATGGACGGGGGATGCCGGTCTTATGACATCAATAGGCATAGATTCTTTAGTAATCAAGCCTTATAGATGACCCTTGGGGACGATCCAGGCTAACTCCTTCTGTAAAGCAAGGCAGTTATCTGTCGTATGGCCATGGTCGCTATAGAAGTCGCACCATTTGGTCTAATCTTTCTTGTCGTCATCTCTATCACTCTTTTTGGGCCATCGAACAAACGACTGAACGTTTCTAACAGCGTCGACTAGCTTTTTCATCGTTCCCTTGAACCCATAAGAAGAAATCTTAGGATATTGCGAGAATCGAGTCGGAGGATTGTTCTTCTTCTTGTCGAACCGAAAGTTCGATATTTGGCGCGACGGCTCCGACTTGACGCTTGGTTTGGGTTTGAAATCTGGCTTCTTGATCCCGAGCGACTTTTGTCAGTGGAATGCTTACGGCGGAAGACTAAGTCGTCTTCGACCCTCATGTACGCTAGAGTTCTAGCTCGTACGTCTTCGAAATTCTCAGGTGGGTATTTCGTAAGATCAACGTACAATCTTGTAGTGTTGTCGTCAAGACCACGTTTGTAGGCCTCGATGGCAGTCTTGACGTCACAATTTCGAATGCTGATCATTTATGCGTTAAAGCGATTGAAATAACTACGGATGGACTCTTCGGATTTTTGGACGACGTAGTACAGGTCGCTGGTCTGCTTCTCCATCTTGCGACCGCTGGTAAACTGCTGCGAAAACTGGTTGACCAATTCTGCGAAGTTGCTGATGGACTTGAGTTTGAGGTTGATCAACCATTGGAGAGCAGGACCTTTAAGGGTCGTGCCAAAGCTTTTGCACATGCACACTTCTTGATATTGCTGTGGGATTGATACTGTCCACATCAATTGTTTGTATTGTGCAATATGTTCTGTTGGATCAGTTATTCCTGAATATTTTGGAGTGAAAGCAGGAATGTTGTACTTCTTTGGTACATCGACAGTCGCTATCGTGTCAACGAAAGGCGACGATTGAAATCCTGGGCGGGGTTCGACGTCGACGGGGACGGCGACGCCTGGTAACTTGGAAAGTAACGACAACATCTTGTCATTCTGATCTTCCAGTAACCTAAGTCGTTGGGAGACGGGGTCATTAGGATCGGAATTTACACCTGTTTGAGGATTGACGCCTGAATTCGTAGCCTTCGCCGTACCGTTTCCGTACGAAGAACCATTGGCATCCCCGTTGAGAGGGACGAAGTACAGCGGGGCACCATCATGCAAAGGTGGAGGTCTCAGGTGCTGAGGGGGAAATTTTCCTTGATGAGGGTTACTGACAAATGCCCCCAGACCTGAGTTATTGGAAAATGGCCCTGGACCGGTCTGGAATTGGGGCCTCATGATAGGTACACCCATAGGCCGGGGACCATTCTGAGGACCAAAGGAATTGCCCATCGCTGGGTTCCTCAAAGAAGCGATTTATGCGGCTGCTTTCTGATTCTGCTCATGCAGAGCTTGAATCTGACTTCGGGCTGCATTCAATTCTTATCGAAGTTGAATCATGGGATCCTGATAGTTTTCCATTTACCTGAAAATAACAAAAGCTTCCAAGATTGTTAGAGCGATGTATGCGATGGTCTGAGATTTTCTCTAGATGGGGTCCCACGGATGGCGCCAAACTATAATGCCAAAAATCGCCCAAAAGAACAACGTAAGGTTGATGTGGACTTTTAACAACTAAAGAAACGTATCTCAAGACCAAGCAACACAATCACAAGGGAAAAGTAAGTAAGACAAGAGATTTGGTGATGCGGAAAACCCCAAAACGAGGGAAAAACCGCGGTCGACTTGTGAGAGTCGACGATGCACTATAGTCGCCAAACAGGGGCGAAAGTCCTTTTGTAACAGTTGTTTTGTGTACAACAGATTACAAATAAATGTAAAAATAGACTTAGTCGTGTGTAAATGACGTGTGTCGTGTGTTAATCGTGCGAAATAAACTGTTGTCGTGCGGTTCGAACTGCTGTCGTGCGAAGGTTGCCTTAGCGATATTTGTTCGAATGCTTTGTAGATTGCTGTGTTTTCGATGTGAAATAGTTCAGAGAACAGATGGAGCATATGTTGATTCGGTCAGTATCAGTTGTTCCAGATGAGATTCGATTAGGGCTGTAAACGAACCAAACGTTCAGCGAACCGTTCGGCGGGAAGTTCGTTTATGTTCGTTTATTTAATAAATGAACGAACATGAACAATTTTTTTTGTTCGTTTAGTTAAACGAACGAACATGAACAAATGTCTCGTTCGTTCATTTATGTTCGTGAACGTTCGTTTATTTATGTTCGTTAATGTTCGTTTATTTATGTTCGTTTAACAATTCAATATTTAAGAATTCAATATTTCAACTATTATATATATGTAATCATATTTAGTAATTGTAATTATAATTTTATATAATTTTATATTATGATAAAAACAAAGAGTATTAAGTTTTGAAAGAAAAAGTTTTGAAGAAATTTCAGTTGATTCCAACTCTTATATAGAACACTTATACACCTATTTTTGTACTAAAAAATCGATGTGGGATACATAGTAAGAGAGAGTAACCGGTGGTAAACAACAACATAAAAGTGGGATTTTCACCCATCCCACATCGGTGGTAAACCACATTTTCTATTATAAATAGGATTCTCACCCCTTTCATTTTCTAGCAATCAACTCTTGAGCCAACCATGGTGGTTCAAGCCCATTGGCTTGAGCCTTACCTTATGGCTGTGGGTTGCTATCAACTTTTTTGTTTGGGTTCCTTGTGGTTTGAGTCTTGTGGCTTGAACTCGATGGTTTGAGCCTTATTGGCTTGAACCCATTGCAAAATTTTAACTGGAGCACCCCAAGATAGTGGGTTCACCTTGTGTTCATTAATAAATGTTTGATTGTGTTCGTTTAATATCTTAACGAACATAAACGAACGAACACGAACATAGGCATTTTTTAAATGAACGAACACGAACATCAAAGTTTTTGTTCGTTTATTGTTCGTGTTCGTTCGTTTGTTCGGTTAAGTTAAACGAACGAACATGAACAAGCCCTTGTTCGTGTTCGTTCAGTTCGTTTACAGCCCTAGATTCGATAGGTCTTTCGGTTGCAGAATAGGCCTTTATATAGCTTCCGTTGGTCATTAAATGTGTCTTTATGGCTTGCTTTGTAACAGTTGTCGGGCTTTAAATGTCATTGATGACTCGTCCGTTACTGGCCGTTTGCACCATGAATGCTCGTGGACCTGCATTAATGAACAAAAGAAATGGTGTTGACTGTTAACGGTTAGTATAATCATACGACCGTCTTAAGTCTCATACGTCGGTCGTACGTACGATTGAGTACTCGTTCGCAAACAACTTGTAAGACCTTATCTTAATACAAGAGTGGTCTTATGGAAATGTTATCTGAGTTTTCTCACGTCGGCCGTGAGGTGTGATTTTTTACCCAAACAGAACCGAAGGCCAATCTTTGAGATACAGATCGATGAGTTTATTACAAAGTTGGACTACCACAGACTGAGGCTAGTACTGAAACTACCTGGGCCTAACTCAAGACCTGGGAAAACAGAGTTTGATCCTTATCCAACTGAATCAGAAGTCTTTGAAGGAATTAAAGCCATAGGATACGATGGAGAACTGAATCAAGTCAAGGATTTCAACAAAGGGAATCTACCACCTGCTTACTATGCAATCTTCTCTGTCATAAACATGTGCTTGACTTCAAAGCACTCCGGTATCGATAATGCGAGTCTCAGCATTCTGAAGTTATTTCATGCGGTAGTGTACGATCTACATGTAGATTATGCAGCTATCATCTGGAATGAGCTTCACCATAAAGTGGAAGACAGAGAGAAAAACAAAGGCAAACCATATGTACCTTATATGCGGTTTTTACAGATCATCGTTCATAGCATGCTGAGATCCAACAGGGATATTCCAAGAAGACTAAATCATCCTTTTGTACCTGAAAAATCAATGCAATACCTCCAAAAGTCAAAGCAGAGTTTCAATTATGAGATGCCATTACCTGAAGGGTTCCTCAGATACGCAAATCAGGACGTTGGGTGCATATTAGAATATAGAGAGTCTATGGTCCGTCCAGAATTGGAGGGACCTACCCCAGACTCAACCCCTAGGAGAGAGGTGTCTTTGAGGGTTCAGGAAGCAAGGGCTACTGAACGGGGAGCGCAGAGGGAAAATACCGAGAGGGGAACTGGTGGGGTTCGAACATCTGTACCTGAAGACACATGGTTATCGTCTGAGGACACACATATAGATAACCGTGTGATTCAGTCTAACGAAGCTCTTATTCCATGACATATTGGCAGAGCTTCGACCAGAATCACTGAATCTTCTAGTGATGGTTCAGAGTCTGAAAACACGTCTGATTCTGTGGAGGAACATGATGATCAAGGAAATGATGATGATGATGACAATGATGATGATGACAATGATGATGATGATCAGGATATCATAAATGCTAATATTGATTTTGGTGATGTTTCCCAATTCATGGAATTTCCGAATATGTCTGCTACAACAACAGTTCCTTTGGAAGATATTCACTTTGATGATATACCGGAAATGACTCATATGGATGTTGAAACTGTGGAAACTGTTATTGAAACAGTTGTGGGAGATATAAGGAGAACTGAGGGAGTATTAGTTTAAAATATAGGTGAGTCTGCGAGAGAAATTGAAGAAAAAAATATGGAGAGTGTGAGTGCTACCTTAACCTACTATACCAGAAGGGCAGTCACATCTACCACTATGTTAGACAACCTAGGGGGGGTAAGGTTGTATTTAAAACTTTTACTTTCAAAAATTCTTTTACAAATAAATACAGTACAGAAACAGTATAAATAAATCAGAGTATACAAATAATAAATACACAACAATTATATAAACAGATATAATTAAAATGCACAGCGGAATAAATAAAGAGATAAAGGTTAGAGATACTTGACACGGAGATTTACTGATTTACCACCAACTGTGATAAACCAGCAGCCGAGACACTTCCCGACACGATCCAATAAATGTATTCTTTACGGTAGAATACAAACCAAATACAGAGCAAAGTAAACGGTTCTCTAAGCCTCAGCTTATTGAGATGTACAGGATCACACACCCGTTATTCAAATACTTACAAGAGGAGTATAACTCACAATGGGTAATCACTCTTGTATAATATCTCACACTTGGATATTTTATAAAAAAGGTTTTATAAAATATATATATTATAAATGAGAGAGATCAGAGTTTGGTTGCTGCTTGTTGATGTTTTTTTTTTGTTACTTCCATCACCACCAGCATGCATCATTTATAGCAACACTTCCAACGGAAACAAGCATCCGCGGTATACCGCCAAATGCACGCGGTATACCGTGCAGTACAAAGTACGCTGACACTTCAACGGCTCTCATGCAAAGTTGACTTCTGGAATACGTACCCGCGGTATACCGGCTAGGACTCGCGGTATACCGCCGTCAGAAAAAGTACTTCCAACCAATCAGAAACAAACACCACGCCTGCCGCGGTATACCGGCTGAACACCCGCGGTATACCGGCCGTACCACCGCGGAATACCGGCTTTACCTTCGCGGTATACCTGCGTCAGATAGTGGTTGCAGAAACAGTACGCATGGCAGATACTTCTAGAACCAAAATTTCTTATTTAAAAAAGGTTTTTAGAAATATCCAAGTGGTATATTATTTTAGGGTGTTTATCATTATTAGTTATAAACAATGATGACGACGTAAATCTTCCGTCTTGAACTCTTCAGATAAAATCTTCGTGTTCTTCAAGAACTGTACACTTGGATAGAATTGTTAGATAAACAATAATACGGTGTGTTTGTAATCATCAAAATAAATATAAATAAATATATAGAGATGTGGTACACTTGCACCAACAATCTCCCCCTTTTTGATGATGACAAACACAACCGCTAAGCATGAGCATATGCGGTTTCTCTCCCCCGTTTGTCGAAGCAAAAAAGGGTTAAGAAAGACGGTATGCTCCCCCTCGAGAGATGCTCCCCCTCAAAATATGCATATAATTGAGAGAGCATAAACTCATGGGTAAAAGAGCTAAAACGCTCCCCCTCAAATTAATAACGATATCAATTTGATTTTATAAAATTTGAGGGATAAAATAAAATGCAAAAAGCAATAGAGACAAAGATATACAAACCAATACGAAACACTTGCACCAAAACGGATCTTAAGGCTTCAATTTTCGGTTAATTTTATGTGATAAAAAAAAACACCACGTATTATGACCTCGTCAGGTAACCACGTATTATAACCTCGGCAGGTAACCACGTATTATAACCTCGGCAGGTAACCACGTATTATAACCTCGGCAGGTAACCACGTATTATAACCTCGGCAGGTAACCACGTATTATAACCTCGGCAGGTAACACGTATTATATCCTCGTCAGGAAACACGTATTATATCCTCGCCAGGAAACACCTACAAAAGGCAAAGAAAATATTTCGTGGTACCCTTTTCTTATGGGTCCTTTTAACAGTTAGTATAAAACATAAACTGCAAAAAATATGTTGTCGACATAAAACAAAATACGACAAACATACAAAGCCATATAAATGGTTTAAAACCACAAACGCATCCCACCGGGATTGTCAACATTAAACATTCCTTTCGGAATCCATTTTCTAACCATTTTTATTTTACGATCGTATTTATCATAGACGTAAAATGAAGCATGCAAATTTACATTATTCTTTGGTCTAGAAAATTTGCTATTATACATGCAAGCATACGGTTTCCTCGGCATATAATTCACTTTATTCATTTTGGATACATACGGAGGTTTTTGCACATAAGGTTTTCTCGTTTTAACTTTAGGTGGTTCAAAACACCTTTTAATTTGAATACACGAGCACGTATCAATACATGTATTAGAACCAATGCCTTTTCGGCAATTTATACGATTTGATATATTAAGCATTTTAAGCACTTTATCATTGCTACTATTAAAAGCATTTGCTAATAAGTCATTTTTCTCATGCGATTTACATTTAGCATTTAAACATGCAATTTCATTTTCAAGAATCTCGCATTTTGCACATATAATATCTTCATGTGTCTTTTTATTTAAGCATGCAATTTTATCATTTAAAATAACACAAGATTTACAAATATCTTTTTCACTTAATTTATTTTCTAATTTAGTGATAACATCTAAATCATGAGCAGATTTTTGTTTACCGTCATCTATTTCCTTTTTATATATAGATACGGTTTCTTTTAAATTAGAAATTTCATCTTTATATTTATTTGCGAGAGCAGCCATATCATGAAATGATTTATATAATTCGTCAAGATTATTTTCATCGTCACTATAATAATTATCACTATAATTACTATCACAATTATTTTTAGAAGGACATGATGAAGATACCTCATTATCATGGTCGGCCATGAGACAAAAATTTTGGGCCTCATTTATGCTTGCGCTACACGCGCCTCCAACTAAAGCTTTTGGTGTGTTGATTTGTTTTGCTCGTTTCGGACACACACTTGCATAGTGATCCTTGTCACCACACACATAGCAAAAGCCTTTCTTTTTATTGGCTTTTTCATCGTCGCTGGATTCGTCATATTTGTCTTCACGTTTATGGACGTTGCGACTTTGGTTTTTACCACCACGACGGTAGTCTCCATTTTCTTGAAACCTATCATTATTAGTAAACTTTTTGTTAGATAAAAGTTTAGAAAGTTTTCTTACCAACTTGACTAAATCGTCAAGTTTTTCGGGTTCGTCATCCGAGGAACTTGCATCTTCCTCCTCTTCCTTTTCTTTTGAGGCAACGACTTTGAGAGCGATGGATTTCTTTTTGACTTGCTCCCGGACTTGATTTCTTTTTAGTGCGATTTCGTGCACTTTAAGATTGCCGATGAGATCATCGAGCTTCATCGTTGCGAGATCTCGGGAGTCTTCTAAAGATGTAATTTTTGCCATCCACTCCGAAGGAAGTGCTCGAAGAATTTTCCTTACATAGTCTTCGTTAGGATAAGTGCGACCTAATCCCTTCAAAGTAGTCATAATGAGGTTAAAACGTTTAAACATTGAGTCGATTGACTCATCTTTTGACATTTCGAACAGTTCATAATCATGTACTAAAATATTTATTTTAGAGCTTTTAACTTGAGTATTTCCACGATGAGTGTCACTCAAGCTTTGCCAGATTTGATTAGCAGTTTTACAGGTATATACTCTTTCTATTTCATCGGAAGTTAACGCAGCATATAATATATTTTTAGCCTCAAAATTTAAACAAAAATGAGATTCTTCAGCGGGAGTCCAGTCTTTAACAGGTTTATCAACAATAACATTATTTTTTATAATAGTAGGATTAAAATTCCCATTTTCTATAATATCCCAAATTTTTTGACTTTTGCCACGAACGTGACATTCAAATAGCTCGGCCCAAATGCCAAACTTTTCAGTATCTATCAAAGGAGGTTTAGAAAACACAAAATTAGTTTGTTGAGCCATTTAAAAAAAATATTTAAACAGAAAATTTTTGAAAGACCCGCTCTGATACCAAATGTTAGACAACCTAGGGGGGGTAAGGTTGTATTTAAAACTTTTACTTTCAAAAATTCTTTTACAAATAAATACAGTACAGAAACAGTATAAATAAATCAGAGTATACAAATAATAAATACACAACAATTATATAAACAGATATAATTAAAATGCACAGCGGAATAAATAAAGAGATAAAGGTTAGAGATACTTGACACGGAGATTTACTGATTTACCACCAACTGTGATAAACCAGCAGCCGAGACACTTCCCGACACGATCCAATAAATGTATTCTTTACGGTAGAATACAAACCAAATACAGAGCAAAGTAAACGGTTCTCTAAGCCTCAGCTTATTGAGATGTACAGGATCACACACCCGTTATTCAAATACTTACAAGAGGAGTATAACTCACAATGGGTAATCACTCTTGTATAATATCTCACACTTGGATATTTTATAAAAAAGGTTTTATAAAATATATATATTATAAATGAGAGAGATCAGAGTTTGGTTGCTGCTTGTTGATGTTTTTTTTTGTTACTTCCATCACCACCAGCATGCATCATTTATAGCAACACTTCCAACGGAAACAAGCATCCGCGGTATACCGCCAAATGCACGCGGTATACCGTGCAGTACAAAGTACGCTGACACTTCAACGGCTCTCATGCAAAGTTGACTTCTGGAATACGTACCCGCGGTATACCGGCTAGGACTCGCGGTATACCGCCGTCAGAAAAAGTACTTCCAACCAATCAGAAACAAACACCACGCCTGCCGCGGTATACCGGCTGAACACCCGCGGTATACCGGCCGTACCACCGCGGAATACCGGCTTTACCTTCGCGGTATACCTGCGTCAGATAGTGGTTGCAGAAACAGTACGCATGGCAGATACTTCTAGAACCAAAATTTCTTATTTAAAAAAGGTTTTTAGAAATATCCAAGTGGTATATTATTTTAGGGTGTTTATCATTATTAGTTATAAACAATGATGACGACGTAAATCTTCCGTCTTGAACTCTTCAGATAAAATCTTCGTGTTCTTCAAGAACTGTACACTTGGATAGAATTGTTAGATAAACAATAATACGGTGTGTTTGTAATCATCAAAATAAATATAAATAAATATATAGAGATGTGGTACACTTGCACCAACACACTAGATCTCATGTGTTGGGATCAGGTATTGAAAAGAACGTTAGTAGCCCACTAACGCACTTGCACACCCAAGCCAGCCATTCAGTTTCTTCTCAACAAGAAACTGTCTCACTTTCTCATGGGGCTATAACACATAATCTATCCTTCTCTCATTCGAAGAGTTTGGGTATTGAAACAGAGAGACATCCTCCTCAGTCCTCGACCTTCATTCCTGCACAGTCATCGAGTCTAGATCCAATTGCTGATTTATTATCTTCTTTGACTAGGACACTACCGGTTTTTGTTACATCTGACGGGAGTCTTAGTGCCCCATCCGGAACACTCGGAGTAATTCCTTCTGTAGGATTACAAGGACTGAGTGAAAGTCCTACCAGTGCTAACATCATGCCAACACTGAACGTAGGTCACACAGTTGATTCAATTGTTGTGTCAACGGGTAACCTAAGTGGTCCCGGTGGTGAATTGCCCGTTTTTGTGACAAGAAAAGATCTCGACAGCGCCTTAAAGGCTGTTGAGGAAAAATTGATCAAGGAGATACAAGGGGTCAAATATTTGATGAAAGGCAAGGGCCCTGTGATTGAGAATGAGCCTGAATTGCCTCCACCTCCACCACCTGTTATATCAACTCAAGTGCCTCAATCTGATCAATCCATTGATGAGTTGAAAGACCTATTATTTGCCAAACTTTTATCCATTAGCCTAGATGATCCACAAAACAAAACTCTTTTATCCTTACTTGAAAACTTTCAGTCTAGACCTCAACCACCTCCACCTACTCCTAATGTTGTGACTTCTTCAGAGTTCAACACGTTCAAATCCGAAGTACTTACCAGTTTGAGTGACATGAAGAAGACAATGGATGAAATGTCAAAGCAAGTTGCAATTCTGAATCAGAGTTGTAAGATACAAGCTCAGGGAGTTAAGAGACGGCATGATCAGGATCCTGGTGATCATGATCATGAGGGGGAGATGAGTAAGAAACGGAGATCTGATTATGAAGCTCCGAGTTTGGGAAAGACTATGTCTACGGCTGAAGTTATCAACATGTTTGAATTTGGTGCTATGGGTGAAGAAAGTGGTAATCAAATAGTCTTGTATGTGGATCCAAAGGTTGAACCGACGGTTGAAAAGCCTGAGGTAAATGAGGAGGAGATAAGGGAGGTTGTTGATTTATATGTTGAAGTGGTGGATGTCAGTTCAGATGATGAAGCTGATGTGAATGAAAATGGATATGACAAGTATTGGAGGATTAAGGAAGAATAAGAAAATGTACTGATGATTACAGATGGACAGAATGAACAAGAGGTAGAATTCAGTAAAGATGAAGTTGATTTTCTTACTCAGATCTATGGGCCAAGTACACCTGAAGACGTATCTGTTAGTCCTATCCAATCACCTGATCCTATCTCAAGTACTTTAATTTCTACTCAACCTGAAACTACATCTGTAGTCATTAACCTTACTCAACCAAATCTTACTCAACCTGAAACAACACCACCTATACCCATTATACCTGATTCTTCACCATATCCTCAACCATCACCTGATGAACCTAAACCCGAAATTCATGAACAACCATTCATTCCAACTTTTAACCCTTCATCTGACCAAGCTGGTCCATCCAACCCTTCTACCTCAAACCAACCTGGTCCTTCTACTTCCAGGAACCCAAGGCTAACCCAATTGGAGGAAAGGCAAAGAAATCTGAGGTTGAGAACACCATTCTTGGAGGATGATGAAAGGAGGTTGTTTGTTCATCATATCAGGAGGTTGAATCCCTATGCTGTTTTGGGGATTAATGATCAGTCGGCTGCTTACAAGTTTGAGTACATCTACTTCTTGAGGGCTAAGTGTCAGAAAGAAAGATTTGTGAAAAGCAAGAAGTTGATTGTTACAATCAAGGAGGTGTCAGCAAAGCTGTTCTACAAGATGTGGTACCCAGTCTTCGTAGTTCAGAGACAAGATTGTAAAGATTATACTTTCTCTGAAGATGATTTCTGTCATCTGTCTATAGAAGATTTTGAGACGATGTATCATTATTTCAGAGATCTTACCATCAGAAAAGATAATGTGATAATTGCCCTAAATGCTATAAGGAGATTCTTGAGGAGGCACATCCTATACACTCAGTGCCATGACTTCCAAATGGCTGTGGAAAGTGATCAACCGATGGTGAACTTGATAAGGCCCAATCAGATGATAAATGATTTGGAGAATATGCCATTGTATGCGGTGATCCGAGATCCTGAGTTTGGAGTTGTCTATAGAAATGAAAGAGGAGAAAGGAGGTTTCTAAGAGTCAGCGAGATTGCATGTTATTCAGATGGAATGTTGAAAGTGCTGTTACTTCAGTTGCAAGATCGTCTGAAAACTAATGATAGAGAAAGAGGAGATACTTGGATGCCTTCTCTTGCAAGATCTTTGGTGGTCAGAGCTATCAACGAGATAAATGATAGAATCTCCTTCAGAAGTGCTATGCGGCGAATAGAGACTTATCTGGGAGTTCGAAGAAGGAGAAGACCATTTCTGCCTTGATAACTAAGGGGGAAAATGTTAGGGTACTCAATTGTAGTTATCAAGTCATGTTGACTTTATTACTTTGTATGTTGACTTTCCAGTAGAAGCATGAGAGTGTCATGGCCCTACTATATAAAGAAAGTCCATTCCTTACATTTTGTAACTTTGTCATTTTAGTACTTTGAGAATATATAGATGACAAACACTTTCTCTCTCTAGATTCTCTATTTACTCTGATTGATTACACTAGATTTGGAATTAACAATAACCATATTTCATTTTGCACTATATCATAAAAGTCTTTTAATCATTCTGACCACTTTATCATTCTGCACCAAACCATTCAACAATTACTAAACAACCCCTTATTAAACTTGGCAAAAAAAAACCAATATTTTGAAATTTCCCTCGGTATTTGGTTATATCATTTGTCTATGCAATATTCACTCTATCGATTTTTGGATAGATTTTTGGACTAAGCACAAATTTCATAAATGTCCATGTAAGTTGAGTAAACAAATTCGAGCATGTTTTTTACTTTCTTAATGGAATCTTATACATACCTATCAATTTCTCATTAAATGAATTTTATTTTAAACACAAGATACTAATGCACTGTTTGGTTGTGGAATTCGAATAAATTTGATGAAATTAGAATGACAAGTTTTTTTGACCAGATTCAATTTATTTATTTGATTCACATAAAGAAATGATAGAATTCTTTGAATTCCATTGAATTCCACAAATTAATAAATTCAACATTCTTTGGCTTAAGTGAAGGAATTGAATTCTTACCAACCAAACGTGTGGTCAAATTCCATCAAATTCCTTTAATGGACTCCAATTCCATCAAATTCCATTTTGCGAACCAAACGCCCCTAAGGTTTTCGAGATAAACATTTGATGAACACCCCCCTTTGATTAATGGACGTTATTACCTTCCAACCATTTAGTGTTTTATACTCAAATGTGTTGAGAGTCATTCCATTGATTATTTCTAAGCTTGGAGACTATCAAATGCATTTGGATCTAGTGTTTACATTTAATTGAATAATATTTCCAAATATTCGTCATAGTCAAATTCTCGATGCAAAATGATTATATACTCTTAGTGCAATTTTTGTCTACCAAAACGGGTATTGTATGCAACAATTTTGTCGATATGCGCTAACCGTGATAAGAGTCTTTGTCCTTGTTTACCGGAGAAGACTGTGGCTCTTAACCTTAGCTTTACTTTTGGGCTTTTAGCCTCTTTTTGTACTTCAATAAAGTTTTAAAGCATTTTTTTCAACAAATTTGAAGAATCCTCTTATGAGTAGTTGAAGAAAGAGAGAATGACTTTTTGTTCTCTCTAGGAAAACTCCCAAAACTACTAATAAAATTAAATTGAGGTAGAGAGAACAACTTTTTAATGGATATTTTATTACTATAATTGATGTTAAAATCTATTAAAGATTCAATTGAGCTTAATTATGTTGAATACCATCCATTTAGTTATATTTTGCCCATAAAATATTTATTTTAGTGTTGTTTTTGCATTTTAGGTCTTGTAGCAAAATAACAAAAATAGGGAGAGCCACACAACCTAGTAGGTGACCCAAACCCTTTCTGTGTCCATCTACAAGGGATCATATGACCGATACAAAACCAACGCATGACTCGAAGTTCGTGGGCACCAATAGCACACACAACCCTTGATACAACCAAGGTCACAAGTGGTAAGTCAGTTGTCTTATAGCATTTTGCTTATATATAAGCTGTTAGGACGTGCGTACCGCCATCGGGTACCACGGCCGGGTTCGATAATCGGGTTCATCGGGTAGGCGGGTAGGGCGGTGTGGGGGGGGGGGGGGTCATTCGGGTTGGGGTGTCCGGGTACCAGTGGCTTCATGAACTAGATCGGGTTCAAGGGTTTTATTGGGTTCGGTGGGTTCGGTGAGTGGTAGCGGGTAGGAGTGGGTTCATTGGGTTGGCGGTACTCCACTTTAGGATAAGGAGGGTAGGAAAGAGAAAAGCTGATGTGGCGCTGAGGTGACATTCGGGTTCAGTGGGTTCATGGATAGGCGGTACGCATGGTCTTATTGATGCTAAGCCGGGTCTCACCAAAGCCTTTTCGTGCATAGATGCAGTTGTTGATTAGTATCAAAGGATACGTCCCTATTTAACCATTGTGTAGTAGAGTATTAAAATTAGTATTCAATAACAAAAAAAACAAATAAATTAGCACATTATAAATGTTTGTGGATCTATTACTCTTTGGTTTATTCTAGAGAGGGTGATGAAAGACAAGAAGTATACAAGAAAATAAAGTGAAGACATTGCAGTCACAAATGCCTTTCTCCACCGCCACCACCGCCTACCTCCGCCGATTTCCTCTTTACCCCTAATCATGTCCGACCACCCCACGATTCCCGATCCTCCGGCCGACGATGACGTCATCGACTCTCTTATCGCATCACAACCCCATCACCGCCCCTCCGCCGACTACTTCCGCCGCTGCCACCACCGATCCATCCACCTCACCCACCGTCAAGATTCCATCAACTGGATCCTTAGCGTATGTATTTCTATAAACCTATAACTCCATTTCTATATATGATTCAACATTTAATCTTTTCACATCTTTTAACGCAGGCTCACGCACATTATGGGTTTAAACCAGTAACCGCCATATTATCCGTCAACTATTTCGACCGCTTTCTCTCCTCCGCCTCTCTCCAGGTATATACACACACCTATCGTATGTATACACACCCAGCCCTTCATCGGGTATTCATTTGTGCATACAAGTAATTTGTAACATTAAGACGTGAAATTCACAAGTGCATAATGCATTTGTGTATAAAAACCAAAAAAACAAATAATTTAATTGTATGCAACAGTTTTTCGTTTTTTTAGATTTTTCCTGACACCTCTATGTATATATAATAACGATGTTGGGGTTGAATTACTATCAGGGGAATAATATATGGGCATTTCAGCTGCTATCAGTTACTTGTTTGTCGTTGGCTGCTAAAATGGAGGAGCTCCATATTCCTTCTCTTCTAGACCTCCAGGTATCGGAGCCCCGATTCGTATTCGAATCCAAAACGGTTCAGAATATGGAGCTTTTGGTCATGGCTAATCTCAATTGGCGACTTCGATCGGTCACTCCCTTCGATTTCATCCATTATCTCATCTCCCAGCTCCCGGTTTCCTGTAGACCCGACAACGATGACCCACATGGGAGTTTCCGATCTGCATGTTCGGATCTTATCGTCAGCACCACCCGCGGTATTTCCGCTACCCAACCCGATTATTTCATTGTTTATGATTCTGAAATAGATTATTGATTGCGGGTATGTTTCTGAATGTGAGCAGTGATTGAATTTTTGCGGTTTCCCCCGTCGGTGATTGCCGCGGCGGCGGTGATTGCAGCCGCCGGCGGAGTCGATTTACCGGAAAGTTTCTACAAGAAAGTAAACAAAGTAATCTTAATTTTTTTTTCTTTTATTTTGTGCAGTAAATTACATTTTTAGTCCTTATGGTTTGTTGAAAATTTCTATTTTCGTTCTTATGGTTTTAAAGTTATGATTTTC
This sequence comes from Saussurea involucrata, assembly GCA_033807775.1. NCBI lineage: Eukaryota > Viridiplantae > Streptophyta > Magnoliopsida > Asterales > Asteraceae > Saussurea > Saussurea involucrata. The sequence goes on from CM066323.1 coordinate 26,607,413, forward strand.
ACTCTTATGGTTTTGAAGTTATGATTTTCACTCTTATGATTTATAATTCATCACTTTTTCCATCCGTATGATTTAAAATTTATTGTTATCTTCATCCCTATGGTTTACATTTCATTTCTATTTTAATTCTTTATACCTAAAAGTAGTGTTTTGACCTCATGGACGAAAATATAAAATAAATGCAAACCATAGAGACGAAAACCGAAATTTCGAAACTACAAGGACCAAATACGCAATTTTTAGCAAACCACAGGATGAAAAATGTAATTTACTCCGTAAAATCAAATACTTTTTCGTCAAAGAAAAGGCGTGAAATTCGAAGCCTTGAAAGCTGTGAAAAAAATAAGTTTTACATAATTTTGTTCATTAAATTAACAGGAAATGGTGGGAAGCTGTCATCAACTAATGGATGAGTTCTTGGTGGACACGTGTCCATCAGCCAATCAGAGTAAAATGAAGCTCCGAAGAGCTGAGCAGTCGCGGCAGCAGCCACCGTTGAGTCCCGATAGCTGCGCCACCTGTTCGAACGACGGTCGTCTGTTTGGTCCAATCTCACCCTCCGGCAATGGTAGCTTGGAGAATCTTAGCCAAGCCGAGCCGCCAAACAAGCGGCTCCGATCATTTGTACAGGAAGAGCAGCAATAGATAAAAGCATTTTAAATTTATTTCTTATTATATTTTATATAAGACAGCAATTAAAAAAAGGTACTTTTATTTTTTCTCTATTTTTTTAATCAAATCTAATTTAAAAACTAAAACATTTAATCTTAAAACATAAATATTTTTCCGGATTTATATAGTTCAGGTGTCTCGCATCGATTTATAACCAATTTATTCAAAAATATAATAGAGGATTATAGAATAAAGAATACACATATTAAAACTCATAATCCTCAACTTTGAGGTTTAAAAATTGATTTTTCATTTATTTTGTTATGTTATACATGTTAGAAACGCATGCTTGTCACCACAATAAAATTGATTTTATAATGCTTTTAAAATATCCAAGTCTTTTAAAAAAAATATTTTATTGGGAATTTAATTAAAATACTCAAAGTTTGACTTTAACTTACCAAAATAACAATTTCTCTTTTGAATTTGCTAAAATACCCATTTTTTCCGCGAAAAGGGTTCCGCAATCGCGGGCAGGAACCATTTTTGAAAATTTTTGTCCCGCAGTCGCGAAAAAAAGTCCCGCAGCATATGTGATTTTGATTGTTTTGATTTGCAATTTACACTTTCAACCCCTATACTTATTTACTTACTTTACTTTATACCTTTTTTCATAATTTTAATTTTACATTTAACATATATAATCGTTTATTAACTAAAATACGTTAAAAAATACGTTTTAATTTTAACAAGTTACACCATTTTAATCGTCTCTTTAATACGTTCGAAATGAGACCAACATTGAATATTTTTGGATTTATTTATTTTATTATATATCATATATACTACATAAAAATATTTTTAATATTTACAATTCATACCCTTATAGTTAATTATTTAATTTATGATACTCTTATAGTTAAAATACGTTTTATTTATTTTATTATCGATGGTCCAAGTGTAAATATTAAAAATTGGCGGAGACTTTGTGATGGACAAACATCGATCCTTTTGTGCATACTCTGTAACTGCAAATATTTCAGCTCCAAACACACATGAATCATCATTCGTCAAATACCCACTTTCACATTTCTTAAATGAGTCCAGTGATACCAACTTATCAAAACCCCATTTCATATTCTTTTCGTGAAACCTTGTCTTATTGTCATTCACTATATCTATAAACACATACAAATAATAATAATTTAAAACGATTTAATGAATTAGTTAATATATGATTATTATGTTAATGCGATAGTAGTATAAAACAAAATTGAAAAAATAAGAGATGTACCATAAATTAAATAATTAACTATAAGGGTATGAATCGTAAATATTAAAAATATTTTTATGTAGTAAATATTAAATATAATAAAATAAATAAAACCAAAAATATTCAATATTGGGCTCATTTCGAACGTATCGAAGGGACGATTATAATGGTGTAACTTGTTAAAATTAAAATGTATTTTTTTAACGTATTTTAGTTAATAAACGATTATATGTGTTAAATGTAAAATTAAAATTATGAAAGTAAAAGGTATAAAGTAAAGCAAGTAAATAAGTATAGGGGTTGAAAGTGTAAATTGCAAATCAAAACAATCAAAAATCACACCACCACGGGACACTCCCCCGCGATCGCGGGATGAAAATTTTCAAAAATGGTCCTTGCCCGCGATCGCGGACCCTTTCGCGGAAAAAATGGGTATTTTGGTAAAATCAGGGAGAAAATTGGCATTTTGGTAAGTCAAAGTCAAACTTTGGGTATTTTAATTAAATTCCCTATTTTATAGGACTAAGTTTAGAAAATCAAACTAAAAATGTCTTATCTAAATTGTTATAATAAGTTTATATGACGTTTTTATATGTTTTAACACGTTTTTAAAACAAAATATTGTATTAACTAATTAAAAAAATGTATAAAATATGGGCTTATAGTTCACTTTTCAAAATTGTCTCATAAAATATGATAGCACGACATTTTACTTTAAAATGTTTTAAAAAACTAGTTTCACAAGGTTCTCGTGAGATTCTCAAAGTGATAGACTATATTCAGGAGGAAGGAGAAAAAAGGATTTATCCCCCTATTCAACTATCCATCCAAGAGCATTTGGCTTTAGAATACTTTTTTTTATAGGGAGGATAATATCTTTTGGCAGCTTAATCCTCACGGTAATAATTATGCCAATTCTGCCTAAAAATATCTTCAGGTGATCAAGAGGCCCCTTTTTCAATAAGACGTTAAAAAGGTCTTATAAATGTATTGTAACACTTTTGGATAATACGTTTTATAGCTTGCTCCAATAAACTTATGTTCTATAAAAATTGTATCCGGACGTTTAGAGAAGCATAAAACTAGAGGTTAACGAACTAAGAGATAAGAAAGATGCAGAAAATCAAAGCAGCTTGATACAAAGCAACAAGAATAAAGAGAGATTCAAAGAAGAAAACTGAAAAACGATTCATTAAGTAGTAATATGAACAAGACGGAAATATAATCAAATATAGTAAAGGGGCAGAGAAGAAGATAATTAACGTATGAAAACCGAATGAAATCGATCTCCAATGACATATGTTTCAAGATCAATGACTCAATGAGTCTTCTTCCCCAAGAATTGTAGAAGTCGACTAGAGGAACCAAAAACGAAAGTTTTCGTGCTCTCTTCTAAAAAACAACCTTTTTGTTTGACAAAAACCTAAATGAAAATTAATAACCAAGTCTAAAAGTACTAAAAAGCCTAATAAAAATCCGGCTATTTCACGCCCGAAAAGAAATCCTTTACTGGCACGAAACAAAACAGAAGGTTTATATTTTTTTTTCCAGATAATGTTCATTCTTCACGCTAGGGGAGTACAAAAACCGTTAACCCGCGAAACCCGACCAACCCAACCCACTAACAACCCAATTAAACCCAACTCGTCAAACCGTCGAACCACCAACTCCCCATTCCCAATTTAACGATTACTCTTGGGATCATTTATCAAAAAAGGACTATGTATGTGTTTGTAATTATTGTGGAAAATACTATGATTATCATAGTAAAAAATTGCTTAGCTTTCCAACTACCATTAACTTTGTTGGTATATTTTTAGTTTTATTTATCGTATTTCAATCGTGAAATTTGTGTATAATTCTAACCCGTCAACCCAACCCAACCCGCCCTAACCCCGCAAGGGTTGAGTTATACTTTTGAATGGGCTAGGTTGAGTTTTTCAAACCGCCATGATTGGGTTGGGTTGTAAATATGCCAAAAACCGCCCAACCTAACCCGCGTACACCCTTACTTCGCGCTAGTGAAAGCAAACATAATGCAAATCTTGAGTTCTGGAGGGTTTTCTTCGCGTCCATGAGGTCATCCTTCGCACCCGCGAAGTGTGGCAGAATCTCTAATTTTCAAATTTTCGACTTTTAGCTTCATCACTTAATCAACTCGGGTATTTATCTTCGCTTTCGTCACTTCTTTCTTGGGATCACTCTTCAATCCTTCTGAATCATACACTATGTCACCTTCAACTTCTCGTAAAATCTGGGCAAAAGCATACCAAAAGCATAAAAACTATCCCAAAACCATTCCGACCGTGATTAGAGAGAGAAATGAAAAATAACTATAAAAATGCATGAAAAAGACTAAAATGCATAAAAGACGCAACTAGAATGCACAAACTTAGGTGCATCAAATGCACTTAACAATATGATAAAGTGTAAATGAAAAAACGGAAAATGAAAAGGTAAATAAGATTGAAAATAAACTAAATAAATAATTATTTGGATATAAAGTATAACTTATAAGCTAAAAGAAAATTAAGATATGCAGTTAGAGTTGGTTTCCAGTAATAATAGTAGTGGTCATGAGTTGAGTAAGAATGGATCTCCACATTTGGATCAATCCTAACTGAAAATCGATTAAGAATTCTCTTCTAAGCTAATTCATAAGTAATTTTGGGACTTAGTTTGAAACATTAGATCAACACTAATTAAAAATAAACAAAGGACCAAATCTCTTCTTACACCGGTCAACTTAACTTCTATTTTACAATGATTTTTTACCTATACACACCAGAAGCCTCAAAATTTTACAAATGGTTTCAAACATATAATCAAACTATAGAAGTTGAATTTGAGTTGGTGTTATGCATAATGTTTTCCCACATATTATAATATGCTCAAATTTACCACTCTCTCCCTAAATGAACAATAGGTCAAGCATAAAAAATTCTCTCCAGAAGACCCTTTTTCATAAATACAAAGTATGTTTAATAGGGTCAATTTAAACTTTCATGTTTATACCATCTCAATATCTTCCACACCATCTTAATAAAAAGTCCGATATTTATAGATTTATAAGATGACTCCTAGGGGCGGACCCGGGGGTGGGAGGTCGGGAGCACCGTGCAACCTCTCACCCGATTTTCATAGGTAGATATTTTATAGTGTATAAACGATGGACATACTAAACTTTGAGGATGTTTAGAGATATTAGTAGATACAAGAGATATCAACCAAAAAAAACCAAAAGGTCCACCAAAACCAACCAAAAAGTATATCAAAGTTAAACTAAATAAAACTTCAAAAAAACACTCGAAATCAAACAAAAAAATGAAAAAGTTAACTTAAATGGTGGAAATCGGCTAAAAACACATCACACGTATGCCTAAGACGTTATCTTTCATATTTTCTCAAAAGGTCGATTCTATTTGAAAACATTTTATTCCCCAAATCGACACAGTCGATTTTTTCTCATGTCAAACCGCATTTACTTTTCTATGTCTCGCGTTTGGCATGATACGAGACATGACAAAAACTCACTGTACCACGTTTGACGCAACATGGGATAGGGACAAGGACTAGGATAAGGTGGGACAAGATGAGACAAAAAGAACATTTTTCTTGTTCCACAAAAATAGGTGAGATAACATGGGACAAGAGTGGGACAGAAACTAAAAAATTATTGATTTACCCTTATTTGATATCTAACCTAATATTGTATTTGTTTTAATGGTCATCACCACGTATCGTTGCCGCCACAACCATTGGCGGCCAGCCGGCCACTAGTAGCCAATGCAAACCACCGTCGGCCACTGATAACTCTCATTTTAAGCGTTATTTACACATCATTTGTGTGAGTTTTCTTCCGTTTTAGTTGTGTTTTCTGTTTATGTGTTCGTGTTTTTCTTTTTATTAATTTATTACTCTTTGGAGTTGTTGAGGACGTTTTATGGTTATTTGCATCAATTTTTTGGTTTAATATTGTGCAACGATTCCCACTGTGAGCACGAGGACATCCCACTGTGGGAAACGACGAACCACTTCTTTTTAACGATGGACAAAGCTTGTACCTGGGCAACAACAATATTAAAATAAGCTGAAGCATGTTTGAAAAATCCCTAAAAATCTGGAGGAAGCATGCCTTGGTCTTTAACCACAAGTTTGAAGAAAGTTGTCCATGGGTTACTTCACTTTTTGGAACTATAAATTAGAGTTTATGGTCCCTTCTTTTGGATCATCTTGTAATAGTTGAACTCTTTAAATTTACTGCACTTAAGCATTCTTCAAGCTTCTTAAAAGCTTGAAGATATGTAGTTGTAATTGTAATATCTGTAACACCCTAAAATTCAGGGCTAATTTAAACCTTAAATTATAACAAGATTTAAACATAAACTTCCAACTTTATATCTGAGCAGAGAAATATCTATGAGGTCATATTTAAAAATTCCGAATTCTTCAAATAACCTATTAATCTAATCATGTCACTATAATCAGATTAACTAGGTTATCTAAGCAATCTATCAAAACCTCAATATTTATTATCTTCTCTGCTAATCCAAAAGGTCTTGTCCCACATCCCTTTATTTTCCCGAGCTAGTACCTGATAAGAAAACATTATTTGAAACGATTAGGCTAACGCCTAGTGAGAACATTCGGTTTCTAAATAATATTTGTACAAATCAATGTAAACAAGGCATAACAAACCTGATTTACCCTTTTTCTTACCACACGCGTAACCATCTTTTGATAACGGGGTTAAACCCGATTCCATGACTACGACCTGGCACTAAGTTCAGTCATTTCTCATGTTCCAGAGCCCACACTACGAATCTTCACTGATTCTAGATTGATGCTCTTATCCAATAAATCGCAATATACACATGCCCCTTTCTTGGAAAGGAAATAGAGATTACAATATACACATGCCAATCCCTTATTTTCCTTAGAAATCGGAAATTACGTTTATTCCACGATTTCTCACACACATCAGAATAACGAATAATCTTCATCTATTCCACGTGTTCATAACCACTAGTGCCTATGGATCCATTACACTTACTATACACATGCATAGTATCAAACTAAAACAGTCTTTAAGCCTAACACACTACCATTCAACTGTAAGTATGTTCAAGCTACTAGGATTGTATTTCAATTCCTAAATCGTACCCCTTTCAGAAGTTAGCAAAATCTAAAGTTACTGAGTACACAAAATGACCGGACATCAGAAGTTTCCGGACACCTCATTTTGTCCGGATATCATAACTTTCCGGGTACCACAACTTTCCGAGTAATACATAACTTTCCGGATAAAACATAACTTACCGGGTACTTATCTAATCCGGACGACATCCGGAAACCAAGGTAATCCGGATACCATCCGGTAACTAATTTCATCCGTAAACTACAAGAATTTAAGACTTACCGGATAGCTTTGCCATGTCCGGAAACCTTCATATAAGAGGTTTCCGGATACTATCATTCATCCGGAAACTTCGACCTGCATCTTAGAAATTCAATCCAAAACCCTGTCTGTTCCATTCAGCTTGTTTTAAACACAACCATACAGTCCCAAAACAGTTTATACAAGAGTTTTAACATTTAATTTGACAGAAAACAAGGTTTTAAGCAAAAAGTGAATGAACTCACCTTAAAGAATGAAAACCCACTTCACTGCACAAATCAAAGATTCAATCTGCTGATAATGATTCTGGAACCTATTCAACCAACAGATTTGTTCACAATCATACTTCTATAATCAATTTTGTCTGAACTCATGGTAAATTTCTTACCAATTTGAAGACCTAAACTTGATTTTCTTCTCTTCTTTATCTTTTCTTTCTCTCTATTCTTTTCTCTCTGCCTCTTGATCGATACACACACACACACAAGATTAATCCAGGGAAATATCTTCCCTTTTTCCTACTTTTGATACATAAGGCGGTGGGTGGGTTTAAAGATTCATCACTCACCCCCAAACTTCCATCTAATAACAACTTTTATCCCTCGACTTCTAAATTAAAATTAAAGTTTACCCCTTTACTTATAATTCCGAAAAACAATTACGTAACTTAATCAGGGATAAACTCTAAAATTAATTTATCAAATAATCAACCATACCTTATCAATAATTATACCCAAATTATTTAATAAACCCAAACATCATCTTTTATGGAAAAATCGAGATGTTACAATACTCCCCAACTTGAAAATGATTTCGTCCTCGAAATCAAAGCTAGGTAAACCAGTGAGGATATTAAATCTTCATATCCCTTTCCAACTCTAAAATTCACATTAACATCTCAATGATATAATACCATTGTACTTATAACCACATTCTTAGATTGTAATTTCTCAATAGATCTCTCTAAAATCACTTCCAGTTCCTCCACACAACAACTCTTCGCATCCATTATTACCTCAACAAATGGAATCATATCCTACCAACATAAAGTATGTCATATATCTCTTTCAATTTCTAGTTTTAGAACAAGGACTCGGTTTTCCACATCTTCTGAATCTTACATCCTTCAATATTACCCGCTCCCCAACTTGAAAAATGACCTAAAATTTTACGAGTCTCCTTTGGTTATTAATCCAAATCCTATTACCGGACAAAGTTATCCGCAAATGAATTAAGACTAGGTTATTAGGAGACAAATTAATCTCAAATCGGATTAGGTCACTATCACTTTTGAAATTAAGCTTATGACTTAAATCAAGAATGGGATTTGACTACCCATAATATCTGTTTGGGTAAAAAATCACACCCTCGACCGTCTTGGGAAATTCCCTCGACATGACCCATGGACCTTGATTACCCTAATATCTACAAAAGTCATACCCCCGACCGACAAGGGTAATACCCATTATTGCCATATCCCCGACATACGATAGTTGGTTATTAAACGACATCATGTGTCAATAGTCACTCAGGATAGTGACTTTACATCTCATGATCGCTCGACACGTGTCGCGTGTTACATGTTGTTTGGGCAAAAAATCACGTCGTACGACCACGACCAGAGCAGGTAGAACGCACGCTATAATCCAAATCTTGTATTAAGATAAGGTCTCGACAAGAACCCAGAAAACATCCGTCGTCTCCTGTAAAAGGTAAGTCGTACGTCTCCCATGACGCTCGACCATAGCATCGCCCGTCCCGTACGACCATCGCGTAAGATCATTGCACCTTCGATCAAAGCTAACGTTAACCTTGACTGTTACGTTTGTTAAGTATTTAATGCAGGAGTCAAAGCCATTAACAGCAAGCAGCCATAACGGACGAAGAACATTATGGATAATCACTCCGGCGACCGTTTCCAGCCGTTGTAGCCGTTGATCAAATCATTAATGGAGCTAATTAATGGCACGAAGACTATAAAAGTGAAGCTAAAGTCTCATTTCAAGGGACATCGGTTAACATCTAATATACATCAGCGAACATCACCAAACAGCAGAGAAAATCATCCAAACTCATAGCAAAGAACATTCAAACTCTGGAGATCAAGTACTGAAAGCCAGAACCTTACAGCGAACTCAAGAACACTCGAAGGAAAGCTCAAGTATCGCTCTCGACGCACGACAACAGCCCTCGACCAGAAGTTCACACTTTGTATTCACACACGACAAACACCTGTTTTTACATTTAAACACTTGTACTTTACATTTCGAAGCATTTTCTTCATTTGTATTGTAATCATCGTACGACCGACGCCAGTACCAAGGACATCGCCCCTGATTGGCGACCATAGTGCAGCGACGACACCTCTTGTCGTCCGCAGGTTTTTTCCTCGATTGAGGTTTTTCCTGCGTCATCAAATCCCTTGTCTCGTTTATTTTTTCCTTCGTCGCACGTCTCGTCGAAAGATCATTTCTTTAGTTGATTAAGTCCACATCGACCTTAAGTTGTCCCTTTGGTGCGATTTTTGGCATTAACAGTTTGACGCCATCCGTGGGACCTCATCTAGAGAAACTCCTCGACGAACGTGCACCCTACTAACAGTTTCTTGGAGTTTTTTCTGCTCTCTATTGCAGGAACAATGGCAGCCCCTGGAAATCCGCAGCAAGCTGATGCTCAGATGTATCAGGAGCTCGAAGTCGCCAGGAATCAGCTCAATGCAATGGCAGAGCATAATCGCAGAGCAGCTGAGGAGATCGCGCGATTAAGAAATCCTCTTGGACCTCAAAATGGTCCTAGGCCGTTCGTGCAGAACCCAATTCCAAGATCGTTCGACCAGAATGGCCCTAGACGATTTGTCCCGAATCCAGGTTCATCCGCGCAGAATCAGCATTCAGGCCCGTTCATGCAGAATCAACAGCCAGGGTCGTTCAACCCAAATCCTCAGTTTGGGACAGTTCCTCCTCAGCACATAAGGCCACCACCCGTGAATAATGGGTCTCAGCCATTACAGGGGTCGCAATTATTTCAGCAGCCATTTCAGAATGGACCCCAAGGTGGATCTCAGCCACTCTACGGTGGATCGCAGCCTTTCAAGCAAGGATCGCAATCGTTTCAGAATGGACCACAGCAACTCCACTATGGGTCGCAGCCATATTTTGTCCCGTTCAATGGGGAAACCAATGGTTCGTCACATGGTAATGGCACTAGTCCAGGGACCAATCCCTCGACAGGGGCAAATCCTGATCTTAACGATCCTGTCGCCCAGCGTTTGAAGATGTTAGAAGACCAAAATGAGCGCGTCCTGTCCTTGCTCGACAAGTTGCCTGGGGCAGCCGTGCCTGTCGACGTCGAGCCTCGCTCGGGGTATCAAGCGTCGCCCTTCATCGACGAGATCGCCACCATCGAGGTACCAAAGAAGTATAACATTCCTGCCTTCACTCCCAAGTATTCGGGTGTGACCGATCCAACCGAGCATGTCGCGCAGTATAAGCAGCTCATGTGGACAATCTCGATTCCACATATGTACCAGGAAGTATGCATGTGCAAGAGTTTCGGGGCGACTCTCACTGGTCCAGCTCTCCAGTGGTTGATCAATCTCAAACCCAAATCTATCGGGTCTTTCGCCGAATTGGTCAACCAATTCTCCCAGCAATTCACCAGCAGTCGTAAGATGGAAAAGCAGACTAGTGATCTATTTTATGTCGTGCAGAAGACCAATGAGTCTATTCGAAGTTATTTCAATAGATTCAATGCCGAAATGATCAGTATCCGCAATTGTGACGTGAAAACGGCGATCGAAGCATATAAGCGTGGTCTAGACGATAGTTCAGGTCTATATATCGATCTGACCAAGTATCCCCCAGAGACTTTCGAAGACGTCCGAGCTCGAACCTTAGCATATATGAGGGTCGAAGACGATGCAGCCTTTCGTCGCAAACACACTGACGACAAGAAGTCGTTAGGCGTCAGAAAGCCAGAGTTGAAGACAAAGGCTGTTTCCAGAATAGAGCCAGCGCGCCAAATTTCAAATATTCGTTTCAAGACGAAAGAGGCCAAGACCGCGACTAAGTTCACTCAGTACCCCAAGATATCCTCTTACGGATTCAAAGGATCTACAAAGGACCTAGTCGAAGCTCTGAAAAGTTCCCAAGCGACCATTCGGTGGACAAAGAAGTCCGACCTGGACGATGCTAAAAAAGACAAATCAAAGTGGTGCGACTTCCATGTCGATCATGGTCATGCGACAGACGATTGTATCGCACTGAAGAAGGAATTAGCGTATCATTTCCCGAAAGGAAATCTCAAGGATATCATCGACGATGTCGTTGTTCCAGCTAATAGCCATCGACCGTCGACCCTCGAGCACGCGAAAGTCGTCAATTGCATCACCGGTGGTTCAGACGTGTGTGGTCTGACGTATTCCGCGGCCAAGCGTCATGCCAGTCAGCCGCCCGATGATCGGCCTATTCCTCGCTCGTTCAGACCCAAAGGAGATTTGGAGCTAGAAGCCATGAAGATTGTGTTCAACCAAGTCGACCTCGGTGACTCATACCTAAAGCATCACGACAGATTGATCATTCAACTCACGGTCGGTAATTGTTTGACGCGTCGAGTATTGGTAGACGGGAGCAGTTCAGCAAACGTCATTTTTCTCAACACTATCAAAGCCATGGGAATTGATCGCTCAGAAATCACCCGATGTTCGACAACTTTGGTCAGTTTCAATAGAGAAGCGACGAGCACCTTTGGAGAGATAATCTTGCCCGTCTACGCCGAAGGAGTCAACAAGCAAACCAAGTTCAGCGTCATCGACTGTGCGTCGGCCTATAACATCATCTTAGGTCGACCATGGATCCATGATATGAAAGCTGTTCCTTAGACGTATCATCAAATGTTGAAATTCCCGACTGTAAAGCCCGTGTCCCGGTACGTTTATTAATTAATTTTAATTATTTAAAATGTTTACCTTTAATTATTTTTGGTTAGTGGAATTGTGTCAAAGAGGACCAAAATGATAAGTTTAGTAAATTATTTTGTAGTTGTAAGATTCTTGGACAGTCAAGGGGCCATTTGTGCCATTTAGAAGAAACATTGCATGGGTCTCGGCCCATGGCCGAGAACCCCACCTCTCTCCTCCATATTTTCATTCTTGTTTCTTATTCTTGGAAAAAAAAAACACAAACAAAAACCAAAACCCTACAATCCATCAACTTTTTTCCTTGTGTGGTGCGGCCGAGAGAGAGAGAGAGAAACGAGAGAGAGAGAGATCGCGAGAAAGAAGAGAGGAGAGGGAGAAAGAACGCAGAGGCAGCCACCCTTCGCCGCCGCTGCTGCTGTCGCCGGAGGTCGCCACCACCGGGGTCTTCGGAGGAATCGAGAGAGAGAAGATTGGTTGTGGTGGCGAGACGTCGTCGTAGGTAAGTGTTTTCCCCCTTGATTGTTTCTTTCGTGTCGCCGTGAAACCACCACCAGCGGTGGCTGCCGCCGCCGCCGACCACCACTGTCGGAGGTGGCAGTGGGTGGTGCGTGGGTTGTCCAGCCCTAGTTGCAACCCGAACCGTTAAGCCGAACGCGAATCGTTTTATAAAATCGTCATTTTATGTGAAAACGTTTTCTGCCACTGTTTTGCGTCAACCACAACTTTCCCGTCGTAACTGGGATTGAGTCGAAACTGGTGCCCACGGTTCACGTTCTGGGTCGGGCACATTTTCCGTGTTTTAGCGGAAATCTGGTTCAGCCTCTAGCTTGGTGAAAAAGTGGTCGTTTTACAGCAGTTAGTCATTTAACGTAAAATCGTCGTTTTTCTGCTTCTGTTTTGTTTTGGTCATAACCTTTTACTCGTAACTCGGATTGGGGTGAAATCAGTGCCAAACGTTCCCTTTTTGAGTCTAGTAACTTTTCTATGTTTTGTGCAAAATCCAGTTCGGGACGTATCATAGGTAAAATCGTCGTTTTATACTGAAAGGTGCTGATTTTCGCTGTTCGGGGAACTGTTTTTGTAAAATCCATAATAAATGGTAGAAAAATCGTTAGGAGGCGTATAATATGTACTTGGAACCCTAACTCATAGTACTCTCTGACCATGAAATAATATTGGGGATTTTCTGGGTTTAAAGGGGTCGAAACAGGTCCCGAACAGACCTGTTTAGTGAGAACGGAAAATAGTTTTAGTGACGGTTTAAGCGGGTGTCGTGTCGTAGGATCCGGGTCTCGTATTGATATGTTTTAACGTGCGTTTAGGTGCTGGGAAGTGGCCGTAATTGGGAAGCTTGAATTTGTATTGTTGAGCTAGGCGCGCATTCGAGGTGAGTTCTCTCACTATAACTAATGACGGTTATTTTTACATTACGTTGTGTATGTTTGTGGTAGTTCTATTTGCTTTTGATGCGGGGTTAAATAGTGGGGTGTCTAGTCGGACCTTTATTGTTGTGACTACGCGGGTGGCGTAGGAGTTCGGCGGGGCCGAGGGTCACATACGCGGGTGGCGTAGTAATTCGGTGGGACCGAAGGTTGTATACGCGGGTGGCGTATGAACCCGGGGGTGCTGGGTTGCGTTTACACGATGGTCGTGTGGTCGGTGGGACCGACGTATGCCTATTAGGTGGGTTGGTGTGAGTATGCAGGTTTATGATTTGTTCGTAGACTTGAATGCTGTTTATGTGCAAATATCTGTTTATGGTGGTGTGGAAATAACTGTGTTACTTATGGTGTAGAATTCACTAAGCTTCGTGCTTACCCTTTTCCAATAGTTTGTGGTTTCAGGTACGGGCGGCTCCAAGGCGTGACGAGTACACACTGGCGCGCGAGGAGAGCTGGTTGCTTTATGGTTTTTAATAATTAAACGTTTATTTCCGCTGGTTTTTATTATGAAGATATTAATTATGAGTTTGCAAACGAAACGTTGGGATCATTTAATGAGTTGTTATAAATGAAATGTTTATTTAAAAATTTAAATTTGCTTGTAATTTTTGGGACGTTACAACTTGGTATCAGAGCACAACTTGAGTGAATCAAATGCACCTCGGTGTGTTTGATCTCAAGTTTGCGGCTATCAAATTTTCTTTAAAATTTTTGGAAAATAAAAGAAAGGAAAACCCGTTTGAGAAACGGTGATCGATGACGCAGTGTGTACAGTCAACCGGAGCCAAGGGAAAAGGTACAGTATTTAGTGTATGTATTGCTTTCTAGATCATAGAGTATGCATGCTAGATTGCCTGTTGAGACACTATGCGGTATGTTGAACTGCTTGCTATTAGGAATTTATGCTAATTATGATAGGTTACTAAGTGGATGCCCTCTAGGTTGTATGCAGTAAGAGATTTATAGCCTTAGAATATTTGATTTAGTTCTATTGCGCAGCTCTTGTTTGAGTCCAACCGTTCTAGGATAGAATCTTGTATTCGAATGTCTATTTATTTCGCACTGCATATAATCGGGTATTCGCGAGGTCACTCGTTATAATTAGTAGGGATTCGGTAGTAGCAAGGGTAGTAGGATAAGAGGAAGTTCCTAGAGAGCTGGGAAGGGTGTTTATGTATGAGTATGTGTGCTAGATTGCTTTCTAGAACATAGGAGTATGTATGCTAAATTGCTTGGTGCTTATTACACTGTATTGCATGTTTGTTGCTTGATAATAGGAGTTTATGCTAGCCTTGATAGGTTGTTAAGTGAATGCACTATAGGTCGTATGCGGTAGGAACCGAATAGCCTTATAATGTCGGATTTAGTTCTATTGCGCAGCTCTTGTTTGAATCCAACCGTTGTAGGATAGAATCTCACATTCGAATGTCTATCTGGTTTGCACTGTGTGCGACTGTGCATTCGCGAGGCGACTCGTCATGACTAGTGGAAATTTCGTTGTAGCAAGGGTAGTGTTTGGGGGTGGAATTCCTAGGGAGCTAGGAAGAGTGTGTACATATGCTGGTGCGGGCATATGAGTATAGTTATCGGCAAGGAGCTACTTGGACCCCTTGGGATGGAACTCGGAACGGGCGATGATAGGTGTGAATGGTAGTAGTAGAGCTCCTACTACCGGAAGCACAGGATCAATGCTCGAGTCGGGGAAGTCACGAGGAATCCAAGGAGTTGGGCGTGAGTGTTGTTAGTGTGCGTTGTTAGGTGCTACTAACGCGTTGCATTATCTACCCAGAATAGCCGTCACGAGGAGAGACAACTATAGTAGATCCACTGGTACATGTGTGTACTTGACTTGCTTAGATGTAATGATCGTTGAGGGTAGTGGTGAAGGATCTAATCCAGTAGTCGTTGGAATAGAAGGACGATTCTAGTATTAGTCACTTTGAGTGACGATGTCGACGATGTTTGTTGTAAGTAGGTCATTTCGGGCCAAGATGGAAGATTGCGCTAGAGTCATAGGCTTATAGAGTCGACTTTGATTTGAGGAAAAATCGTAGGGATTATTTGACGTAATTTCCCATCTTTCCCTAAGAGGTTTAAATGTCCGGAGGACGATAGTGGATTGGAGAGGTATGGAGGAGTATGAGTCGAGACGTTGAATGCCGACTGAGTCATGCACAGAGTTTATTTTGAAAATAGGATTGCATTAACTAATTTTTGTGTTTCCAATCCTTATATGGATTGTGTTTTGGAATTTTGGGAAATGTTTAGCACACACACAAGATGTCGAATTATGGTTTTGAAAGTGTATGAAACCTTTTTATAACGAGAGTTACAAACTTTGTGGGTGATTTGTTTAAAATGAGTTTGGAATTCTGGTGTCGCTTAACTTTTTTTTTTTTCGAGAGTTTGTGTTACTAAGTATTTTATTGCAAATAGTTCAGTGTGTGGATTGATTCATGCGTGACATAAGTGGTGCATGGAGGAATTTTGGTAACATTTCATAAGGAGTTGTTTAGTGCTTTTTAGTCAGCTAAAGGTTTTATTGACATTTCCATGAAAATGCGATTTATCGACTTAGGGGTATGCATACTGGGGTAACCTTTGTTCTCGACATTTTGATAAACGAGTCATGCATGAAAATGTTTTAGTTCCTTTTTGTCGAAATGAAAGACCACTTGATCCAATGAGTGTTTTAATGTTGTGAATATCATGCATTCGATTACAATGTGTTATATTTTAGAAATATAAATGCGTAGATTGTTGACATTCGGTTAATTTAGAATTACCGATCATTTTTTTTGGAAATTAACAACTTTTGCTTTGGAGGAAACGAGTATTTTGAGCATTTTCGATAAATACATTTTTTAAACTATAATGTTTTGACGTTATATGTCCCAAGTACGAAACTTGAGGAAGTGTTACAAGCTTGCATGCCTGCCCCCAGTTTGAGATTTTACGAGGTTTTAGTCGATATTTCCAATTAATAGAAGCGGACTGGTTTCTGTCTTCAAGTTTGAAACTTACACGAGACAGTTGTGTTTTAACCCAAATATATTTGTAAACCGTGTCATCATTTTGTGTGATTCGCTGATGCGCGAAAATTTGTGGCGAACCCTGTGCCACGTCATTTTATGATTAAAAAGAAGAATTTTTGAATCAAATGTCGTGAAACTTATTTTGAATTATGTGCACACCTTTGTCGCACCATGTTTAAGGTCAAGCGGTTACTTTAAGTGCATGTCATGAGTCAATCCATACTAGAACCGTGACGGTTCATTTTCGAAGAAATTATTTATTTCGCTTACGTTTTGTTAGTAAACTAAACTGCAATGAAATGATTTTCAACATGATTTTCATATGTGGGACAAGCGTGTCCATTTTTGCGTAACTACCGACCTGGTAATTGTAGTTGTATTGCTTACGATCTTTTTGAGATGAAAATCCTGATGTTGAAAATATTTTGTAAATGATTTTGTAAACCATTTGGGGAAATGTGCTTTTAAGTGTCATGTGTCATTTCGAGAATTTTAAGGGTGTGAGTCCTTTTGGAAAACTCTTTTGTTTAACCCGTGTTGAGTCTGGGACTAAGGTTGATTTCAGAGTATTGCTTGCTTAAACTTTGTTTAAACGCATTTTCCGACCTATGGGTCTAGCAAGCGTGGAGCATTTTGCTCGGTTTTGACTTGGAGTTAGTCATGGGCTAATTGCCCGGTTTTAATGACTCGAGGTGGAGTCTTGTTGATGAATTGTTTTGGCGCACCGCTTGGCATTCATTGCACGTCGAGTTTTTACACGTTTGGGTGAGGGAGACAATCCGGGATAGGCACTTGTGGGTAGGCTGTTTTGCTTTGGATCCTTAGGCACGTTAGTCAGTCGCTGGTAATGGTCGGTTGGGTATCTCGGGGTGAGGCCCCGGTGTTCAGATGTTATAGCCTAGGCTTTCTAGTAGGTGCTAGGAGGATATAGTTGTGGGCACTTACCTGAGAGGTAATTCCGATGTGAGGGGCCCTGAGGCGTTACCTGAGAGGTAGGCGTCAGGGTGTATCCTCGGTTCAGCTAAATTAGCTTTGTAGAGCGAGTGTGGGGGATACGTCGACGGTGGGAGGTTGAGTATTCCACGCGTGTTGGTAATGTAGGCCGGGTAGTATCGGTTAAGGGAATGACCTACGTGTGTGTTAGTTGGCTTGATTGTGGGGGATAGCTATTTGTGTTAGTGTCTAGGATAATCCCACGCTTATGTGATTTATTGTAATCGATTGGACCGATGTTCGGCGGGTAGCCGATGTTTGTTATTGTAATCGGTTGGACCGATGTTCGGCGGGTGGCCGATGTTTGTTATTGTAATCGGTTGGACCGATGTTCGGCGGGTGGCCGATGTTTGTTATTGTAATCGGTTGGACCGATGTTCGGCGGGTGGCCGATGTTTGTTATTGTAATCGGTTGGACCGATGTTCGGCGGGTGGCCGATGTTTGTTATTGTAATCGGTTGGACCGATGTTCGGCGGGTGGCCGATGTTTGTTATTGTAATCGGTTGGACCGATGTTCGGCGGGTGGCCGATGTTTGTTATTGTAATCGGTTGGACCGATGTTCGGCGGGTGGCCGATGTTTGTTATTGTAATCGGTTGGACCGATGTTCGGAGGATGGCCGATGTTTGTTATTGTAATCGGTTGGACCGATGTTCGGCAGGGGGTCGATGTTTTGTTAATATAATTTATTGAAAATCTTTGGAGTCTATTAGAATTCATGGAAGTTAATCGACAGTTAAGGGTAGGAATGATCGTAGTCGAGTATCCTGTATGGTATACTGTGAGCAGCTTTAGAATGGTTAAAGCTTGAAAGTGGATTGAGTTTGGGATATCATCAAATGCCAGAGAGTTATTAGGAGCTGTTTGCGGACGTAGACTTCGGGGACGAAGTCTAATTCAAGTGGGGGAGAGTTGTAAAGCCCGTGTCCCGGTACGTTTATTAATTAATTTTAATTATTTAAAATGTTTACCTTTAATTATTTTTGGTTAGTGGAATTGTGTCAAAGAGGACCAAAATGATAAGTTTAGTAAATTATTTTGTAGTTGTAAGATTCTTGGACAGTCAAGGGGCCATTTGTGCCATTTAGAAGAAACCTTGCATGGGTCTCGGCCCATGGCCGAGAACCCCACCTCTCTCCTCCATATTTTCATTCTTGTTTCTTATTCTTGGAAAAAAAAAACACAAACAAAAACCAAAACCCTACAATCCATCATCTTTTTTCCTTGTGTGGTGCGGCCGAGAGAGAGAGAGAAACGAGAGAGAGAGAGATCGCGAGAAAGAAGAGAGAAGAGGGAGAAAGAACGCAGAGGCAGCCACCCTTCGCCGCCGCTGCTGCTGTCGCCGGAGGTCGCCACCACCGGGGTCGTCGGAGGAATCGAGAGAGAGAAGATTGGTTGTGGTGGCGAGACGTCGTCGTAGGTAAGTGTTTTCCCCCTTGATTGTTTCTTTCGTGTCGCCGTGAAACCACCACCGACGGTGGCTGCCGCCGCCGCCAACCACCACTGTCGGAGGTGGCAGTGGGTGGTGCGTGGGTTGTCCAGCCCTAGTTGCAACCCGAACCGTTAAGCCGAACGCGAATCGTTTTATAAAATCGTCATTTTATGTGAAAACGTTTTCTGCCACTGTTTTGCGTCAACCACAACTTTCCCGTCGTAACTGGGATTGAGTCGAAACTGGTGCCCACGGTTCACGTTCTGGGTCGGGCACATTTTCCGTGTTTTAGCGGAAATCTGGTTCAGCCTCTAGCTTGGTGAAAAAGTGGTCGTTTTACAGCAGTTAGTCATTTAACGTAAAATCGTCGTTTTTCTGCTTCTGTTTTGTTTTGGTCATAACGTTTTACTCGTAACTCGGATTGGGATGAAATCGGTGCCAAACGTTCCCTTTTTGAGTCTAGTAACTTTTCTATGTTTTGTGCAAAATCCAGTTCGGGATGTAGCATAGGTAAAATCGTCGTTTTATACTGAAAGGTGCTGATTTTCGCTGTTCGGGGAACTGTTTTTGTAAAATCCATAATAAATGGTAGAAAAATCGTTAGGAGGCGTATAATATGTACTTGGAACCCTAACTCATAGTACTCTCTGAACATGAAATAATATTGGGGATTTTCTGGGTTTAAAGGGGTCGAAACAGGTCCCGAACAGACCTGTTTAGTGAGAACGGAAAATAGTTTTAGTGACGGTTTAAGCGGGTGTCGTGTCGTAGGATCCGGGTCTCGTATTGATATGTTTTAACGTGCGTTTAGGTGCTGGGAAGTGGCCGTAATTGGGAAGCTTGAATTTGTATTGTTGAGCTAGGCGCGCATTCGAGGTGAGTTCTCTCACTATAACTAATGACGGTTATTTTTACATTACGTTGTGTATGTTTGTGGTAGTTCTATTTGCTTTTGATGCAGGGTTAAATAGTGGGGTGTCTAGTCGGACCTTTATTGTTGTGACTACGCGGGTGGCGTAGGAGTTCGGCGGGGCCGAGGGTCACATACGCGGGTGGCGTAGTAATTCGGTGGGACCGAAGGTTGTATACGCGGGTGGCGTATGAACCCGGGGGTGCCGGGTTGCGTTTACACGATGGTCGTGTGGTCGGTGGGACCGACGTATGCCTATTAGGTGGGTTGGTGTGAGTATGCAGGTTTATGATTTGTTCGTAGACTTGAATGCTGTTTATGTGCAAATATCTGTTTATGGTGGTGTGGAAATAACTGTGTTACTTATGGTGTAGAATTCACTAAGCTTCGTGCTTACCCTTTTCCAATAGTTTGTGGTTTCAGGTACGGGCGGCTCCAAGGCGTGACGAGTACACACTGGCGCGCGAGGAGAGCTGGTTGCTTTATGGTTTTTAATAATTAAACGTTTATTTCCGCTGGTTTTTATTATGAAGATATTAATTATGAGTTTGCAAACGAAACGTTGGGATCATTTAATGAGTTGTTATAAATGAAATGTTTATTTAAAAATTTAAATTTGCTTGTAATTTTTGGGACGTTACACCGACGCCATGGGGAATCCAGGAGATCAAGAGTGAGCCAAAAGTCGCTCGTGAATGCTACAAGTCTACCTTGAAGCCGAGAAAATAAACTGAAGTCGCAAGATCAAGCTCTCGACGGGTTCGTTCTTTTATCCCTAAATTAATATCTTTTCCACAGGGATAAATCTACTATGGTGCCTCGTCGCACGACAACATAGTCGACCGCAGGACAATATTTCTCCGTGTCATTCTGTCATTTAAAACCTATCTTTTCCTCCCAAAAAGGATACGGTAATAAATGACAGGGGGCAAATAGAGAGAGTCTGAAATGGTACGTTCTCTAAATCGTATGTTCTCTAACTCTTTCTCATACGATTTTTTTTCTCAAAACGTTTACTGATTTAAGCATCGGAGGGTCATTGGCTAGCCAATGACCAACCCCCGACATCGTTTTATCGCAGAATCGCACGACAGATTATCACAGATTTGCACGACAGTAATCATTAAGTCTACTAGATGACTTTAAATTCGCAGAATCGCACTACATAAATAATCAGGATTTTCTTCCCTGACCATCCCTCTACAGGGGCATACGACGCAAATTCCTCGTACGATCTCGTCGTACAATCGCAAAGCCTAAATAACTTACATCTAAGTTTCTTAGCTTTTATACCCTGAATGGATGCTTTAATCGCGTGTTTTTATTTGTTTTACGTTCTTATTATCATATTACAATGAGCCCCTTAGTCGCATGATTTCATATGTATCTTATGTTCGACTTTATAATCAAATGTGATTCGAATAAAGCATAAGCAAAAGATATATTCGTTGAGTAAACCATCATATACATACTCAACCCCCGATAGGTCAAGTGGCTAAAACAACAAGGAAAGAAAAAATTCTAGACGACAGGGGGAACATCGGTCGTATCCCTGCTCGAAGTCCCGACCCGAGGACCTTCATCTGCCACTCCTCCCGCACGAATCTCTTGCAGTTCATACTGAGCATCGAAGAGCTGGATAGCTAGCTTGTCAGCACGCGCTAAGGCAAACCTCTCCCTATCTAAAGCCGCCTTCTCTCTCTCCAACGCCGCAGCTTCTCTTTCAAGGGCAGACGCCATCAACCCTTCAACTTTCGACATCCCAGCGTGTAATGCCAAAGACGACTGGAACGTCTGAAAAATAACATAAGAAAATATTAGACGACTAAACGAACGAGACAAGTCATGAAAGATTGACACTTACCGTGAACGCCGGACTGGCAACTTGAGATCCAATCTCTCCGGCCGGAACTCCACGAAAACGCTCCCCGAAAGACGGGAGCAAATACTTCCCCAGATGAGGGAACGACGCCGTCCCGTCTAGGACACCATCCGCCGTAAAGTCAGACGACAATGTAAAATTGACCGTCATAACTTCGTCCGATGATCCCTCGCCCCTGTCGGCAGATATTGGGATCAACAATTGAGACACAGGTTTCGTCACCGTCGCCGGAAGCGCGGAACTTGCTGGTGTCGCGTCCATCACGCCAGGACGGCTAGATGACGCCCTCACCTTCTTAGACAGAACAACTCCCGGTGAGTTATCAACCCTCAACGACGGTTCCCTCGGGACTGTCCTCTTGGTTCTCTTCTGGCTCGACCCAGCTGTCGAAACATTTTCACCCCGAAGGGCACGCATAACCTGCTTTCCTCTCGCCCTAGAGACCGATTTCCTCTCGGTCGGCACTGATCAGGAAATACATGAAGCGTCAGACAGATAGAGTAAACGGAATAAAATAAACTATGGTACACTTACCAGTCGCCTCTTCCTGCACGTCCTCATCTCCTTCTTCTATCACGTCCTCATCCTCATCCTCGACCGCCGATTGCCACGAAACGAAAGATCGGTCATCAACACTAAGACTCAAGAACTTGTTGACCGCATCCATAAATAAAACTCAGAAACAAACGAAGCATACCTGTCTTATTCCAGTATGACCGCATCCAATTGCTGCTGGAATCCATTGACTCGGTAAGAACAAATACATACCTCGACTTCCACCCACGATCATTGACGTCAGTTCCCAAAACCAAGGCACGATCACCCTTGAACTTAGAATAAGGACTATAACGCCAGTTCTTATCCTTTTGAACTTGGTACGCCGCCAAGAAATCATTCATGATCATAGGAGACTCCCATTTCGCGGACGCTCGCTTAATAACCAGCAAAACTCGCCAAAGTTGGGGCATCAATTGCCCCGGCGACACATCGAAATCATGCATGAATGACTTGGCTAAACCAGAAAACGGCCATTGAAACCCTATCTTAAAAGGATACTCGTACAAAACGAGATATCCCTCAGCGCAATCCTTAGAACGAACAATCCCCGGACACCGCAACTCTACATTTGCAGGAATTTTTACTAAACTCCTAAAAGCATCTCTACGTGATTCATGATAAGACTAGTAGGCTCCGTCGACATTGTGAATCAGAGGACAGAACAAGGTCTTATATAAACGCTCTCAACTGCGGGTTGAAGATTTGCAACGATTCGAGTAAGTTCGGACGAAGAATGGAAAGGAATCAAGGCGAAATCTCTTCCCAAAAATAAACACTTCAAAAGTATAGCAAGAAAAGATCTGTCGTGATCTTTATTTATACAAACGATCGCATCAAGTCGAATCCCTGGATGATTTCCCCGCGTCCGTGTCCTTTCGGATATCCGCCCGGATCTTCGACACCTGTCCTCCACAGCTGGTAAGCATCATCGTACGTCAGCATGACGTCACGACCTCGTTCCTCTTTCGACTTCTCGTTCAGTTAGAAGCGGATTGGTCTAGTTCCACGACAACCAGGTAAGTCCCTCAACCCAGGTCACGAGCCTAAGCATTCGACAAGCAAAATTTAAAACTTAAATTTGACATTCAATTTTCAAATTTTGGGGGCAAACTGTTTGGGCAAAAAATCACGTCGTGTTGGTCCCGAAGGCCTATACAAGTTTGTAGAAGGGGGGGGGGGGGGGGGTTGAATACAAACACACAGATTTTACTTTTCTAAATTGTTTATTGATAAATCATTAACAATTTACAGCTTGTTGCGGAAACAAGATTAAGGATAAACCTAAATCTAAACAAGTTGGAACACTAAGGTTTCTTGCACTAAGAGAGATAAGGAAATTACTAATAATAACCTATCTTGAGATAAGAGATTTGAACTTGTCCAGAGTTAGCAAGTTACTTCAAATGAAGTGAGTTCATCTCTTTATATACTGCATGCATTTAATGCAAGTCAGTATATACTTTACACGTGTCATCAGCTGGTTGGTTGCATGTCATTGACCTTGGTTGGCAACCTTAGTAGCCGTATGGATGAACAGTGTAGTATCAGAGTGGTTGTACGATTTCAGATATTTGGAGGTTCTTTTCTGACATTTCGTACGGAGTCGTGCAAGGGTGGATAAGACAAAAGTATTTTGTACGGAGGACTTCATGATCAGCTTTCGTTGATTCAGCGATCTATCATTTCATATCAGTGAATGATAGAGTTCAGCGATAGCTGAAGTCTTGTACTTGATACTTCACGTTGAGTGGACAAATCTGAGTCTTCGCTGATCCGCATCAGTTCATTAGGAGACTTGTCGCTGGTTCTTGAGCTTGATCTTCGACTTCAACGTACAACCTTTGTTGACGTGAAACTTGTCTTCAGGGATCATAACTAAACAACTAACTTATCAGCGATCATCATAATGACTGAACAGACTCAGAGCATTTATGGTGAACAGTTTCGCTGAATGTTTAACTTAAAGAGCGAGAGTTCCTATCAGTGGTACTGGAAGATCTTAGTACTTATCAGCGATAGTGAAACTCTGATACATATTGTTTACTTACAATTTTCACTAAGTATTTAAGAGAGGGTCATTATCAAATCACTGAGGGTTTGGATCAACAATCTCCCCCTATTTGATTATGACATAGCAACAGAGAAAATTGCTATTTAATGAAAACATAAGGATAAAAAGAACTCATAAAATATTTGTCCCTTTTACTGTTTTCTGGGATCTTTTCAGTACTGATGGAGTAAAGTACATTCGCTGAAATCTTTCTTTAAAAACTTTGAATCAGGATACAAAGAGAAATGGAAAGATTACAAGTACAAGCGAAATAAATTACAAGTACAAAAGGATAACTGATAAAATAGATGAAAGAGGCGATCCTATCAGCTTACAGAGGTTCTTCCTTAATGAGAAGTTCATCAAGGGTCTTTTCAGTGGGGATCATCCAGTCAGGAACCGTTACACCTCGCTTTCTTTTGTTCAGCGCTTCTTCAAAAATCAAGGGTTTTAGGTGTCGTGTCTGAATGTCTTTTCTGAAGTCACACCAGTAGATGAGATCTCTGAGCTATTCGATTGGAGTGATTGGAAGCTCAGCGATCCGTTGAAAACATTTACGTCCGTCGTAGTCGAGAAAGAATATTCCATAAGGATTACTGATGACTTTACCAGGGACGAAAAGTTCACATGGTGGCAAAGAAATGTCAAGGGCAGATAGATCAGGGTAAGGACCAAGCACTTCAGCGCGAGAGAAACCAATTCCAGTTTCATTTCGTATGACAGGACCTGAGTTTGAATCTTGACGTTTCTTCTTTGGAGAGGCCCTTTTTCTTTTCAGCTTAAGATCAGGAAGAGGAGGAATGTCCACACAAGAAGATATGAAATCGATCTGTCTGTTTATCAGCTTTTCGAAATGATCCTTGTACTTAGATTGTGATTTTTGGATAGCTAACCTCATCTCCAGCCATTCAGAGAGACCATACCTTTTTACAGTGTCAGCGCGAAAGGTTTCAGATTGGCCATCTTCTCTGAAAAGTTTGATGTCAACAATAGGTACTCCGATAGAGGTTCTTCCAGAGATGAATACCTTGTTGATCTTTGCTGGACGATATCTGAAGTGAATTTTCTCTTTACACCAGATCAGGGTGGTCTGAGAGACTTCAGTTTTCTTTTCCACGATCTTCTGGGCTTCTTCCCAAAGTCTACGTTGAACTTGAATGGGAACACGTTTCAGCTTGGGGTCTTTGACAGATTCTTGAGTAAGCTTGATGGCGTATTCTCTGTCTTTTTCTTCAGCTTCCTTTCTTTCAGCGATGAGGCGTTCAGCTCTGAGGTGTTCCTTGTATTCAGCTTTTGAAATTCTGAACTTTGGAGGAACTGAAGGCAGTTGATCACGCCTTAGAATGATTCGCTGATCCTCGAATCGCTTTATTATTTCCTCTCTTTTCTTCTGTTCTTCTTCTCTTAGCTTTTGAGGAGCTAAGGAAGGTCTGTGTCTGTGTGAGAGAGTCTGTTCTTCAGGTTCATCAGTCTCAGAGATCAAATCCAAGACTGGGATTATTTCTTCAGCGGCAGCTGGTATTATTGGTGAAGTCGCAGTTGTGGAGCCTTCAGCGATATCCTCAAACAGGGGAGAGGACTAGCTGAAACACAGCGATCTTACGAGTAAGAACTTGGGTAGAATCAGATAGAGAGAATTGGTTCAAGTGTATAGGCTTGGGTAAAGGAACTGATAGTGTATGATAGAGGAGGGATGGAGTAAGATATGTTTAGTGTACCTGACAAACCGACTTTTCAAGCAAGATCATCAGATTGTCATCTTCAGCGACGCTTTTGCCTTTGCCTTTCTCAGCTCCAGAGGCTGAGGGCTTTGTCTTTGTCCGCTCCCCTGAAGGTTCATTTATCGAGATTCCCTTAAGAGCTTTGATCTTTGGAGCAGGTTTGACGATAAAGAAGTCATCGTCATCATCATCATCATCATTCTTTGGAGAAGAAGATGGTTCATTATCAGGGATGTCGACGGCTTCATCATCTTCTTCTTCGGATTCTTCAGTTTTCTCAGCTTCTTCTTCGAGTTGCTCCCCCTCAGATACAGAGGCGAGCTTCTCGGTTTCCTCAGGGTTTTCATCTCCCTGAGGTCCAACGGCTGCTTCATCTTCAATAGTCTTCTCACCCTCTTCAGTGAAGGTGAGGTCTTCGTTCTTCTCTCCCCTGATAGATTCATCATGGGAAAGGTCTTCGGCGCTCTTGGAAGGGTTTTCAGCGCTCTTCTCCCCCTCTTTTTCATGATGACTGGGGGAGGAATGGGTAGATTCAGCAGCGTTGGTAGGTTCTCTGTCTTCTTGGCCAGAGAGACCTACACAAGCTTCAATCTTTGCTAATCTGTCTTCAAGGCCAGAAATAGCAGGATTGATCTTCCCGAGCTCAATGCGATCTGTCGCTGTAAAATGTTCAGGTTCAGGGACAGGAGCAGGAGTATTTGCCTTGTGCATCAGCTGTTCGATCATAGTCTTCATCGAACCAACGTCAGTCTTTATAGAGCTTAAGTCAGTCGTCAGAGTGTTGACATTTGTCTTCACAACAGACATATCTCCCTCTCGTGTTCCAATCGATGTCTTCAGCGTTGTAAATTCGCTGGACATGGACGAAACTGAGATTTTGAGAGAGGTGTAGTCTGTGTAGATATCAGCGAGCACCTTGGCGAAGTCGCTGAAAGTCTTATCAAGTTGCTTCATGTCATCTGTGGAAGCCTTTTTCTCCACCACCGTTGTCAGCTTGTTCAGATTTTCTCCAGCGTTTGTTACAGCTGAAGAGTTATTGGAGAGAGTAGTGGTGAGACCTGTCAGCTTTGTCTTCACGGACTTCAGAGAGGCGTTGATATCTCCCAAATTAGGACCTGTAACAGATAAGAACTTGTGAACAAAGGAAAGCTCAGAAGTTTGGGGTTTAGTCACAGTGTTTATGGGTTGTTGATTACCTGCAGGAGGATTGGTGAACTCATCAAAGTCACGGGTGCCTGAGTAAAGTTCCATGTCGTCTTCGAACGTGCCCGTGGATTGTCCTGTAGGTCATGTCTTCATCATTTCTGGATTATCAGCTTTAGCTTCCGTAGAAATGATGGCATCTCCAGTGATAACTGGAGGAGAGACCAAATGAGTGGAGGGAGAAGCGAAGGATAAGATTGGAGGTTGGGTTCTAAGTTCAGCGTTGGAATCGCTGAGAATCACTTCATCAGTCTTTTGAGAGACCGAGGGAGGTTGGGAAGATTGATCGCGTAAAAGAAAAATATAAACAAAGAGTTTGTTTATATAGAGATTTTAGAAAGAGAAAATCTTGAGCGGGAAAAGATTTTCATCATGACACGGACATGTGTTTGCATTTGATTGGAAGTTTGAACGAGACGTGCAAACGTGTGTCAGGAAGAGAAAACGTGCCGGGGTTTATCCGTTGCAATGACGTCACAACTGTCCTTTCATATTCTTGGTTGTCTCTGAGGTTTTAAAAAACTCAGAGATACTTTTGAAAACATGAAGTACTGAATGAAAATATTAAGTGAAGGTTTTAAGAAATTTCAAAGTATCGCTGTTAAGGAAGAGATATTCAGCGATGCATTTTGTTTTGAAATCTTGCATTTTCATGCGATTGTCAGAGAGAGTAAACATACCTTGATATCATTGAATCAAGTTTATTCAGAGAGAAGATGATAGAATGGGTTATACAAGTTGATTTTATCCTTTCGCTGATTAATGTGAACCGCTGAAGATTTTATCCTTCAAAGTTCAGCATTCCAAGCTCGCTGATGAGAAAGTTGAATCTTGTCTCATCAAGAGGTTTGGTAAATAAGTCAGCTAACTGATAATCAGTTGGGATAAAATGAAGTTCTATATCACCATTCATCACATGATCTCTGATAAAATGATATCTGATTTCTATATGCTTGGTCTTTGAATGTAGTACTGGATTGTTTGCTATAGCGATGGCACTTGTGCTGTCGCAATAGATTGGAATTTTAGAGAGCTGAAGATCATAGTCTAGTAGCTGATTTCTCATCCACAAGACTTGAGAACAACAGCTTCCAGCGACTACATATTCAGCTTCAGCTGTGGAGGTGGACACTGAATTTTGCTTTTTACTTGTCCAACTTACCAGCTTTCCACCCAGGAGCTGACATCCTCCTGTGGTGCTTTTCCTATCCATTTTGCAACCTGCAAAATCACTATCTGAATATGCAGTTAGATCGAATCCTGAATCTTTGGGATACCAAAGACCTAGATTCGTTGTACCCTTAAGATATCGAAAGATTCGCTTTACAGCTTTCATATGAGATATCTTAGGATCAGCTTGATATCGTGCACACAAGCATGTTGCAAACATAATATCGGGTCGGCTAGCAGTAAGATACAATAGTGAGCCGATCATCCCACGGTACAGCGTGACATTGACAGGAACACCCTTAGTGTCCTTATCAAGTGTCAGCGGTGGTGCCATAGGGGTTTTCATAGCTGAACTTTCAGTTAAGTCGAATTTCTTCAGCATATCTTTAACATATTTTCCCTGATTAATGAAAGTTCCTTTTTCAGTTTGCTTAATCTGAAGACCAAGGAAATATGTTAGTTCACCCATCATGCTCATTTTATACTCATCTTTCATTCTATCAGCGAAACGAGTACAAAGCTCAGGGTTAGTAGAACCAAATATAATGTCATCAACATATATTTGAACTAGAATGATATGACCTTTCACTTTTCTAAAAAATAAAGTTTTGTCAATCTTACCTCGCTCAAAATTTTCAATATGGAGATAAGTGGAAAGAGTGTCATACCATGCACGTGGAGCTTGCTTCAAGCCATAAAGTGACTTATCCAGTTTATAAACACAATCTGGACGCTTAGGATCTGAGAATCCTGGAGGTTGTTCCACATACACCTCTTCATTCAGCTTTCCATTTAGAAACGCTGACTTGACATCCATCTGATGTACTTTGAAGTTCTTGTGTACAACATATGCTAAGAATAGACGAATAGATTCAAGTCTTGCTACAGGAGCAAATGTTTCGTCACAATCTATGCCTTCCTCTTGTCTGTATCCCTGAGCAACAAGACGAGCTTTGTTGCGGGTTACAGTACCATGTTCGTCCAACTTGTTTCGATAGACCCATTTAGTGCCTATCACAGTTTTGTCAGTTGGTCTTCGAACAAGTTTCCAAACTTTGTTTCTTTCAAATTTAGTCAGCTCTTCTTGCATGGCGCTGACCCAGTTTGGATCTTTGAGGGCATCATCTACTTTCTTTGGTTCAGTTAGTGAAATAAAATTTACAAATAAACAAATATTACCTGCACTTCGTCGAGTCTGAATCCCAGCGTTTGGATCACCAAGAATTTGATCAATTGGGTGGTTTATAGTCCATCGCTGAGCCGGAGCGTGAGACGCTGACTCAACTTGAACTTGAGGAGCTGAAGATGAAGCTTCAGCGACGTCGGGAGTATCAGCCAAGAGAGGAATTGATGCAGTTGTCATTATATTCACTGATTGCTGAGAAGTAGATGGAATGTCTGAAACATTTGGATCAACTGCAGGTATAGTGTTTATAGGAACAGCTGAGACCCATGATGTTTCAGCTTCACTATTCTGCATGTTTGGAATGATAGTGGGACTATCATCTTCTACTGGATGAGCATGAGGAGTGGGAAAATCTTCTGAATCACCAAGATGAGAAAACATCCATTGATTCAGTTCTTCTGTATCAGCGTTCGGTTTAGAGTTTGCTGAACGGGATTCGTCAAACGTGACGTGAATAGTTTCTTCTACAGTTTGTCTTCTTCGTTTGAAGACTCTGAAGGCTTTGGAAACTGAGGAGTATCCAAGAAAGATTCCATCATCAACCTTAGGATCGAACTTTCCAAGAGCATCTCTATTGTTCAGTATGAAACACTGACATCCAAAGATGTGAAGAAAGCTGATTGAGGGCTTTCTCCCATAAAAACGTTCATAGGCTGTTTTATTGAATCTTTTGACTATCAGCGACCTGTTTTGCGTAAAACAAGCAGTGTTGACAGCTTCTGCCCAAAACTGAGTAGGCAGGTGAGAATCGCTGAGCATTGAACGTGCAGCTTCAATAATTGTTCTATTTCTTCTTTCAGCGACTCCATTTTGTTGCGGTGTTCTCACTGAAGAAAAGTTGTGAGAAATACC
This sequence comes from Saussurea involucrata, assembly GCA_033807775.1. NCBI lineage: Eukaryota > Viridiplantae > Streptophyta > Magnoliopsida > Asterales > Asteraceae > Saussurea > Saussurea involucrata. The sequence goes on from CM066323.1 coordinate 26,638,048, forward strand.
CTTACTCTCAAAGAAGGAATCAAGAGAACTGTTTTTGAATTCAGTTCCATGATCACTCCTTATTGAGCGAACGGTCAGATTGTTCAGGGTTTCCATCTTCCGAACAAAGGTGATGAGTTCTTCAGGGGTGTCACTCTTAGAACGGAGAAACATTACCCAAGTGAAGCGAGAGAATTCATCAACTATGACCAGCGTATATTTCTTTCCAGCGATGGATTGTTTGTTAACAGGGCCAAACAAATCCATATGGAGTAGTTGTAGAGGAGATGACACTGAAGAAACTTGCTTTGATTTAAAGCTTGCTTTGGTCTGCTTCCCTTTTTCACACGCTGAACATAACGACTCTTTGGCGTATGAATGCTGAGGTAGACCAGTGACTAACTCTTTTGAAGAAAGAGTGTTCAGTGTCTTGAAATTTAAATGAGATAGCCTCTTATGCCATAGCCAGTTGACATCAGATGAGGCCTTTGAGAAGAAACAGGAGTTCTCAGTGGTTGTTGAGTCCATGTTTATTACATAAACATTTTCCAAACGATAACCGCTGAGAGCTATCTTCTCCTTTTTGTCAGAGACAAAGCAGGATTCCTTAGTAAAGATTACTTTGTTATCCATGTCGCAAAGCTGACTGATGCTTAGAAGATTAAGCTTCAGCCCTTCAACATATGCGACTCTTCTGAAGGAGGTTGTACCATTTGAAAGTACACCATACCCTCGGGTATGTCCTTTTCCATTTCCACCGAAAGTCACAGAGGGACCCTTCTCTTCCTTGTATTCAGCGAGCAGGCTTTTCTTACCAGTCATGTGTCTAGAGCATCCGCTATCGAGATACCAGATACCCTTCTTAACCTGCAATACAAAGGAAGATTAGTTTTTCTTGGGTACCCACTTTTCCATGTATACACGTTTGTCAGTGGAAGTAGTTGGAATCGAAGGTTCAGCAGTCTTCGCAGCATTTGAAGATTCAGCTTTGTCTTTCTTCACTTTGGTTAATTTCTTAACCTCAGTGGTAGAATTCACCTTGACCTGATTGGCACCAGGGTTGGTCTTCTTTGCCTTGGGAGTAATCTTCACCTTAGCTATCTTTTCAGCTTTGGTGGTTGTGGGGCACTTACTAGCAATATGATCAGTGAGTCCACAGTGATAACATTTCCTATAGCTGAAAGTAGTTCTAGGACCATTTGTATGCTGAGCTTTTAATTTAGAATTAGAAGTACCAGCACCAAGTAAACTATTGGCTTTAGAAATGGGACGAACATTCAGTTCTTCAGATTTCTTACCAAGGACATCCAATCTGAGTCTAGGAGTAGATCGCTGAATAAATCTAGATATCTGCTTCCTTGATCCAGAGGGATGAGCCACTGAAGCTTTAGAAGCATTCAGTTTTGGTACTAAGGTACCCTTCTGAGGATTCTGGTAAATAACAATTCCTTTACCTTTGTCTTTACAGACAGAGGTAGGTTTTGAATAAACCATTTTCTCCTTGCCTTTTGAGGAGGTAGGAGTTTCCTCAGGGATTGGTGTAATGGACGAGGAGCACTGAGAAGATGAAGTATCAGCGACTGGGGATACGAACGTTCCAAATTTAAGCATTGAACGCTCAGTGGTTGGTTTTGAAGTTTCATATTTGTAACCCAAACCACGTTTATCACTCAGTGGAATTTGAGACTTTATTATCTCAGTGATCTTTGTTGAAGAGTTACACCATCCTTCAACAGTAGCTTTTTCAGCCTTTAATGCAGCGATAGCTTCTGCTCGTTCGATTTTGACTAGCTGATTTAAATATACTTGATCTTTAAAATCTTCTTCAATTTTAGAAAGCTTTTCTATTTGAAGGTGGCAGTTTTTAAGCTTTTCAGCGAGATCAAGATTTTGGTTTTCAACCACAGTTTTGCCGTTCATGGCTTCGTATAAACTTCTAGTCAAGAGATCGATCTTACGGAGACTATCAACTTCATCAATATTTGCAATATTGGTAAAGAAAGAAGGTGATACTTGAATAGCAGATGTTGAAGTGGAGGGAATGTCTGAACTTTCTTCCTCTTCTTCAATCTTGGCCATGAGACATTGATTTGCTTCATCATCTTCAGAGTCAGATGATGATGCTTCTTCATCAGAAGCAGCCCACTCATAGTCAGCCATCAGGCCTTTGCCTTTCTTATTAAAGCTTTTCAGCTTCGCATATTTTTCTTTCAGCTTTGAGTATTTGTCATCTTTATTCCTTGGAACAAAGGATTTCTTTGTAAAAGCTGAGGGTCTAGAAACTTTCTTAGACCTGCACTCGTTAGCAAAATGTCCTACTTTTTCGCAGTTAAAACAAGTAGCAGTAGCCTTATCAACAAAAACTGATGATTTAGGCTTGTCAGTTATGGAAAGAGGTTTGTTCTTTCTAAACATTTTCTTCTTGGCAAATCTCCTGAACTTCTTAGTTAGGAGAGCCAAAGATTCATCATCTGAAAAATCAGAATCTGATGAACTTTTAGAGTTACTCTCTAACTCAGTGATAGTGACCGAGGGTCGCTGAGTAGAAGGTTCCTCTGAGATTAAAGCAACATGGGTGCTTTTGGAATCTTTTACAAGATTCTTCTTAAGATGGCTTGATTGCTCATGATTCAGCAACGTGCCATATAAGGTAGCAAGGGTCATTGATTTTAGATCCTTTGACAGCTTGAGACACATAGAATAATTGTCCCAGCTTTCAGGTAAACATTCTAGAAACTTTGTCAGCACCTCAAAGTTAGAATATTCCTCACCAACAGTTTTCAGATCTATAATTAAACAATTAAAACGTTGGTGAACTTCAGAGAGAGTTTCATTCTTACCAGAAATGAAGCTTTCGTATTGTCTTACCAGGTTGATCTTTCTTGAGTCCTGGACTTCAGACGTTCCTTCATACTGAACACATATTGTGTCCCACATGGCTTTTGATGATTTCAGGTTCATGACGGAATGGTAGACTTCGTCAGGAAGGGCCATGGACAGTATGGATTTGGCTTTTGTATCTATAGCCACTTTCTTCTTATCTTCGTCGGTCCACATGTGTATTTCCTTAGGAATCAGCCTTTCTGGAATAGCAGGTCTATTTGCAGTGGCTGGAACTGAAGGATCAATTCTTACAGGGATGTATGGGCCGTTTTCAAGATAGTAAGGCATAGTAGGGTCTACACCTTCTAAGAAGAGTGTCATCCTATTTTTCTATAAGTTGAAGTTGTCTCTGGAAAATCTAGGGGGTTTTGCAAGAGAACCATTGTCTATATAATTTGTGTTTGTGTTGGTGGCCATTTTCAGATAATAGCAAGGAAGAGAAATATCTTAGATTAGATCTTGTTTATGAGATTAAACAAATCCGCTCTGATACCACTTGTTGGTCCCGAAGGCCTATACAAGTTTGTAGAAGGGGGGGGGGGGGGTTGAATACAAACACACAGATTTTACTTTTCTAAATTGTTTATTGATAAATCATTAACAATTTACAGCTTGTTACGGAAACAAGATTAAGGATAAACCTAAATCTAAACAAGTTGGAACACTAAGGTTTTTTGCACTAAGAGAGATAAGGAAATTACTAATAATAACCTATCTTGAGATAAGAGATTTGAACTTGTACAGAGTTAGCAAGTTACTTCAAATGAAGTGAGTTCATCTCTTTATATACTGCATGCATTTAATGCAAGTCAGTATATACTTTACACGTGTCATCAGCTGGTTGGTTGCATGTCATTGACCTTGGTTGACAACCTTAGTAGCCGTATGGATGAACAGTGTAGTATCAGAGTGGTTGTACGATTTCAGATATTCGGAGGTTCTTTTCTGACATTTCGTATGGAGTCGTGCAAGGGTGGATAAGACAAAAGTATTTTGTACGGAGGACTTCATGATCAGCTTTCGTTGATTCAACGATCTATCATTTCATATCAGCGAATGATAGAGTTCAGCGATAGCTGAAGTCTTGTACTTGATACTTCACGTTGAGTGGACAAATCTGAGTCTTCGCTGATCCGCATCAGTTCATTAGGAGACTTGTCGCTGGTTCTTGAGCTTGATCTTCGACTTCAGCGTAGAACCTTTGTTGACGTGAAACTTGTCTTCAGGGATCATAAGTAAACAACTAACTTATCAGCGATCATCATAATGACTGAATAGACTCAGAGCATTTATGGTGAACAGTTTCGCTGAATGTTTAACTTAAAGAGCGAGAGTTCCTATCAGCGGTACTGGAAGATCTTAGTACTTATCAGCGATAGTGAAACTCTGATACATATTGTTTACTTACAATTTTCACTAAGTTTTTAAGAGAGGGTCATTATCAAATCACTGAGGGTTTGGATCAACACGTCGTACGACCACGACCAGAGCAGGTAGGATGCACGCTATAATCCAAATCTTGTATTAAGATAAGGTCTCGACAAGAACCCAGAAAACATCCGTCGTCTCCCGTAAAAGGTAAGTCGTACGTCTCCCATGACGCTCGACCATAGCATCGCCCGTCCCGTACGACCATCGCGTAAGATCATTGCACCTTAGACCAAAGCTAACGTTAACCTTGACTGTTACGTTTGTTAAGTATTTATTGCAGGAGTAAAAGCCATTAACAGCAAGCAGCCATAACGGACGAAGAACATTATGGATAATCACTCCGGCGACCGTTTCCAGCCGTTGATCAAATCATTAATGGAGCTAATTAATGGCACGAAGACTATAAAAGTCAAGCTAAAGCCTCATTTCAAGGGACATAGGTTAACATCTAATATACATCAGCGAACATCACCAAACAGCAGAGAAAATCATCCAAACTCATAGCAAAGAACATTCAAACTCTGGAGATCAAGTACTGAAAGCCAGAACCTTACAGCGAACTCAAGAACACTCGAAGGAAAGCTCAAGTATCGCTCTCGACGCACGACAACAGCCCTCGACCAGAAGTTCACACTTTGTATTCACACACGACAAACACCTGTTTTTACATTTAAACACTTGTACTTTACATTTCGAAGCATTTTCTTCATTTGTATTGTAATCATCGTACGACCGATGCCAACCAAGGACATCGCCCCTGATTGGCGACCATAGTGCAGCGACGACACCTCTTGTTGTCCGCAGGTTTTTTCCTCGATTGAGGTTTTTTCTGCGTCATCAAATCCATTGTCTCGTTTATTTTTTCCCTCGTCGCACGTCTCGTCGAAAGATCCTTTCTTTAGTTGATTAAGTCCACATCGACCTTAAGTTGTCCCTTTGGTGCGATTTTTGGCATTAACACATGTCGCAAGTCAAACGTTACTAGTCTTACGTCACTAGTCTTATGTCGCCAGTCTTATGTCGCCAGTTACGACCCGTCAGTCTTACGTCAACAGTCTCATGTCGTCAATCTTATATCATCCTGGTCCTGCGACCTGGTCTTACGACAATGTCATAAGACTATTCTTATATGTAAATAAGGTCTTACAAGACGTTTACAGTCATATACATGGTCTTGTATGTCGGCGATGGTCGTATGCTCCATAAGACCGACGTCCAGAACTTAAGACGGTCTTACGATTACACTAACTATCAATGGTCGACAGACGTTTGTTTTGTTCATTAATGCAGGTCTACAAGCCATTATGGTACAACGGACAATAACGGTCGAGCTCTGAATGACATTAAAGACTCGACAGCGGTTACAAAGCCAATCCTCAAAGCACATTTAATGTCGGCAGCGGTTACAAGACCAACCATTAGAGCACATTAATGACCGGCGAAACCTATATAAAGGCATGTTCCAACCTCGAGCAGGACGAATTCATCTAGATATACAACTGCATTCTCATCTACTTCTACATTTTCTCTCTCGCATTCGAGCACACGCCGCTAACGCAAGTACCGCACGACAATAGTTCAAACCGCACAACAACAGTTCAAGCCACAAGACAACAGCTTATTTCACACGTTTAACACACGACGCACACTTTTTACACACGACCAAGTGTATTTTTACTTCATTTGTAACCTATTGTACACATATCATCTATCACAAAAGGACTTTCGCCCCTGTTTGGCGAACCATAGTGCACTGTCGACTCTCACATAGTCGACCGCGGTTTTTTCCCTCGTTTTGGGGTTTTCCGCGTCACCAAATCTCTTGTCTCTTTTACTTTTTCCTCGCAATTGTGTTATTTGGCTTGAGATACGTTTCTTTAGTTGTTAAATGTCCACATCGACCTTAAGTTGTACTTTGGTGCGATTTTTGACATTAATAGTTTGGCGCCATCCGTGGGACCCCATCTAGAGAAAATCTCAAGCCAACACACACACCGCTCTAACGATCTTGTAAAGTCTTTCAGGTACATGGCAAACTATCAAGATCCCCTGATTCAACTTCAATCGGAATTGAATGCGGCTCGAAACCAGATTCAAGCCCTGATAAAAAATGCTCTGTTAAAAGTATCGCATGTATCGCATCATCCAAGGGACTCGGGGGCTCGGAACACCCTTCACAAACTGAAAAATACCACATTTGATTTCAAAAGTCCTCGGAAAAGGCGCTTATCGACTCCATGTTACGGTAACTGTGACGTCCCACTTAGAACAACTCTATATATATACTCTAAGTATATTCTCCTCGTTTAATTTTTTTGATCTAATATATGATCGTTGATTCAAGCATCAAAAGATCATTGGTCAAAACCAATGACCACCCCCGATTTTACATTACAGGCTCGCAAGATCATATGAATACAGGTCTTACGATTTACATCGTGAGAAACCAAAGTCTCTACGACTTAAAAACACAGGTCTATAATATATAATCGTCGGTAAAAGACGACTTACGTTTTTATGATCGCCAGTCATGGCAAACACAGGTTGCAATTTATAATCGTCGGTAAAAGATGACTTATATTTTAAATCTTACAATCGCCAGTCAAGGCAAACGTAGGTCGCAATTTATAGTCCCCAGTAAAAGATGACTCACATTTTCTTATGATCGTCAGTCACGACAAACGCAGGTTAAAAATTGTTGGTCGCCAATAAAAGCGACTTGCACGATCGCTAGTCATGACATATGTCGTCAATAAAGACGACTTGTACATTGAATCTCACAATCACCAGTCATGGCATGTCGCAAGATTAACCGTATAATCAAAAGCAAGAGTCTTTCAAGAAGGCGATTACGTCCTCCGACGAGTGTTCCAAAGCACTCAAGAGCTTAATGCAGGTAAACTTTCCACCAAGTGGGAAGGTCCTTATCGTATCTCAGAAGTCGTGGGTAAAGGTGCCTATCGGCTCCAAACCCTCGACGGTCGAAGTATCCCACGCAGCTGGAATGCAACGCATCTGAAAAGCCAACGACCAACCTCTGACATTGCTTTATCGCAGGATCGCACCACATAAGTTACTAAGTCTATCATACGACTTCAGTAAAATCGTACGGTATAAACAATCAGTTTTATTAGACGACTCGATTGTATAACTACAGGAACACATGATTTAAGTCCATCGTATGATCAAATCACACGATCGTAAGGTCTAGCGACCCCACAAGCTAAGTTCTTTAACTTAGAAAAATTTCATGTTCTGAATGAATGCTTTGATCGCATGCGCTTATGTTTGCTTATACGATTCAAAAAGTCTTATGACTTACGTTCTAATCGTTGTATTACAATGGATGCCCAAGTCGCACAACTTCTTGTTCATTTTTGTACTTAATGAATTTTTATAGTTGACATTACATTTGTCCATGACATGTATGAGTCGACATAATACTCATGTTCAATAGAAAGGTAAAATTTTTTTTTACCGATTATCGCTAAAGCAAAACTTACACAACGTAACATAGGTCTCTAACGACCGTATCGGCTCGGAACGCCAGATCATAGGTCTCTAACGACCGTATCGGCTCGGAACGCCAGATCAAAAGTCTATAACGACCGTATCGGCTCGGAACGCCAGAACATAAGTCTTTAACGACTGTATCACAAGATTCTTAAATTTTATCTTGGTTCGATCATCTTATGATCGCCGCCAAGCATTATTTCAGCCCAATCGTCTTACGATTGTCTCCCGTCCCATACGTCTCATTTTGATAAAGATCGTCTTACGATCATCGTCAGTTCCTTATATTTTAAGGTCGTCTTACGATCGTCGTTACATTTTTCATCCTTCACATTAGTGGATGAATGCCACAAGTACCTCGCGCATTAAAGATCATATTTCAATCATCGCAGTTTACTTAACACTATCGACTGGTCTCACGATTTTAGCTGACCAAGTCGGTTTTCTTCTAATGATCCAATTAGTAGAAATGACACGGCTCGTCATTTTACTTTGGTGCGAGATCTGAAATTCCAATGGCTTTGAAATTCAGATCTCGGGGGGCTAACTGTTTGGGTAAAAAATCACACCCTCGACCGACTTGGGAAAATCCCTCGACATGACCCATGGACCTTGATTACCCTAATATCTACAAAAGTCATACCCCCGACCGACAAGGGTAATACCTGTTAATGCCAAAAATTGCACAAAAGTACAACTTAAGGTCGATGTGGACATTTAACAACTAAAGAACGTATCTCGATCCAAATAACACAATTGCGAGGAAAAAGTAAAAGAGACAAGAGATTTGGTGACGCGGAAAACCCCAAAACGAGGGAAAAAACCGCGGTCGACTCTGTGAGAGTCGACAGTGCACTATAGTCGCCAAACAGGGGCGAAAGTCCTTGTGTTACAGGTGATTTGTATACAACAGATTACAAATAAATGTAAATATAAACTTAGTCGTGTGCAAACGACGTGGGTCGTGCATAAATCGTGCGAAATAACTTGTCATCGTGTGGTCTGAACTGTCGTCGTCAGGTGGTTCGAACTGTCGTCGTGCGATACTTGCGTGTTCGAATGCCTCGTTGTATTGAGAGAAAAATATAGAAGTGAGTATAAGTAGCTCTGTCTGTTCTCCCTTTGCTCGAAGGTGGGGCAGTCTTTATATAGCTTCGGTCGGTACTGAATGTGCTTTAATTGTTGGTCTTGTAACCGCTGTCGACATTAAATGCACTTTGATGATTGTCTTTGTAACTGCTGTCGGGCTCTAAATGGCATTGATGATTCGTCCGTTACTGGTCGTTGTGCCATAAATGCCTGTAGACCTGCATTAATGAAAAAAATAAACGGCTGTTGACCATGAATGGTTAGTGTAATCGTAAGACCATCTTAAGTTCAGGACGTCGGTCTTATGGAGCATACGACCGTTGTCGAAATACAAGACCATGTATATGACTGTAAATGTCTCGTAAGACCACTAGGTCGTAAGACCAAGAAGATGATGTCGTAGGATCAGAGCGATATAAGACCGACGACAGGAGACTGTCGACGTAAGACCAACGAGTCATAACTGGCGACACGTAACTGGCGACATAAGACTAGTGACGTAAGACTAATATCGTAAGACTAGTGACGTGTGACTGGCGACGGGTGACTGGCGACATGTCGCTAACGATGTATGTCGTGCGACGTCTAACATGCGACACGTGACGTGCGATCATGAGATGTAAAGACACTATCTTGAATGACTATTGACATAAGATGTCTTTTAATAATCAACTATCGTATGTCAGGGATAAGGCAATAATGGGTATTGTTTAGGCAAAAAATCACGTCGCTCGACCGCGACCAGAACAGGTAAGACGTATGATTAAGGACTATATCTTGTATTAAGATAAGGTCTCGACGAAGACCCAGAGCACCATCGTCGTCCCTCATAAAAGGTAACACGACGCTCGACCATAGCGTCGACCGATCCGCACGACTATTATATAAGGACGTGCGACCTCGACCAAAGATAACGTTAACCATGACCGTTTATTAAGTATTTAATGCAGGAGTAAAAGTCATTAAGGAGCAACGACTTTAACCGACGCAATCATTAAACAGCCGGCGACCGTAACGGACGAAGATCATTACTCCGGCGACCGTTTCCAACCGTTAAGGCCATTAAAGGAGCATTCATGGATGAAGCTAAGGACGCGAAGACTATAAATATCAAGCTCAATCAACATTTCAAGACATCAAATATCCTGCGATTAACAACCGGAGCAATATTCAAGAACACCTGAAGTGAAGAACCATTATTCTAAGTATCGCCCTCGACGCACGACAACAGCCCTCGACCAGCAGTTCACACTTTGTTTCGTACACAACAAACACTTGTTTTACACTCCAAACACTTGTACTTTACATTTCGAAGCATTTTCTTCATTTGTATTGTAATCACTGTACGATCGACACCAGTATCCAAGGACATCGCCCCTGATTGGCGACCATAGTGCAGCGACGACACCCCCTGTCGTCCGCAGGTTTTTTCCTCGATTGAGGTTTTTCCTGCGTCATCAAATCCCTTGTTTCTTTATTTTATTTATCGTCGCACGTCTAATCGAAAGATTCTTTCTTTAGTTGTTTAAGTCCACATCGACCTTAAGTTGTCCCTTTGGTGCGATTTTTGGCATTAACAGTTTGGCGCCATCCGTGGGACTACATCTAGAGAAAATCCTCGACGAACGTGCATTCTACTAATAGTTTCTTGGAGTTTCTTCTATTTTCTGTTGCAGGAAAATGGCAGCCCCTGGAAATCCGCAGCAAGCCGTCGCTCAGATGTATCAGGAGCTCGAGGTTCCCAGGAATCAACTCAATGCAATGGCAGGGCAGAATCGCAGAGCAGCCGAAGAGATCGCGCGGCTAAGGAATCCTTTTGGACCCCAGAATGGTTCTAGACTATTCATCGAGAATCCAGGTCCGGGACCAGGCCCGTCCGCGCAGAATCAGCATCCAGGTCCATTCATGCAGAATCAGCAACCGGGTCCGTTCATTCCGAATCACCAGTCTGGGCAGATTCCCCCTCAGCACATCCGACCACCACCCTAGAACAATGGATCCCAACCATTGTAAGGTGGCACCCATCCGTTTCAGAATGGATCCCATCCGTTTTCCCTGCCGTTCCAAGGTGGTCCGCAACCTTTCCAGCAAGGATCGCAACCTTTCCAGCAAGGATCGCAACCTTTCCAGCAAGGATCGCACTCTTTCCAGCAGAGATCGCAGCCATTTTAGCATGGGCAACAATCGTTTCAGAATGGACCGCAGCAATTCCACTATGGGTCGCAACCATATTTTGTTCTGTTCAACGGGGACACCAATGGTTTGTCGCATGGTAATGGCACTAGTCCAGGGGCCAATCCCTCGACAGGGGAAAATCCTGATCTTAACGATCCCGTCGCCCAGCGTTTGAAGATGTTAAAAGACCAAAATGAGGGCGTCCTGTCCTTGCTCGCCAAGTTGCCTGGGGCAGCCGTGCCTGTCGACGTCGAGCCTCGCTTGGGGTATCAGGCGTCGCCCTTCATCGACGAGATCGCCACCGTCGAGGTCCCAAAGAAGTATAACATTCCTGCCTTCACTCCCAAGTATTCGGGTGTGACCGATCCAACCGAGCATGTCGCGCAATATAAGTAGCTCATGTGGACGATCTCGATTCCACACATGTACTAGGAAATATGCATGTGCAAGAGTTTCGGGGCGACTCTCACTGGTCCAGCTCTCCAGTGGTTGATCAATCTCAAACCTAAATCTCTCGGGTCGTTCGCCGAATTGGTCAACCAATTCTCCCGGCAATTCGCCAGCAGTCGTAAGATGGAAAAGCAGACTAGTGATCTGTACTATGTCGTGCAGAAGACCAATGAGTCTATTCGAAGTTATTTCAATAGATTCAATGCTGAAATGATCAGTATCCGCAATTGTGACATCAAAACTGCGATCGAAGCTTATAAGCGTGGTCTAAACGATAGTTCAGGTTTATATATCGATTTGACCAAGTATCCCGCAGAGACTTTCGAAGACGTCCGAGCTCGAACCTTAGCATATATGAGGGTCGAAGACGATGTAGCCTTTCGTCGCAAACACACTGACGACAAGAAGCCGTTAGGTGTCAAGAAGCCAGAATTCAAGCCGAAAGCCATATCCAGAATAGAGCCAGCGCGTCAAATTTCAAACGTTCATTTCAAGACGAAGGCAGAAGCTAAAACCGCGACTAAATTCCCCGTGTACCCCAAGATCTCCTCTTATGGGTTCAAAGGGTCAGCTAAAGACTTAGTCGAAGCTCTGAAGACCACCCAAGCAACCATCCGGTGGCCGAAGAAGTCTGACTTGGACGATGCTAAGAAGGATAAATCAAAGTGGTGCGACTTCCACGTCGACCATGGTCATGCGACAGATGATTGTATCCACTCAAGAAGGAATTGGCATATCATGTTCCACAAGGTAATCTCAAAGATATTATTGATAATGTCGTTATTAACAGCCATCGACCGTCGACCCCCGAGCATGCAAAAGTTGTCAATTAAAATCCCCTACGCCATTGGGAATCCCGAAGATCGAGAATGATTCGAAATGTCGCTATGGTGCCCTGTCGTACGACGACATGATCAATCACAGACAGTATCTCATCGGATCGTCGTGTCGTCCTGTCATTTAAAACCTATCTTTCTTTCCAAAAAGAATAGGATAATAAATGACAGGGGGCAATACCCCATGAAGGAGAAAGGTATGATTTCTAACTCTTTTCCATACAAATTTTTCTCACAAACAGCTACTGACTTAAGCATTGGAGGGTTGTTGGTGAGCCAACGACCAACCCTCGACATCGTTTTATCGCAGGATCGCACGACATAGACGATCAGGTCCATGACTTGATCACACCTTACAGCTAATCGAACTACTTAATCGCACGATCGCATAGACGGCTTCGCAGCCTGAGCTTCTTATCTTAGAAAAACTTCGCATTTTGAATAAATACCTTAGTCGCATATATTGGTGTTTGATTAGCATACATTCTAAACGAATGCCTTATTTTTTCTTTCTTATACCCTGTATGGATACTTTGATCGTATGTTCTCATATTTTATAAACGCCTTGGTCGCATGATTTCTATGTATCTTATGTTCAATCGATGCGATAGTTGTTTACCAATAAAATTCAAACCAAAAAAAAGTGCATTCATCAGAAAAATTGTCAAAAACGCGCTCGACCACCAACGGTCGAGCAGTAAAACAAAAAAGAAAGAGAAAATTCTTAAACTAAAGAAGGAACATCCACTGCATCCTTGCCTGAAGTCTCATCTTGAGGACCTCCGCCTACCATCTCTTCCTCGACGTCCTTCTCATCATCTGAGTCCAGATCCCTCTCGGTCCCGACGCCATTCAAATAAATGTCCGGTTCCTCCTTTGCAGAAGCAAAAGGATCTTTTCCCAGCAAATGTCGCCGCATGATAGCAGCCCGAGCAGTCAAACGAGCTATGGCAAAAACAGACTTACCCTCGTCTTTAGCAGCCCGCACTTCTTTCTCCAAACTCTCCACCTTGGACTTATAATCCTCAGCCTCTTTCGAAACAGCAGCCAAGGATTCCTTAATCTTTTCCATCTCCTCCCTTTGCTAGGCAGTCATGGACAAGGATTGCGTCAAGCGATGGCTAAGATCCTCCTTCGCATGATTAACGATCTCCATATGTTTTAAAACGTCAGCAAGACGCTTCGATAGATCCTTCGTGCGACCAGTAGCATCGTTTGCTCGATCCAATGCTGCATTCTCCCTTTCGCGTGAAGCTGACAAGAGATCTTTCACCTTCGCCGTTCCACTTCGCAAGGCCAAGGAAGCTTGAAATGCCTGTGAAATCATAAAAGACAGACATCATCAGTGGACAACGACAACGACAACGAAGTCTGGGCCTAGACAAACTAAGTCTTGAAAGAAAGACTTACCATGAACACCAAGCCGGCTACATGGGCACCCGTCTCCTCGATAGGAAACCCCTCAAAACGCTCCCTGAAAGATGGAAGCAGGAATTTATCCAGGTGAGGGAATAGGTTCGTCCCGTCTAGGACATTTCCTGTCATAAAGTCCGACGGCAGCGTAAAGTTGACCGTCGTGACCTTCTCCCCTCCCGTCGAGTGTTCCTTGCCCTTGTCGGCTGACAAAGGATTCGACGCGGCAGACGGGGACTTCGCCGTTTTCGCCGGAGGCGCAGAATTAATGGGTGTCGCGACAATCACCTTCTTAGGTGATCCGACCCCTACCTTCTCGGGTGAAGCGACTCTCGACGAGCCATCAACCCCTGCAAACGACTCCCTCGAGATCGTCGTCCTCGTCTTCTTCAAGACTCCAGAACCACCAGACATAGCCTGTAATCTCTTCTCCCTGCCTTGACGAGCAAGCTCCAATTCAGCAGCTCTTTTTGCAGAAACACTCGACACTTTGGGTCGTGACTCTCCTAGATATCGCAAAGGAAAAGAGTGTTATGAACATACAAGGGAAAAAGACTCGAAGTAACACAAAAAGTCAAAGAAAGTAAGCTTACCCGTCATCCCTTTCTTTCCTCTTGACTTCCTTTCTTCTTCTTCCTTTTCTTTCTCTTCACACTTCTCCCCCTGATTCTCTCCTGAAAACTCTAAATCGTCGTTATTTACAAAGTGTCGCACGATGAAAGATCTTTTGGCAACACTAAATTCTAAAAACGAATTGATCTTCGCTTGAGATTAGCTTCTGGTTTCACGTCCTCAAATCTTACAGCTGTCAATATACAGAAAACAAGTTAATAATCATACCGTATATAGCATACGAAAAGTGAAATAACAAGACTCACCCGACATATTCCAGCCCGTCCTAATCCACTCACTCTCGGAGTCAAGAGACAACTTACGCACGAATACATATCGAGTCTTCCACCCACGGTCATTCACAGTTGTCCCTAAAACCAGAACACTATCACCCTTGAGCCTAGAGTGTAAGCTACATCGATGACAACTATCCTTCTTGGCCTGATAAGCCAATAGAAGATCACGTACACCCATAGGATTCCCCCATCCTCTCGACAAACGCTCAATCACTTGAATAACTCATTAGAATTGGGGCATTAATTGGCCTGGTGCTAAATCGAACTCCAGCATAAAAGCTTTTTCTATAGGCGAATACGGCCATTCAAAGCCTATCTTAAAAGGGTATTCGTAGATCACAATGTACCCCTCAGGACATTCATTTGAGCGGATCTGACCTGGACGAATCAATTCGATCCACGCAGGAATTTTTGCTAACTTTCTAAAGTCACGGAGGTCTGATAGCTCTTGAATAACACTCTCAGGATCCCTCGACATTTCTAAACACAAAATTTACAGGAGTCAAAGAAATCGTACCTTACTTATAGGCGCGCTAGACCCCGGAGAACCTAATCAAATCAAAGAATTTCACAAGTTTGGAAAGGATCCGGCGAAGAATGGCAAGGAAATCACAGCACAAACCCTTCAAAGGCGAAACAAGGAAGGATTCGTCATATCTTTTACTTATACGAACAAACCGAATTCCTTGATGATCAACACGCGTCCATGTCCTTTCGTATATCCGCCCGGATCTTCGACACTTGTCCTCGACAGCTGGTAAGCATCATCGTGCGTCAGTATGACGTCACAACTTTTCAACTTCTCGTTCAGTTAAAGGCGAACCGGTCTAGTTCCACGACAACCAGGTAAGTCCCTCAACCCAGGTCACGAGCCTAAGCGTTCGACAAGCAAAATTTAAAACTTAAATTTGACATTCAATTTTCAAATTTTGGGGGCAAACTGTTTGGGCAAAAAATCACGTCGATCGACCGCGACCAGAACAGGTAAGACGTATGATTAAGGAATATATCTTGTATTAAGATAAGGTCTCGACGAAGACCCAGAGCACCATCGTCGTCCCTCATAAAAGGTAACACGACGCTCGACCATAGCGTCGACCGATCCGCACGACTATTATATAAGGACGTGCGACCTCGACCAAAGCTAACGTTAACCATGACCGTTTATTAAGTGTTTAATGCAGGAGTAAAAGTCATTAAGGAGCAACGACTATAACCGACGCAATCATTAAACAGCCGGCGACCGTAACGGACGAAGATCATTACTCCGGCGATCGTTTCCAATCGTTAAGGCCATTAAAGGAGCATTCATGGATGAAGCTAAGGACGCGAAGACTATAAATATCAAGCTCAATCAACATTTCAAGACATCAAATATCCTATGATTAACAACCGAAGCAATATTCAAGAACACCTGAAGTGAAGAACCATTATTCTAAGTATCGCCCTCGACGCACGACAACAGCCCCCGACCAGCAGTTCACAGTTTGTTTCGTACACGACAAACACTTGTTTTACACTCCAAACACTTGTACTTTACATTTCGAAGCATTTTCTTCATTTGTATTGTAATCACTGTACGATCGACACCAGTATCCAAGGACATCGCCCCTGATTGGCGACCATAGTTCAGCGACGACACCCCCTGTCGTCTGCAGGTTTTTTCCTCGATTGAGGTTTTTCCTGCGTCATCAAATCCCTTGTTTCTTTGTTTTATTTATCGTCGCACGTCTCATCGAAAGATTCTTTCTTTAGTTGTTTAAGTCCACATCGACCTTAAGTTGTCCCTTTGGTGCGATTTTTGGCATTAACAGGTATTACCTTCATCGATCGGGGGTATGACTTTTGTAGGCATTAGGGTAATCGAAGTCCATGGGTCATGTCGAAGGAATTCCCCAGGTCGGTCGAGGGTGTGATTTTTTACCCAAACAATACCCATTATTGCCATATCCCCGACATACGATAGTTGGTTATTAAACGACATCCTGTGTCAATTGTCACTCAGGATAGTGACTTTACATCTCATGATCGCTCGACACGCATCGCATGTCACACGTGTCGCGTGTTACATGTCGCAAGTCAAACGTTACTAGTCTTACGTCACCAGTCTTATGTCACCAGTCTTATGTCGCCAGTTACGACCCGTCGGTCTTACGTCAACAGTCTCCGGTCGTCGATCTTATATCATCATGGTCCTGCGACCTGGTCTTACGACATTGTCATAAGACTATTCTTATATTAAAATAAGGTCTTACAAGACGTTTACAGTCATATACATGGTCTTGTATGTCGGCGACGGTCGTATGCTCCATAAGATCGACGTCCAGAACTTAAGACGGTCTTACGATTACACTAACTATAAATGGTCGACAGCCGTTTGTTTTGTTCATTAATGCAGGTCTACAAGCCATTATGGTACAACGGACAATAACGGTCGAGCTCTGAATGACATTAAAGACTCGACAACGGTTACAAAGCCAATCATCAAAGCACATTTAATGTCGGCAGCGGTTACAAGACCAACCATTAAAGCACATTAATGACCGGCGAAACCTATATAAAGGCATGTTCCAACCTCGAGTAGGACGAATTCATCTAGATATACAACTGCATTCTCATCTACTTCTGCATTTTCTCTCTCGCATTCGAGCACACGTCGCTAACGCAAGTACCGCACGACAACAGTTCAAATCGCACGACAACAGTTCAAGCCACACGACAACAGCTTGTTTCACACGTTTAACACACGACGCACACTTTTTACACACGACTAAGTGTATTTTTACTTCATTTGTAACCTATTGTACACATATCATCTGTCACAAAAGGACTTTCGCCCCTGTTTGGCGAACCATAGTGCACTGTCGACTCTCACAGAGTCGACCGCGGTTTTTTCCCTCGTTTTGGGGTTTTCCGCGTCACCAAATCTCTTGTCTCTTTTACTTTTTCCTCGCAATTGTGTTATTTGGCTTGAGATACGTTTCTTTAGTTGTTAAATGTCCACATCGACCTTAAGTTGTACTTTTGTGCGATTTTTGGCATTAACAATATCTTCCATTTGATATTGGTTTATTACCATGAACACATCATATTACTAGTAAATTTCGTCTGAGGATTTCGACTTATTAACCAAATGCCACGAATTCGTCGTGCAATATTTAAAATTCTTTTACATTTTGAACACCAATTCAGCTCTTGACTAGGTTCACAATAAATGTTACCAATAAAGGGCTTCACCCCATGCGAAAATTCCGATCGACCTTCCATTTTTGTTATGCCTTACAAATAACAGTTCCTTAATTATAGTCCACCTTTCCAGTGTCTCTTGACATCTTCTCACCGCAAGCCTGTCTATACTTGATCTACCATACCGTCATCATTTTCTCTTATGCCTACACGGAACGCCCATCACACACCACTACAGTCTAAAAGAAAGGTTTCTCCATGATCATCAGCCAAGACCTCGTAAAGTATTTAGCACCAAGAACTACCACGAGCTCCTAACTTTCCAACACAGTCAACCCACTCATTGCATTTCTTTACATCCACGGAATACTCTAACACTCTCGACTAAACTTCATAACGAAGCACCACAGCTTAACGGTTACAGTATCCTCTTCGACAATCAAGTGAAGTATGAAAACTCTCCTAAAATCCAATGGAATCGAGAAGAACAAGGGTTCTCCTTTCATCCCGTCACCAACCACAACTCAACCTCCAGATTTCAAAATAATAATAACGTATATTGCTTGAGAACCCACACACTTCAATCGAGCATACTCACCACTTTTGAATACTTCAATATTATGGCAAACCATCATTACATCTATGACTTACACGTTCCTTTGGTATAAAGTGCTACCACTTTCTCACACCACTATCACACCAAGCGACTACATTGCAAACTAACTTTCATGATGCCTTTACACACACAAAAGATACTACTTCTTTCATGCTACCCATAACACCATTCATTGGAAGTAAAATCGTTTCCGGACTTTGTCTTTCCCGGGACTAAATGCACCACATGTCAAGGTCAACTATTCAAAGCGCACCCGCTTCGATTACCCTAACATTTTGTTCTTATGTGGATCATCAAATCCCATAAGAAATCCCTTATGCAACTACGATCTTTCATTTTGTAACGCTCACACAATGTGGTCCAGTGTTATGCCGGATACACATCTTTCTCCGAACAACTTCTTACATCTTTGCAAGAGAGAGGTAACAAAATAATGTAACATTCCCAGCCCACCGTACATGCTTTGTGCATACCTTCTGCATAACAGCATACCGGTACCGCTCACGGTTTTGTTCCTGCCCGCACAAGCATACGCGGGACGCAGCCAGACTGCACCTAGTAACAGGCAAAAGGCCTCATGTAAGGAAGGTATCCATCCACCCTTATAAGAAGGACTTCGTTCCCTCTCCTAGCAAATGTGGAATCTCACAAATAACCATAAGAAATGGTTACTCATATCTAAACATACGAAACATACTTGACCGATCATTAGTCACTGTAACCATTCATAAACAAGTATACTTGTGTAGTAATATATTCATAATAACAGTAGCAAATTGAAATTGTGAACATACTATACATAAGAATTCTCGTTAACATTATTACAGTACTAATTTCACGTATTTCCGTCAACTCTAAGACTATCCCGTCTTAATACTTCTACCCAATCTCACGAATCATAACTTAGTTCATCACAACTTAAGTCTAGGTATCTCACCTAGCATACCTAGTTCACTTAAACTAATGCTCTGATACCATATTGTAACACCCTAAAATTTAGGGCTAATTTAAACCTTAAATTATAACAAGATTTAAACATAAACTTCCAACTTTATATCTGAGTAGAGAAATATCTATGAGGTCATATTTACAAATACCGAATTCTTCAAATAACCTATTAATCTAATCATGTCACTATAATCAGATTAACTAGGTTATCTAAGCAATCTATCAAAACCTCAATATTCATTATCTTCCCTGCTAATCCAAAAGCTCTCGTCCCACATCCCTTTATTTTCCTGAGCTAGTACCTGATAAGAAAACATTATTTGAAACAATTAGGCTAACGCCTAGTGAGAACATTCGGTTTCTAAATAATATTTGTACAAATCAATGTAAACAAGGCATAACAAACCTGGTTTACCCTTTTTCTTACCACACGCGTAACCATCTTTCGATAACGGGGTTAAACCCGATTCCATGACTACGACCTGACACTAAGTTCAGTCATTTCTCATGTTCCAGAGCCCACACTACGAATCTTCACTGATTCTAGATTGATGCTCTTATCTAATAAATCGCAATATACACATGCCCATTTCTTGGAAAGGAAATAGAGATTACAATATACACATGCCAATCCCTTCTTTTCCTTAGAAATCGGAAATTACGTTTATTCCACGATTTCTCACACACATCGGAATAACGAATAATCTTCATATATTCCACGTGTTCATAACCACTAGTGCCTATGGATCCATTACACTTACTATACACCTGCATAGTATCAAACTAAAACAGTCTTTAAGCCTAACACACTACCATTCAACTGTAAGTATGTTCAAGTTACTAGGATTGTATTTCGATTCCTAAATCGTACCCCTTTCAGAAGTTAGCAAAATCTAAAGTTACTGAGTACACAAAATGACTGGACATCAGAAGTTTCCGGACACCTCATTCTGTCCGGATATCATAACTTTCCGTGTACCACAACTTTCCGAGTAATACATAACTTTCCGAGTAATACATAACTTTCCGGATAAAACATAACTTACCGGGTACTTATCTAATCCGGACGACATCCGGAAACCAAGGTAATCCGGATACCATCCGGTAACTAATTTCATCCGGAAACTACAAGAATTTAAGACTTACCGGATAACTTTGCCATGTCTGGAAACCTTCATATCAGAGGTTTCCGGATACTATCATTCATCCAGAAACTTCGACCTGCAGCTTAGAAATTCAATCCAAAACCCTGTCTGTTCCATTCAGCTTGTTTTAAACACAGCCATACAGTCCCAAAACAGTTTATACAAGAGTTTTAACATTTAATTTGACAGAAAACAAGGTTTTAAGCAAAAAGTGAATGAACTCACCTTAAAGAATGAAAACCCACTTCACTGCACAAATCAAAGATTCAATCTGCTGATAATGATTCTGGAACCTATTCTACCAACATATTTGTTCACAATCATACTTCTATAATCAATTTTGTCTGAACTCATGGTAAATTTCTTACCAATTTGAAGACCTAAACTTGATTTTCTTCTCTTCTTTCCCTTTTCTTTCTCTCTATTCTTTTCTCTCTGCCTCTTGATCGATACACACACACACACAAGATTAATCCAGGGAAATATCTTCCCTTTTTCCTACTTTTTGATACATAAGGCGGTGGGTGGGTTTAAAGATTCACCACTCACCCCCAAACTTCCATCTAATAACAACTTTAATCCCTCGACTTCTAAATTAAAATTAAAGTTTACCCCTTTACTTATAATTCCGTAAAACAATTACGTAACTTAATCAGGGATAAACTCTAAAATTAATTTATCAAATAATCAACCATACCTTATCAATAATTATACCCAAATTATTTAATAAACCCAAACATCATCTTTTATGGAAAAATCGAGATGTTACAATACTCCCCAACTTGAAAATGATTTCGTCCTCGAAATCAAAGCTAGGTAAACCAATGAGGATATTAAATCTTCATATCCCTTTCCAACTCTAAAATTCACATTAACGTCTCAATGATATAATGCCATTGTACTTATAACCACATTCTTAGATTGTAATTTTTCAATAGATCTCTCTAAAATCACTTCCAGTTCCTCCACACAACAACTCTTCGCATCCATTATTACCTCAACAAATGGAATCACATCCTACCAACATAAAGTATGTCATATATCCTTTCAATTTCTAGTTTTAGAACAAGGACTCGGTTTTCCACATCTTCTGAATCTTACATCCTTCAATATTACCCGCTCCCCAACTTGTGTGAGATGTGAAAGTTGAAAAGTTTGGTGGCTTTTGTGTGAATTTGGGAAGTAAGGTTAAAACCCTTAAGCCCTCAATTCCTTCCTCATTTTGAGTGCGGCTACTATGTGCGAAAGTGTGGGGAGCAGACCTTGCTATCTTGCAGAGGACATTGGAGAATCAAATCTTTGAGGTGTGAATCATCATTTTCTTTGAGGTAAATTCCTTCTCCTTAACCCATTAATCTGTTGAGTGACATTTGGTATCTTGGTGGGGGACCTTGATTGATGGGTTTTGGGTTTTGGAGATTATTTGATTGATATCTCCTCAAGAATGTGAGAAAAACAAACTGTGTGTTTTGCCCCAACCAAATTGGTATGGGAAATCGAATGTTATAGCTCGCTAAATCGTTAGTATTGATGACTCGTTGTTTGTCGTGACTTAAAATCGATCTTGAGTCGAACCATTTAATGTAATGAGGTATTGCAGTGCGATAAAAACCCCTTTTGTCCGGAAGTCGCTAAATCCGAAAAGGACTTTTGTCCGGAAGTCGCTAAATCCGAAAAGGACTCTTGTCCAGGAGTCGCTACTCCAGAAACCCTTGTCCGGATGGAACCGGAAAACATGGTACCGGAACCCATAGGGAATCCGGAAGAATCCGGATGATGCTTATTCGAAAGCCGGAAGTTGTCCGGAAGAAAATTCCCGGAAACTTGTTGAGTGTCGGGAACTTCCGGAAAACCGAATCCGGAAAACTCCCATTGTTTGAACCAATATCGAATCCTCTGAGGATTCTTTCAAGGGGTTGAGCGGAGGGTGCCTTAGGGAGCTCGAGAGTGATTTGGGAGCGATGCTCGAGTGGCTTTTCACTATCGTGCGTATTGATCCGATATGTAGGTGAACAGTTTGAGAGTAGCGTTTCAAGTGGGAAGGAAATAGCGTGGACGTCAGGTGAGTCGTTCTAAACCGAAGCTTTGGCGATACTTGATTTATTTATGTAACACCTCGAATTTCCATTATATTATATTTAATATGAATGGGGTCGAAACGTAATTTAGTCTAAGTTTGGGGACTAGTCGTAAATGTAAACTCCAAGGTTGAATTTGTATTTTGACCAAAGTTAAAGTTGATTTTGAAAATTAGAACTTGAAGGTCTAATTTGTGATTTCTTGTAAGTTGAGATTACTTAAAGAATGAGTAAGCTGAATTGAGAGATATCTCAATTCTTTTGTTGATTAGAGTCGGTCAAGAACAGAAGGTTAGAGAAGAAAGAAAAAGCAATCAGATTTCATTGGTGTAATACCCCGGGTAAGTTCGTTAGTTAGATTTCATTTTCGTTAGAATTAATTAACTATAATATGGGAGGTTTAGGGTGATTTTTAATTAATTTATAAGTTAAGGGTGTTGTAGTCATTAGTGTTGAGTTAAGGGGCTGAAGTGGTAAAAATGGTTAAATAATATCTGGATTAGGGTTCAGATATCTTCATTATAGAAAAACCCAGATTTGTGTATGTGTGTGTGTTGGGAGCAAAAAGAAGAAGAAAAAGAGGAAAGAAGGGTAAAGGCTCAAAATTTGGAGTTATTGGAACTGATTAAGATACTGTGAATCGAAGGTGAAAGCAGAATTCTTTGTGGAGGACTAAAAAGTGTGTAATAATCAAAACAGGTGAGTTTTACTTTAAAAGCGTTTTTAACTGGAATACATATATGTATGGTTTGGGAATGTGATAATTGGTGATTATGTGTTGATATGTGAATTATAATATATCGAGGTATTATATTTACATGAGTATTATAATGTGTTATAATACTTTGGTCGGGCTTAGGACCGGTGTGTTTGGCTATAGAATCCGTATAGCGTTGTTTGGCTGTAGATGTTGTGCAGCGTTGTAAATTATTAGTTGGCTTGCAACCAACTAATATGGCCAGGAGGAATGAGAAGGGAAGGTACATGATATGTGAGCTTAATTGGATATATATGATTGTGTTGCGTGATTTACATGAATGAAGTTATATAAATGGTTTCAAACTAACAGGGATTTTCTCACTTAGACCATCGTGTCTAACCCTCATTTTTGTTTTAACAATATGTATTCCAGGTGGTGGATCGAGTAAGAGCAAGTAATTAGAGTAATCGATGGATGGCTTTTGTGAAGGATTATAGGATGAAGATTTTGGCATGTTTAGCAGTTGTATTACAATATTAAATGTTATGTATGTATTTAGTACAAAGTTTGTAGTAGAATGGCTTCTGCTAATTGTAAAAGACTACATGACCGTACTTGTAATAGGATGTCTCTTTTGTTATATCGATGTTGTGTTACATTATGTGATTTGTTGTGTATATGGGAATTGGGTTGTTACAAATGGTATCAGAGCCTTAGTTTAAGGGGTTTAGGTATTTGTATCTGTACCTAGACTTAAACTGCATGTGAAGTAGGATGTCCCTATTATTATAGAACCTTGGGATGATGAAGTATAAAAGGGAAGAAGGAACATCATGTAAGGTAATTTCAGATTACACCTGGCCAGTGTAATCATGATCTTACAGGTACATGTTTGAACCAGAATACCTTGTTATATGGGGTATGTGCTTATGTGTGTATTAATTTTGTATGAATCTACAGAATGGCAAGTGGTACTAGACGAAAGAACCAAGGAGAAGGAAATCCGAATAGTACTAATCCGCCAATAGGAACAGGGGACAGGGGAGGCAGAACTGGGGGCAGAGTCGGGGGTAGAACTGGGGGTAGAGCTGGAGGTCGAGCCGGAGGCAGAGTCCAGCCACATGGTACAGAGTTCGTTACCAGGGATGATCTAATGGCAGAAATGGAAAGATTGCAGGCTAGCATACAAACAATGTTTGATCGAAACCGTCATAATGAAACTGGAATACCGGATCCCGGACCGGAAGATGAAATGCTAATCACACCAACTGTTGTACCAGTACAAAGGAGGTGCGACTACAAAATGTTTTTGAGCTGTAGACCTCCGACCTACTCAGGAGACAGGGATCCCGTGAAAGCAATGAGATGGATGAAGGAAATAGAAGCTATTTTCAAGACAAGCAAGTGTGCAGATGAAGATAGGGTATTGTATGAGACAACAATGTTAAAAGGGGATGCTTTGTATTGGTGGGAATCTTTTATTCATTCTAAAGGATCTGATGTTTATTCTACCCTCTCTTGGGAAGAATTTGTGATAACCTACAGGAACGTATTTTGTCCCCAAGCAGCCGTCAAACAACTGGAAGGGGAATTTATGAACTTACAACAAGGAAACTTATCCGTTCGAGACTACACCGCTAGCTTTCTGGAAAAGCCTCGGTTCGCAGAATACTACGTTGCTACGGAGGCGATGAAGACGGAAAGGTTTATCTTTGGGCTGAACTCAGAAGTCAGAAGGCTAGTGACTACAAAAGGACCCGATACCTTCTCAGCTGCAGTTGATGCCGCGGAGAATGTTGAAAGAGATATTAGAAGGGATGCTGGCGATAAAAGTATCGGGAAGAGAAAGTGGGAAGGAGAGAAAGTGGGAAGGACCACAACACGATCCGAAGAAGTCCTGATTTCAGAGGTATGATAACCGTCCGCCGTTTCGACCATCTGAAAGACCATGTCAGAAGTGCAATCGTGTCCACCAAGGAAATTGCCAAGGTGATTTACGAGCGTGTTATAAGTGTGGGAAGACCGGACACGTCATTAAAGATTGTAAGGTAACGCGGTTATGTTTCTTATGCAATTCACCGGATCACCTTCAGTCGGACTGTCCGCGGGGGAGGATACAACAAGGTGGGACATCGGGCAGGCCAGCGATTGTTAAACCAGGAATACCAAGACTGGAACCGCCAGTAACCAGGGGTCGCGCATTTCAAATGATTGAGAAAGAAGCGGAGGAAACTCCGGATGTGGTCACAGGTACATTTTTAATAAACTCTACACGTGCTAAGGTATTATTTGATTCCGGTGCAAACCGATCGTTTGTGTCTCCTGCATTTGCTGCTTGCCTGTGTTTGAAACCTAAAATGCTAGAACATGCTCTATCAGTAGATACAGCAAATGATAATCAAGTGTCAGTTAAAGAAGTATTTGATGACTGTGTGATAAATATAGAGGAGTGTAGAGTGCCGATACAATTGTTTCCTATAACTTTGATAGAGTTTGACGTCGTAGTGGGAATGGACTGGTTAGCCGAGAATCAGGCTAACATAGTGTGTGATAAGAAATTAATAAATGTGGTATTACCTGAGAAGGGACCAGTAGTGATTTATGGTCGTAGGAATCATCAATCTAGCCTTATAACTATGATAAAAGCCCGTAAGCGTGTGAATAAGGGTTGTCAGAGTTACTTGGCTTACGTGATAGATATTAAGCCAGAAAAGAATAGGATGGAAGATATTCCTATTGTTAGTGAATTCCCTGAAGTATTCCCCGAAGACTTGAATAGCTTCCGCCTGTTAGACAAGTAGAGTTCGGTATAGACCTGATTCCTGGAGCCACTCATGTAGCCCGTGCACCTTATCGTCTGGCACCTCCAGAGATGAAAGAGATGATGGCACAACTACAAGATCTATCTGATAAAGGCTTCATCAGACCTAGTTCTTCACCGTGGGGAGCACCAGTGTTATTTGTGAAAAAGAAGGATGGTTCGATGAGAATGTGTATCGACTACCGAGAACTGAATAAGCGCACGATAAAGAACAAGTATCCGTTACCCCGAATTGATGACCTCTTCGATCAGTTAGTTGGAGCTTGCTATTTCTCCAAGATTGATCTAAGATCCGGTTATCACCAGTTGAAAGTTAAAGAAGAAGACGTTCTAAAGACTGCTTTTCGAACAAGGTATGGTCATCACGAATTCTTAGTGATGTCGTTTGGACTGACGAATGCTCCAGCTGCCTTTATGGATTTATTGAATCGGGTATGTAAGCCATATCTCGATAAATTTGTTATTGTATTTATCGATGATATCCTTATCTATTCCCGATCCAAGAAAGAGCACGCGCAACATCTTCATTTGATTCTTGAGCTACTGAAAAAGGAAAAGTTGTATGCAAAATTTTCTAAATGTGAATTCTGGCTACGGAAAGTTCAGTTTCTGGGGCACGTGGTTTCTGAGAAAGGTATCCAAGTTGATCCAACAAAGGTGGAAGCAATTGAAAAGTGGGAACCGCCGAAGACAGCAACCGAAGTACGTAGTTTTCTGGGTTTAGCCGGCTACTATCGGAAATTTATAAAAGACTTCTCTCGTATCGCAACGCCTTTGACTAAGCTGACCCGGAAGAACCTGAAGTTTGAATGGAAAGCAGAACAAGACGAGGCATTTTGGATATTGAAAGAGAAACTGTGCAGCGCACCGATTCTATCACTACCTGAAGGTTCGGAAGATTTTGTTGTTTATAGTGATGCGTCAAAACTGGGGTTGGGATGTGTACTTATGCAACGGGGAAAGGTTATTGCTTATGCTTCTCGTCAATTAAAGGATCATGAAAGACAGTATCCTACGCACGACATGGAGCTTGCAGCAGTTGTCTTCGCGTTGAAAATTTGGAGACATTATCGGTATGGTTCCAAATGTCAGATTTATACTGATCACAAGAGTCTCCAACACCTCTTTGATCAGAAGGAACTGAATATGAGACAAAGGAGATGGCTAGAATTGCTGAACGATTACGACTGTGAAATCCTTTATCACCCGGGAAAGGCGAATGTGGTGGCGGATGCATTGAGTCGTCAAGAAAGGAGTGGAACAATAAAAGTTATTTCGCTACAAACTGAACTCCTACCCAACATATTTGACGAATTGCAGAAGTGTCAAGTGGAAGCTTATCAGGATGAAAATCTGAAATCAGAACGGTTAGTGGGGATGTCAGCATTGCTAGTAAAAGATGATCGGTTATTGTGTCTGGGAAACAGAGTGTAGGTACCTCGTTTGGATGGGTTACGTGATCGTGTTTTACAAGAAGCTCATCAATCCCGTTTCTCTATTCACCTAGGTACAAACAAGATGTATAAAGACCTAAAGCAATTCTATTGGTGGCCAGGGATAAAAAGAGGGATTGCTCAGTATGTGGAAAGATGTGATATTTGTAAGAAAGTGAAGATCGAACACCAAAAGTCGTTTGGTCAACTACAGCGGCTAGAAATACCTATGTGGAAATGGGAACAGATTACCACATATTTCATCACGAAGTTACCAAGGACTCCGAAGGGATTTGATTCTATTTGGGTGATCGTCGACAAATTGACAAAGTCTGCACACTTTCTACCGATAAAGGAAACCGATTCGATGGAGCGATTAGCTAAGTTGTACATTGACGAAATAGTAACTCGACATGGAGTTCCAATCTCGATTATTTCTGATCGTGATAGTCGTTTTACTTCAAGATTTTAGAGAAGTTTTCAAAGGGAAATGGGGACACAGATAAAGTTAAGTACGGCGTATCATCCTCAAACAGATGGGCAGAGTGAACGAACGATTCAGACCTTAGAAGATATGCTCCGGGCTTGCATTGTTGATTTTGGGGGATCATGGGATAAGCACTTACCGTTGATCGAGTTTGCATATAACAACAGTTATCATTCCAGCATACAAGCGGCACCGTTTGAAGTACTGTATGGTAGGAAATGCCAAACGCCTCTGTGTTGGAACGAAGTGGGAGAGAAACAGTTAGCGGGGCCGGAAATAGTTCAGTTAACCGCCGATAAGGTTACTCAGATCCGAGAAAGATTGAAAGTGGCTCAAGATAAACAGAAGAGCTACGCTGATCGACGTCGAAAGCCTTTGGAATTTCAAGTCGGGGATTTCGTAATGTTAAAAGTTTCGCCATGGAAGGGAGTCATCCGATTTGGGAGACAAGGTAAACTTAGCCTAAGGTATATCGGACCGTTTGCAATTACATAAATGATCGATGAAGTAGCTTACCGATTAGATCTTCCGCCAGAGTTGAGCCGGATTCATAACGCATTTCACGTATCAAACTTCCGAAAGTGTTTGGTTACTCAAGATCAGGCAGTCTCCCTACCAGAAATACAAGTCGATGAAAAGATGAATTATGTGGAGGAACCGGAAGCCATAGTTGACCACAAAGCTAAGGTGTTGCGGAATAAAGAGATCAGACAAGTGAAAGTTCAGTGGAGACATCATAGAGGGCAGGATGCTACTTGGGAATCGGAATCCGAAATGAGAACCAATTACCCTCACCTTTTTGCCTAATCGAATTCCGGGACGGAATTCTTTTAAGGGGGAGATGATGTAATACCCCGGGTAAGTTCGTTAGTTAGATTTCACTTTCGTTATAATTAATTAACTATAATATGGGAGGTTTAGGGTGATTTTTAATTAATTTATAAGTTAAGGGTGTTGTAGTCATTAGTGTTGAGTTAAGGGGCTGAAGTGGTAAAAATGGTTAAATAATATCTGGATTAGGGTTCAGATATCTTCATTATAGCAAAACCCAGATTTGTGTATGTGTGTGTTGGGAGCAAAAAGAAGAAGAAAAAGAGGAAAGAAGGGTAAAGGCTCAAAAATTGAAGTTATTGGAACTGATTAAGATACTGTGAATCGAAGGTGAAAGCAGAATTCTTTGTGGAGGACTAAAAAGTGTGTAATAATCAAAACAGGTGAGCTTTACTTTAAAAGCGTTTTTAACTGGAATACATATATGTATGGTTTGGGAATGTGATAATTGGTGATTATGTGTTGATATGTGAATTATAATATATCGAGGTATTATATTTACATGAGTATTATAATGTGTTATAATACTTTGGCCGGGCTTAGGACCGGTGTGTTTGGATATAGAATCCGTATAGCGTTGTTTGGCTGTAGATGTTGTACAACGTTGTAAATTATTAGTTGGCTTGCAACCAACTAATATGGCCAGGAGGAATGAGAAGGGAAGGTACATGATATGTGAGCTTAATTGGATATATGTGATTGTGTTGCGTGATTTACATGAATGAAGTTATATAAATTGTTTCAAACTAACAGGGATTTTCTCACTTAGACCATCGTGTCTAACCCTCATTTTTGTTTTAAAAATATGTATTCCAGGTGGTGGATCGAGTAAGAGCAAGTAATTAGAGTAATCGATGGATGGCTTTTGTGAAGGATTATAGGATGAAGATTTTGGCATGTTTAGCAGTTGTATTACAATATTAAATGTTATGTATGTATTTAGTACAAAGTTTGTAGTAGAATGGCTTCTGCTAATTGTAAAAGACTACGGGACCGTACTTGTAATAGGTTGTCTCTTTTGTTATATCGATGTTGTGTTACATTATGTGATTTGTTGTGTATATGGGAATTGGGTTGTTACAATTGGATTCTCTTGTGGTAAGTGGTAAGGGTTTTGAATTCTCTTCTTTAAATTCATAATCAGTTTAGTGATGGCTATCTGAATCACCTCCTAATAGGCTACTGAATCAGTTGGGAAAAGATTGGAATCAATTTGGTGCAGAACCTGATTATCCAGGTGAGTTCATCCCTTTCATCTAAAATATAATTATTGAAATTGAATCAGATTTAGTATGCAAACTGTCTAAATGATTCGGTATATCTATATTGAAATGAAATCGACCAACGAACTGAATTTTAGATGAGCTTATTGAGCAATTTTGACGTGTTATCGAATGCCAGAATCGAGGTTTCGGAATTTAGTTCCGGTATGGATTAATTCCGGAATCGAGATTGCTTCCGGTATAAGTGAATTCCGGAAGTGGTAAGTTCCGGAATTAACCTTTGGTTCCGGTATGTATTGAAATTCTGGAAAGGGTTTAGGATCCGGAAATGAGAATTCCGGAATTTGGGCTTTTGGGTCCTGAAAATAGGAGTTCCGGAATTGGGCCTTGGGTCCGAAAAATAGGAGTTCCGGAATTGGGCCTTGGGTCCGAAAAATGGGAGTTCCAGAAATCGGGTTAAATCCGGTATGTATAAACCGGAACTGAACCGGAAGAAGAATTGATCCGGAATTAAGAAGAACCGGAATCGATTCGGTATCAAATGCGATCCGGAATGGATCCGGAACTGATCCGGAATGGATCTGGTTTCGGTGGGGATCTGGAATGGGGTCTGATTTCTTTTAGAATTCAGTTAAGGATCCGGTTTTATGTTTAGAATCCGGATTCGAATAGTCCCGGACTTGGAGTTCGAAATACTATTCTGTATATAGTTTCTGGTTGTGTTATCCGGTTAAGGTTTTCTAAAAAAATTCTGGGGGCGCTGCCCCCAGACACGCAAGGGCGTTGCCCCTTGACCCCATCCGTTAACCGGGTAGCGGAACCCCCCGTGCTAAGTCGCCGAAGGGGGACAGTTGAGAATACGGGAATGTTAGATTATTTGGAATCTTTAGCTTTGAGAATACGATATGAAGTGTTTAGTGCATTTGAGTAAATATGCACGTATGCTAAGTAGAATTGCTATTCATATTGAAATGATTGAATAGGCAAAGTAGAATTGTTATTCATGTTGAAATGATTGAATAGGCAAAGTAGAATTGCTATTCATGTAGAAATGATTGAATAGGCAAAGTATAATTGCTATTAATATTGAAATTATTGAATAGGCAAAGTAGAATTGCTATTCATGTAGAAATGATTGAATAGGCAAAGTAGAATTGCTATTCATGTTGAGATGATTGAATAGGAAAAGTAGAATTGCTATTCATGTTGAGATGATTGAATAGGCAAAGTAGAATTGCTATTCATGTTGAAATAATGGAATAGGCAAAGTAGAATTGTTATTCTTGTTGAGAAGTGGAATAGGCAAAGTATAATTGCTATTCATATTGACTGTAGTGAATAGGCAAAGTATAATTGCTAATTCATAATTGAGACGTGGAAATGTGAGATAGACATAGTATAATTGTTGTTTCCATTTACTTTCGGTGGATTAGAAATAGGCAATATATAAGTGCTATTTCTGCTTCCATTCCAAGAAAAAGGTATGGCAATTGAATGTAAGTCCTTATGTTCGATCGATAAACTAGAATCCATGATGATTCGTAGTAAGTTCTTGAATATGATGATATGACTTTCTGAATGTTAGTCATACTCATGGGATCGGGTATGTTCCCGTCATTATGAGACGAGTACGAGTACGGTAAGAATGGTGGAAAACCATGTTTGTTTATATGCTTTGAATATCTAAGTTTTCAAAGCGGTTAATGTTTTAATTTAAATTTGGATGTTCTCACTAGGCGTAAGCCTAATCGTTTCAAATTAAATTTTCTTACCAGGTACTAGCTCGGGGAAGTAAAGGGAAGAGGGACGAGTGCTTTTGAGTATTCAACTTGTTGATGATAAGTGAAGAAGTTAGCCGATACGAGGATGCATTTGATAAATGACTTAGACAACCAGTTTAATCTTATCTTAGTTGACAAAACTAGATTAATAGGTTGTTTTGGAGAATTGATTTGTATATATGAATCCTCATAGTTAATTCTCTACTTTTTTATAAAAGTTGGATGACTTCATGATTAACCTTGTTAAACTTTAAGGTTTAAATTGACCCTGAGTTTTAGGGTGTTACAATTTACTTGTTCATTTATATATTGAACTGCCTGTCTTTACGTGGATTATTTACACGTGCTAAAGAGGTAATATTATGATTGATATGGAGAGTGTGTCCCATACGGAATAAACGAATAAGTTTCGTATAATTATTAAGGGCGGGTGTGTGCCCTAACACGATGTCACAATTGTGTACGTGACCAAAGCGTGGAACATCAACATACGTGTGTTTGTTTAAACTGTTAAGGGCGTAATTGTTCGTTACTTCATTTAAACTCTCTTTAATTGATATGTATGGTGCGAGGTTGTTATCTTGAGGGATCTCACTAGACCTTATGGTCTAACCCTCGTTTTTCAAAAATGTAAAACCATTTTAAGGTAAACAGGTGGTAGAGGGCTCAAGTAAGGGCAAGGGTAGGATGTGAGCTGGAGCTTGCGTCTAGATGGATCTAGAGGACCTTCCCTTTTTCTTTTATAGTTATAGATACAAATTCTCAGCTGTAATAGGGTTATTTCCGCGAACCCAAATCTTAATTTGAGATTTTGATTGTGTGTGACATTCACCGTCAACCACTTACATCTCTTCCTCCACTAAAACAACCTCTTCCACCACCTCCACAACCACTGTCCACCACCATCGTCGACCAACTCTACCGGTCACCGCCACCACCACCGGCTGTCACCGGTAGCCATCGCCAACCACCGTCAGCACCTCCACCTCTTTCTCCTTTACCACCTCCAAAACCGCCATCCATTGCCACCACTGCTACCATCGTCGACATCTCCACCTCTACCGATCACCAACACCCATCGTCGTCGCCACTACGACACCACCTATATGTCTGCTACATCGACCATAACTACCTTCACCACCACTGTCAACAATTTTCACGTCCTGTCGTCCTCCATAGCCACTGTCGTTCACCAGCCACCCATTGAATTTACTTCTACTTGTCGCTGCTACCATGCCTCCGCCGGTTCATAAAGGATCATCCAACTTAAATCAAACATAGTATTTCCTTTGTATGATCCGGGTTTTTTCAAACTACCATCAATTATTTTAAAATTTTATTCAAATTTCGTACTATTATTTATATATGTATGTGAAAATTATGTAAAAAACCAAAAATCCTTATAACTTAAGTTATTTAAATATATATTTTATTTGCGTCGTTTATAACTATCATATTATACATAAAATCATCAGACAACTTTTAGGGGCAACTTATTTAGTCATGTTCAATCTAGTTCTAGTCGTACCAAAAACAGACAGACATTTGTTTTGTCCGGTCCTCTCTTGTTCTGTCCTACACTCTTTTTCTGTTTTCCTATCTTATCCGATCATATCTGAATACCAAATACTACTATTGAAATCAAACCACCACTTTACAAATCTATATCACTCTTAAAAAGATAATTGGAAAAAATTCTTAAATTCATCGCTCATGATTTAATTTTGTTAACAAATGGGCACCAACTCCACTTTTTCCATGACTTTGATGGCAACCAACTCCAAGTCCTTTTTTCCAATCACTACTGCCATCAACCCAAACTACCATCTAGTTTTTTGTTTAATTGATTTTTTAACCATTAAAGTTTGTTTTTTTTATTTTTTTACCATTAAATCCTACATGTAATTAAACGTGTTTTTCTATCATTTTGTAAAATTTAGTATAAATACAACCAAATTAAAATTTGAGTTCTGCTTCTGAGGTTAATAAAATTAGATGATTTATTAGAAACATTTTACAAACTTCAATAATTTTATTTAGTATTCTAATAAACATAATATATATAGAATCAAAAATCAACCAAATATAGTTGGTTACAATATATATAGTTTTTTGTTTTATGACCTTGCCCATTACTAGCATAGTGTTTTTAGGGTTTTCTACCTTTTCATAATTTTATTAGTAATCAACTATTAACTCGAAGTCTTTAAACCTCCTATATTTATTGGGGTAGATGTCAGATTGATTTGAATTATCCTACTTCATAACTTTATATCTCAATCATATACATTGGACTCTTTAAAATTGGTCTAGTTTGTAAATTGTAACCGTTAAGTTTATATTAGAATACAAAGTTGTGCAATTCCTTATTAGAAAGGAAAATCTCAAATTTGAGTTTGAATGTAAATATAAATAGTTCATTTTGAGGAATGGAAATAAAATCGTAATGGGCATTTTGGGGAATCAAAATGGATATTCCCATTGCATTCTTTGACATCCCTCTTACATTGCTTTGCATTGTTGAGGGTTTGGGATGAAAAAGAGCATTCAACAAGGAAAAAAACAAGATCAGACTCATCTAACTGTCTCAGACTAAACAATGAACTCTGATGACAAAAATCGAATTGCTTTTGAAACTCAACTTGCTCTAAAGATCGACCTACTCATAAATCGAACCTTCTGAAATCGTGGATGGTAGATTGACATAAGGGACATGTGAACTAGCTTTTGAAACTCTATCATCGTGCCACATAAGGGTGTTAATGAGTCAAGTCGAATCTAGTAAGAAAAAATAATATTAATTAGGCTCGAGTTTGATTGACTTGAGCTCAAATAACTTTTTCAAAGTCGGGCTCGAGTATTGATTAACTTGTTTATTTTCTCAAGCTAGATAATTTTTATATTTTGATTAATTATAATAATGTATGCACACAGAAATATGTTTGGCTTGAAAAAATCTATGTTCAAATAGCTCAACTCGACTCATAAAGTTAAATCGAGCGTTCGAACGGTCCAGTGTTAGAGTATCTCCAACGGATTCTTCAAAATTTCTTCAAAATGGAGAACCAAAAGTCAAAATCTCCCAAAATTACATTCATTTCCAACAGATTCTCCATTTTGGAGAAACAAACATTGATTATAATATTATAATATTTCATTCATCTATTAAAATATTATTTCTCTCTAAATATTTATTTTCAAAGATTTATATTGGTGCTCTCATCTAGTAATCATTTTGGGGGTCATCTTCATATTTGGAGAAAAACTCGTTCTCTCTCTTACTTTCTCCATTTTGGAGAAACTGTTGAAGCAAAATTATAGCTCAAAATTCTCATATTCTTAATTTTTTCCAAACTGGAGAAGTTGTTGGAGATGCTCTTATGGATTTTGACACGTTAAAGTAAGTGAGTTTTATCTGGTGTTCGAGATCGACTCGAGCTCGAGATAAACAAGCCAGAGCTCAATTGAATTGTTTACACCCCTAGTGCCATATATCGGTGATTTCGATCTAGTGATGAAAATCAAATTGTTTCTGAAACTCGACGTGCTCCGAAAATCGTCCTACTATAAATTGAACCTTCTGAAATCATGGAGGGTACTTAGGGGCCGTTTACCTAATCACTTACTCGGTTAAGTGTTTACCGGTAAAATTCAACACTATCGCTAACTTTCCGGGTAAGATTTTAGTCCACGAAAATGACATCGTATGCAACAATTTAGCCAGTAAGCGCTAACCGTGGTAAGAGTCGTCGCACTCACTTACCGGGTAAGACTCTCGGTCCTTACTTTCAACTCTCGGTCCTTGCTTCTGCTTTTACCAGGTAAGATTCTTGGTCATTGCCATATTCATCCGGTATACTAATGTGACTTGGTAAACACTTTGGTAAGCGTTTTGTAAACGGCCCTTAAAAAGGTAGGAAATCGAACTCCGAGGAATATTTGTTTTTATATATGTGCCTTTAAAAAAGAAAGATAATACTTGAAAATTTATTATAATGGTATAGATTAATCTCTTAAGATACCTATATGTTCACGCTCTCGTAAAAGAATATTTAATTTGATCGAAACATCAAATAACCAAAAGTTAAAGGCTCTTTTTATAAAAGCATAATTTCAACTTAAATTTTTTTGTTACCCCACTTACATTAAATACTATTTCAGCAAAAAACTTCAGTATAGCCCATAAGTATTGCTAGTAAAATAAAGTTTTAAATTTTTTTACATATAATAATTACTATGAATAATAATCTAGCGGTCGATAAAGTGTTTTTTAGTTTTTCATTTATTTGAGGTTTTCTCCTGAACCTCCCTCTATATAGAGGGAGGTTCAAGAGAAAACCTCAAAAAAAAATGGAAAACTGAATAACATCTTAGGAGCCCTTCATCTGTACGGTATGCACTTGTGCATACAGGTAAATAGTTGACCTTTTGGTTTTATGCACAAGTGCATTATGCATTTTTGCATATATGCACAAATGCATGTTACAAATAACCTATATGCATAAGTGCATACCGCCCAGATGAAGGACTCCTAGGGTGTTCTTTAGTTTTCCGTTTTTTTTAGATTTTCCCTTGAACCTGACCCTATATGTATATATATATATATATTACTAAAAGATATCCGGAAGGGCAGAGTTTTCGGGAAATTGACCAAAATAGCCATAGCAAAAACCAACTTTGAGAAAATAGCCGTTCTCTCTCCCGGTTTACCAAAATGGCCACGGATCCGCACTCGGTTCAGTGCGGACCGCACTCCCTACAAAAAACGACGTCGTTTCAACATCTAAGCTGGGCTCCGACATGGGCCTGCTCCGCACCCGCACTCTTGGGCTCCGCATCCGCACTTGCGAATGCGGAGCAAACCCTAATTCTGCGCCACCGCCATTGCGTTTCTTTTTAAAGAACACATGGTGCCCCACTTGTGTTTTTTTTTTTAAATTGTTCCCCACTCTTCAAAAAAAAACGTTGGTTCCCCCTTAGTATATAATTTTGAGCACGTGAAGTCAACGAGAGTGGGATACACGCATTTTTTAACACAATGGCGGACGATAGGGGTGCTCACGGGTTGGGTTGGCCGGTTTGACGGCACTTTAACAACCTAACCCAATCATTGCGGTTTGAAAATTCTCAACCCAACCCAACCCAATCACAAGTGCAACCCAACCCAACCCAACTCGTTCGAGTTGGGTTGGGTTGGTCGGGTTGGTCGGGTTGAAACTTTTATTCAACATTTCACCATTCAACTAAGTTATTGAATCTAAACAAACTAATTGCCCAAACAAGAAGACAGTAACAGCAAACACCAGTTGAATAGGTAAACTCTAATACGCTCACCTGCCTAGCAACATCCTCCAGATTATGATCCAGTTTCTTTAAGGCCTAAGCATAAGCCCCTGACAGCTCTAAATTACCAATGGCATTTAGCAATGCTCTACCCTAGGACAATCAACATTCAAGAAATAAAAAGACTAAAAGACTAAAACAAAATATGCACTAACTATGAAGTGAACATAATACCAGAAAAAAAGACTACAAACACACCTGAAGAAACTCCATAGATAAGTAATATGCCTGCTTCACGTTCATCTTTTCATGGAATTCATATGTGGCATTCCAATTTTTGATGAGCATATCACGAACACTTTCGGCAGTAGCATAGAATGCCTTTGGAACTAAGACCTAGTAAGTGGGATCATAGAACAGGAACGAAGAAGATAAGCTTACCACTGTTAACCAAGGTGAAATCACAGGCATGATTAATCGAAATTCGCAAAGCAACATAAATCGAAGAAGATAAGCAAATACCAGTCTGGAACGAAGAAAATAAGCAACATAAATCGAAAAAAGAAACTACGAAGAAGATAAGCATACCAGTCTGGAACGAAGAAGATAAGCAACATAAATCGAAAGCTAATTCATTCTGGAACGAAAATAGAAACTACGAAGAAGATAAGCATACCAGTTACCTCGATTCAACATGAAGTCGCAAAGCTAAGTGAGGAAGTCTGGAACTGGAAGTGAATGGATTTAGGAATTAGACTGAATAGTGAAAACGAGAGAGGGAGGCGTGCTATTTTGCTAAGATGAAACCTAATTCAAGTGTTGGAGCCCTTTTTCCCACGGGTCATCGGGTTGGGCCGGAAATATTTGGGCCTAACCCGTTATCAACCCAATACTTGCGGTTTAGCCAAAAAAATTATCGATGATACGTCGGGTTGGTGCGGTTTGGTTTTTTTGCCTCGGGTTGGGTTGGGTTGGCCGGGTTGGTCGGGTTGGTCGGAAATTTGAGCACCCCTAGCGGACGAGTTAAGTTTTTTTAACACAATGTTCGCCTCTTTCGTTTTTTTAAACTAAGTTTGTATTAAACTTTGTGTAAGTTTATTAATGTATGTATTGTATGAAGTATGTAATGTTGTTTAAATTTTACATAATGTTTTTGTTCACATTTGTTCTATTTTGAAGTATGTAATGTTGTTTAAATTTTATTTTGTTATTTAGTATTGTGTTGTAAAAGGCATGATATTTTTAATCTAAGTTTGTAGTAAACTTTGTGTAAGTTTATTAATGTATGTATTGTATGAAGTAGTTTTAAAAATTCTGTTTTCTGGAAATTTACAGCTTAGGTCCCTATAGTTTAAAAAATGACGGTTTAGGCCCCTAAACTTTGAAAATTGGCACTTTAGCCACCTAAACTTGGATTTTCACCCAACTTTCTAGACAAGTAGTCCCATTAGTTTTAAAAAATCTGTTTTCTAGAAATTTACAGCTTAGGTCCCTATAGTTTAAAAAATGACGGTTTAGGCCCCTAAACTTTGAAAATTGGCACTTTAGCCCCCTAAACTTGGATTTTCACCCAACTTTCTAGACAAGTAGTCCCATTAGTTTTAAAAAATCTGTTTTCTGGAAATTTACATCGTAGGTCCCTATAGTTTGAAAAATGACGGTTTAGGCCCCTAAACTTTGAAAATTGGCACTTTGGCCCCCTAAACTTGGATTTTCACCCAACTTTCTAGACAAGTAGTCCCATTAGTTTTAAAAAATCTGTTTTCTGAAAATTTACAGCTTAGGTCCCTATAGTTTAAAAAATGACGATTTAGGCCCCTAAACTTTGAAAATTGACACTTTAGCCCCCTAAACTTGGATTTTCACCCAACTTTCTAGACAAGTAGTCCCATTAGTTTTTAAAAATATGTTTTCTGGAAATTTACAGCTTAGGTCCCTATAGTTTGAGTTGTCCGAGTATGTTTGATGATGGTGGCGGAGGAGGTGTTCCTTGGTCGACAGCATCATTTGCCCATTTCGCACACGGTCGTTACGTTGATAGAGAATATTGGGGCTTGGAGCCAATTTACTTGGGGTAGTTTCATCTGGGATGCAACATATAAGCAGATGAAAGATTTTATGTTCCGTTGGCGTGAAAAGAAACCGAAGCTGACGTTAACGGGATTTATCCAGCCGTTCAAGGTTAGTTACCACAATATTAAATATTTCTACAATTGTTAATGACTTTGTAGGCGTAACATTACTTTTTCCGCAGATATGGATTCTCGAGACTTTTCCTCGCTCGAGGATGCATTTCGTGCAGCACAACCGGGTTCCTAGGATAACTCGTTGGACTAGGAGCCGAAAAGTATTATATACACCCGAGATTTATACCATTTGGTGCATTCGGCGCGGGTAAGAATTTTTACAAAGTTGGAGGTTTGTATGAAGATAACCCCTTAAATTCTAATATTACGTCAACTCTTGCATAAATTAGGAGGAGGACCACCCACTCACGAGACTTGTCGCCACAGCTGAAGAGGAGGGACTGGCGTGGTATAGGTCCAGCCAGAGGTTCTTCCACGGTGGAGCCGGTGGTGACCCTGACGACGACGGCGACGATGACGATGATGAGGACGGCGATGATGACCAGGATGAGGCCGTTAACGATCAGGAGCACGATACATCAGGGATTCCGGGCTTCACCAATCAGGGATTTCAGGCTTCAACACCACCAGTCCGTTTCTCAGATCTGCCCTCTAGGGACTTTCCATCCGATGACCCGAACTGGGCGCATGTGGGTCTGATTCAGCAGGCCGGTGTTTGGCTTGAGAGTCGTTTTGAGGCGCGTTTTAATGTAAGTATTTCATTTAACACCGTTTAACATTTTGGTATGCAAACTTACTAACACCGTTTAACATTTTGGTTCTTGTACGCAGGAGTCATCACATCCACCCCCTCCTCCTTTTTCTCCTTGGTTTAACAATATCTTCTCTCCCGGGCCATCACAGCCGAATGTGTCGGATGTCCACCAGGACCTACGCTCGTGCCGCAATCTGGCTTTTCCATGGGCATGGCAATGTCGCCTCATGAAACTGCAACAACATCAATGCCGCTTCATGAAGCTGGCGTGGGCATGTCACCTATGTTCGCCAGTCCTGTTGTTGACCCAAACCCACCTCAGATGGAGGAGCCCCTTGGAAGGGGCAACGCCAGCGTTGGACTTCACAATGGGAAAGGTCTCCTTATACGCAGTGCCCTGATACTACCCCCGTCAGGCCCCGTCCGACTGGGACCAGTAGGCTGCAAGTTCAGGATACGAGTGGTCCTGCCACCGCTCCCACATATGTTGAGCAACTCTACCTCCAAAACCAGTTGCCTGGCAGTATGAGGATTTCTTTTTTACCTCATCTTAATATTGAACCAACGTTTTGGGGACAATTATTGGGCTATGTATACCATGGATGGCTTGAAGACCCGGTTAGTACATTCATATGTTATTATGGTCCTACAATTTGAATACCAAAAAAGCATCACTGTAGTTTATCATTGAATGGTTTATTTATAGCATATCGAGGCATGGGTTCGAATGGCGCTCACTTCACGTTCTCCAGAGTGCAACTGGACAGTGGTCGTCCCAGAGTGGTGGGCAAGGCTGATGTGTGGGGACATACTTGAGGTAGTGGCGCAAATCGACGGGTCAATGACTTTGACGGACGGATTTCCGTCCTGGACAGAATCTGTGAACATCGTATGTAATCTAAGTTTCCCTATTTCAAACATTATGAATTTATACTATCTAACTAATGTTAACTTTATGTTTTCAGGTTCTTATTCCCATGAACATCGATAACATCCATTGGGTGCTCGGGGAGTTCTCCTTACAAACCATGCAACTGATTGTATATGACAGTTATCAGACCATTTCTCCTAGAATTGTTGCGTTGCTTGAGATATTCCAGAAAAATATGAGGTTCGTATTCAGGTGTCTAGAAGACAATGAACGAGCTGCGCGGATGGCCCAATTCAGATGGAGTTATGCAGAGGATGTTCCCCAGCAAACTGGTCAGCTAGGCGACTGTGGTGCTTTCACGTGTCGATTTTTGACAGATAGGGTTAACGGGCAACTACCTAACATGGATATCGATATCATGGATTGGCGGAGTGAAATGGCAAATACATTTTGGGCCTCCGTGTCGAATTAGCTTTTAAAAGTTGTATAGCTTTTATTATTTACGGTATAATTTTTATTGTTTGGTGTTTCACTTTTATTATTTGGTGTTTACTTGCATACATCTTTACTTCAATCAACTTCACAATAGTTACACAATTCTCGTTTATTCAGGACCAAACTACAACATGAAACAACAACATAGAAAATGCAAAGTACACCATGAAAAAACAACATAGAAAATGCAAGGCACAACATGAAACAACATAGAAAATGCAAGACACAACATGAAACAACAACATAGAAAATGCAAAGTACCACCACCTAAGGATAAAGTGCATTACACCTATCGATGAAGGCTTGCTTCTCGGTTACCTTAGCTTGAAGAACTGCGAACTCTTGTACAATGTTGTGGACGTGTAAGTTTTCTTGACGGATACGGGACTCCTTATCTTTGATTTCCCTCTTCATCCTTTTTATCTCCTTTTCTTCATCTTCCATCCTTTTCAGGTGTCCCTCCTTCCTAGCCAATAACTGTTTCCACTCTACAATTAATTCCTCGATCTCCTTTTTACTTTTTTTACCTCCTTCTTTAACCTATCCGGCATTACTTGTGAAGACTGTGGGTTTGAAGAAGATGCAATTTGCTTGGTGAAAGATGAGAGTACAAAGTCGTATGAGTGTTGTGAGTCTTAAGTTGGAATTAACATGGGTATTTATAGGCACAACATTGCAAGTGCGAACCTTCTCAGCTCCGCAAGTGCGAAGCTACCCGCATCCGCAAGTGCGAACATTTCATAGCTTTCGTTCAACTTTTCAGACTGTCAGCAGCTTTATTACACTTATCAGTACAGGGCAACAACTCTTGCGACTATAAATAAGTGGTATGTTGAAGAAGTAATTCACAACTTGCTACAACTTACACCGTTTACAAACATTTCATAGCTTTTGTTCAACACAATGGCTGGAGGTTCCAGGTCTAACAAGAAGAAGTCAACGAATGGGGCCGAAACTTCACGTTCTGTCGAGCAGCAAGAGTTGAATGATGGAAGTCAAAGAAGAAACTGGAAGGTCCCAGAAACTACGGAAGAATGGTCACAGTTTGGGAGGACCCAGGCTGATTGGCCAATAACAGATGAGGAGGTAGAACAATGGGAGTATGCATGGGAGTCATACGTTGACACACATCACTTCGCTGAACCACCAATGTGGTCTCCCAAACTGGATGCGAACGACGACTTCGTAAGGTGCAAGTCCTGTCAGGAGGCGAACGCCGACATCGACAGGGTCAAAGAGATATGGCGGAAAAACAGGGAAATCCAACTAGAGAAAGAGAAGCTGATAGCTCAAAGGAAGCGGGAGCTGAAAGAGTTGGAGGCCCAGATTGCATTCCTCCAACAAGAGATCTCTGAAGAGATCTCCGAGCGTAACGGGACAGTGCATTGACAGACTCGGCACTGTTTGAAGTCATTATGTTGTAACGGATTGCAGGAAAATGGGCCCTAGACCATCTTTCTGGCGTAGTATCGGATTCCAAAACTTGGACTTCCACAGGTACAACAGCTCGTAGAGCTGCCATTCTAAGATCGAAGTCACGCACTGTGTACGCTTTACAGACCTTCCAAAACATAGTCTTATAATGGTCGATCCTATTATCCCTGGTTTTCATGTTCATCATGAGATGGCGGCAACACAGCGCATGATGGGCACGTGGGTACACCGTATTGATAGCTTGCCGTATCGAACCCGCCCTGTCGGACACGAACACCAACCCTTCCGGTTCGCCGATACATTGCTTCAGGTTGGCCAAAAAATAAGTCCATCCCTCACCACTCTCAGACCTACCAACTCCGAAAATGAGCATGAAAATTTGATTATTGGCGTCCATGGCAACGACTAAGAACACTGTGCCCAAGTAAGGCCCCTTCAAATGAGCGCCGTCTATTATAATGACCGGACGTAAATAGCTCGGAAACGACCGGATCTACGAAAAGTTATGCTGAAAACGTTAGAATACTATAGTATAGAGAAAGTGTAGACTGTATAAGAGGAAATAATATATACCGTGCAACCAAGGGCATAAAAACAAAGGTGAAAATGTCCTGTAATATCTCTCTCTATTCGGGAAAAGGTACCAGGGTTATGAAGCTCCAAATTATAGAAAAATCCAGGGAGTCGCCTGTAAGAATCGTGGGGGTCGCCCCGCACCAAGGCTAGCGCAAAAGCTTTCGCACGCCACGCTTGCGAATACGAGATATCTACGTTGTATTGCTCCTTGATGTCCTTCACAATGTCGGATCCACGGAGTTTACGGATTTCATCCTGTACTTTAGGCATGATTATATTACCCTGTACTCTCCTATTGGCGTTACGGTGGTTAGGATGCATCTGGGTCCTTGAACAAACGTGTACGTCTTTCATCCTGCGTACCTGGAACATAGTGGTATCTTTGACATTTGCAGCATACACACGCCAATCACAGTTACCATCCCTACACTTTGCTTCGAATCGGGTATTTGAAGATCTCTCCACATAATATTGGAAACCGTCTTCAACAAACGTTTTTCCGAGGGCGAGGGTCAGGTCGTCTTTCGTGGCAAAGAAGTCCCCTTCATTCACTAAGTTACTACGATTATATGCTACGGGCTCTTGGTTAGGTGTTATGAAATGGTCATCACGATCTGGAAGGGGAGGAGTGTGACATCCCCAGTCCACCGTACACGATATTGTCCGCTTTGCGGATACCCTCTGCATAACAGCATGTCGGCACCGCTCACGGTTTTGTTCCTGCCCGCATAGGCATACGCGGGACGCACCCAGACCGCACCCTGTGACAGGCAAAAGGCCTCATGCAAGGAAGGTATCCATCCACCCTTATAAGGAGGACTTCGTTTCCCCTCCTAGCCGATGTGGGATCTCACAATCCACCCACCTAAGTGGGATCAGCGTCCTTGCTGACACATCGACCCGTTGACCGGCTCTGATACCATTCTGTAACATCCCCAGTCCACCGTACACGATATTGTCCGCTTTGCGGATACCCTCTGCATAACAGCATGTC
Source organism: Saussurea involucrata (assembly GCA_033807775.1). Classification (NCBI taxonomy): domain Eukaryota; kingdom Viridiplantae; phylum Streptophyta; class Magnoliopsida; order Asterales; family Asteraceae; genus Saussurea; species Saussurea involucrata. The sequence continues at coordinate 26,682,468 of CM066323.1, forward strand.
GGCACCGCTCACGGTTTTGTTCCTGCCCGCACAGGCATACGCGGGACGCACCCAGACCGCACCCTGTGACAGGCAAAAGGCCTCATGCAAGGAAGGTATCCATCCACCCTTATAAGGAGGACTTGTAACACCCTAAAATTTAAGCATAATATATATATATATATATATATATATATATATGTATATATATATATATATATATATATATAAACTCCGGAAAAAGGGTAAATTTAAACCTCAAAATATAAACCAACTAAACCCTTAATGTAACGGGGTAGTTTGGACAATGCACCATTAAGGAAGTATTAAGACATAACACACAACAACCTATTAATCTAGACCGTAATTAACTAGATTAATCCGGGTGTCACTATGTCTCCAAAAATGTCTCTCTTCTCGATTCCCAAAAAGGCCCGACCTTCCCAAGCTCCTAAGCATGGCCGGCAACGCAGCGATCTAGACACCGCTATGTGGAACCTGTCATCCACAACATACACTAAAGTGTTAGACCAAAAGCCTAGAATTTAGATATCCAAACAATGATAAGGAAATTATAACAATGCTCGAAAGTAAAGGTACTGTCTCCACATAATTTCCACCACTTTACTAATTTCCCAAAGATTATTGGGATCCACACCTGTCATGAATTAAAAGAGACAACGCTCCAAAAATGGGGGAGACCTGTAATCATCTTGGTGACAAGAACACCTGAATGGAGTCACCGCGATGTTGATGGATTACAACTCAAGCCCCGGTCCTAGTCCCTTGCGAGAGTGCCCCGGTCACTTCCGTCGGGAACTCTCGCCCAAGATGTACCGAAAGTGTGGCCTGCAGCGAAGACTAATTTCCAGCGAGATTGACTATGCGAGAGTGCCTCCGGCACTTCCGTCGGGCACTCTCGCCAATATTGTACCGCCGGCCAACTTTAAAAGAAACCACGACCCACTTTGATGCCATCCACCAAATTGCTAGAAGTCCCAAAGTCAACCCACGTGAATGATTACATGCGATAAAAAAAATGATAGGTGGAATTGGTTCAAGGACACATGGCATACTCTACCCATGCATGTATACATGCAAGCATACACACACCACCATACACCATTACTTACTAGGTTTTCTACGAGAGAAAGAAAAAAGAAGTCTAGGAATTGAAGGGCTCAAGATAAAACTATTATCTAAAACAAAGATTTACCCGAAATTTGGAGTGTTACAATCCTCCCCTCCTTAAAGGAAATTTCGTCCTCGAAATTTGGGTACTAACCGAAAAGGTGGGGGTACTTCCTCTTCATTTCTTCTTCTGGTTCCCACGTGACATTTGCCCCTCGATGATGCTTCCATTGCACCTTTACCCTTGCTACTTCTTTGTGACGAAGTCTCAGAATTTCTCTATCCAAAATAGCTTCCGGCTCTTCTATACACCGGTTGTTGACTACCCGGACCTCCGATAGGGGAATAACGTCGGGTTCTTCCGCCAAACACTTTCGTAGGTAGCAAACGTGGAACGTGGGGTGAATCCCACTCATCTCGGGTGGTAGGTCCAACTTGTAAGCTTGGAGTCCCACACGCTCAACGATCGGAATAGGTCCAAGAAAGCAGGGACTAAGCTTCCCACGCTTTCCAAACCTAATTATCCCTTTCCAAGGAGAGACTTTCAAAAATACACGATCCCCCACTTGGAACTCTATCGGTCGTCTCTTTTTATCGGCGTAACTCTTCTGACGATCTTGAGCGGCTTTCAACCGCTCTCGGATGCCCTTTACCTTGTCGGCCATTTCTTGCACAAGCTCGGGACCCTCAAATTGCTTTTCACCCGCCTCAAGCCAGCAAACGGGTGTTCTACATTTCCGCCCGTACAAAACCTCAAATGGAGCCACACCCAGACACGAGTGGTAACTGTTGTTGTAAGAAAACTCTACCAATGGAAGATGAGAGTCCCAATTTCCCCCAAAGTCGATTACACACGCCCGCAACATATCTTCCAAAGTCTGGATCGTCCGTTCGCTTTGTCCGTTAGTTTGAGGGTGGTAAGTCGTGCTTAATTTCACCTTGGTCCCCAATTCCCGTTGAAAGGAATTCCAAAAGTGAGAGGTGAAACGGCTATCCCGATCGGATACAATAGACTTTGGCACTCCATGCCTCGAGACCACTTCATTGATGTACAATCTCGCCAATTTGGCTAACGGTAACGTTTCCCGCATGGCCAAAAAGTGAGCGGTCCACAATCACTCAAATGGTGGCGTGACCCTTCAAGGTCTTCGGCAGTTTCGTCACAAAGTCCATTGTAATGTGATCCCACTTCCATTCCGGTATTTCGAGCGATTGCAAACTGCCGTAGGGTCGCTGATGCTCGGCTTTCACTAGCGAACACGTGTTGCACTTCTCCACAACACCGGCTATGTCAAGCTTCATGACCGGCCACCAATAATTCAACTTCAAATCCCTATACATCTTGGTACTCCCGGGATGTATAGAGTACTTTGACTTGTGAGCTTCTTCCATAAGCAACTCCCGACACCCTCCGATTTTAGGCACCCAAATTCTTCCTTGGAAAAGTTTCAATCCCCTACCATCTTCCGTTAATAGAAAATGATACTTCACCATAGACTCATCCTTGAGGTTCGCTTCGAGTAGTGCTTCGGATTGAGCGGTCTTGATCATATCCATCAAACTCGAGATGATTTCAATTCTTGCCAGCGAAGTTTGCACTTTCCCGCTATACTCTTTACGACTCAAGGCGTCTGCCACTACATTCGCCTTGCCCGGATGGTACAATAGTTCACAATCATAATCCTTAAGCAACTCTAGCCATCTTCGTTGTCGCATATTCAACTCCTTTTGGTCGAAGACGTACTTCAGACTCTTATGATCTGTGTAGAGTGTGCATTTAGTGCCATACAAGTAGTGTCGCCATAACTTCAAGGCAAACACGACCGCCGCCAATTCGAGATCATGAGTTGGATAATTCTTTTCGTGCTCCTTCAATTGCCTCGATGCGTAGGCTATCACCTTCCCCCTTTGCATCAAGACACAACCCAAACCCATCTTGGATGCATCACTATACACAACGAAGTCTTCGGTTCCTTCGGGTAAAGATAAGATTGGAGCTTCACAAAGTTTTCGTTGCAAGGTCCGAAATGCTTCCTCTTGCACATTATTCCACACAAACTTCACGTTCTTCAGAGTCAAGGCCGTGAGTGACGAAGCAATCTTGGAGAAGTCTTGTATGAATCTACGGTAGTACCCGGCTAGCCCCAAAAAGCTATCCAAAAACGGTCGGCACACCCGATTCATCAAGTCCATAAAAATTGTCGGTGCGTTCGTCAATCCAAAAGGCATAACTAGGAACTCGTAGTGCCCATACCGAGTCCTAAACGCCGTCTTTGAAACGTCTTCTTCCGTATCTTTTACTTGATGGTAACCGGATCGGATATCGATCTTGGAGAAACATCCGGCTCCTTGAAGTTGGTCAAAAAGATCATCAATACGGGGGAGTGGATACTTGTTCTTCACGGTCACTTTGTTTAACTCCCGATAGTCGATACACATCCACATCGACCCATCTTTCTTCTTAACGAAAAACACCGGAGCTCCCCAAGGCGATGAGCTCGGCCTCACGAATCCTTTCTCCAGAAGTTCTTGCAATTGTGTCATCATCTCTTGCATTTCTGTCGGAGCGAGACGATAGGGTGCACGTGCGATCGGTGCCGCTCCCGGAACTAAATCAATCTTGAATTCTACTTGACGGTCGGGTGGCAAACCCGGCAAATCATCGGGGAATACGTCCGGATATTCCTTGACAACTTTCACATCTTCCACTTTCTTCTTCTCTAGCTTGGTGTCCACCACATAGGCTAAAAACGTCGGATACTTCTTCATTAGGCACTTCCTTGCCTTAATGGAAGAGATGATAGCCACTTCGCCTTTGGGTTTTTCTCCGTACACAAGAACAAAGTCTCCACTCAAGAGGGGTATCCTTATAATCTTCCTTGAGCACAAAATCTCCGCTTTGTGCTTGGCCAACCAATCCATCCCAATCACCACATCAAAACTTCCAATAGCCATAGGGAGTAGATCCACTTCGAAAGTTTCGCCACTAATTTCAAGACGACACCCTTCTAAAATTTCACACAAGACCGACTTTTTCCCATTTGCTACCTCAATGACTAAAGCATCTTGTAGAGGACTACTAGGCACACTCAAAGACTTGCGAAACACATTCGAAATAAACGAATAATTTCCACCCGTATCAAACAATACTCTAGTGGGTAAAGAGTTGAGTAAGAACGTACCCGACACCACGTCGGCGGTCTCCTTCGCTTCTTCCTTAGTCATTTGGAAAGCCCTCCCTTGCGGTTTGGGGATGGCCACCCGCTTCGGTTGACTTCCCGTACCGGTCCCTCTCGAATCTCCCTTCCTCTTGGAACAATCCCGCTGCACGTGTCCGATCTCCTTGCACTCATAACAAACCATTCCTCTGATATGGCACCTCGGACTGGTGTGCCCCGCCTTCCCGTACTTGAAACAAGTAACTTGACTCGGGTTGCAAGACCTGGAGTGCTTGCTCTTGCATCTAGGGCACCACCTTGCCTCTCCACGGTAGTCCCCTCCTCTATTGTTTTGTTGAAATTTCGGCCTTTTGAACGAATTTTGTGGGCTCTCCCACTTCCTCTTCTCCCCAACCTTAGGTTTCTCTTCTTTGTCTCTAGCATAAACTCTTTCCATGACCTTGGCCTCTTTGATCGTCTCCCGAAGATTCGTAGCTTTGGAGTTCCGAACCATTGCCATCATATCAACAGGCAATCCTTTCAAGTATGCTTTCATTTTGTCCTTCTCAGCTGGGGCCACGTGCCCTACAAGATTCAGTTTTTCCATGAAAAGGTGAGTATACTCTTTAACCGACAAATCTCCCTTCTTGATCGTCCGAAACTCTTCCTCAATCAAATCCATCTCTTGCTCATTGCAATATTCTTCCAATATCTTCTTCTTAAAAGTAGCCCAAGTCATTTTGGCCAAAACAGATACCCCTATGGTGGAGGTATAGACATTCCACCAAACTAATGCCGCACCTCGAAGCATTTCAGAACCGAATTTCACTTCTGATTCTCTTCACAGTCACAAGCCCGGAAGGCCTGCTCAATCTCCCGAATCCAGTTCATGCAAGCAACTGGATTGTCAGAACCCGCAAATTCTGGCGGTTTACAACATAGGAAAGTTTTGTAGGAGCATACTCTTCCCGTCGGCCTTGTTTCCAAAGTAACCAACCCCTCAGTCCGATTTTCATCATCGGTTCCTCCAGATCCTCCACCTACATTTTCTTCAATTGTCTCATGACGGCGTGGTTGTGCATCTCTATCCTCCAGAAGTTTCATGAACAACTCTTGTTGTTTAGCCATAGTGTCACTCATTGCCCGCATCATGTCCATCATCTGAGTTTGAGGGGTCACTTCCGTTATGACCGGATTGGTAGAGGCAATATCCACCCTTGGAATTTGTTCCACTCTTCTGCTAAACGGAGGAGGTCGAAGCGGAGGAGGTAAAGCCGAATCAGCGATATTCGTTTGATCGGCCGTAGATTCATTCACGGCATTATCTTCCTGAGTTCTGCCCCGAGTATTTACCATCTCTGTCTGCCACAATCGAGAATAGAGATAAGAATATAGACTAGGAGATATACATAAAGAAACGTACTAAAACAATCATTGGTTTTCATAATCATAGCAATCAAGCATGCCCACGTAAAATATATTCATAATAGCAGTAGCTAATTGAAATTATGAACATATTACACATAAGAATTCTTATCACCACTTTCATAATTCACAATGACGTAGTTTCCGTCGACTCTGAACGTCCCATCTTAATGTTACTACCCAATTTCCTCACACTTCATCACTTAATGGTCTCAGCTTAAGTCTAGGCATCACACAAGCACACCTAGTTCACTTAAACTAGAGCTCTGATACCAACTTGTAACACCCTAAAATTTAAGCATAATATATATATATATATATATATATATATATAAACTCCGGAAAAAGGGTAAATTTAAACCTCAAAATATAAACCAACTAAACCCTTAATGTAACGGGGTAGTTTGGACAATGCACCATCAAGGAAGTATTAAGACATAACACACAACAACCTATTAATCTAGACCGTAATTAACCAGATTAATCCGGGTGTCACTATGTCTCCAAAAATGTCTCTCTTCTCGATTCCCAAAAAGGCCCGACCTTCCCAAGCTCCTAAGCATGGCCGGCAACGCAGCGATCTAGACACCTCTATGTGGAACCTGTCATCCACAACATACACTAAAGTGTTAGACCAAAAGCCTAGAATTTAGATATCCAAACAATGATAAGGAAATTATAACAATGCTCGAAAGTAAAGGTACTGTCTCCACATAATTTCCACCACTTTACCAATTTCCCAAAGATTATTGGGATCCACACCTGTCATGAATTAAAAGAGACAACGCTCCAAAAACGGGGGAGACCCGTAACCATCTTGGTGACAAGAACACGTGAATGGAGTCACCGCGATGTTGATGGATTACAACTCAAGCCCCGGTCCTAGTTCCCATGCCATATAGACATCACAACCTCAAACCATAAATAAATTGTCTTTATTGCATACCCCGTAGGGTTACACCTCAAGGACTTACCGGGACCATATTGCATATCCATCCTAGTCGGGTTACACCTCAAGAACCCATGTCCTTTATTGCATACCCGCTAGTAGCCACCAAGGGCTTACCCGATACATACATATATTCCATAAAAGTCTAAATCCTCGTGCACAAGGAGATAGACACCACAAATTCCATACCATAATAAAAAGACATGTAATCAACTTCCCATGTGTTATAGTACCAGAACAATTTCCACATATGACCGTATTTAGCATGTAACTCCCATTTCATGATAAAACCATTATTTACATGTATACGAGAGTGCTATGTGTATAACTATACGTGAACGTACATAAGTATCTACATATTTGTACCTATACCTATATATATACATATAAAAATATGGATATGTTTGCACATGAGAGCATATAACGATTTTAAACAAGCATTGTAGAGTAACTCATGGTTTCTTTGGTCGCAAAACCACAGTCATGCAATTCCTACATTTTCATTTAGCAAGAAGTTAAGTAAGACATAAATATAGGAGAAACTCACCAACTAGGGTTTTGTAGTGAGAAAACCCCAAATCTTGGAGGAACCCTAGATTTATAAAAGGTTTCAAGTTAACTTCCATGGTAAGTGCAAAATAAGACTTATGAAGAAAAGGGTTGGGTTAGAACAACTTACTTAAGGGTTTGTAAGCAAACCCTAGATTTATAAAAGTCCCTAGTTCCTTGGAGTTGACTTGCTTCTAAAACTTGCACTTGAATATTTTCTTAAATACTTGATGGCAAAAATGGAAACCCTAATTGCTAACCATAATAATCACTTAATAAATGAGGAGAAGGAGTAAATGAGAGAGAGAGTGGGTGGAATTTGGTGTCGGCCGAGAGGGATGGAGAACGAGAGATAAGCTTCCAAGCAACTAGGAGAAAATTAAATGCTCTCCTCAAATGACCGGCGCCTTATCCATTTTATACATAAACCTCGCCGGCGAAGTTGCCCCTTGTGAGAGTGCCCCGGTCACTTCCGTCGGGTACTCTCGCCCAAGATGTACCGAAAGTGTGGCCTGCAGCGAAGACTAATTTCCAGCGAGATTGACTATGCGAGAGTGCCTCCGGCACTTCCGTCGGGCACTCTCGCCAATATTGTACCACCGGCCAACTTTAAAAGAAACCACGACCCACTTTGATGCCATCCACCAAATTGCTAGAAGTCCCAAAGTCAACCCACGTGAATGATTACATGCGATAAAAAAAATGATAGGTGGAATTGGTTCAAGGACACATGGCATACTCTACCCATGCATGTATACATGCAAGCATACACACACCACCATACACCATTACTTACTAGGTTTTCTACGAGAGAAAGAAAAAAGAAGTCTAGGAATTGAAGGGCTCAAGATAAAACTATTATCTAAAACAAAGATTTACCCGAAATTTGGAGTGTTACAAGGAGGTTGGCCAAAAAAATCATTTATTCCACCGTATGATTTAATAGGACTGGTTTCTTCTTCTTCATCTTCTTCACCGTCTTCTTCATTTAGATTTAGACCAGGAATATCCAAACGGTAAACATGGGACTCGTCGTCGTCTTCTTCTTCTTCTTCTTCTTCATGTGGTTCTTCTACCGGTTCTTGGGTCTCCGAAACAATTTCGGGGTTATAACCATAATTATCTTCAGTAACAAAATCAGGATTATACCCATACACGTGCTCATCTTCATACTGAAAATGAGGCACATAAGCTTGACTCTGTTGTACAGCAGACACATCCGTCTCTCGTACGATGTTCGAACCACCACTAACTCCAAAAGAAGATTGACTCTCCTCAGCAACAGATACATCAGGCTCCCGTACGCTGTTGGAACAACCACCAACATTGTTTGTGTCAGCAAGCTCGATATAAACACAAAGTGTTGGTGGAATTCTTACAGCCGCAGCAGATTCCATAAAAGCTTGTACATCGTTGGTGTCTCGTAACTCCCAGAAAATTGGTACACTATTTTAGTCGTACCAAAATTAGGGTCGAATCCACATCTGCTTTGAACACACCTAACAAGCTTAGAATGTGTGATGTTGGTTGGCACCATGACCCGCATTACCGGAAATGTGGAATGATACTCCCAATCCGTCCCGTTCAGTTGCCAAGAACCCCCAGGCCAAATACGTAGCTTAATTTTATCAGGTAAGGAACTCATTTCTGGAAAATCTACACAACTAAAAATTTTGTTTCAAAGAAATTGGGAAAAATCATATTGAAAAAAACGGAGAAAAATCGTATATATACATGAAAAAATTAGGGTTTCCAATTCGGGTCCGTACTTGCGGTGCTGGGTCCGCACTTGCGGTGCCGGATCCGAGCATTAGGGTTTGGGGTTTAGATGTTGAAACGACGTCGTTTTTTGTGGGGAGTGCGGTCCGCACTGAACCGAGTGCGCATCCGTGGCCATTTTGGTAAACCGGGAGAGAGAATGGCTATTTTCTCAAAGTTGGTTTTTGCTATGGCTATTTTGGTCAATTTCCCAGAGTTTTCATGTGAAAACATTATCCGAGTGTCCTATCGTAGTTGGTACCATTTTATGTAATGTGTAGGGTTCTGCCACGTGTTCATTTAAAGTGCCTTACATGCTGTCTCTACTATCTAGGTCTAACGTATCCTACTCTTTTAGGGGTTTTCTAAGTATACCCCCCTGCCACCTTTTGTATACCTCCTCCCTCACACACTTCATTTTTTATATTTTTTTATTTAATAGTTACATTTTACCCCTGTACTTACTTAATTAATTTATTTTATACCTTTTAGTTTTTTATTTTTCATTTTACACTTTTATTATATTAACACATATAATTGTATATTAACTAAAATACGTTAAAAAAAACTTTTTAATTTAAACAAATTACGTCATTATAATCGTCTCGTCGATACCTTTGAAATAAGCCTAACATTGAATATTTTTTGATTTAATTATATTATTATACGTCATACGTTTACGTTATTTTTTTATATTGTTATTCGTCCGTACCTTCTTATTTTGTACACATATACATACCACTCACATTATGTCCTCACAGCATCTACAACAGTTTTGCAAAAATTAAATTAAATGCCACAAGTTCATTTTTCACTTACACAAATACCTCATCCCTCTCCTGATTTGCAAAAATGCCCCAAGATCCGGCGATCTAACCCGTGATCGCGGAGCCGTGCATTTGGTTCTCAATTATAATTAGTTATTTAATTTACTTTATATCCCTTCTCCTTTAATTTTCGGGTCGGAATGATCAGTTTCGGGTTAATGTCGGTCGGATTCGGGTTAATGTCGGTCATATATACTACATAAAACGTAGTTTTTAACATATATATTATATACAAGCATGAAACGACGCTTAATAGTGAAATTTAAGTCGTATGACTTTTGTACGTACATGTCTCACAACTACTAACCTTTTATGTCCTCAATTATACAAAGCACCGAGTTACATTTTATATCCTTTAGAAATTAGTTATTTAATTTACTTTTAATTTTCTTACTTTTTAGCGGATTATGATTAACAAGATCTCTTGATATTTATTAGCGGGTATTTGGGATAATTTTGTATAATCATTGGCGTTACAAAAATAAATGAGACAAAAAAAACTCTCCTAAAAACTATAACAGTAAAGTTTTGTTTAAATTTTTAACTTAATGAGTTAGAACGGTAAGAGATGTACCCTAAATTTAATAATGATATAGTTTGTTAAAATTAAAACGTATTTTTTTAACGTATTTTAGCTATAATAAAATAATTAAATCAAAAAATATTCAATCTTGGGTTCATTTCGAACGTATCAAAGAGACGATTATAATGGTGTAATTTGTTAAAATTAAAACGTATTTTTAACGTATTTTAGCTAATATACGATTTTATGTGTTAATATAATAAAGGTATAAAATGAAAATTAGAAAAGTAAAAGGTATAAAGTAAATTTATTTAATTAGTATAGGGGGGTAAAATGTAAATATTAAAATTATATTGTGTTTGTGAGAGGGATCGGTGGGGGACAAATGTTGCAGGGGTAGAAATTGTGCGGGGGTATACTTATTGAACGTCTTTCACAATTTCTTATGTACCCCCATACTTGAGTATTGTTGTCTTCGTGTTCCGTAAGTAGGGTAGGAGACTCTTAGAGCATCCTCGTTCATGAACCTCTTCAGAGGTTTATGGCTCTGCCACATCAACTTTCTCTCTCTGCCACATCAGTTTTTTCTTTCCTACTCATTTAATAAACCTTGCATTTTCAATCATGGACCGGTTCATGATTTATATAATAAAAAATATAATAATAAAAGGGAATTTAATTAAAATACCCAAAGTTTGACTTTGGCTTCCTAAAATACCCATTTTTTCAGTTTTACCAAAATACCCATTTTGTCCGCGAAGGGTCTTTTTTGAAAAAAATTTAGGCCGCGATCACGAACGAGTCCCGCATGGAATCAATTTGGTGACTTTTTCAATTGCAATTTACACTTTCCCCCCTATACTTATTTACTTACTTTACTTTATACCTTTTACTTTAATAATTTTAATTTTACATTTAACACATATAATCGTTTATTAACTAAAATACGTTAAAAAAATACGTTTTAATTTTAACAAGTTACACAATTATAATCATCTCTTCGATACATTCGAAATGAGCCCAATATTGAATTTTTTTGATTTATATATTTTAATATATATCATATACACTACATAAAAATATTTTTTATATTTAAAATTCATTTTTTAACATATTTTCAATGTTGTTTTACACTCCTATCGCATTAACATAATAATCATATATTAACTAATTCATTAAATTGTTTTAAATTATTATTATTTGTATGTGTTTATAGATATCGTGAATGGCAATAGGACAAGGTTTCACGAGAAGAATATGAAATGGGGTTTTGACAAGTTGGCATCACTGGACTCATTTAAGAATTGTGAAAATGAGTATATTGGTAAGTCAAAGTCAAACTTTGGATATTTTAATTAAATTCCCATAATAAAATTATAATGGTTAAAATTTAGTTATTATAGTTAAAAGCAACAATAATTAAAATATACTTATAATAATGAAAAGACAATAATAAAAAATTACAATGATAAAGTCATAATAATTAAAAATAACAATAATAAATCTTATAATGTTCTATCAAAAAAAATCTTATAATGAAATTAAAGTTAACAACAATAAATATAAAAGCAGATAAAATTATCTTTTGTAGGTAGAAATTAAAAATAATAAATAAAAAAGAAAAAAATATTATTATTTCAGTGGTTATAAGATACTAAAAGCCTTGACATAAAATTCTATTCTATTATAATTAAATATATGTAAATGAAAAATAAATAAATATAATTATTTTATAAAGTGGGTCCCACATATTTGTTCCAAGAAGTGGTTCATCAGTGTGAAGCGGTTCTCCTATGTGGAGAAAGGACCGGTTTCTCACAATGGTGATTTTTATTTGGGACCGGTTCCCAAAATGATGACTAGACAAAAAACATTCCCATTAGGGATGCTCTTATGTGGTTAGAGTATCTCCAACAGCTTTATTAAAATAGAAAAAATTGAGTTTTGTTTCTTAAACATCTTCAACAGTTTTGCTATCTTGTTTGCTATAAACTTTCAATCCCACCAATGATATTAAACTTTCAACATTTTATAATAAGTTTTTTTAAAGGTGTATCAGGAAGATAAATTAGAGAATATTATATTAATATAACTTGTGTTAAAATCTCTAAAAAAGAAAGCTGTTGGAGATGAATGTAACTCTTTTTAAAGATTTTAACTTATGATTTTTTATTTTAGAAAAACTACAGCAAATCTGTTGGAGATGCTCTTAATGTTTATTCGGTAAAAATGATTACTAAAAGTTTATAATGATGAACGTGAATGTTAGCCGAAAAGGTAAATAACGGTGGGGAATCTTATTAATATGTATTTAGTAAATGGTTCCTAAGAAATAAATTTTGTTGGGTAACATTCTCGGTTATCAAAATAAATTGTTCGTAAGTGTCTCTTACCCGGTATGCATTAACTGCGTAAGTGTCGTATTCCTCACTTATTGGGTAAGAACCTCGGTCGTTTGTCATGCCTCTTATCGACTTAGATTCCCAGTTTTTGTCATACTCATCCGATAAGATAAGTGATCCGATAAATGCTTACTGGGTAATAGTTTGGTAAAGGACCGTTTAAGTGATGCCTCAACCATCTAACACTAATTGCTTTACCTTTTTCATTAACATTGTTGTAGCATATATGACGATGGACTTTTGAGTATGAGTTAATCATAACTATTCGTCGTACACATCTAATGAGATATAAGATTTTATTGTACACCAATTAATAAAATATTAATACAATTCCTTTTAGAAAAATAAAACCTAAAGTTTATGGAGTATTTTGTTGTATTAGTAGGGCTTAACGTCTATCCTGTATTTTACAACGTTTCAAATGACATGAGGCGAGGTCAAACCTCAAGCTTTATGAGTTATGACATGGCCACAACGTTGTTAAAGGCGTGCCTAAGGCAACATATACACACACACATACACACTTGTGTTAGTGTTTGAATAATACCGTAGAAAAAATTAAATTCATATAAAGTAACAAAAAAACACTTGATACCAAATATATAGAGCTTATATAAAATGATATCAAGAGTGAAAAATCGATAGTAAATCTCTTAAATCTCTACTCATAATTTTCTTCAATTCTCAAATAATTCACGTTCGACTTGTTGTGTATGAAAATGAGAGTAAATATTTACCTATTTAGGGTTTTTAGTTTTTAAGTCTCATTTCTATGTTTATCTAAATCTTAGGTCCACAATTATCATTTATTGCTCACATTTTATATTAAAAAATTACCCTACACCGTACAAAATAACGTGTCGTAACCCACCATAACGTGTTGTAACACGCCATAACATGTTACAATGTAAGCCAACCCTTAGAGACAAGCCACGTCGCTAACGTGGCAGTGGACCCAAATCTTGGCGCTATAACGCACCATAACAAAGGCATAACGAGTTATATAAAACTATGATATTTTAACATATTTGTCAACTAATTCATTATTTAAACAAACTAACCATTGGTGTTTACAACTTTCCAAGCAAGATGAATGAAAATTTTGGGCTTCTACCAAAAACTCAAATTTAACCTTGGTGTTGGGTTAACTTGTAATCACAGCCCCCAATATAAATGACCCAACTTCACTGGGCCGCCCGGTTACAGAATGTCGTTGGTCCAAGCCATGTGTCAAGTGGGCCAAATCCTTTACTACTTTGATTTCCCAATTCTACCCATTTGATATCTTCTTCAAATCATACAACTTTTAGAGCACAAATTATACATAAAACGAAATGAAAACCATATTGTAATTTTTAATTGTTTGTTTCGTCATCAACCAATGAGTATTTTTACATGCAATAGTTAAAATGACCGAATGAATTCGACACAATATATCTGTTGTCGATGTTCAAGCATTTTATCTTATACAGATCTTAATAAGAAATGACATAAATATTTCTTATTTTATAACACTGTTCTAAAAGGCTCGCCACGACAGCCACCATGGCGTGCCGTGGCTCAAGGCTTGTGTCTCACGCCACATTATGCGTTCGGTCTTTTGTAATGCGATATTTGATTTTTGTTTACGTTTTTAATGTCTTATTTGCTACTTTTTTTTATATATAACCTAATTTAAGTTGTTTGTTATCATCGACTCGTCGATTAATGGTACAAAACATATGTTTTTATATAGAATATTATATATGATATAGAGATTTATCGCCATAAGTCACGCGTTGATAAACGCCATGGCCTCGCCTAACGCCATTTAGAACCTTGTTTTATATAATCGTAGTAATCAGAACACGATATAAATATTCTCATATGGGACACAAAAGAATGAGGAGCAATGGATTACCTTTGCCTTGGACTCAGGGCATGTGGCACTTAAATGCCCTTAATAAATTTGCTTGACCCTCTAACAATCCCCTACACAAATCAAGGGCCAAAAAATAGAGGTGACTTTTGATCTCTATCACTCTATTTAACACTTTCCTTCACCACAAGGCAATTCATATTATTTTCAGAAAATGATGTCCTAAAGATGGGCCATCTTTTAGAATATGACCTATTACCTTCATGCATTAATAACATACTTTGACTTGGACTTTAAATTTAGAGTAAATTGCCATTTTGCCCTCATGATTTGTTAATTATTTCGGGTTTTGCTTTTAAAAATTGGGATTGACGTCTCTATAATTTGTAATTTATTGTTATTTTTGTCCCTTTAATACTGTGATAAATAACTTCAAATTTTTAATTAACATTTTTAATTTTTGATCGATAAAAAAACTAAACAAAGCATAATGTACTTGTTGTAATATAAAATATACTACATTAGATATACATAATTTATGTGAAGTCGAGAGTGTTCTTGATATTTGGTGGTGTTGTCGAAGATTTGCTAGTTGATCGTAAATCTCAAAATTCTTGAACAAAACACTTTGTAATTCTCCTTAGTGGTAATAAATTATTGCTCTCTTTTAGGTGGACCTACAATATCACACCCGATAGTGGAACTACATTTAATTTTGGTGTCATTGTTTTGAACTTGCTATATTCGTAGATAATAACATATATTGTTATTATCTATATTGTGGGTTGTTTATCTACGTAAAGTTTTTTTGTGCAACATTTAGATTATTATTGTTATCATTATCTGCATTTGTTGTTGAGTTTGTTGTGCTTTTGGATTTCTACGAGTGAAAGACCTTAGAAATCATTTGTTAGCATTGTTTGTGTGCACACCATTCCGGTATGTGTTTACTGGATCAATTACCTTACCGGATGTACATGGCAAGGACCTAGAAACTTACCCGATAAACTAAATAATGATGTAAACTCTCACCGGTAAACGTTTATCGGGTAAGTGTTTGAGAAAACGATCTCTAAATGAGATATATTAAAACTATTATGGTTCTCAAAACTAATTACTTTGAGTAATTTTGATACAAATACTTGTGACAAATGGTTAAAACTGATAGTAAACAATTCAAAACTTGTTTAATTTGAATTTCAATATTATGATTAATTAGAAACATAATGAAGGTGGGTTACTCTCGCATGCAATTTGACCACAAATGAGATATATTAAAATAAGTGTTTATATTATTATTTTAATTTATTTAAAATAAGTATTTATTTTTAAAGTACATATCTATTTTTCGATTCTACACTTAATTGTATGATGAAGAAAATTTATTGGGAAATTAATTAAAATGTCCCAAGTTTGACTTTGACTTACTCAAATGCCTAAAATCTCTCCAATTTCATAAAATTTCCATGAAAAGGTTCGTGATCACGGACTCCTTTGTGAATTAGATTTTTGGTCCGTAAAATGGATATTTTGTTCGTGAAATTGATTTTGGATATGTGCTTCATGGACACAGTGATGGACAAAATGATTTTTGATATTAATAAATAACCCTTTCTTAGATAAATATGATATTTGATGTCCGTGAGGAAAGGAATGTCCGTGATATGTTTGAGAAAGGGTTATGACCATTTTATGTGCTTCGCGGGCATTTTATGATATTTCTTAAATAAATATGATATTTGATATTAAATAACCCTTTCTCAAACATATCACGAACCAAAATTTGATTTAAATTTCATGTGCTTCACGGAATAATTATATTTATTTGATGTGCTTCACGGAATAATTAAAATTTGATGTGTTTCACGGAATTTTAGATTGTGTCAAACATTTTCACGAATCAATAATCAATTTCAGGGACAAAAATCCAATTCACAAAAGGAGTCCATGATCACGGACCCGTTCACGGATTTTTTGAGTATTTTGGTTAAATTGGAAAGAGTTTAGGCATTTCAGTAAGTTAAACGTCAACTTGGGACATTTTAATTAATTTCCTCAATTTATTCCTATATAATTAAAAATAACATTATTACTTTATTAATTAATAAGTATAATAATTATATATTTTTAAAACTGTCTATATTTTTTATTGTGGACATTAAGTGATAGTAAAAAAGTATCAAAGAGTTGTTGACTAAATGAGTCACCCACTTTCCTAGAGGTTGTGTAGATTTAAATAATTAAATCTAGACCTGACAAACTTGTCGTGTCGGATTCAAAGTTAAATGGGTTGAGAGTGTCTGACTTTAACCTGACCCGTTTAATAAACGGATCAGAAAATCCCAACTTTAACCCGACCCGCCTAACTCGTCACGACCCACCTAACCCGTTTAAAATTTATAAAACTAAAAATTAAATATCGAAAATTCACAAAAAATTACAAATCCAAAATTTAAATAAAAACATTATAAATGTAAACTTTATAGTTCAAATTTATAAATTCTAACCAAATTTAAAACACTAAAAATCCAAAGCATTAAAAAGAAAACTCATAATATATATATATATATATATATATAAAGGAGTTATTCGGGTCATTTTCAAGTTGAATTTTTTGACTCTGACCTTATCCGTTTAATATTCGTGTCGTGTCGGGTCAACCCGTTTACCTAAACGGGTTAAAATGTATTACTCAAACCCGTTTATTTCGTGTCGAGTTCGTGTCGGGTTAGCGTGTCGTGTCAGTTTTTGCCAGCTAATTAAATCTCAATGAAAACGAAAAATATGTATGAGTTTAATTCATCATATATATAAATATATTTAGAAAAGTAAAATTTTATTAGAAAATATTAGGTTTGAAATTATGAAAATGAACTATATTACACGTACCCACCTCTAAAATAAAGTTTTGTTCTATTTCCCCCTTTACCTTCTTTCACTTTTTCTTTTTACTGGGAAAAAAATTAAAAAATCACGTGCCTTCAAACTTTGAGGCACATGGGAAGGTGTTCACTTTGTTTAATAATCCTCATTTCAAATAAAATTAAAAATTAATTTATAACTATTTTTGGTGTTTAATTTAATTTGTAATACTTTCATTTTTTTTATTGAAAAAAAATGAAAAATAACCATCTTTGACAATTTTTTTGTCAATACTTTAGTTCTATGGGATGTCTAAAATATCTATATGTTTTAATAATTTTTTTAAGACTAAGGTTTATAGCAAGAAATCAAAAAAGATCATACTTAAAAGTGTTACGATAGATTTATAGAATGTTTTTAGACGTTTCATCAAGTTTTTTAAGACACTTTTAAAACAAAATGTTGTATTCTCTATTTTATATGAACGGCGTGAAAAGGGGTTCTATAAACATAAACGTCATATAAAGATGGGTTTATATTGACACTTTATTTTAATAACGTTCTATTTTTTTTAAAGTGTCATATAGAATGCTTTTACGCGTTTCACCAAGTTTTTTAGAACACTATTAAAATAAAGTGTTGTATTCTCTATTTTAGAAGACACTACTTGAAAATATGTACTATAAACATAAATGTCATATAAAGATGGGTTTATATGAAATTTTTGAAAAGTGTCATATAAAATATTTAATATGACACTTTATATTAAGAGTGTTCTAAAAAGTTAGTTTAAACGCTTAAAAGTGTCCTATAAATGTATTGTAACACTCTTAAATAAGATGTTTTACAGTTTAGTTCTATAAACTTAAGTTCTATAAAGTTTTTTTATTAGGACGCTTAGATATTATAGGCGTCCAATAAAGCCATTTTTCAAACTTTGAAATTAATAGGGGTGCCGTTAATATATTAAAAAATGTCATTTTTAATACTGATAATAACAAATGTCACCAAAATTGGAGTATTTGATTTATTGGATTTTTTTTCATGTTAAAATCATGCATTAATCCATTTTAATTCATAAAATTTATCCATTAACATTAAAACCATTTTCTTCCAATAATAATATAAATTATTAAATGATTAACCATTATATCTTTAGCATATGATTAGGAAAGTTGAACTTTTAAAATTGAGATTGATTTATTAAAAACTTTGGAGATGAATCACATGTTACAAAGTTATAGCTAATATATAACCTCACATTATAGAATTATAGTTAAAATATAACATCAATCACAAAGATTTGTAAGATCATATCACAGGATGTAATGTATACATGGAGTAAATTAAGGATTTGGTCCCTGTGATTTTAGTTTTGTTGGATTTGGTCTTCAAAATTTGTTATTTCAAGATAAACCTTAACATTTTCATTTTGTATCGTTTTGGTCCGTGCCACTAACGATCGTTAACAAGCATCCGTTAAGTGAGAGACATTTTTGTCCATTGACACACTTTCCTTACTTTCTCATTTAAAAGAATAAAAATTCTATTACGTCCCCTACCCTCTCTCTTCCTTTCCAAAACATCGCCACCCACATCATCTTCTTCAACCAAACTTTACTTCAGTCATCTTTTTCGATCAAACTTTTTTCGGGTCATCTCTTCCGATCACTACCCTATCTATCAAAAAACTACATCTCATCGTTAAGTTTGCATCTCTTTTTTATATTCTCATTTCTTATAATGGATATGAGCTCTTCCACCATATTAACATTTCCTTCACGAGCTAATTTGGTAATCATCAACATCGTGATTGAATCCTGGTTGTTTGAAACCTAGCAGAAGAATTGCCATGTTGATTCACATGACAAAAAAATGAACAAAAACTCAAAATCAAAATCAAAATCAAAATCAAAATCAAAAACAAAATCAAAAACAAAATCTAATCCAAATCTAAACCACCAAAGCAAAATCAAACCCAAATTCAAACCAGAAAATCAAAATCGAAACCACATAATAGTCCAAACATATAAAAGAAAACCTAAATCAAAATCGTGATTCAAATCTTTAATCTAAAGGTAAAGCATACAAGCCTTAACATTTAGGTAAACTAACCGGTCGAAGAAGAAAGTGCAAGAAGTTTATTGGGATTGTGGTATGGTTTTACCCACTAATATCTGATGTAGGTTTGGGACATACATAGAGAAACATGGTGGATAGAAGAAGGAGAGGGAGAGGGTTAGTATTAAGGTTTATTCACTGTTGGGAACTGAAGATATGCCAAGTATGGTTAGTACTGCTAAGTCTACATTACTACTGCCAGGTCTTCGTTACTACTGCTGGGCAAGATTACTACTGCTAGACGAAGTTAGTACTGCTAGACCAAATTACTACTGCTAGACATGGTTAGTACTGCTGAGCTGAGTTACTACTGCTTGAAGACTGTGAAGGTTAATACTGCTGAAGGTTGTTAATGCTGCTGAGCCAAATCATCATTAATGCTGCTGAGCCAAATCATTGTTAATACTGCTGACTTGATAAGTTTGGGATGCGATGCTTTTGGAGACAAATAAGGAATTGATCAAGATATGTTTAACGAAGATTCAGAAGATCAATTTACTTTTGATAGTTATCTTGTAATTACTTTTGTATAAATAGTATTGATAGATAGCTATTAGAGCAAATGAAATTTATACGAGTGAAATAGAACTTGATATTCATTCAAGAGTGAATTAACCTCAAGATCATAGATCCTATTTCTAGAGAAGTAGAAATCGTCTTGTTGAGCCTGTTCAACAAGATTGAGGTTTGGTGTAAAACTTGTGAGTAATAACTGTTTGATATATATACAGTTTATTGAATTTCTATTGATTGTTCTTTAATTGATTTAGAGTTCTATTCCGCAAGATTCTCTAAATTCTGTTTCTAAGAAGTTTAATTCTTGTTAAGAATCGATCCTGACAAGTGGTATCAGAGCATTGGTATCTTAGAAGCTATGGACAATTCAATGGATACTCACAGTACTCCTGTTTCAAAAGTTCCCATGCTCAAACCCAATAAATTGGACATGTGGAAACTGAGAATCAAGCAGTACATTCTTCTTACTAATTATGCAATATGGGACATCATAGAAAATGGCCCATGTAATGAAGGAAAGATTGGAGAAGATGGTGAAGGCTTTGACCAGTCCAAGGTTGAGTGTTATGGAGGATCACATCAACAGGCTCCAAATGGAAACCAAAACAGAAGCTCCTCTCAAGCCCATGTTTCTCAACAAGGAATGGGATTTGATTGGAGTGATCAAGCTGAGGAAGCCTGTCAGAATCAAGCTCTTATGGCAGAAGTATCTGATATTCCCACTGAGGTACAATCTAAACTCTGTTCTCAAGCTTGCATTGATGCTGTTAAAAGATATAGGGATCACAATCAGGGTATGTGTGATGACCTTAAGAGGCTAGAGAAATATGTGAAAGATTATGTTAGGATTGTAGAAAGGTTTGAGGAACAGATTAGAGCTTTTCAAGCTAATGAACTTCAACACCACTATGATACTAACTATTGGAAGTGGGAGAAGAATGAGTATGAGATTAAGCTGAAAGTGTATGGGGAGGAGAATGAGAAGTTAAAAGAAGAGCTTAAAAGGTTAAACTTGATGTTGAAAAGTTTACCTGTGCTTCTAAAACCATGGACACCATCATTAAAGCTCAAATCCATGACAAGATGAAAGTAGGGATAGGGTACAATACCACACCTCCACCCTACAATAACAACTACATACCTCCTAAGTCTGATTTGTTAGAGACCAAGGATAGAAAGGAACCTGAATTACAGATTAATATAGATCCTTGTGAAAAAGAAATAGTTGTTGAGGATGAGACTAACAAAGTAGACTCTGATGAGGAATCTGAGAGTCCATGTGATAAGGACACTGAGATCAAAAGGACTGAAAAGGAAAAGGGAGTCCATTACAAACAGACCACAGTTGTGGCTCCCAATACCTGTAAACATTGTTCTTGTAAGAAATCTAAAGAGCTCAAGCCCCAAAAACATGATAATCAGAGGGGAAATCAAAGGAACTGGAATAACCAGTGGGCTATGAGACAAGGAGTTGATCTGAACAGAATCAACAGGCCAAAACCTTGTTTCATCTGTGGTAAGCTAAATCACTTAGCCAAACACAGTTATTTCAATCCAGTTAACCAAAGGTTTAATGCTCAAAGATATTTTCAAAAACCAGGTGGTTACAGAAAGAGTGGGGGAAATAAAAAGTCTGTGAGGAAAGTTGTGGCAAAGAAACTAGTTAAAACTAACAGCCACATGAAAAAGGCAGAAACAGAGTGTGTTAGAGTATGGATGCCCAAAGGTACTAATGAAAATACTGCCAACTCAGTTAGTACTGCTAACAATGTTAGTACTGCAGGAAGCAATAATGTTGCTAGCAGTGCTAGTACTGCTAACACAGTTAGTACTTCTTCATCAATTAATACTGCTTCTAGTGTTAGTACTGCTAAGTTAGTTAATACTGCTGAGAAGGCTAGTACTTCTGGAAGCAATGTTAGTGCTGCTAACAAAGTTAGTACTCCTGCATCAGTTAGTACTGCTTCTAGACCAATCATCAAAACAAAGTACTCAAGCACTGATGTTCCTCACTTTGACAAGCTCATCAAAACAGAATGTAAGTATTTTGATGATCAAGGGAGACCCAAGACCACTATGGCTTGGGTCCCTAACAAAAACTAATTGATTTATCAGATGTGCAGGGCAATCAACAGCTTATGGGGAGAAGCATTTGGCATGTTGACAGTGGTTGCTCTAGGCACATGACAGGTAACATGGCCTGCCTTCAATATTTCAAATGAATTGATGGAGGACATGCTACTTTTGAAAATAATCCTGCAGAAGGTAAGAGAAGTGGTAAAAGTGATGTGTAAGTTGACATTTGAGGATTTGACAAGTGATGCACAGTGCAGAGTTACTACTGCCTGTGTTCTAGTAGTTAATACTGCTTGTGCAGTTAATACTGCTCAGTAGTTAATACTGCTCAGTAGTTAATACTGCTTGTGTAGTTAATACTGCTTTGCAGTTAATACTGCTCAGTAGTTAATACTGCTAGTATAGTTAATACTGCTCAGTAGTTAATACTGCTAGTGTAGTTAATACTGCTTTGCAGTTAATACTGCTCAGTAGTTAATACTGCTAGTGTAGTTAATACTGCTCAGTAGTTAATACTGCTCTGTAGTTAATACTGCTCAGTAGTTAATACTGCTAGTGCCGTTAATACTGCTAGTGCAGTTAATACTGCTAGGTTGTTAATACTGCTAGGTAGTTAATACTGCTTGGTAGTTAATACTGCTTGGTAGTTAATACTGCTTGGTAGTTAATACTGCTCAGTAGTTAATACTGCTAGTGCAGTTAATACTGCTAGTGCGGTTAATACTGCTAGGTAGTTAATACTGCTAGGTAGTTAATACTGCTTGGTAGTTAATACTGCTTGGTAGTTAATACTGCTGTGTAGTTAATACTGCCTTGCAGTTAATACTGCTAGGTAGTTAATACTGCTTATGTCGTTAATACTGCTTTTGATAATCTAGGGCATATAAATACCCCTGTTTGCCCGCCAATGGTCATAACGACTCTTCGCATTTACTTCTTCTCTCTCGTTCTAACCTAGTCTCCCCAGAATCTTTGTGTTTTTCTTTCAAGAATCCTCAGGAATCATGGAGTTTGTGGATGAGCACAATGAAATAGCCATGCTTCAGAAGCCGAAACAAGCTGCGGGATTCCACGATATAGTCGATTTTCTCAAATCCTCGCACATCTCCTATGCCCTAACGGTGAGCCCAACAATCTATATCGAACACCAGACACAATTTTGGGAGAATGCCACTGTTAGTGTCGAAGAAGGGCAGAAAACCATTCGAACAAGGGTTTGTGATAAACCCTTGAAAGTCACTGAAGAGGTTATTCGCATCTCTCTTCAGTTGAATGATGCTTCAGGTATATCTTCTATTCCTAATGAAGAACTATTTTCTACTTTACAAAGAATGGGGTATGAAGGTCCCATTGGTGTTTTTAAATTCTACAAATCAAAATTTTTCAACCAATGGAGATTTCTTGTTCATACCCTGATGCACTGTATTTCCAAGAAAACTACTGGATGGAGTGAGTTCAGCAGTCCCATTGCATATGCCTTGGTCTGCTTATCCGCTGCCAGAAAGTACAATTTTTCGGCAATGATCTTTAATGATCTTGTATCAAACTTGGAATCCAAAAAGAGCTTTTTCATGTATCCAAGGTTTGTGCAAGAAGTTCTTAACAAGGAATTGATGGACTTACCTCAGTTTACTGAGGTATATGTACCCAAATCCCCTAAAGGGAAGGTTTTTTCAAATATGAAAAGATTTCCTAGGGACTCGGAAGGAGTTGACACACCATTGTTCTCTACAATGATGGTTGTGTCCCACCCCTCTAAAGGTATGGCATCAGGATCAAGGCCCTCATTAGATCAACCCACTGATGACCAATCCCAACCTTCCATCTCAAAAGACATCCCTCAGTCCATTCTTGAACAACCCACTCCCACAATCACCAAAAGGTTTCAAAGAAGAAAGGTGCACAAGGTTCCTTCCCTTGATGTACCTACTCAGAGCCCTAAGCCTTTAAGCCCTCAGTTGGAGCATTCTCCAATTGAGAATATCAACAGGGAAACCACAGGGGTGTCTCCCAACCCCAAGAAGGTGGTCTCTAAGGAGAAGGATGACCATATGGGTGCTAAGGCTGCCACTACTTCTGCTAGCACAGAGAAGGACAGTGGTAACATAAATAAGACCTTCCCCATGGCAACTCTAAATGAGAAATCATTAGGAGGACCCAGGTGCCAAGAAACCAAGGGGGCAGGTAGTGCTTCTGCTAGGCAGAAGGCTTCTGCTAAAACTTCCAGTGATCCTTTAAAGTAGGTAAACACTTCTAAACAAGGTGAGGATAGATATAACTATGAGGAATTGATGGAAACCATAGGGAATATCAACTTGGATGTTATGGCACAAAAGAAAGAGATTGAGCAACTGAAGACTGTGGTCACCTACCAACAGTCTCAAATTGAGAAGCTCAAAAAGATGGTCACCAAGTTGCTGCACAAAAAGAAAAAGGCCCAATTTGTGCTGAGAAGAAGAACTTCAACTGATGATGCTCCCAAAAAGGGGGAGTCAGAGTCAGAAGCAGATCTGAAAATGAAGGGTCCACAAATTGAGGGGGAGACTGTTCACATGAAAACTGAGATGGAAATGGATTATGCACAGGTGAAGGGGGAGTCCAGTGCACAGAACAAGGGGGAGACAGAAAAGGTGGAGGAGATGATTAAAGAAGCAGAAACTTCAAAAGCAGCAGAAACCACAGCAGCAGAAACTGTTAATGCTGCTGAGTTTGAACAAGCAGCAGAAACAGTTAATGCTGCTGAAGACCTAACAGAGAAAGAACCTGAAACTGAAGTAGCAGCAAAAACTGTTAATGCTGCTGACTCTAAGCAAGCAGCAGAAACAGTTAATGCTGCTCAATCTACAAAGAAAGCAGAAACAGTAACAGAGAAGCTTACAGTAGAAGAAGTGGAGGTTGCAGAGGCTTTAATCAAAGCCAAACATGATACACCTCCAACTGCCAAGAAACAGGAAGAACCTACGGATGCAAAGATGGTTTTCAGCAGAAAGAGAACAAAGTCTGTGGCCACTAAAAAGAAGTGTGTAAAGAAGCAAAAGATAGAACCTGTTGAGAAGCCAGTGGTAGAAGAAAGAGAAAAGGAAGAAGGACAAGGAGATAGCAAGACAGGTCAATCCAGTAAGGCACAATCACTTAGCAATGAACAGTGTGACTTGTACATCACTATGGTTGATACTGAACCAATAAAAGTGACTCCATTAGACTCAAAGCCTCCTGAAATCAGTCACTGGGATACATTGATAGATGAAAGAAAGGAGTATATCAGACTCAAGAGAGCTGATGGGCAGTTTGAAGTCTACAGAACATGGGGACAAGCCATAAGAAGATGCTCAAGATCTGACCTGGAAGAGATGTTCAAAGTAGGCATGCAGATCTATGGCAACATGTTGACAGAAAGAGGTATGTCTATCACAAAGATGGTGTTAGAATACCTATGCCTAATGTTCAGACCAGAAGTAGTTCAGCACATAACAGCAAGACCTTTTCAAGCAGTAACCAACTGGATGCTCTATGAAAATTGTGGAGTGTATGTCATATCAATTGACAACACATATCAGGAGTATTATCTGGTGGATCAAATATATAATCACAGCATGAAAAGACTGAAAGGGATGCTACATGTAAAGTTGGTCTGCAACAAAGACTCTGCTATGGGAAGATTCTTGGTAAGGAGGATTGCAAATCAGAGTCTAGGTCTAAGTCCTAATCTGTGTGTACATGATGACTAAGTTTTGGAAGCATCATCTGAAGAACTTGACTTCTTTTCCTAAAAGTCAAGTTAGGGGGAGATTGTTGGGAACTGAAGATATGCCAAGTATGGTTAGTACTGCTAAGTCTACATTACTACTGCCAGGTCTTCGTTACTACTGCTGGGCAAGATTACTACTGCTAGACGAAGTTAGTACTGCTAGACCAAATTACTACTGCTAGACATGGTTAGTACTGCTGAGCTGAGTTACTACTGCTTGAAGACTGTGAAGGTTAATACTGCTGAAGGTTGTTAATGCTGCTGAGCCAAATCATCATTAATGCTGCTGAGCCAAATCATTGTTAATACTGCTGACTTGATAAGTTTGGGATGCGATGCTTTTGGAGACAAATAAGGAATTGATCAAGATATGTTTAACGAAGATTCAGAAGATCAATTTACTTTTGATAGTTATCTTGTAATTACTTTTGTATAAATAGTATTGATAGATAGCTATTAGAGCAAATGAAATTTATACGAGTGAAATAGAACTTGATATTCATTCAAGAGTGAATTAACCTCAAGATCATAGATCCTATTTCTAGAGAAGTAGAAATCGTCTTGTTGAGCCTGTTCAACAAGATTGAGGTTTGGTGTAAAACTTGTGAGTAATAACTGTTTGATATATATACAGTTTATTGAATTTCTATTGATTGTTCTTTAATTGATTTAGAGTTCTATTCCGCAAGATTCTCTAAATTCTGTTTCTAAGAAGTTTAATTCTTGTTAAGAATCGATCCTGACATTCACTAATTTAGAAGCTAAATCCCCATTGATTCCGACAGACCCGAGTTTCTGAGAAAGTACAGACTATGGAGAAAGATGAAGGGCTCAAGAAAACCCTACTGTGTTAATTGTCTGAGTTTCCGATGAAAAACCTGAGACATGGTCTTGGTGCTTGGTGGTACAAGCAGGCAGTGGTGGTGAGTGATGCAGTGGAAGAAGTCACCGGAGCTTGCACAGGTTCACGGGGACGAGGAAGTACCGTGGGTGGGAAGAAGGAACAAACGGGAGAAATAAGGGTGGAGCGCGAAAAAGGGAGGTAATCGGAAGTTCAAGCTAGAGTGTTGTCGACGAAATTAAGGGAGTACTGACTGTTTGTCAGCATACACACTATACTAAAAAAACTTCGATAAAATAACCAAATAAGGATAAAATCCCTTCTACAATCCATCCTTGGAAATACCTCATAATTTAAAACGTAACAACTTCAACACATATAATAACTTAAGTCATACACCAAGACTCAATAAAGGCGGGTGTTACTTAACCCAAATATAAGTTGTTATTCCTAAAATAAATGCAGAAGACTTCACCGAGCTATTCACTTCTCGAGCACACAACTATCACTTATCTTTTCATAGTGACACTAGAAGTATCCCCAACCTGAACCTGTTGCACATGCTGATGAATAAAAAGGTTAGGCTAACGCCTAGTGAGTTCAAGAGTTTTCATCATGATTAAATAATTCGTTAGACGAAAAGGATGCAACTTAAATCATGATTTCCAAAAAGGGATTTGTATTAAATATACCAACACCCCATTTTCCAGACACACACAAATTCCGTGACGAAAGGTCCAATGAAAAACATTTCTCAACAATGGACTCAACTCCAAAACTCACTCAAGACTTGAATAAATATTAAATTTCCAAATAACATCAACGTAAATAAAACTCCATTAATCGAAACATCCAAACAAGGATGAGGCATAATATACCGCCCATAAATCATGGAAAACCATCCATATAAATATAATACGTCACCGACAACATGGATAAAAGAAATACCCAAAACAACATCTTTCGGTGACGGGGGAGATCTGATTTCATCGAATGTGGCGGATATACAAGTTAAACCACAATTGTAAGATATAAGTATGTTTCATGGATGGAAAAACCTATGACACCAACCATATCCAAGTCTTTAGTCAATCTTGGACATCAACCCAAACCAGATCTTTAGTCCATGGAGACATCAACTCAAACCGAGTCTTTAGTCTATGGAGATATCAATCCAAATCGGATCTCAACCCAAACCGGATCTCTATCCTAGTGAGACATCAACTCAAACTGGATCTTTAGTCCACAGAGACATCAACCCAAACCGGATCTTTAGTCTATTGAGGCATCAACCTAAACCAGATCTTTAGCCTATAACCACCAAGTTCAACCCAAATCGGATCTTTACCTTGGGATCTCACCATCCAAAACAATCTTGTTTAGTTTAGAAATTTATACATGACTTTAAAAGACTAACCAACGCATTCAAATCATGTAAGTCGCAAATAAGATGCAATTCATGCAAATCATAACCAAAGCTCTACATTGAGCTATCAGAATCGGACAAATGTCCTCAAGACCCAACAGAGTAAAAAACCGAGCCATAAGCTCAAAAGATCAAATGACCATTTATTAATGTATATAATTTCACAATGGTTTATAAAACCCAAAAATCACCAAGAATGCATAAATGTCAGATGATATTCACTTATGAGACAAAGCACCCAAAAGGGCATATTCTCAAATAAAATGCAATTAAGTGCATAACACATCCAAAGATCCATCACGAGCTACTAAAACCGGCAAACACTCCAAAGACCTATTTGAGTATAAATCAAGCCCTTTAAGGCAAAATAAACGTTTGGCTAAATACGCGAGCCAACACGGTTACATAAACCAAAATACGTCTTTACCCAAAATCTTTGTCTCTTAAATCACAATTAGCCTTCGGCCCAAAATCAAAAGGTTTACAATTCCCAAAATGTTCATAAGGTTGAAATGACCAAAATCCACAACTCATACGTTCACATTTTCAAAACGTACCATATCTTAAACTTTGCATAATCTCAACAAACACCAAAAGTGTATTTTGACCAAACAACCTTCACTTATGCCATAAATTAACAAAGCACTTTCATTCGTGATTTATTTATCAATTACCCAAAAATCCCAAATGTGAGAGTTTTACGGAATTTGTAAAGCTCAACACTTCAAATAATCATAACCCCCTAAATAACTCAACAATTGATAATTTCATGTAAAACACATAAACACTTTAAAATAAACATTTTGGCATGTACAACGTTTTCACAAATCAACTTGGACTCACCTTGCTAGATTTAGGTTAAATCTAGATTTTCCCCAAACTTGAGCTCATTTGAAGAAACTTGAATCCTCAAGCCAAATCTCCCAAAATCCTTGATCCACAATTTTCCAACCATTAATATCAATATCCAAACACTTAGTATCGTTCACCCAAACGCATTACATCAAAATCTCCGTTTTGACCCAAAACCACAATTTGACCTAATTTTTCTCAAAATCATCCAAACCGAAATTGGAGAAATAAAACACCAAGACGCCAACAATGGAGCATTTATAACTCATAATAACGTTTAGAAACTAGGAGGATGAACTCACCACTTAGGGTTTGGTAAAAACCTAAAAAGCCCTAAATTTCTTGAAAATGGAGGTGATGATGATGATGAGTTTTGGATCTCCCCAAAACTAACAATCTATCCTTGAAAAGCTCTCAAAAACGAAACCATAGCAACTTGAATCAACAAAATCGGAGTTGAAATGAGAGAGATACGAAGAAATGAAGTTTAGGGATGAAAATCGCGTTTTTATGCAGATCTAGCGCTCCGCGTGGTTATCCGCGCGACTATAGTTCCTAAACATTGTTTTGGTCATAACTTCTTCGTTTTAGCTCTGATTTCGCTCCGAAAAGAACAGTTGGATTCGTATTTGAATTATCCATCCAACAAGACCATAAAATCTATGATTCAATCCAAAATCCTATTTTTTATATTTATCTTAAAAGATCGATACCTTCCAAAGATCAGGGTGTTACATATATTATATAATTAATAAAATGATGTTAATTTCTAAAGAAAAAAATAAAGAGAGACAAAAGAGAAGACAAGACCAAAATAACCCTCACTTAATGGATGCTTGTTAACGAACGTTAGTGGATAGAGACCAAAATGTTACGAAAATGAAAATTCTAAGGGCTATCTTGAAATAAACAAATTCTTAGGATCAAATTCAAGAAAAAACTAAAACCATAGGGACCAAATCCATAATTTACTCTTATATATGTTAGTTAAAAGAGGAGGTTGGGTAAAATGTATGAATCGGAGGTCGGCTCCTTTTTCGAATTAAATGTCATTATCACTTGTAAAATTATCTCCACTTTTTATACCTTTTTTGATTCTTGCTTCACAAGGTGTAAAAGAATATCATAAATATTATGTATCGATTTCACATTTTACCATCAACTAATAATGAAATATAACAATCATATGTTTGTTATAAGTGACAAATTAGGTAAAAGAATTTGTTTTTATTTTGAGAAATATATTTCGAAAAGACATTTAATGGTTAGAGAAAAGTTTAAGGACCATAACCATTCTAGGAATCAATTAATTGATCCGGACCTTCCATCTAATTTGATCGAACGACTATAACTAGAGGCACATTTTTATAATAAAAAAGGTTAGTTTTGTACATTTTGCAACAAGAACTAATGGCATTTAACTGATATACAGTCTCAT
The DNA here is from genome assembly GCA_033807775.1 of Saussurea involucrata. Lineage (NCBI taxonomy): Eukaryota > Viridiplantae > Streptophyta > Magnoliopsida > Asterales > Asteraceae > Saussurea > Saussurea involucrata. The sequence continues at coordinate 26,712,907 of CM066323.1, forward strand.
TGTTATGTCGTCAGCTGATTTTGTTCTTTGTCCCTACTAAAATATATCGTTTCTAGTGGACAGTGGAGCAACTTACATCAATAGGGGGATTGTAGATGATCATGGTAAAGAACACTCCAAATTAATGTACAAGGAAAAAAGTTTTATCCTTTAATCATAATTATAATTTGACAACAACGACAATGCAAAAAAGAGATATCATTTGGAGGAGGAAGAGCTCCAACATAGTGATATATACTTCGTTTCAGAATACAAATGTTGATCCTATTATAGTCAAAGGAAGAAAATGCAGAGAAGAGAAATAAGGGAAAGCTGAAGAGGAAGAAAAAGATTGTGGATAAATATTCTTGAACTGATTTCATATTCGTGATAAATATCATATTGTTTATAGTGTTAATTTCATATTCATGTTGAATATCATATCGTTTTGATGTATTATTGTTTTATGTTCATATTCACCACCAATACTTCTTAGGAAGAATATCATGTTATTTTCAACATATTCATGGATACAAACATGATGTATTACTATATTAATTTCATTTCCATAATAAATATATTTACTTCATATGAATATCATAGGATGATGGCATATTGGTGTGTTGTGAGTATCAAAGATGAAAAACTAGCTGTTAAACTAATCAAGTTTGAAAAAACAAACTAGCTAATAGAATATATAATAATATAAAATTATCTATTAGAAAAATCTTGGTGACATTTGTATAAAATATATAAAGTATAATTGGGAAAAAAGGTGGTCCATCTGTAGTAGTTTTTAAAAAAATTACCTTATAAGAAAACTTATTATTTACCAAATGATAATTTTTCAATAAGCTCAAAAGATAATCTAACTTATCATTGCCTAATATGATGTAAATCATACAAGACAATGCTTTTTGTTTTACAACACTAATGGGTTATTCAATTGTTTTTCATCAAAAGGTGTATGGATTAAGCTGTTTAAACGAATTAAACTAAAACGTTTTTGGTTTTTTATGCTAAATAAACTGCCCGAATGATTTAAAAGACCATTGTACCTAATTAATCTCCAAAACAAGAAACATGATCAATCTTATAAATTAATCGAAAATGAATTTAAACAACACAAATCAATCTCAATGCTCACAAATTAATACCTCAAAAGAGCATTGTGACATCCCATGTCAACCTGTAACACCCCGACCTTTGGAAAATATCGACATTTTAAGATAAATATGAAAAATAGGATTTTGGATTAAATCCTAGATTTTATAGTCTTGTTGGATGGGGAATTCAAATACGAACCCAACGGGCTTTTTCGGAGCGAAAACGGAGCAAAAACGAAGAAGTTATGGCCAAAACAACTTTCGGTACGACCTCAGCTAAAGTGACCAGCGAAAGTGACACTTGTGTCACTCTCGCATGTCACTCTCGCCGGTTTTGTACCGAGAGCCATTGGACCCCGCGCGATAGTGCCCAGCGAAAGTGACACTTGTGTCACTCTCGCACGTCACTTTAGTCGCCGGGCACCTGGAGCATAAAAACACGATTTTCACCCTTTCAACCCCATTTTTCATTTCCCACTTCTCCCCCTTCATCTCTTTCTCTCCCAAACCGAAAACCCTAATCCCCAAAGTCGATTTTGAGCCATTTAGCCACAATATTCGAGATTTGCAAGTGATTTCTTCATCTACCATGTTTGGGAAAACAAATCTTGAAACCCTTTCACTTCATCTTCTTCACCCAAAGCTTTCTAGGGTTTCATTCAACCTTTTGTCCATTTTGAAGAGTTGGAGCTTGTGGTGTTTTGTTGGTGATCTAGATGTGCTTTGGTTGGTGGATTCAAGTTGTGGTTAAGGTAAATTTCTCTTATCTTCATCTATGGAAATTAGGGTTTTGGTATAAGTTGAGATCTTGATGTAAAACTGTTTTGGGAATGATTCTTTATGGTTGGAAACTTATGGATCTAGGTTTTTGAAAGATTTGGCTTGAGGATTCATGTTTCTTCAAAGAAGCTCAAGTTTGGGGAAAATCTAGATTTAGCCTAAATCTAGCAAGGTGAGTTCAAGTTGATTTGTGAAAACGTTGTACATGCCAAAAATGTTCTTTTCCAAGTATTTATGTGTTTTACATGAAATTATCATTTGTTGAGTTATTTGGTGGGTTTTGACTACATGAAGTGTTTAACTTTATAAACCTTGTAAAACACCCATATTTGGGATTTTCAGATATTTTGATGTGTAGGAATCATAAATATGCCCTTAAATGATTTATTTCTCCAATGGAGCTTATTCAATGGTTTAAACATGTTGGTGTAATTGATTTTATAAACCATTGATGAAAATGCACATTTGCGTATCATGAGTCATTTTGAGAAATTATAAGAGTATGAGTCCATTTGGGAAACCATTGGTTCTAATCCGTGACGAGTTTTGGGTTAATAATGATTTTGTGGTATACATTTATCTAAGTGATGTTTAAATGCATTTTATATTATGAGGTCCGTTATTTATCGGCCTAAAGGGGTTTTGAGCATTTTGCTCGGTTTTGACTTTAAATGAGCCTTGAGGACATCTGTCCGGATTTTAACATTTGAATATGGAGCTTTGGTCGTCTGTTGCATTTATTTTATTTTATTTGAAGAGTACAGGTTTTGAGTGTTTATGTCATTCAAGTGGAGTCGTGTACTATTAGACCGTAATGCATTGGATCCATAGGCATATGAGTCGGTCATATTTGCATGGTAGAAAGTCTTGGCATTCTCACTTTGGGATGTACGTCGTCTCGACATTTTGTGTCTCGGCGTTGTGGAGAGGAACCATATTGGGTTGTACTCCGGGATTTTGGTTTATTGTGATGTTCTAACACTTGTGCACGAGAGTTAGATATCTTGGGTTATCAAGTAAGGAGCCGATACTCCAAATCTTGAATGCTAGTAACTAGGCAATAAAGGTTCCATAGAAACCTTGAGGTGTAACTTACTAGAGAATGAACAGGCAATAAGATCGTGTATCCTTGAGGTGTAGTTGGGCACATCAGACAATAAAGGATATGGTGGTGCCACCCGTTGCTAGGTATGGGACTTGAGATGTAGCTTTTATAGCAGACAATAAAGTCCGACTCGAGTTGGAGCTTATTAAAGCAGGCAATAGAGTCACGATCTGTGGTGTAGTTCAATAACATAGTTATGCGGCTTAACTTTGTGTTCCGCCACATACAATGGAATCGGGTCTCCCCCGTCAACGAAAGGTGTTGTTTGGGTATTTATATTATCCATGTTTTCGGTGACGTATTATATTTATATGGATTGCTTTCCATAATTTATGGGCTGTGTATTATGCCTCATCCGTATTTGAGATGTTTTGAATAATAGAGATTTATTCATGTTTTTTATGATTTTGTAAATCAAATACTGGTTCACTTTTCAAGTGAGTTTGGGTTGAGTCCATTTTTAGAATCGTTTTATATTGGAGCTTTCGTCACGGGATTTGTGTGTGTTGGAAAATGGGTGGTTTGCATTTAAAGAAATCCTTTTTGGAACTCATGATTGAAATTACACCTTTATCGTCTTGCGAATTATATAACCATGATAAAAACTCTTGAACTCACTAGGCGTTAGCCTAACCTTTTTATTTATCGGCATGTGCAACAGGTTCTGGTTCGGTTGTAGTTATAGTGACGAGGTGAAGAGTGGGGACTGGGGAGCTAGTTGTGTGCTCAAGAAGTAAATAGCTTGGTGAAGTCTATCACACTTGGGGAATAGCAACTTGATTTTGGGGTTGAGTAACACCCAACCTTTTGTAGTTTTGGCTAACGACTTAGGTTTTGGTTGTTGAAATAATAATGTTTTCTTGAGGTAATTCCAAGATTGGTTTGTAGAATGAATTTTATCCTTAAGTGGTTGTTTTATTGAAAATTTTATTTAGTTGCACTTTCCAATTTTGAGGGTGTTACACAACCGTACCAAATATTGTGAACTTTGTCCACATACTTGGACTTACGGTGTTAGAATGCGTCTGATAAAGGAGGTATCAATCCCTTATAAGACAAATTTCTTTCCCTCCCCAACTAATGTGGGATCTTACAATCCACCTTTGGGAGCCTAGCGCCCTCGCGGACACACTAGTCAGGTTCCTGACGTTGATACCATCTGTATCAAGTCCCTTATAAGGAAAATCTTCCTACCCTCACTAACTAAAGTGGGATCTTACAATCCACCCCTTTGGGATCCCATCGTCCTTGCTGGCACACCAATTTGGTTCCCGACTTTGATACCATCTGCAACATCCCAAGCCAATTGTAACTGATACTGTCTGCTTCATCCACACACCCAGACTCACGGTTTTACAAACGCATATGATAGATGAGGAATCAAGTCCCTTGTAAGACAACCTTCATTCCCCTCCTCAACCAATGTGGGATCTTACAATGTAACTGTAACACTCGCAAATCTAGAAAATAACAGAAATTTAACAATTTCAAACTCATTAGAATTAAAACAACTTTAATACATAATTACTTAAAGTTTACCAGGAAAAAGAGTACAAAACATGTATCAGAGTTCTAAACATGACTATCTAGTTTTCACATAGAATTATAAGTCGGGTGTTACTAAAACTACCAAATCTGTTATCTTCAAAATTGGATAATTCCTCTAAAGCCATCCTACCAGAATCTCTATTGTAACACCCCTAAATTCAATACGATAGCAGACAAATTAAAACTTCCAAAATCCTTCAATTACATAAGTTCAATAACAAATTACTTAAAGTTTACAAAGGAAAGAAGACAAGGAGATGTATTAGAGTGATAAATGGGACTATCTAATTCCTCAATATGGAATCAGAGAGAGTCGAGTGTTACTAAAACATCAAATTTGTTGTCTTCCCCAAACCCGATGACGCCTCTAAAGCCATCCTACCAGAACTTCTACAAAGCTCCAAACTCCGATCAGTTCCCTCTAAGACTTGATATACATATCGATAATAAAAAGTGTTAGACTTAACTCCTAGTGAGTTAAAACAGTTTTCATCATATAAATCATAAAACAGTTAAAACAAATATTTTACTTTAAACACAGCCATCCCTTAAAACATAAGTTATAAAAGGGCTATATTTACAAAGCTTGTATTTTAAATCCGAAATACTCATTTTAGACAAACGACTAATATCCAGACTCACCAAATACACGCACAAGGCGCGACTTAAGAATACCAACTATATGGATAAAACTATACATTTCAAACACCGAAAGCATAGGTAACGAAGTACTCGAAAATAACAAATTTCGGTGATGGGGGAGACCCGATTCCATCGAATGTGGCGAGAACACAAAATTAAGCCACTTATCAACGTTCTCGAGAGTCACCTCGAACCACGGATCCCCGTATACGGATCCGTTGAGCACCAACACAAGATTCCCAAGTGACCTTATTGTCTACTCGACCTCTAGATGAGTCTCACCATAAAAGTCATCAGTCTCTGTATCCGGCTCCAATGAGCGTCACCGCAAGACTTAGTTCCGTATACGACTCAATCCGAGTACCACCGCAAGCTCGCTATCCATGACTTAGGAACCACTCACTAGACTTAAGTGTGGACTTTAAAACTGCACACTTAACAATTTAAACAGACGTCTATGCCTATGGATCTGTTGCATTACAATCTAAAACTGCATGACATCAATTGAATGACTAACACACTCAAAACATGTAATATCCAACACTAATGCAATAAATGCAATTTACTTATTAAGCTACACATGGAGCCCTTTAAATCGGACAAAGTTCCAAAACTCAATCGAGTATAATTCAAGCCAAACAGCCTCATAAAACACTTGATTATTTTGATAGAGCCAATATAACTACACAACCGAAAGACATACTTTTCAATATTTAAAAAGTATATGGCGTCCATAACGTGGATAGGTCCATAACCGACACTTCATCAAAGTATAATGTCCAAAGGCCCAAAACCGAAACTTCATCAAAGTATAATGGCCAAAGGCCCAAAACCTTATGGTCTGTATTTCCAAAATCATCACAAGGTCAAAGAACCATTCTCAAAGGATTACACTTTTAAGGCCAAAAAGATTAAAGAGTCAACATTCAAAACTCGTAAATTGGGTCGAAAAACCCCAAAATCACTCTTGGCTTTAAAAACGGTCACTAAATACTCCCACTCATGCAACAAATCCGTTAAAACCATTTTTAACCCAAATTACCCTTGTTAGGAGTTAAAACGGTATTTTGTCCAAATTCTCTAAATAACCAAAAAATCACTTTTTTTTTATTAAATACCTTTTTGATGTCTCAAAATGCCCAGTAAACATTATTAACCACCTACAAATGTTTGATAACCCAAATATGCACAAATACACATATATTCACAAAATTTATCAAACATGAAGTAAACTTATGGGAATATGTTCAAAACCCAAAATAAAGATATTTTGACATGCATATAGTTTTGTAAAGCAACTATAACTCACCTTGCTAGATTGAGGCTATATATAGGTTTTACCACAAACTTTGAATCTCCTTCGACAAAGACTTGAAATCTCAAGTGATCTCTCTAGATTAGATCCAATACTCTCACAAGGTTCCATTTACCATACAAGTCTTACACCAAGGTTGAAGAATGTAAGAAGAGGTGAAAAATATCAAAACCCTAACTAAAAGATGAAGTGAAAAGAATATTACCTTAAGCATAAACTCCCTTATTCACCAAAAATACTCTGCCAACGCTTAAGATTCAAACTCTAAGCTCCCAAAATACCTCAAGATCGAGAAGGAAAGGTTAGGAGAAAGTTTGGTAAAGATGAATGGGAGAAATCCCTAAAAAATGAGTTATAAGCCTGAACTTGAGAATCCTGTGGCCTTGGACGTGACCTAAGGTCGCGGGAAAAACTGCGCGTGTCGCTGGAAACCCCAACACAAATAGAACCTTATGCGACCTGTTTTGCAACCCTGGGTTGCGCAACTCGCTTCCCAACCCCATTTTGGATGATTTTTCGTGTTCGACTTGATCCCCGAGAGTTCCACTATGATATAAAAAGGTAAACCTTTTAAACTTTCCCTATGAGGGTCAAACGATTACAATACACGAGAATCAATATATTTCCAAATCACGAGTGTTACATCTATAAAGCTCTGGATGCCATTGAGATCCACTAAGACCTTATATACATATCGATAAGAAAAAGTGTTGGCTTTAACTCCTAGCGAGTTAAAGCAGTTTTATCATATAAAACATAAACCACTTAAAATGCACATTTTCCTTAAAATGACCCATCATTTAAACTTAGGTTGTAGAAAAGAATATCTTTACAAAGCTCGTTATCTCCAATCCAAAAACCCGTTTTGGACAAATAACCAATATCCAATTTCACAAAAACCGTATGCAAGACGCTAATTATACCAATAAATATATATAGTCAAAACACTGAAATCATGGGTAACGAAGTACCAAAAAACAACACCTTTCGGTGATAGGGAGACCTGATTCTATCAAATATGGTGGGAACATAAACGCAAGTCACTTATCAGTGTTCTCGAGTTTCACCTTGGGCCATGGATCCCCATATATGGCTCCATTGAGCACTACCATAAGATTCCCAAAATGACCTAGTGTCTACTCGACCTCTTGATGAGTCTCACCACAAGAGTCACATGTCTCCGTATATACAGATCAAATGAGTACCATCACAAGACCTGGCCCCGTATACGACTCAACCGAGTACCACTACAGGCTAATAACTCCATATAAGACCCAATAGGGTACCATCGCAAACTCACTATACCCATGATTTGAGGACCAATCACTAGACTTAAGTGTGGACATTAAAACTCCAAGCTTGACAACAAGGCAGACTCCTATGCATATGGATCCAATGCATTACAATATAAATATGCATGATACCACTTGAATGAATAACCTACTCAAAACTTGTAATATCTGACAAATATGCAATAAATGTCTAAAGATTCAAATTGAGCTATTAAAACCAGACAAATGTCCTAAAACTCATTTGACTTTAAGTCAAGCCAATAGGCCCATAAAACACTTGACTACTTCAACAAAGTTGGTATAAACCACATAACTCGTACATACATGTTTTTCCAAACATTTAAGAAGCACTTGACACCTTTAAGATGAAATAGGTCCAAAAATGCTTGGTTCATACTTTCAAAATTCCCACAAAGCCAACAACGACATTTATCAAAGAGTTATTCACTTATATATAAAAGGGCTAATGAGCCACCATGACAAACTCATGAGTTGGGTAAAATCCCAAAACCAAACTTAACCTAAAACAAGGTCAATAGCCACCAACAAAACCAAGTGAAATCGTTAATAACTAAAGATACATTTTTAAAGAGTTAAAATATAATTTTGTCTCAAATTATCTAGATTTCTAAGAAATCTGTAACGTCCCAAATTTCATAATATGCAACAACCATAAATAAGCATTCGAATTACATAAAACCTTGTCTTTACATTATCAATAATTCATACTAAGCAAAAATTGACAGCAGAAGTCTTTAAAATCCACAGCCGAGAACTATTCTATAATTATCGTAGGCAAAATCTTGGAGACGCCCTAAGCTCCAAGTCCTTTCTTATCGCCCCTAGTTCTTACTTGAAGAACCCATGGCACGCTTACCTGAAAATGGTTTAGTTTTGAAAAGCGAGGGTTAGACCAAAAGGTCTAGTGAATTCCCTCCGAAAACAACATGTACACAGTATAATATCGTTTATAAAAATATCAACGTAAACCTTAACATAACATCAGGCATGGTACTACACTGTATATAGGATCAAATAAACATTCCGCGATCGGGGCCCAATGGGTTACCCTCTCGCCCTCAACCGAAGCCTACGCAAACTCCCCTTCCCGGAGCTTACGCAGACCCCCTTTCTACTCGAAATAGGAGGAAACGGATTCCAACCTACCAGTCTGTCATAAACATCCAAGGGATCATCAGACCCCGAGGATCTATCTATGATCCTACAGTGTAGACCGACTCCACATAGCACGTCATTCATTTCATAAAACTTGCACCTTTAAAACCTTAGTAAATCGTCATTCTCAGTTCATCAAGTACAATACATTTTCTCAAGTAAAACAGGTATTTCATGGAAAACATGCGTAACGGTTATAAACATTTCATGCTCGTAATGAAACCATAATCAGTCAAAATCATTTAACACTTTAAGTCATAAAAAGGGTTTAGGAAACTCACCTTGCTTGACGTACAACGCACTTCTTGAATACTTCCAAGCTAACCCAAACGAACACCTAAGGCAATAGATTCGCATCAGATAAATAGCTCAGACCTACTGTCCGGATACCCCTTTCCGGACACAACAGTTTTCCGGACACAACACTTTTCCGGACACAGCATTGTCCGGACACAACAATCCGGACGCTAGACTTATCCGGGCAAAACTACCCCGACACTAAGCTTATCCGGAGACTTCAGCTACCCGGATACTAAGAAACACCCGGACACCCTCATGGGGCACTTACCCGGACACCTACAACCTATCCGGACACCACCGAAAACTGGTGTCCGGAAAACACGGCTGTTCGAACCCAGACCTATTAAAAGTGGTCATTAACCCGATTTTTGCCATTAGTTTGATTAGATATCAACAAGGGTTCATCCACTAACTCCAAATACCCAATTTAAACCATAATTACTCCCTTAAATCGGTTTATAGAGACAAAAACCCATAAGACTCATTTTCAAGAAAATATGGTGAAAACTCAAGAATCATCAACATCTGTCTTAAGAATCCAAAACAATAAGAAGGAGAAGCACCACACTAATTAGAAAAACGAATTTGGAAGTATTACCTTGCAGATTCTAGCTTGATTCCTCTTTTCTCTTGATTTCTTCTCAAACCCTTTTTTTCTCTCCTTCTTCCTTTTGCCCCCTCTCTTAGCCACCAAACACCAACACCAAAATACTGATTTGTGATATTGAGGGCTGCCCTAGGGATTTGTGCCCTACACCTCTTTCACCAATTGACACTTAAGTCCCTTAAGAATACTTTCTTTTTATTTCACTTTGACCACCAAACTCTAAAATCCACAAGAATTTGGGTTGTTACAACACTTCCTCCTTAAAAGAATTCCGTCCCCGGAATTCCTTATTGGAAAAGATGCGGGCATCATGCCCACACCCCAAAAGACCCTTCCCCAAGGTAAAGCCACTTTTGACTCAGTCAACCACCTCATTAGATTCGAAACATGGATCATTAGATGCAAATCCTTCAATTCTTACGGTACTCTAACTTGCAGGCTACTGTTCCTATTCAGTCGGTCTTAACCATAGAAGAATACATAAGGCTTCTCAAGCACATTTACTTCCCAAAAGGAGGAACCTGGCGGCATCCTCCACTACAACAGGAGATTCATTTACTAAGAAACGGTCACTCACTTGATAGCTTGGCACAGGGCCAACCCTATACATCCCGACAACTCACAACCCCGAGTTCCTTCATCGTATTATAACTCACCACCTTGCACCACTCAACAATCGTCTATGCAGATACATTTCCTTTATCTCGGACCACGTAGACCGCAGTTCGACAATCACCTCTCCCATCCTCACAACTTCACCACCTAATACTTAAACGTAACTAAGAGTAGGAACCTCCAACCCATCGTTGAAGTGTTCACCTACTCAGATTAAACTTATCCTGAAACACATCAAATCCTCCCGGATACCACGTTCGTTCATTCGGATAAAACATAACCCCGGATATCCTCACTTCCACTGGGAGGGGTAACCCTGGTCACACCATGCTATTCTCTCTAACTCAATCACTGCACAACCAATTCATTCAAACATTCCTCACAAATCGCTAACCTAACTTATTCAGTTGCCTTATCCATTTCTTTCCTGCACAAAATCATACGCAAATTTCCTTCCTCAAAATTCTTTCCAAAGTTCGCTCACTTATGAATGTCAATCTACACAACACTGCACCTTTCGGCATCACCGTCAGGTTTACTACTTCCAACTTACCCACTTATTCCGACATACTATCTTCACCTCCCCACGTTAGCGTGGAGCATTGCCCACCGAGCATTATTTGCCCCTCTCTCCCGACCTTTCCACATGCTGGTATCGCTTTCTCAATACTCACATAACCAAGCAGTTGCCCCAAGATCTAATCTTAAGGCATTCAACCAAGCCGTCTTGAAACAAGACCATTGTTCGACGTCACTACACATTCTTTAATCTCCAACTTTTACCTTCTCAGACATTTCTTTCATACATAAGCAACAATTCACATTCTTTAAGGATTTCACATCTATCCCACCACATTTTGACTAACACAACCCTCGTCCTCTTTAAACTTCCAATGACCCCAAAGTGTGTTGCTTAGTAACGTCCCCTATTCATTCTAATAATCCACCCCCTTGGATTCCCTATTACAAACGGATCTATTAACTCAGGAACACCCCGAAGCTCGGGTTCCACAATTCTTTTGATTAACCACCATGATCATAAAATCAGACAGATGTATATATACCGTCATCCCGGCTTTCTTACTTAGATTTACCTTAAATAATTATTTAATAATCAGTGTGTTAATCTCAATAACACTTTCCCAAGAATTGTAACACATCCTGTAAGAACAAATGAACGTCATTACTTAACAAATCTATAAAATTTTAATCAACCAACCAAAGGCTTATACCTCTATCATGACATTTCAAATCAACTAATGATCATACTACCACTCCGACCCACAATCATCATCATGTCATTCCTTAAACATAACCAAAATTTCCAACTATTTCCTTCTAGGATCATTCCCTCACGCATAAGGAACAATTTTCATTCTTTAACGATTTCTCATCTACTATACTATAGCTTGACTAATCTATTCATCATCTTCTTTAAACTTACTCTGCCTTCAAGAATACACTTAACAACATACATAACCACAAAGCTTGGTCTCACAACTGGGCAATCACCCAATTCTGCCCCGACATTCCATTCCGATAACAGTCAAAATAACACCAACTTACAAACCACATACTTCAACAACTGGGATTGCAAAACGTACACTCTACCCAAAATCCCAAAAGGACTTCCTTCTAATCCTCCATCTTTCTAACATCGCCTTACTACATCACCGGCTGACACATCTATCTTGGCAATTGAAGCTACTATTCGTTCGTACATCCACCACTCCTATCATCACACTACCGACCAAGTCTCTCATGGTCATTCGTACACAATTCACCCTTTCCTTCATATTCTCCCGTATACTACAAATGAGTCTGTCTTGCTACTTAGTTCTCTCCCAACTTGTCGAACTATGACTCACGAGTTCACACTTAGCTCAAACACAAACATCCTAGCTAGCTCTTTATGATCCGAGTCCTTTCTTAGACACGACACATTTTCTTACTGACTGGAATAGTCTACACTCACTCCGCTTGTGTTACACACCTTGTCCTTCTACGGACCCTCCTCACCTCGTAAATAGAACGCCTATTCAACAACAACAATCTCTTACTAAATTAACACCTCTACAAGATATTCTATCAACTTACACTCATCTGGTTGAGTCTTTGGCCTCGACCAACATACACCGTTGCCGACTTCAACAACAAAAGACAACTCTTAACTACTTCCTTAACCTATCCTCTAACATGAGTTCCTTACGGGACCTATTCCTCCCTACACATCATAGTTAACTTTATAATCCGTCGCCCCTATTTCGAAACTTACTCATGTAACATCAATATTACAAGCTCCCTTCCAAACTCATGACCCACACCGTGGACCTTTCATTCCTGCCTCACAACACTACTCATAAAGAGTTGCTAAAACCATTACCTTGATGACTCCTAGTCCTTCCTCCGGACACCATCGCCCCTCGGCAACTGTGTTCTCAGTCACCGAGCAAAGGTACAGTCCCTCATACACCTGACACTAAAATCCATTCCCGACTCCTCCAAGGTCCAACTCTCCTTTTAAACACATATACCAAAACTACATACGTTCTCCCCTGACTTGACCAACGCCTCTCCGCTCTCGGAGTTCTTCCTTAGCTTAAGACGTAATACTCTACGACCTAGTGGGTTCATAGCCTTCATGCATGACAATACAGTAAATAAATCTTTTCGCACCTTTCATCATTTTAAATAAACAACGTTTGGAAAACACTTGGGTACACATGACCACATCACTCTTATAACTTCAACGCCCTGCACAACGATTCGAGAATCGTTTGCATACATCTTTCCGTGAACCTTAATCTTACTCAATTCCGAACGATGTTATTACGGCAGTAATACGTTGAATGAAAATCCTTTCTTACGACACAATTTCGAAATAAATTACGGACACCAAGTAAACCAGTCGGTTCTCACACTCTTTCATATGATATCAATCGGTTAAAATTCATTTGATTGTAAAAGTTTTGCTGGCACACGGCTTCTCGACCTTTTGTAATGATTTAACTTATCATGAAAAGTGTGAAATACTTATCATGGGAATGAAATCACCTCTTCTTTAAACATACGCTTGCACCTTCTGACTCCTTTTCGATCAAAATTGATATTTACACATTTAATTTAAATCGTGAAAAATTTCATGTTATATTTAAGAAAGCTATGCATGAAACTCTACTTGGAATTGAAAGCTACTCACCCTAGCAAGGTCAACCGCTTTACCCACGCAACTTATCCTTGACACTCTTCCTTCGACCAAGGGTCGCCCTCTCGGTGAAGCACTAACTTGATGTACATGCGTTCCACATCTCACTTACTCAACCATGTCACACTATTTTCGCTTTGATCGACTGTCTCACCTTCTACTTCTACATGCTTTCAATTCACTAAAAGTGCCTTATTCCATTTATCCTGCCAATGAAAAGCTAGACTAAAAAGTCAAGGCTCCATTGATACTTTCAAGGTTTCGACACTGTTCGATCTTACCCTCCCAACTGATCTATCCCATGGTTTCCATAACTAGGACTCTCCTAAAGCTGGAGTCTTACTCAAACTCAAACATTCATCCTCTCCGAATCCACGAAGAGCTACCTCTAGACGACTCATAACATTCTTTACAACGTTTCTTCTCTACGATGTCTACATACATCACATCATAATGACTCTTACACGACACTTCCCTAAACAATGGAGCTCGGTCTATCCCTCAGGGATCTTGCTGACCTATTCCTCAACGTTCTCCCAGCCATAGCGCTAAACTGAAAGAAACCAATAGTTAATCCTTGCTAGACGTGACACAATAAATTTGCTATAAGTAAGGTATTGTAAGCACGCACATGTACCTGTAAGTTCGTAATTACACTGGCCAGGTGTAATCCCAAACTTACCTTACACGTCGGTCCTTGGCACCTTATTCCTAATGGCATACATAGTGATCGTTCCTAGAGGCAATCCTATGTCTCGGTTGTGTTCCTCATCTTACAGTTTAAGTTTAGGCCATATTGGTCACCTAAATCCCTTAAACTAAGGCTCTGATACCATTTGTAACGTCCCAAATTTCATAATATGCAACAACCATAAATAAGCATTCGAATTACATAAAACCTTGTCTTTACATTATCAATAATTCATACTAAGCAAAAATTGACAGCGGAAGTCTTTAAAATCCACAGCCGAGAACTATTCTATAATTATCGTAGGCAAAATCTTGGAGACGCCCTAAGCTCCAAGTCCTTTCTTATCGCCCCTAGTTCTTACTTGAAGAACCCATGGCACGCTTACCTGAAAATGGTTTAGTTTTGAAAAGCGAGGGTTAGACCAAAAGGTCTAGTGAATTCTCTCCGAAAACAACATGTACACAGTATAATATCGTTTATAAAAATATCAACGTAAACCTTAACATAACATCAGGCATGGTACTACACTGTATATAGGATCAAATAAACATTCCACTATCGGGGCCCAATGGGTTACCCTCTCGCCCTCAACCGGAGCCTACGCAAACTCCCCTTCCCGGAGCTTACGCAGACCCCCTTTCTACTCGAAATAGGAGGAAACGGATTCCAACCTACCAGTCTGTCATAAACATCCAAGGGATCATCAGACCCCGAGGATCTATCTCTGATCCTACAGTGTAGACCGACTCCACATAGCACGTCATTCATTTCATAAAACTTGCACCTTTAAAACCTTAGTAAATCGTCATTCTCAGTTCATCAAGTACAATACATTTTCTCAAGTAAAACATGTATTTCATGGAAAACATGCGTAACGGTTATAAACATTTCATGCTCATAATGAAACCATAATCAGTCAAAATCATTTAACACTTTAAGTCATAAAAAGGGTTTAGGAAACTCACCTTGCTTGACGTACAACGCACTTCTTGAATACTTCCAAGCTAACCCAAACGAACACCTAAGGCAATAGATTCGCATCAGATAAATAGCTCAGACCTACTGTCCGGATACCCCTTTCCGGACACAACAGTTTTCCGGACACAACAGTTTTCCGGACACAGCATTGTCCGGACACAACAATCCGAACGCTAGACTTATCCGGGCAAAACTACCCCGACACTAAGCTTATCCGGAGACTTCAGCTACCCGGATACTAAGAAACACCCAGACACCCTCATGGGGCACTTACCCGGACACCTGCAACCTCTTTCACCAATTGACACTTAAGTCCCTTAAGAATACTTTCTTTTTATTTCACTTTGACCACCAAACTCTAAAATCCACAAGAATTTGGGTTGTTACAAAATCTCATTTTATGAAAAAATAACATTTGGTGTCTCAAAACACGCAATAAAACATCCAAATATTTCTAAAGATTTCATAACCCAAATATGCTCCAAAATCACAATTATTCATAAAAACTCATCAAAGGTGAAATGACTCATGTAAATGTGTTCAAAACTCAAAATAGAGATACTTTGACATGTATATAGTTTTGCAAATCATCTAGAACTCACCTTGCTATATTTATGTTAAATATAGGGTTTTACCCCAAATCTTGAGCTTCCTTGGGTGAAGACTTGGATCCTCAAGCTATAACTTTATATCTAATTCTCCAAGCACTTAACAACACTCCCTTGAACTTCCCAAACCTTAGCAAAACACCACAAAAATGGAGAATAAGGTTGAGGATGGAAAAGGGCCAAACCCTAGGTAAAGAGATGACGGGTTAGAAACTTACATTTTAACCTCTAGGAACCCTAAATCTTCAAGGAAACTTAAATCCTATTAGTTATCCTTTTAAAGAGCTTCAAAAACGAAACCATAGTCTCAAGAATCACCCAAATCGGATAAGAGATGAAGAAGTTATGAACAAATGGAGAAAACCCCTAAAAATCGCATTTTTAAGGTGTTTAGATGTTTCACGCGACCTTGTCCGCGACCGAGGTCGCATGGCAAGTCGCCCACACCATGAATCCACCAAACAGTCTTATGCGACCTGGGAGGCGACCCAGGTCGCGTGCTAGGTTGTGGGAGGCCATTTTTTGCTCTATTTTGCGTTTTTCGAACCCGATTTGAATCTCAACCTTTCCAGAATAATTATTAGTTAACACCACCATAACTTGTTATCTTAAATACCATTCGATAGAGTTAATCAAAACCAGAAGCCCGAAATTCATGGGTATTACAAACATATAGCGTATCATCTTTGCATGAATCAATCTCACTGCTTACAAATTAACCAATCTCATTGTGATTTGTAATTCGTTGAATTAAATTTAGGGATGACTAACATCTGTAGCATCTTAAAAAGAACAAGCTTTCGAAAATCTTGTATAATGACACGTTTCACAACAGAAAGCACATGTTTTATAACTAAACTACAAGTTTTACAACATTAAGTACAAGTTTATAGCATAAACTACTGAAGCATAAATATAAACTACAAGTTTTACGACCTTATAGTAACCATTTTTATAGCAACATTTAGTAACCATGGAGAAGCAAACCAACATATGGATAAACAGAAGTACCATTTTTTGAACCTCTAATGATCCATCATTTTTAAGCATCGTATAGTAGCCATAGCTAGAGAAGCAAAAGCATATTGAGAGAAGGAGAAGTAGAAGCACCATTTTTCGAGCCTTTGATGATCCACCATTTTTTTCGAGCATCAAACAATAGCCATAGAGAAGTAGAACCAGATCAAGAGATGGAGAGGGAGCGAAAATAAAAACAGATTGATGCAGGAGGAGGAGGCAGGGGTTGTTGTGAATAAGGAAGAACAAGTAACAATACAACAAGATATAGTCGTTTCTTCAAAGGCAATGATGGAAAGATGTTTGCTTAATGGATTAAGCTCCTCCTTTCGGCTGAGTGAATAAGTCACTCCTAAATTAACAAGCCACAGGCAAACAATTATATATGGGTTACCGAATAAGTCATATATAATATATATACAACCCATTAAACCATTAACCATTATCAAACACTCCCTTCAACTTTTCATTTAGGCCTTAAAATTTTATGCTATTTTTGGGTGCATGCAAATAGGTGCCACTAAATCAAGAAGATTGAAGGAAGGTTCAATTATTATGTGGTGGAATTGTCTAAAAGAGCCATGTCTGCCATTCCTAGACAGCCTAGGGGCAATTTAGTCAAACACCACACTTTTAGGTGTTGGTGAGAATACCTTTACCTTATTTTAGAAGCAAGCAACACTTGGTAAGACTTGGGATCTCCAATTAATATTTCCATCGGTACGTACGTGTCTCCATTCACCGGCCACTGTCACCGGAAAAATGCCTTCCGGCGACGACGGCTCCACCCTCACCTTCCTCAAGAGAGAACTTGAAGCTTCTCTCGTCAAGATCGATTCGCTTGAGAAAGAAAACCATGAACTAAAACAAGAAATGGCTCGTCTTAAAGCACAAGTTAACACATTAAAAGCCCATGATCTCGAGAGGAAATCGGTGCTATGGAAGAAGTTACAGAACTCCATGGATTGCGGAAAGGTTATCGACGAACCACCACAAAAACCAAAGCTTCATGTTGAAGTACCAGAGGCAAAGAAATCAAGTTCAAACCATACAGAAGGCAATGTGATTAATCTACCAAAACCACCACCTTTGCCGCCACAGTGGCTGCAAAAGAGGGTAACGGCGCCACCACCGCCACCACCGCCACTACCGTCGACTCCAGTTGGATCAAGGGCGGTGAGACGTGTTCCAGCAGTTATGGAATTCTATCGCTCACTAATGAAAAGAGACACCCAGCTGAAAGAGAACAAAAATGGAGCCACCGGGTTCCTCCCCGTGATGAATTCTCGGGACATGATCGGAGAGATCGAGAATCGATCGACTTATCTTACCTCTGTAAGTTTAAAAACTCAACACTACTCACTACAACAATTTTTTTTGGAAAGGAGGCGGCACTCCTGGCAATATATTGACAAAAAAGAAAAAATACACCTAAACGGCGAGGAACTCCCTTCCAAAGAGGAATTCCTCCCACAGTAAAGGACAAAATTGAGTTTATAGAACGCCTAATTAAATAAATAAGCGTCCTAATAGGGTGCATGTTTTATAGGACCAAAGTTTAAACGACCAAACAAAAAAACGTCTTATCTAAAAGTGTTACAAAAAGTTTAAAGAATGCCTTTGGACGTCGTAACAAGCTTTTTAGAACATTTTTCAAATAAAACGTCTTATTAACTATTTTATAGGACATTATTTTAAAACATGTCTTATAAACACAAGTGTCCTGTAAAAAAATGGGTTTATAGGACACTTTTTAAAGCGTCATATAAAATTAGTTAATACGACACTTTATTTTGAAAATGTCCTAAAAATGATGTTACGACGCTCAAAAGCGTCCTATAAACTTGTTGTAACACTTTTAGATAGAAGGTTTTTTTGTTTAGTCCTGTAAACTAATGTCCTATAAAATACTCTATTAGGACGATTATTTATTTTAAGCGTCCTATAAACTCAATTTTATTGTAGCGACTCTTATGATTTATTATATTTTTTACTTGAACACCCATTAATAACGATCACTAGCTTGATGGAAGCTCAATCTTGTCGATTTTAATTATGTAATCCAACAACCAAATTAAATCTTGATTACAGATAAAATCCGACGTGGAGAAATACGGTCAACGGCTTAACTTTTTGATAAGGGAAGTCCAAGGTGCAGCATTTACGGAGATTTCCGATGTGGAGGCATTTGTGAAGTGGGTAGATGGCGAATTATCGTGTCTAGTTGACGAAAGGGCTGTTCTAAAGCACTTCCTGCAATGGCCGGAACGAAAAGCCGATGCATTACGTGAAGCAGCTTTCAGTTATCGAGATCTTAAGAGTCTTGAGGCCGAAGTTTTAGCATTCAAAAACAGTCCAAAGCAGCCATTGATTCAATCACTAAGGAAGATGCAAGCACTGCAAGACAGGCAAGTATGTAGCAGCTAATATATAAATTATAGGGAAATTAATTAAAATGCCACAAGTTTGACTTTGCTTTACCAAAATACCCTAAATCTCTTTCAGTTTGCAAAAATACCACAAATTTCCGCGGTGGGCCCCGCGATCGCGGGCCCACACCGCGAGACAGGCCGAAACTTTGTGACACGTGGGTGTGGGCCCGCTTTCGCGGGGCCCACCGCGGAAATTTGTGGCATTTTTCCAAACTAAAAGAGATTTAGGGTATTTTGGTAAAGCAAAGTCAAACTTGTGGCATTTTAATTAATTTCTCTAAATTATATATATATGTATAAAAAGAAGAGAGGTAAAGCGGAAAACCCAAAAAAATGAAAAATCGAGAAAAATTCTCACACATTTATCTTTGTATTATGCATATCTGTATCTGTATGCATATCTGTATGTATTACACATTTATTTAGTTTAAAAACAATTTTTTTAACTTTAGTTTTTTTTCTAACTGTCCCCCTCAACTAAAAAACCAAAAAAATACCTCAAAATCAACCAAAAACCAAAAAGTCTCTCAAAATTAACTAAAATTTTGAAAAAGTGTGTTAAAATTTACAAAAAAAAACTAAAAGTTCCTTAAAAAATCAACAAAAAAACTCTTCCAAAACCGTGGAATTAGACTAAAAACACATCAAACGACTTTGCAGATCTTTTATCTACCTTAAAGTGCCTCCACTAGACAAAAATCTTGAATCCGCCAGTGCAAACAATTGACGATGTTTCTAGGTTTCTATGCCCGTGTGTGTAAGATACCGGACAAATTACTTATATGCACATGTGTTGTACACGTAATTGTTATTAGGGTGTTTCTCCCTTAATTGTTATTAGGGTACGTGTTTCTCCCTTTTTCATTTTTTGCGAACTTTATTTGAAGCCGACCCTATGTATACACACATGTTGAAAATATTTTTAAATACTAATGAAATTGAATATATAAAATAAATATTAATAATATATAATGGTTATGGTTGATTGGTTGTTCAGAGTGGAGTCGAGCATTAGCAGTCTGGAAAGAACGAGAGAAGGAACAAGTAAGAGATACAAAGAGCTTCAAATTCCATGGCAATGGCTGATGGATACAGGAGTTGTGGGTCAGGTAGGTGCTAATGAATCAATCAATCTGCTTTAATTTATTAAGAAGCAAGGTTTCAAATCTAGCTTTAATGATATTTACTTCATTAACAAGAGATGACCAAATTAAAGCCACTTAATTTATCTGCTTAATTAATTAACCCCACACACACACACACACATATATATATATATGTATCTTGATTGTAAAGCCTCAATATATATTATAAATTAATGTGGAAGGGATTTCTGGTGACAGATTAAAGTAAGTTCTTTGACACTGGCAAGAGAATGTATGAAAAGGATATCAAAAGAATTACAATGCAACGAAGCTTCACGAGACGGCGACCTCTTACTGCAGGGCGTACGATTTGCTTTCAGGGTTCACCAGGTAATTAAACAAAAACTTAATAACTTTTATCTGTATCTATACTATATTATAAAGAATTTATGAAAAAACTCTTAAAAACAACTCCTAAAGTTTCATGTACCGCTATTTAATGTTAATTAGTTAAAATCTCTTAAAAACAACTAATGAAGCTTTATCTTGTAATGCTAGTTACTTGATTAATACTTATCTATAACAACCTTCAAATCCTTTAATCGTGGACTCTTATTAATTAGTCTTTATCTGATCTAACAATTTTCAAATCCTCAAATCATAAACTTTTTAAAAAACGTCATTCTTTAAACAAATTTATAAAAAAACATGATTGTTTTCTCAAAACAACACATTAAAATAAATTAGAACATTAAAATCGAGATATATCGCACTGCATTGCACGAGTAGACTTCTAGTTATATTATAAAATATTTGAAAAAAAAACTCTTAAAACAAGTTTTTATGTATTAAATACCGTTTATTAATGCATGCTACTTAAAATACAAGATTGCAAGTCAAGATACATGAATACAAATTTTTAAAGCTATATATTTGAATAATTGAATTCATAACTAACTGATAAACATAATCAAATACAGAATGAACATCTCATTTTAAATATAAAGAATCTAAAATATAATCAGGACAATCTGTGAATTCTAATAGAATACTTATTTTTCTTTTTATAAATAAATATTATATTATTAAACCTAAATTAAATTAAAAAAAACATTAAAGCTCTCTCAAAACCTAACAAAATCGTGCTATAAATCAACAAAAAAACAAATAATAAAATAAAACATTAAAATCGAGATGTATCTCGCTGCGTTGTACGAGTACACTTTATAGTGTATATATATATATATATATATATATATATATATATATATATATATATAATGTAGTATAGATTCTAAAATAAGGGAATATTGATTCCAGTTTGCAGGAGGGTTTGACACAGACACCATGCATGCATTTGAAGAATTAAAGGAGATTGGAACCAGCATGTACAACAAGTAGCAGATGAGTTGAAAGATGGGCATGGATGATCTGGCGAGAATACATGATTAATTACTGTTCTAATTTAATTCTGGGCCTATATATATATATATATATGTATATATATATAGGGTCAGGTTCAAGGGAAAACCCTAAATAAATGGAAAACCAGAAAACCACGAAAAAACGGATGAAAAAGTATATCAATATGGATGTCAAATTAACGAGAAAAATATAGTCGTTTATTTGGTGTAATTTGTTTCGTTCAAAATTTGTTTATTTTTCGTCTTTTTTCGAATAAAAAATAGAGGGGTGAGGTTTTTTTTAATTTAATTAATATTGTTGTAACCGCATGTTTAATCACATCCATCAGATCATCTAATCTAACGCTCAATAAAGTGTTTTTTAGTTTTTCATTTATTTGAGGTTTTTCCTTAAACCTCCCTCTATATATATATATATATATATATGTATATGCATGGTGGAGAATTAAGGTGAAGTCAGACATGAATGCATATATATCTACCTTCGATTCCTTGAGATAAGAATTAATGGAGTGAATTAGTAGCTAGGCAGCCTCTTCGGTTAATCTTCATGGGTAATTAGATCTTGAATCTCCATGGACAAGCAGAATTCCAGGTTAAAATGTTGATCCAATATTCAAGAGTTTTGTTCCTGATATCATGCTGACATCATTAATTAATTAATTATGAAAATGTGTTCAATTTTACGTCTTTTTTCTCTCTTTCTCGCACACCAACTGCTAACTATAAATTAATGCATTCATACCTTACAAAATTAAGCCTCAACCGTGGAATCTAACTGCTGCTACATAAGTGTCCTACTTATCTTTTTTTTTTCTTTTTCTCTCTTTTAAATTATCCTCCTAAACCTACAATTTTTTTTTGTAATAATATCCCACTCTATTTTATTTTTATTATTTTCTAATTTGAATTAGAGCATCCACACGTGTCTTGCAAGTGGTCTTGAAAGATGACATGACATGCCATATGTCTTGCAAGACCTTGCAAGACTTACATGATCTTGCTATAAGTGCAAGGCCTTTCAACCATTATTATATATTAAACAAAACATTTATTAATTTAATTAGTTATTATTAATATGTTTGTTTAAATATTAGTTATTATTAATATGTTTATTAAATTTAATTCATTTATTAGTTTATTTGAACATTATTTTTTTTAATATTTTTATAAAAAAAATTTACCCACGCTTTATTTTAAGAAAACAAAAGTAAAATTTTAGTTATCTATATTTTATAATTAATTTATTAGTTATATTATAATTATCTATATTATTTATACTATAATTTATTAGTTTAGAAAGGAGTTTGGTCTTGCATGTGTGTGAAAGATGTTATTACAAAGCTGATGTGACACTTGTGAAAGGAGTATGATCTTGCAGGTGTGTGGATGGTCTTAAACTTGATTACTCTGACAATTTTACTTTTAATAATAAAAAAAGAAATAATTAGAATTTAGATACTTACTTTTGATAATAAACATTTATTTTAGAATAAATTAAAATAAAAGCTTTGATGCTTATTATCTGTTGTTATAATTTTTTTTAATTGAATACCAAACTATGTTTGCAAAACTTATTGTATCTATAGAGCTCCATTAGATTAATTAGTCAACCAACATACACACAAGATGCTTCGGAGTTCGGACATCACAAATTACATCAAAGAACTAATTGTTTAATTAATAAAAATTCCAATAAAATTCATAAAAATAACATACCAAGTATTGCATATATAATTGAAGATGAGGAATCTGGGTAAAAAGAAATCTAGATTATTGTACTTGATATGAGAATTGATCTGATGCATCTTATCTCGGTGCATCTCATTATAACGTGCATCCAAATGTGGATATTCTTTCTTACCCTTCTCACCATAACTGTCATTGTACCCCAACCTTAATTATAACCGAATCTATGATATATAGAGTACCAAGAACCAAGTAGGTACAACTTAATGTTTATAGTTTATACTGTCTGAAGCATTTCTAAATTATGGTCGAATAAATTGGGCCTGTTAAGAATTTTACATCTGCTTCTAATTTACCACAACATTTAACAAGTTTTTCCTGTGTAATTATCAAATAGAGAATGTGTATCACAAAAAAAATGATATTTGTCTGTCCAATATTGATTATATGAGTTTAGATGTCCAAATGGGTCCGGCCTGGTCAGGGACTGCTTGTGACGGGTTTCATTTGGGACCGTCGGTTAAGGACTGGTTACAATATTCCACCGAAAATAAGGCATGACCTTGCCTAGCCCGGAACCGGAATTTTTATTCTTTGAAATTCTTTAAGTATATTTTAAAATGTATTTTTAAGTGTATTATAATGAAAATGTATTTTTTTTTTAATGTATTCGGTTGACCATTAAGTATTCTAAAGCATTACCAAATTCTTTTAACAAAAACGTACTTTTAGTGTATTTGATTCACCCATTATAATAAAAACATATTTGTTAGATTATTTTATTGACCAAATTCTTCAAAAACTATTTTTATATGTTAAAAATCAGTTTATTTTTTTTTTGAGTGAGACCGATTTGGGCCCGGCCCCGGACCTGGTTCTCATACACCTTAACTGGTCCTTCGTATTTGGGTTGGGCCACCGAGACCGATTATTGCAAAACCGTTTACGAGATCACTATTTGAGGCTAGGAACAATTTAGATCCGACCCGGTTCGGTACCAATTTTTGGTCACCTCTCTTCGAAGTTAGAGGTGTATAAACACACATGGGCCTGAGCCTTGGAATAAAGAACCTGGTCCAAGATTTAATTAAGCCCGATAATTTGTTATTTGTTAATAAGACTCTAGGTGACACTAAAAAATCCCTAAGTAATCCTTAAATAATTCATGGAGCGGATGGTCTTAGGGTTTGCATGAGATACCATAAATTATAGTTTTCAGATTGTTATTTTATGTATTTTGTAATTTTTTCTTAACTTAATTGTTCATAAACAATAAAAATAGTTTTTCATTTTCTATTAATTTATTGGAGGTATTTATAGAATTTCTTTGTTTTAGTTGATTATTAACATAGAGAAAAGTTTCGTTAAAAACCCAAAATTAATTAGGAATCCGTGACTGTTCACAGTGCAACATGTGTCTTTCTTCAGAATGAATATTTGTTATGAATATAGACGCGTTGTACGTCTTGAATCACACATATATTCATGATGAATAACACATCCACATAATGAATATACCCCGTGTCACGCTATGAACAATTTCCGAGTTTCTAATCAATTTTAGGTTCCTAACGAAAGTGCGAAACTGAATTACTCCTGTTAACACAATATAGCAATTATATATATATATACACACACACATATATTACTTGGTCAAATTAAAACACATAAAAAGACTATATAATTATTTTATATATATATATATTAAGAATTGCTTAATTTAAACGACATATATGGTTAGCTTATTCAAGTTAGTTATATCTAACAATTATGTAAAAATTAATAAAAAACAAACACAATTTTATAACCCAATGAATCTTTAAACTCATTGAGGGAAAACAAACAAGCTCATTATCTAAATTATTATGCATTGTAAAAATAACTATTAAATATCATATGTAATTATGTAACTGTGACTCACTCTAGTACTAAAGCAAGAACAGGAATTGGGCTTGGTCAAGGCCAGTTTAGAATAAGATGGAGAGCCACATGACATGACCCATAATCCCATATCATTCCAACATTTTTATCCTTAAAACTAGGCTTTCTTTGCATGCACCTCTCTTGATAACTATATATTTTCCACAGTTTTAAATTTTTAATACATGTAACAACCGGGTTTCGTTTGCAAGTATATATATATAAGATTGGTGTCTATTGGGGAAAAAATGAAAGTTGAGGGAGGGACCTTTTTGTAATAAGTAAAAGGTATATATAGACACTAACTCCTAGGGCAGCCCCCTTTGCTAGAAATCAGTATTTTTGGTGGCTCTTGGTGTGTTTGGAGACTAGAGTAGAAAAGAGAAGAACAAAGGAGTCTTGGACCAAGAAATCGATAAGGAGGAAGATTCTGCAAGGCATTCCTTTCTAATTCGTATTCCATTTTGTTATAGTGTTCCTTTTCTTAATTGGGTTGAGTTCTTAAGTTTGATTATAAGGATTCAGGAGGTTTTATCCACATTTTTCTTAAAAGTGGGTTTTAAGGGTTTTTGGCTTTGGAATCGATTTAATGGTAGAAATGTGGTTTAAATGGGTGCTTGGGGTTGGGGGACGAACCCTTAAGTTTATCTAATCAATTAATGGCAGAAAATGGGCTTAATGATCACTTTTAGATCCTTTTGGTCGAACAGCCGTAGTACCCGGAAAGTGGCAGTTCTTCGTGCTTCGGTGGTGTCCGGATAATGATGCTAGTTCCCGGGTAGAATTTCATGTTAGTGTCCGGGTGGTTTTGGCCGGATAAGTCTCGCGTCCGGATTGCCGTGTCCGGGAAGTAGAGTGTTCGGATTGGTGTCCGGAAAGTAGATGTGTCCGGGAAGTCTTGGTATCCGGATAGTGTGGGTATCCGGGAAGTTAGGGTGTCCGCCTGGTACCCGAAAGTGTTTACTGGTCAGTAGGTTTGAGCCGTTTAATCTGATCCGAATCTAATGCCCTTAGGTGTTCGACTGGATTAGCTTGGAGGTAGTTAAAGAGTGCATTCAGCGTTATCAAGGTGAGTTCACTAAACCTTTTTACGACGTAAAGTGTTAAATGTTTTAACTGATTATGGTTTTATGTACGAGCATTAACTGTTTGTAACTGTCACGCATGTTTTTCCATGAACTACATGTTTTACTTAAGAAAGCTTATTATTGATATGATGAAATGAGAATGATGATTTAAAGGATTTAAGGTTGCATGTTTTATGAAATGAATGATGTGCTATGTGGAGTCGGTCTACACTGTGGGATCAGAGATAGATCCTCGGGATCTGATGATCCCTTGGATATGTATGACAGACTGGTAGATTGGAATTCGTTTCCTCCTATTTCGAGTAGAAAGGGGGTCTGCGTAAGCTCTGGGAAGGGGAGTTTGCGTAGGCTCCGGTTGAGGGCGAGAGGGTAACCCATTGGGCCCCGATCGCGGAATGTTTATGTGATCCTATATACAGTGTAGTACCATGCCTGATGTTATGTTAAGGTTTACGATGATATTTTTATAAACGATTTTATACTGTGTACATGTTGTTTTTGGAGGGAATTCACTAGACCTTTTGGTCTAACCCTCGCTTTCAAAACTAAACCATTTTCAGGTAAGCATGTTAAGGGTTCTTCAAGTAAGAACTAGGAGGCGATAAGAAGGACTTGAAGCTTAGAGTAACTTCAAGTTTTGGCTATGATGACTATAGAATAGCTCTCGGCTGTGGAATTTAGAGACTTCCGCTGTCAATTTTGTTTAGTATGATTTATGGATGGTGTAAAGACAAGATCATTATGTAATTTGAATGTTTATTTTATGGTATTGCATGACCATGTTTTTGGGACGTTACAAATGGTATCAGAGCCTTAGTTTAAGGGATTTAGGTGACCAGTCGGGCCTAAACTTAAACTGTAAGAGGAGGATCACAACCGAGACATAGGATTGCCTCTAGGAACGATCACTAAATGCGCTTAGGAATAAGGTGCCAAGGACGAACATGTAAGGTAAGTTTGGGATTACGCCTGGCCAGTGTAATTGCGAACTTACAGGTACATATGCGTACTTAAATTACCCTTTTTAGCAAATTTGTTGTGTCATGTTTAGCAAGGGTTAATTGTTGTCTTCTTTCAGCATTAGCGAAATGGCTGGGAGAACTTTGAGGAGTAGGTCGGCACCTGATGTGCCAAGGAATCAAGATGAAGAGGTACTAGAGAATGGACCGGTGGAACCGGCGAGGGCAACTGTTACCCGGGGAAGGGGAAGAGGTAGGGGTCGTGGAAGAGGTCGGGGAAGAATACCCCGCCGGGCCGCCACCCAAGTGGCTGGGGATGGGAGAAACCCGAACCTGAGAACGACTCGTGCAACTAGAAGAACAAGGAGTGTGGAAGCCCCCGTTCATCAAGAAGACTCTCTTCATGAAAGTTCAGCTTCTGCAAGGAGGGTAACTCAGCCAAGGGGACGGGGTCGAGGCCGCGGATCTACGTTTGTCACTCAGGAGAACCTAGCTGCTGAATTGGGTAAGATTCAAGAGACCTTGCAGGCTCTCCTCACTAAGCAGAATGAGTCAGCTTCGGGAAGCAAAGAAGCAAGTGAGAACCGGGAAAGCGTGGAACTGTCTAGTCAACTAGTGACCGGTACTGGGAGTCACTTGAATTCAAACCCTCAAGTGATGAATGAGTTAGCAGCTAAGGGATGCAGTTACAAGGCCTTTGCCTCATGCAAGCCCCCTACTTTTAAGGGCGAATATGACCCTATCTTGGCAATGAAATGGGTGAAGGAAATGGAACTGGTCTTCGATACATGCAAATGTGCTGATGGGGATTGAGTAATGTTTGCTCTGTCCATGTTGAAATCTGATGCAGTTTACTGGTGGGAGGCTGAGACTGGGGGAAAGGGTTCGGCAATGGCTAAGGGGATGATGTGGGAAATGTTTGTGGACAGGTTTAAAGCTCAATTCTGTCCACTCGCGGCAGTGAAAAAAAGTTGGAAGAAAAGTTTCTGGGTCTGGATCAGGGAGGAATGATGGTGCGGGAGTATACTTCTAAGTTCATTGAGAAGTCCCACTTTGCTGATTTGTATGTGCCAACAGAAGAGCGTCGGGTAGAACGATTCATCCATGGGTTGAAGAGCAGTATTCGGGAATTGGTTCTGACTAGAAACCCCACTACTTTTCAGGTGGCCATCAATACGGCCGAGCTGATTGAGAAAGAAAAGAACCGTCAGACGACTGAGAAGGGTGGGGAGAAGCGCAAATGGGATGGTCCGGGTAACGACTCAAGAAGAGGGAAAATGTTCCGACCAGGCAACCGTGTTAGCAAGGATGCCGCTGGGCAAACGTGTTCGAAGTGTAACAAGGTGCACCGGGGAGAATGCATGGCAGGTTCAAACTCATGCTACCGGTGCGGCTTGCCCGGTCATTTGTCAAGGGATTGTCCGGGGACTGGAAAATCTTGTTACCAATGTGGAGCTACTGGCCACATGCGTAATGATTGTCCTCAGCTGAAGAAAGGGGGACCAGCCCAGTTTGGTGAACGACAAGGAAACGGAAGAAATGACAAGGGAGCAGAACCGGTGCGTTCGAAGGGACGTGCGTTCCGCATAACTGCGGAGGAGGCGGAGGAAGCTCATGATGTGGTGGCAGGTACATTCCTAGTGAACTCTCTATGTGCCAAGGTGTTATTTGATTCGGGAGCAAATCGCTCTTTTGTATCACATGTTTTTATGAAATGTTTGGGGGTAAGGCCTAGACGTTTGGAGAGAGCACTAGAGGTGGAAACCGCCAATGATAGATGGGTATACGTTAAGGAGGTGGTGGAGAATTTTGTCATAGATATAGAAGGGAGGTTGTTGTCAATGAAATTATATCCCATGGCAATGGGAGAGTTTGACATAGTGTTGGGAATGGACTGGTTAGCAGCGAACGAAGCGACTATCGTTTGTAACAAGAAGCTGGCCAGGATTCGGTTACCTGATGGGGATTCCGTAGTGATCTATGGGAATCGCCGTGATAGGAAGACTAGCCTTATCTCGATGATCAGGGCTACTAAGTGTTTGAGGAAGGGGTGTCAAGGGTTCTTGGCGTACGTGTTGGACGTCAAGAAAGAGAAGCGGGGGTTGGGTGATGTGCGTGTAGTAAATGAGTTCCCGAAAGTATTTCCGGATGATTTGACAAGTTTACCGCCGGATCGTCAAATCGAGTTCAAAATTGATCTGATGCCAGGAGCTGCACCAATTGCCCGCGCACCTTATAGATTAGCTTCGTCCGAAATGAAGGAAATGATGACTCAATTGCAGGAGTTGTTAGACAAGGGGTTCGTTATACCGAGTACGTCTCCGTGGGGAGCACCTGTGCTCTTCGTGAAGAAGAAGGACGGTACATGCGGATGTGTATAGACTACCGTGAGCTCAACAAGGTCACGATCAAGAACAAGTATCCGATACCGAGGATTGACGACCTGTTTGATCAATTGCAAGGAGCCAATTACTTCTCCAAGATTGACCTGAGGTCAGGTTATCACCAACTCAAGGTAAGGGAGGAGGATGTACCGAAGACCGCTTTCAGAACCAGGTATGGACACTATGAGTTTTTGGTGATGCCGTTCGGGCTGACCAACGCCCCAGCAGCATTCATGGACCTAATGAATAGGGGTGCCAACCTTATTTAGACAAGTTCGTGATAGTGTTCATAGATGATATCCTGATATTTTCAAAATCGGAAGAGGAGCACGAAGGCCACCTTCGAACAATTCTCGAGCTGCTAAAGCGAGAGAAGCTGTATGCGAAGTTTTCTAAATGTGAGTTTTGGCTAAGAGAGGTGCAGTTTCTTGGCCACGTGGTGTCTGAGAGTGGAATAATGGTAGACCCGGCTAAGATCGAAGCTATCCGAGATTGGGAGCAGCCCAAGAATCCGTCAGAAGTTCGGAGTTTTCTCGGACTGGCAGGTTACTACCGGAAATTCATCAAGGACTTTTCGTGTATTTCCACGCCATTAACGTCCTTAACCAAGAAGAATGTCAAGTTCGCCTGGTTAGAGAAGCAAGACGAAGCCTTTCAAAAGTTAAAGGAGATGTTGAGCAGCGCTCCGGTGTTGTCCTTACCGGATGGTTCGGATGACTTCAAAGTGTTCAGTGATGCATCAAAGCTCGATTTGGGTTGCGTACTCATGCAACGAGGTAAGGTGATCGCTTATGCCTCCCGGCAGCTGAAGGATCACGAGACTCGATATCCCACGCATGATTTAGAATTAGCAGCAGTGGTTTTCGCTCTGAAGATTTGGCGACATTACCTTTATGGGACTCAGTGCCAGATCTTCACGGATCAAAAAAGCTTGTGTCATCTCTTCGATCAAAAGGAGTTGAACATGCGTCAAAGGAGATGGATTGAATTGTTAACTGACTACGACTGTAAGATCGATTACCATTCGGGTAAGGCCAACGTAGTGGCGGACGCTTTGAGCCGTAAAGAACGAAGCGAAACCCCCAGTATTGTAGCCATGAGGGCTGAGGTGACGTTCAATTTGCTTGCTGAGATAAAGAAATGTCAAGAAGAGGCGCTTGGGGTGGAAAATCTCAAAAATGAGAGAATGGTAGGACAAACATCCTCACTAATGGAAGATAGTCGAGGGGTGAAGTGTCTTAGTGGGAGAATCTGGGTCCCGAGACTCGGAGAGCTCCGAAAGCGGATTTTAGAAGAAGCACACAAATCAAAGTACACGATTCACCCCGGGACTAATAAGATGTACGGAGATCTACGTCGAGACTATTGGTGGTCGGGAATGAAAAAGGACATAACTCATTTTGTAGAGATCTGTATGACCTGTTCGCGAGTAAAGATTGAGCATCAACGACCGTATGGGAAGCTCCAGTCGTTAGAAATACCTATGTGGAAGTGGGACCAAATTACGATGGACTTCGTAACCCACTTGCCTAAGACTCCGAAGGGTTTTGACGCTATATGGGTGATTGTGGATCGTCTCACAAAGTCGGCACACTTCTTACCTATACGAGAGTCTTACTCGTTGGAGCGGTTAGCAAAGTTGTACATCGACGAGATCGTAACCCGTCATGGTGTGCCCTCGTCGATTGTATCTGACCGAGATAGCAGGTTTACCTCCACGTTTTGGAGGAGTTTCCAAAGAGAAATGGGATCGCAGATCAAGATGAGTACCTCTTATCATCCTCAGACCGACGGTCAGAGTGAGAGGACGATCCAAACACTGGAAGACATGTTAAGAGCTTGTGCTTTAGATTTCCAAGGCTCTTGGGAAAAACATCTACCTTTGATCGAGTTCGCTTACAATAATAGCTATCACTCGAGCATCAAGGCAACGCCGTTTGAGGCACTCTATGGTAGGAAATGTCGAACTCCGTTGTGTTGGAACGAAGTCGGAGAAAGGCAGTTAGCCGAGCCGGAGTTAGTGCAACTGACTTCAGATAAGATAGTCCTGGTGCGTGAAAGACTGAAGGCCGCTCACGACCGACAGAAGAGTTATGCGGATAAGAGACAGAAAGACATAGAATTTCAAGTCGGAGATCACGTATTGTTAAAGGTGTCTCCTTGAAAAGGAGTGGTACGATTTGGAAAACGTGGGAAGCTAAGCCCACGTTACATCGGACCATTCGAGATTACGGAACGAGTTGGAGAAGTGGTGTATAGGTTGGATCTACCGGAAGAATTGGGAGGTATCCACAATGCGTTTCACGTGTCCAACTTGAGAAAATGTCTAGCCGACGTGACAAAAGCGGTTCCGTTAAATGACATTAAGGTGGACGAAAAGTTGAATTTTGTAGAAGAACCCGAAGCCATCACGGATGTTAAGGTAAGGAAGTCACGGAACAAGGAGACTAAGCTTGTTAAGGTGCAATGGCGACACCACAAGGGCCCGGAGGCTACATGGGAGTTGGAATCGGAAATGAAGTCGAGGTACCCGCATCTCTTCCAATAAGGAATTCCGGGGACGAAATTCTTTTAAGGGGGGAGTGTTGTAACAACCGGGTTTCGTTTGCAAGTATGTATATAAGATTGGTGTCTATTGGGTAAAAAAAATGAAAGTTGAGGGAGGGACCTTTTTGCAATAAGTGAAAGGTATATATAGACACTAACTCCTAGGGTAGCCCCCTTTGCTAGAAATCAGTATTTTTGGTGGCTCTTGGTGTGTTTGGAGACTAGAGAAGAAAAGAGAAGAACAAAGGAGTCTTGGACCAAGAAATCGATAAGGAGGAAGATTCTGCAAGGTATTCCTTTCTAATTCGTATTCCATTTTGTTATAGTGTTCCTTTTCTTAATTGGGTTGAGTTCTTAAGTCTGATTATAAGGATTCAGGAGGTTTTATCCACATTTTTCTTAAAAGTGGGTTTTAAGGGTTTTTGGCTTTGGAATCTATTTAATGGTAGGAATGTGGTTTAAATGGGTGCTTGGGGTTGGGGGACGAACCCTTAAGTTTATCTAATCAATTAATGGCAGAAAATGGGCTTAATGATCACTTTTAGATCTTTTTGGTCGAACAGCCGTAGTACCCGGAAAGTGGCAGTTCTTCGTGCTTCGGTGGTGTCCGGATAAGGATGCTAGTTCCCGGGTAGAATTTCATGTTAGTGTCCGGGTGGTTTTGGCCGGATAAGTCTCGCGTCCGGATTGCCGTATCCGGGAAGTAGAGTGTCCGGATTGGTGTCCAGAAAGTAGATGTGTCCGGGAAGTCTTGGTATCCGGATAGTGTGAATATCCGGGAAGTTAGGGTGTCCGGACAGGTTGGTACCCGGAAAGTGTTTACTGGTCAGTAGGTTTGAGTCGTTTAATCTGATCTGAATCTAATGCCCTTAGGTGTTCGACTGGATTAGCTTGGAGGTAGTTAAAGAGTGCATTCAGCGTTATCAAGGTGAGTTCACTAAACCTTTTTACGACGTAAAGTGTTAAATGTTTTAACTGATTATGGTTTTATGTACGAGCATGAACTGTTTGTAACCGTCACGCATGTTTTTCCATGAACTACATGTTTTACTTAAGAAAGCTTATTATTGATATTATGAAATGAGAATGATGATTTAAAGGATTTAAGGTTGCATGTTTTATGAAATGAATGATGTGCTATGTGGAGTCGGTCTACACTGTGGGATCAGAGATAGATCCTCGGGATCTGATGATCCCTTAGATATGTATGACAGACTGGTAGGTTGGAATTCGTTTCCCCCTATTTCGATTAGAAAGGGGGTCTGCGTAAGCTCCGGGAATGGGAGTTTGCGTAGGCTCCGGTTAAGGGCGAGAGGGTAACCCATTGGGCCCTGATCGCGGAATGTTTATGTGATCCTATATACAGTGTAGTACCATGCCTGATGTTATGTTAAGGTTTACGATGATATTTTTATAAACGATTTTATACTGTGTACATGTTGTTTTCAGAGGGAATTCACTAGACCTTTTAGTCTAACCCTCGCTTTCAAAACTAAACCATTTTCAGGTAAGCATGTTAAGGGTTCTTCAAGTAAGAACTAAGAGGCGATAAGAAGGACTTGAAGCTTAGAGTAACTTCAAGTTTTGGCTATGATGACTATAGAATAGCTCTCGGCTGTGGAATTTAGAGACTTTCGCTGTCAATTTTGTTTAGTATGATTTATGGATGGTGTAAAGACAAGATCATTATGTAATTCGAATGTTTATTTTATGGTATTGCATGACCATGTTTTTGGGACGTTACAATACACAACTTGTTGGATAAAAGTTAAAAATTAGCAATTTTCTGATGATATCTTACTTTCATGTGACGGTCTATAGTCGTGCATGATTATCTATACTACTATATTATAAAGCATTTAAGAGAAAACCTCTTAAAAACAAGTTTTTATGTATCAAGGACCATTTATTGATGCACATTACTTAAAGTTGGATATCATGGAAATATTTGAAATATTCGATATGGTTGATTTGTAGAAATTTAAATTTCATTCTTTATAGATAATTTATAAAAAATAATCATATAAATTTTTTATCAATTAATTATTATAAAACAAACCTTTTTAACATGTTTTAAAATATTATTATAAACAATTCACATGAATTATGTGAAATACCAACTAATCCTATTGGATTTTTAAATCAATGCTGGTAGGATTTCATTGAAATGTCATGATTTTAATTTCGGATCTTCCTTTAAAACCGAATGAGAGATCAAAATGATTCCAGTTCCAGATTCCATTAAATCTTGCAAGCCAAACGAACCCTTAGGGGTTTTTATATATATTAAATGAATGCTAAATGAACATGAAAGAGACATAGTCAAGGATTGTGATGAAAACCTCATTCAGTTAGTAAACCAAAAATCAAAATTTTTATTATTGGATGATGAAGAAACAGAAAAATATATCGCACAAAAAATTGAAGGATTTAGCTAAATGAGAAGAGCGGAATAATGTACTTACAAGATGTAGGTACCTTAAATTAATATGCTACGTCACATGGGCGGGCCTAGTCAATGGGCATATGTGGCACGTGCCACCGTATTGTTTCTCCGCCGTAAGGTAAAAAAGTTTAGGTTCGTGAAAGGTGCAACCGTATCAATTTGTTTTGTCACTTTGTGCCACCATATATATTTTGAAACTGCAATAAGGATACAAATTTCCCTTTGCAAAGTTGGTTTGAAAGGCTTTTATTCTACTTCAGACTCGGGTTCGAGTCTTGTTAGAGTCATTTTTGCTGTTTTTAACTTTCAATTTCATATTTATCATGTTTCTAAAAAAATTGCAATAGTAGGACTCAAACTTGAGACCTCCAGTTTGAAAAGCAAGGGACTAACCACCAAACCACTATTGATTTTATAAAAAATATCTCTATATTTGTTTCTTATAGTTAAATCGTGCCACCGTTTGAAAAAAATTCTAGGTCCGCCCCTGCTACGTCATGACTAGGAGTAGGAATGGCAACGGGCCGGTTTCGGGACGGTTTTTAAGGTCACCGTCCTCGAAACCGATAAGCATCCCCGTCCCCGTAACCGTACCGATCCCCACCAGGGATCTTATCGGGGATCCCCATCGGGTCCCCACAGTTTCCCCGATACCGTTGGGGAACCCGTTAAGAAAAAAATGCACCATTACCCCATTCGTTTTCTCCGAACCCGACCCGAATCCGAACCAAAACAAAAAAACCCATGTTTCTCAAACATAAAAAACACAATTTTCTTTATAAATAGTTGCTATCCCTCTCTCAATAACTGAAACCCGATCATCATCTTTCTTTGAAGATTTTGTTTCCTTTTTCTTCTTTCAAACGAGAGGCATCTTTCCTCTCTATTCGATTTCCTTTGTCAGCACAGATTCCCCCAAATATCCAATATGATTTGAATTAGGCTTGCACTTTAAGTACATGTATATTTATCTTGTAGCCCAATAAAATTGTATATATATATATATATATATATATATATAATATATTATATCGGGCCGGGCCGGGGCGGTGAGGATGGTCCCCGTCCCCGCCCCCGTTAAAATCCCCAATAACATCCCCGATCCCCGCCCCGTCCCCGTTAAGAGGTCCCCGAACCCGACCTGAAACGTTCGGTTTTCGGTTTTCACCGTCGGTTTCGGTTTTTTTTGCCATCCCTAACTAGGAGACTATCTTCATGAATGAATATATGTTGGATGACATTCATCTTTGAAAAAGTAAAGGCATATGAACATATTTATGAATGAATATATCAGTGTCATACTATCATATACCGATTATCAGTATCCCTATATTGATCATCTGAGCATGCATGCATGATAGCAGAAAAACGTATAGTTCCAATCAGTGGCCACAGTGTGCCCACAGTGGGGGCGCAAGTATACACCACAACTATGATCGCTATAAGTAATAAAATGGCAAGTATTTACCAAGTATCGTACCCACGAGGACTGAACTACTGAGAACCAGAGAATGTCACGAACTTCTTGCACAAGTCTCGGGTTGAAAATATTGTTGGTTTGTTTGGAAAATGATTAAACTTTTGAATAATTAAAAATGGGTATGGATGTGAGTTCCCTTGAGATTTTTGTAGTAACAAGATGGTTAGTTGCTTTGTAGGACGAAAAGTTCATAAAAAGCCCGATCTCTCGAAATGATGCGATTTATAAGCCGGTCCTACAAAGTTTCCATAAAGTGTTCATTGTTACCGACCCCCGATCTTGCCGATTTAATTAAGTTTGACTCTAAACGTCAAGTTCTACCAATATGGAGATTTACACCCAAATCTCTTTGTGATATAAATCTCGACCGGCGTTTGAACCTTAATAAATCATACAAAACCCGCCTCTCGACGTGGTTATCAAAGACTCTCTCAAATCTTTGTGCATCACTTAAGCCGTATTTCGAATCCGCCCCTCTCGAGGTCTAGATCTAATATTAACACATCAAAGTGATCGGCTTATCCGCGTTGAGTTTAAGTCTCGACTCAAGTGACCAATCTCGAGAGTTAGTAACAAATGGCCACACCCAAGTGTTGCCTACTAGTCTCAAGTTTGCTCACATCCACACCCAAGGGGTGCTTAGCTCATAATGAAATTAAAAGACATAACAATGTAGAAGAAGTGCATAAAGATTACTTGCATAAAATTAAAGACGTGCCCACAACGGGGTCACTGCTGGTAGAATGGAAATTACAAACAAGAAGGTAAAATGCTACAATTCTTCAAGTTTTTAAGAAACAAGAAGAAGAATTTAAACTACTGGAATGTAAGTAAAATAAAGCTGAGAATTAGACGCCCCTTTGAAGTGATCCAAGCCCTCTCTTATATAGCCCCCAAAAGGTGTAATACCCAATGGACAAAAGATTCACTTTACCCAAAGGGTATTAACCAACATGCCATCCATACTACTCATGATTTCTGAGATCTCCAAATCTTGCAATCTTCTAAAATGCCAGCTAATTGATCCTTTCTTTTATCCAGATAATTGCATTATCCGCTGGTTAATAGGAAGATCCGTCCGTGCTCACAGTGAGCAGTCCTGTGCCCACAGTTGAAAGTGCAGTGCTTTTCCAAGAAAATAAACTTTTGAAACTTCATCATCCTTTATCACATTTTAGACAAAATAAAAGGGAAAGAAGCAAAGTGGGTTTAAAAATGATATAAAATCCTAGAAAAAGAGTAATAATAAACTCTCAAAAATGAGAGTTATCACACCCCCAAACTTAAGGTTTTGCTTGTCCTAAAGTAAAAGAAATGAAGGAAAAAGAATTTTTACGGAGGGACAAAAGACGAAACTTACAAAAATGCTTGAATGATTCCTCGGAATGTGTACTTCTTCCTTTCTTGACCATTTGTCGGAACTTTGATCGGTAGGACTTTTCGGGTTAGTGTTTGTAGCTTAACCCCCCCCCCCCCCCCCCAAACTTGAACTAAACTACAAAGGGAATTTGGATATATCTTTGTTGCTTTTCCTTTGAGTTCTATTTCAGTCACAAAACCCAAGCTTTTTGATTTTTCATTTTTAAGAGCTTTTTGGGTTATGTTTTTCCTTCCAATTTTTCGAAGGTGGTCTTCCAATTTTTCGAAGACATTTATTTATTTATTTTTCTATTTTTTTGGATCATTTTTGGATCATACAAGTAATGATCATGTTATTTTCCCACCCCCAAACTTAAAGATGGACAATGTCCGCATTGGCGTATGGAACGGCTCGGTTGTGGGAACAAAGGGAAACGTGTTTAGGCCACACAAGAGGGCCTACGTTCTCTCAAAGTTACCTAGAAATAGTCAACAAAGTCGAAGTACCTGAAAGGAATTTACAACAAAAATTCAAGCAACACAAAAGATTAGCACACATCAACCCTAACCCGCAAATATTACACAAAAGGCGGGAGGGCATAGTTACGAGTGTTTAAACAAACCCAAAAGAACATATGCGAGTGATAATGTTTCAAAGGATGATGATGAACCAAAAGCTAATTTCTTGGAGACTGCTGCCCACTGTGAGGATCCGTGGGCACAGAACCTGCTGGAAAACCGGGGGGACGTTCGTCGTCATCAACTGGTGGTGCAGAGGCAGATGTGGAGGATCATCGGTCTGAATGGGTTAAACGAAGGGAGTAAGTGTATGGGGTTTTGGATGGTACTGATTTCGTGAGGGGAGGTTGATTTGGCGGAGGTGGTGAGATGGTGGTTGTGTTTGGATAAAAGGGTTTGTGGAGAGGGAGATAAAGGGTAAAGTGGATGAAATAATGTAAGATGGTGAGGTGATGATGGGTATTCGGGTGAGAACTTAGTGGGTCTCGAGAAAGGAATGAACATACCTTGGAGAAGATGGGGTAACATGCTCGTTGGTGGTGGGTGCGTCGTAGGAGACGCCGACGGTGGTCTGGACAGCCATGGTGGAGGAGGCGGTGCTGAGGGTTGGAGTTTCTGCGACGGAGGATGCATCCGGTGATGGAGGAACGACGGTGGTGTTGGCGGCGTGGACGGCCGGTGAAGTGGTTGCAAGGAGACTAGCTTCTTCTTTTTAGCCATGGAAGCAAAGAAAGATGGAGAAGATGAGTGGTGTTTTAATTTTTGACAGTATTTTGAAGAATACCACCCTTGAAAACTAGTCTTGAAAACCACCAACTTTTTGAAAACCATTAAAGAAAACCACCAACTTTTTGAAGACCATTTAAAGAAAACCACCAACTTTCTTCCTCTTGCCATGGAAGAGAAATGTGGGGAAGATGGGTGGATTAAAGGGTTTGATGGTTTTGTGCAGGTGGTTGGCCGGCGACGTGGCGGAGGGACCGCCGCGTGGGTCTTCCAGGGATGTGAACCAAGCTTTTTTTTTCTAGCCATGGGGGGAGATTTTTCTGCTGGGTTTTTCTTTGGAGAAGAAGACCAACAAAAGGATTTTTGAAATAAAATCTAAGATATTACCCAAAGATGCCTTTTGTTTTCAAAAAAATGACGACCCATTGGTTTATGGTGGGGACCGCTGGTTTTTGCCCAATGTCAGAAAAACCCAAAGGTTTTCCCTCTTTTTTTTTATCTGATGGGTTATGCATAGGGAACCCACAAAAAGTACATCATCAAATATAAAAAAATATTCTCCTTGAACCAAGTGAGTACTTGATGTACTTGATAAGTTTCTTATTTCTGCATGCTCCCCAATCAGTTGTTTTTTTAAAACTTGCCCCACATGTTGCAGAAAAATTACACTTCCTCCCCCCAAGACTTTCTTATCCGAAATTCAAGACCTGTGGGCACGAAGTACCCACAGTGAGCGACCTGCACTATTAATTCTAAAAATAAAATAAAACAAAGGCTAAGAAATAATATATACACTATATACACAGTGGTTTCCTCAAAAATCACTCGTCACCACCAGTGGGTATGGGCACTTCATTTGGAATAAAATGCTTGACCCGGTGACCGTTAACACGAAAAATACTTCCATCTTGTGGGTTGATCAAATCTATTGTACCAAACTTTCCCACATCCGCAATGGTAAATGGTCCCGACCAACGTGATTTTAATTTTCCGGGAAACAACTTCAACCGAGAGTTAAAAAGGAGCACTTGTTGATTTTTTTCAAAATTCCTTTGGTTAATACGACGATCATGCCATACTTTTGTTTTTTCTTTATAATATTTGGCATTCTCGTAGGCATGATGACGTATCTCCTCTAACTCGTTTAGTTGAAGTTTTCTCTTCTTTCCGGCCACTTCTTCATTGAGGTTAATTCTTTTACGGCCCAAAACGCCTTGTACTCAAGTTCCAAGGGTAAGTGACATGTTTTCCCAAAAACCAGTTTATATGGCGACAGTCCTAGTGGTGTTTTAAAAGTTGTTCGATATGCCCAAAGTGCGTCATCCAACTTAAGGGACCAATCCTTTCTATCGGGTTTTACCACTTTTTCCAAAATTGACTTTATTTCCCGATTAGAAAGTTCAGCAAGTCCGTTTGTTTGAGGATGGTATGCCGTTGATACCTTATGATGGATGTTGTACTTGCTCAAAACTGTGCTTAACATTTTGTTGACAAAATGAGTTCCCTCGTCACTCATTAAAGCGCGAGGCGTTCCAAAACGAACAAAAATGTTTTTATGAAGAAAGTTAATCACAGTTTTAGCATCGTTTCTTGGGCAAGCGATAGCTTCTATCCATTTTGAGACATAATCTACGGCCACCAAAATACACTGGTTATTAAAAGACATAGAAAATGGTCCCATAAAATCGATGCCCCACACATCAAAAAGTTCGACTTCCAAAATATTATTTAAGGGCATCTCATTTCGTTGGGACAAATTCCCGGTCCGTTGGCATTGGTCACAACTCTTTACGAACTCAAATGAATCTTTAAAAATGGTAGGCCAAAAGAAACCACTTTGAAGAATTTTTGCGGCCGTACGTTGACCACCAAAATGGCCCCCGTAAGGTGAAGCGTGACAATCCCGCAAAATATTTTTCATTTCAAAATCCGGAACGCATTTCCTCAAAATTTGGTCCGATCCTAATTTATACAAAAAAGAATCGTCCCAAAAATAGTGCTTACAATCATGAAGAAATTTTTTAAACTTTTGCGCGTTCACGTGGTATGGCCTAATCCCACTTGCAAGGTAATTTGCAATATCGGCATACCACGGCAATTCCTTTTCAACATGTTGTATGGCTAAAATACGCTCGTCCAGAAAACTTCTTTGATTTCATGATTTCCCCCACTTAACACGTTCATTTCTATTCTTGAAAGATGATCGGCAACTTGATTATTGACTCCTTTTCTATCAACTATCTCTATGTCAAATTCTTGTAAAAGAAGAACCCACTGAATAAGCCTTGGCTTAGCGTCGGTTTTGTTAAAAAGATATTTGATAGCGGAGTGGTCCGTATGAACAATGACTTTAGTGCCGATCAAATAAGAACGAAAACGGTCAAAAGCAAATACTACGGCAAGTAACTCTTTTTCAGTTGTTGTATAATTTATTTGAGCTTCGATAAGAGTTTTACTTGCGTAGTAAATGGGGTGAAAAATCTTTTCTTTCTTTTGTCCCAAAACGGCACCTACCGCCCAATCACTAGCATCGCACATTACCTTGAATGGTTTTGTCCAATCCGGTGCTATTACAATAGGTGCAGAGACAAGAGCTTTTTTGATTGTTGAAGAAGCCGTTTTGCATTCGGAAGTAAAATCAAAAGTTTGGTCAACATGCAGTAAATTACACAATGGTTTTGCAATTTTTGAAAAATCTTTTATAAATCGCCGGTAAAATCCTGCATGTCCCAAAAAAACTTATAATGCCTTTAACTGAAGTGGGTTCAGGTAATTGCATTATTACTTCTAATTTAGCTTTATCAACTTCCAAACCCTTTTTAGAAACCATGTGACCCAACACAATTCCCTCTTGAACCATAAAATGACATTTTTCCCAATTCAAGATTAAATCGTGCGTTTCACATCTTTCTAAACTTTTTCTCAAATTATCAAGACAATTATCAAAAGACGTCCCAATTACTAAAAAATCATCCATGAAAACTTCCATGGTATCCTCAATCATGTCCAAGAAAATAGTCATCATGCAGCGTTGGAAAGTCGCGGGAGCATTGCACAACCCAAATGGCATTCGCCGAAAAGAAAAAGTTTCGAAAGGACACGTGAAAGTTGTTTTTTCTTGATCCTCGGGAGCTACGTGGATTTGATTATAGCCCGAGTATCCATCCAAAAAGAAATAAAATTCTTTTCTGGCCAATCGATCTAGCATTTGGTCAATAAAAGGCAAAGGAAAAAGGTCTTTTTTCGTGGCTAGGTTCAACTGTCTATAATCCATGCATATTCTCCACCCGGTGACGGTCCTAGTAGGGATGAGTTCATTTTTCTCGTTTGTTATAACTGTGGTACCTCCCTTTTTAGGCACACATTGCACCGGGCTAACCCAACCACTACTTGAAATGGGGTAAATAATACCCGCATCAAGCCATTTTAAAATCTCTTTCTTAACGACCTCTTTCATGATGGGATTTAGACGTCTTTGTGGTTGCACTTTGCCAATACTATTTTCTTCCAAAATAATCTTATGTTGGCAAATGGATGGACTAATCCCCTTAATGTCCGCTAAGGTCCAACCTATGGCTTTCTTGTGACTTTTCAACAATTCTAACAATTTCTCCTCTTGACCATCACTTAACTTGGAAGAAATGATTACGGGTAATTTTTCTTCTTCCATGAGATAAGCATACTTAAGGTGACTAGGGAGAGGTTTCAAGTCCAATTTCGGAGCTTTAAGAATTGATGGCATTTGTGGAGGTTGATCATTAAAATCTAAATGTTCGAAGGCATCTATAACCTCCATTAAATCCTCTTCCGAAACATCATTTTCAAAGTCTATAATGGGTTCTTCATGAAAGTCCTCTAAAAGGCTAGGCTCAAAATCATCACCTACAGTGTTGATAGCGGAACAATCTTCTAAATCACCGGTAAATTTTAGTGACATAAAGACGTTGAAGGTTATTTGTTGGTCATTCACTCGCATAGTTAGCTCACCTTTTTGGACATCAATTAAGGTTCGGCCGGTCGCAAGAAAAGGTCTTCCTAGAATGATGGGAATATTCTTATCCGCCTCAAAGTCCAAAACTAAAAAATCGGCCGGAAAAATGAAATTATCAACTTTGACCAAAATGTCTTCAATTTTTCCTTTCGGATAAGCAATTGATCTATCCGCGAGTTGCAAAGTGACAGTAGTGGGTCTTACTTCACCAATTCCTAACTTGTTAAAAACCGACAAGGGCATGAGATTTATGCTTGCACCCAAGTCACATAGTGCATTTCCGACCTCTTGACCGCCAATGGAGCATGGGATGGTGAAACTTCCCGGGTCTTTGAGTTTCGGAGGGATTTTAAATGTAAGAATTGCACTACATTCCTTGGTTAAAGCAACCGTCTCAAACTCTCCTAGTCTCCTTTTTTTGTTGAGAATGTCTTTTAAAAACTTAACATAGTTCGGCATTCGCTCGAGAGCTTCTACCAAAGGAATGTTAATATGGAGTTGTTTGAAAACGTCTAAAACCTTTTTAAACTGAACATCCATCTTTTTATCTTTGAATCTCTCAGGAAAGGGCAACTCACGTAGATCCAAGCTTGTTTGCGTTTTGCTGGGTGTGGGCATGGGCTGCCCACTGTGAGC
The DNA here is from genome assembly GCA_033807775.1 of Saussurea involucrata. Classification (NCBI taxonomy): domain Eukaryota; kingdom Viridiplantae; phylum Streptophyta; class Magnoliopsida; order Asterales; family Asteraceae; genus Saussurea; species Saussurea involucrata. Next base: position 26,756,556 of record CM066323.1, read on the forward strand.
ACGCTGCTCAGAATTTTTATCAGTACCAGAAAAACCTGATGTTTTAGACACAAAAACAGGGTCTTGCGTTTTTTCAACAGTAGGGAACAGTCAAGGGAAATTTTCTCTATCGAAGAGATGTGATTCTTTTTGCATGTTAGGTGTGGTAGAAGATTTATCGTTTTCACGTGAATCCTCTACGTTACCTATTTCCATTATGCTTATGGCCTTGACATGTGCCTTGTGTGGTCCTTTTGGGTTCTCGGTGTCACTAGGCATAGTCCCTTGTGGTCTATTTTTGAGTTCGGTCTCAAATTGACCAAGTTGGGTCTCAAACCCTCTCAAGGTTGCATTGGTTTGGTTAATAAAACCTTTAAGCAACGATTCGAGTGAACCGTTACCTTCTGATGCATTTGGTTTCCTAGATGCATGTGATTGTGAAGATTGACCATGTTGGTACGTGGGTTGTTGATTTTTGATAAAATCCCGGGGGATTTTGTGGTCGATTTTGTGGTTGACTTGCCCCGGGGGGTTGAAGTCCTTGATTACCCGACCAAGAAAAATTCGGGTGATTCCGCCAATTCGGGTTATAAGTTTGAGAAAAAGGGCTATTTCTAGCATTTCTCAAATAATTTACCGAAGCGGGATTTCCCGGACAATTCTCATAGTTATGACGTTCCCCACAAAATGCACACGACTCATTAATAGCTTGAGCTTGGTTTTTCTCTCCATTGATGTTTAAATTATTTTTTACCAAGTTAGTCAAAGCTACAATTTGTGCATTTAAAGAAGTGATGGCATCAATTTCATGAACTCCCGATGCATTTGGTGTGGTGATGGCACGAGCATTTTGCCATTCGGTGTTATTGTTGGCAACTTTTTCCAAAATATCAAATGCCTCGTTGTAAGTTTTTGAAACAAAAGCACCACCGGCCGTAGCATCGAGAATAATTTTAGCAGCATTAGAAAGACCATTATAAAATGTTTCTAATTGGATGCAATAGGGAATTCCATGATGAGGACATTTTCGAATTAAATCTTTAAATTTTTCCCATGCATCTGAGACTGCCTCGTCATTCTCTTGCTGAAAGTTCATGATATCGTGCCTAAGCTTTACGTTTCTTGTTGGAGGAAAATATTTTTTAAGAAACTTTTCCGCTAGACCCGACCAAGTATCGATGGATTCCGGTGGTTGTGAATTTAGCCATGCTTTAGCTCTATCTCTTAACGTGTAAGTGAAGAGTGTCAAACGTAAGGCTTCCGGTGTTACTCCGGGAATACGAAAATGATCCGTCATTTCTATAAATGACTTCAAGTGCGAATGCAGATCCTCCGAAGGTAATCCCCCATATTGACCCATTGCATGGATCATTTGGAACATTACGGGTTCGGGTTTAAAAGCTTGTGTATTCATGTTGGGCCTAATAATTCCCGATTTTAATTGTTCAAACTCGGGCGTTGCATAGTCCCTTATTTTCCTATCTTTACTATCGGCAATACCTACCGTTGTTTCAACCGGTGGAGGTGGCGGCGGAGCTGCCATGTTTCGGTTTAAAGGTGGGTTTTGCCGATTACCTCTTCTTCGTCTAGCAATAGTTCTTTCGATTTCGTTATCAAGAGGTAAAAGTTCTCGGCGTTGCAACCGTGGCATACAACGCAAAGATTTTGTTTTGAAACAAGTGACACAGGCTCAAGTGATTATTCAATATCTCAGGATGTATAAATCGCGCCAGTCCCCGGCAATGGCGCCAAAAACTTGATAGCAGAAAAACATATAGTTCCAATCAGTGGCCACAGTGTGCCCACAGTGGGGGCGCAAGTATACACCATAACTATGATCGCTATAAGTAATAAAATGGCAAGTATTTACCAAGTATCGTACCCACGAGGACTGAACTACTGAGAATCAGAGAATGTCACGAACTTCTTGCACAAGTCTCGGGTTGAAAATATTGTTGGTTTGTTTGGAAAATGATTAAACTTTTGAATAATTAAAAATGGGTATGGATGTGAGTTCCCTTGAAATTTTTGTAGTAACAAGATGGTTAGTTGCTTTGTAGGACGAAAAGTTCATAAAAAGCCCGATCTCTCGAAATGATGCGATTTATAAGCCGGTCCTACAAAGTTTCCATAAAGTGTTCATTGTCACCGACCCCCGATCTTGCCAATTTAATTAAGTTTGACTCTAAACGTCAAGTTCTACCAATATGGAGATTCACACCCAAATCTCTTTGTGATATAAATCTCGACCGGCGTTTGAACCTTAATAAATCATACAAAACCCGCCTCTCGACGTGGTTATCAAAGACTCTCTCAAATCTGTGTGCATCACTTAAGCCGTATTTCGAATCCGCCCCTCTCGAGGTCTAGATCTAATATTAACACATCAAAGTGATCGGCTTATCCGCGTTGAGTTTAAGTCTCGACTCAAGTGACCAATCTCGAGAGTTAGTAACAAATGGCCACACCCAAGTGTTGCCTACTAGTCTCAAGTTTGCTCACATCCACACCCAAGGGGTGCTTAGCTCATAATGAAATTAAAAGACATAACAATGTAGAAGAAGTGCATAAAGATTACTTGCATAAAATTAAAGACATGCCCACAGCGGGGTCACTGCTGGCAGAATGGAAATTACAAACAAGAAGGTAAAATGCTACAATTCTTCAAGTTTTTAAGAAACAAGAAGAAGAATTTAAACTAATGGAATGTAAGTAAAATAAAGCTGAGAATTAGATGCCCCTTTGAAGTGATCCAAGCCCTCTCTTATATAGCCCCCAAAAGGTGTAATACCCAATGGACAAAAGATTCACTTTACCCAAAGGGTATTAACCAACATGCCATCCATACTACTCATGATTTCTGAGATCTCCAAATCTTGCAATCTTCTAGAATGCCAGCTAATTGATCCTTTCTTTTATCCAGATAATTGCATTATCCGCTGGTTAATAGGAAGATCCGTCCGTGCTCAAATTGAGCAGTCCTGTGCCCACAGTTGAAAGTGCAGTGCTTTTCCAAGAAAATAAACTTTTGAAACTTAATCATCCTTTATCACATTTTAGACAAAATAAAAGGGAAAGAAGCAAAGTGGGTTTAAAAATGATATAAAATCCTAGAAAAAGAGTAATAATAAACTCTCAAAAATGAGAGTTATCAATGCACTTCTACAATATCATTCATTCGACGGGCTCAAGGATATCACTCTCGACATACAAGAGGAACAAATCCTATCTTGATTCCATACTAGCACTACTAAGTGATACGCGACATACCCATCGTCGGTCGTGAGGTGTGATTTTTTTACCCAAACAGTTTGCCCCCAAAATTTGAATTTAGGCGTGAAATTCGAATTTTAAATCAGACGAAGTGGTTTGACACGTGTCGCATGGGGAGAGGGTCTGGTCGAATTCCAACCGTCTTGGTTCGATTTGGATTGGAGGAAACGAAAAGGTCGTGACGTCACAATGGTGTGTCAGAGGCGTAGAGCCGTCTAGGCGACAGTTGTCGCCCATCGGCATGATGCATGCGAAAAGGCAATGGACAGATGTCGACCATCAAGAGGGTCGTTCTGACGCAATTTTTTCTATAATTAGCGAGATTTAGGAAATCATTTCCGTTTTTACGCTCACTTGTGATACATTTCTGAGAGATTTTTTCGAGAGAGATTCAGAGGAAATCTACTGCTGTTTGATCATTCGAGGTTTTTTAGAGATCTAAGGTACGATCTTTTACCCTTTTAACCATGCGTAAGAAATCGATGGCTAGGAAGACCACTACGAATAGGGACCTTATAGACCTATACGTTTAACAAATTTTCGTCCCTGACTTCTCCATGTTCTCTAAGCCGGCGAGCTCTTTTCAGGAGAACGAGGAGGTAGAATTTTTCAGGGTTCAAGCGGGGATACCGTCTGCCGTGAGGTTGTACTCACCCGGCCAGCTAAGACCAGCCGAGTGTCTAAGAGGATTTTTTGTTTTGTATGAATACCCCTTTAAAATAGGCTTTAGGTGGCCTTTTTCTCCCTTGGTCAGGGAGTTCTTGGATGCTTTCGACCTTTCTCTTAGGCAAATTTTACCTGAGTTTTGGTAAGTTTTCCAGGAAATTGGTCGGATCACCACTGACTGGGAGTCACCCTTCACGGTGAACGATCTTTTGACGACGTTCGACGTTAAATCGGACATCTATTATCGATACAACCTATCCTCTAAGCTGAGAGGTGGGTGCACTTTGGTTCCTGATACCCAGGTCCACGACCGCGGGTGGAAGGCCAAGTATGTTATCGGTCGTGTGTTATCGCTCAATCGTATAGACGAGGATACGTCCTGGGTCGCATCTGGGTGGAATACCAGGGGTATAATTCTTAACCAGTCGTACGTTTGTTAGTATACATATTTTTCGTCTTTTGCTAATTTCTTGTCGCTTGTTTCAGATATTAGCTTTGCTGGGATTGGTCCTGCCGCTGATTCTCAAGAAAAGGTCGCGAGGCTTTTTTCATGTGGTGTTGGAGAATTATTCGATTCTCCCAGTCGTACGATCGTCAGTGTTTCAGAAGCTGAAGAAAGAAGTCAACAAGAGACTTCGACAAGTAATTGTCCTTTAATCGTTTGTTTTCTGCTTTTCTTTGAGTCGTACGACAACATCTGACACTTGTATTTTATTTTTTGTAGGTGGTTCTGAGATGCAATCTTCTTCGGGTAAGTCAAATAGAGAAGCCCAACTGGCCTTGGCTAAGAAGGCCAAGGAGCTGAAGAGGAATGATCCTCCGACTTCGGGGTCGGAGGTTTTGAAGAAGACAAAGTCGGTTCCCCCAAGGGAACCGTCGTCGACGGGTGGAGAGCCCTTAAAGGTCTCCACTCCCGAGAAGGCGAAGACGTTTTTGGACATGCCAAGGATGACACCGACGCCGCCTAGGTCGTCCGCTGCAGGGGAGAAGGGGAAAGGTCCTCAGACTGAGGGGTCCCCTAAAGTTACGACGGTAAACTTTCCGTTACCGTCGGACTTCTTATTGGGCGGGATCCTGGATAGGGCGAAGATTTTCTCTAACTTGGAAAAATTCCTCCTACCAGCCTTCAAGGATCGTTACCGTGGTGCTACCGTGGACGAGACAGGGTCTCACGTGTAACATCCCGATTTTTGGAACTTTTAAGATAAATATGAAAAATAGGATTTTGGATTAAATCCTACATTTTATAGTCTTGTTGGATGGAGAATTCAAATACGAGTCCAACGGGCCTTTTCAGAGCGAAAACGGAGCTAAAACAAAGAAGTTATGGCCAAAACAACTTTCGGTACAATCTCGGCTAAAGTGACTAGCGAAAGTGACACTTGTGTCACTCTCGCGTGTCACTCTCGTCGGTTTTGTACCGAGAGCCATTTGACCACGGCGTGAGTGCCCAGCGAAAGTGACACTTGTGTCACTCTCGCACGTCACTTTAGCCGTCGGGTACCTAGAGCATAAAAATGTGATTTTCACCATTTCAACCCATTTTTCATTTCCCACTTCTTCTCCTTCAACCCTTTCTCTCCCAAACCGAAAACCTAAGCCCCCAAAGTCTATTTTGAGCCATTTAGCCACAAGATTCGAAATTTGGAAGTGATTTCTTCATCTACCATGGTTTCGGGAAACAAATCTTGAAACCCTTTCACTTCATCTTCTTTACCCAAAGCTTTCTAGGGTTTCATTCAACCTTTTTGTCCATTTTGAAGAGTTGGAGCTTGTGGTGTTTTGTTGGTGATCTAGAGGTGTTTTGGTTGCTGGATTCAAGTTATGGTTAAGGTAATCTTCTCATATCTTCATCTATGGAAATTAGGGTTTTGGGTATAAGTTGAGATTATTGATGAAAATGTTTGGGGAATAACTTTGTATGGTTGAATATGGTTTTTGATGGTTGGAAACTTATGGATCTAGGTTTTTGGAGGATTTGACTTGAAGATTCAAGTTTCTTTAAAGGAGCTCAATTTGGGGAAAATCTAGATTTAACCTAAATCTAGCAAGATGAGTTCAAGTTGATTTGTGAAAACGTTGTACATGCCAAAAATGTTATTTTCCATGTATTTGTGTGTTTTACTTAAAATTACCATTTGTTAAGTTATTTGGTGAGTTTGACCCTTTTGAAGTGTTTAACTTGATAAAGTTTGTAAAACACCCTTATTTGGAGTTTTTGGATATTTTGATGTGTAGAAATCATAAATATGTCCTTAAATGATTTATTGCTCAAATGAAGTTTATTCAATGGTTTAATCATGTTGGTGTAATTGATTTTATAAACCATTTGGGAAAATGCACATTTTAGTGTCATGAGTCATTTTGAGAATTAAGGGTAGGAGTCCATTTGGGGAAAACCTTTATTCCAACCCGTGACGAGTTTTGGGTTAATGATGATTTTGTGGTATATGTATACCTAAGCAAGGTTTTAATGCATTTTATGTTATGAGGTCCGTTATTTATGGGTCTAATGAGTTTTGAGCATTTTGCTCGGTTTTGACTTTGAGGGAATCTTGGGGACATTTTGTCCGAGTTTGGTGGCTCAATATAGAGTCTTATTTATGGTTGGCATTTATTGCAACTTGATGCATTTTAATTCATATTATTGATATTTACATGCTCGGGTGCTTTAGTCATCCCGGGATGAGCATGTTATTGTAGACTGTGTTGCATTGGATCCATATGCACGTAAGTCAGTCTTTATTGGATGGTCTATCTCCTTGTGCACGAGGAGTGGACTATTGGAACGCATGGTTATATGCGATAGGCCGTTGGGGGCCACTAGTGAGTAGGCAATAAGGGACATTGGAGTCCTTGAGGTGTAACTCGTCTAGACTGGATAGGCAATGTGGTCCCATAAGTCCTTGAGGTGTAACTCGACGGAGTAGGCAATAGAGGCATGGGAAAGGTTTGAGGTTGTGATGTCTTTATGGCATGGGAACTAGGACCGGGACTTGAGGTGTAATCCAGTAACATCATAAGTGACCTAACTTTGTGTGCCCGTCACTTTCGATGGAATCGGGTCTCCCCCGTCACCGAAAGGTGTTGTTTTGGGTACTTACTTTTATCCATATTTTTGGTGACGCTTTTTATTTATATGAAATGTTTTCATGGTTTATTGGCGGAGTTCTATGCCTCATCCTTATTGGATGTTTTCAATATTGGAGTTTTATTCACGTTTATAATTACTTGGGATATGTAACGTCAAAGTACGCTTTGAGTGAGTTGGGATTGGAATTCATTTTGGAAAACACTTTATACATTTTGGGAACTTTTCTCATAGATTTTGTGTGCGTTGGAAAATGAGTCGTTTACACCATTTCATAAACTCTTTTGGAAATCATGATTTATGTCGCAATCTCTCATTCAACGAATTATATAAATCATGCTATAAACTCTTGAACTCACTAGGCGTTAGCCTAACCTTTTTATTTGTCGGCATGTACAACAGGTTCAGGTTGGGAGTAGTTCTAGTGACACTGCGAAAGGTCGAGTGCTAGTAGTGTGCTCGAGAGGTGAATTGCTTGAGAGAAGTCTTCCGCGTTAATAATTGGGAATAGCATTTTGTACTTGAATTAAGTAACACCCGAGGTGAACTTAGCCCTTGTATTGAGATTTGAGTTATATATTGTTTGAGGATAATCATAGATATTAAATTAAGGTATTTCCCGTTTTGGATTATAGGGGGAAATCCTATTATTTGAATGTATTATCGAAAATTTGATTTAGCCGCTCCTTCCCAATTCGAGGGTGTTACATCACGTCACGGGCATGGCCTTCCTGGTAAGTGTTTTTGTCGTATGTCTCCTCCTCTCTTAGTAAGTTAGACTTACCTTATGTTTTTTCGTGCGACTGCAGGCGTTTCAGGCGTCTTTATGCCTTTTCGGCCAACTGGAGGAGCTCCAGAAGGTCGACCCTTCCGTCGCTGAGAAGCTTCAGCGAGCATAGGAGGGTGAGCGTAAAGCTCGAGAGGATGAGCGGGCAGCGAAGGCCAAGGCGGAGGCTCTCTCCGTTCGAGTGGATGATCTCAAGAGTCTTCTGGAGACGTCGTTGCTGGAGAAGGAGGAGCTCCAAAATCATCTCAAGGAGACGTTTGAAAGGGCCTCTACTTACGAGGCAGAGGTGATGACGATTAAAGCATCCCTTACCGTGCGCAAAAAACAGGTAGGGGAACTCAAGTCGTTGGTTAAGGCCGCTGAGGCCAAGACGGGGGCCTTAGAGGAGAATCTCCTCTCGTTTGAGGCGCTGACCCGTCTGAAGGTCAGGGCGGCAATTATGCGCTGTCATCTGCAGGGGAAAAACCCTTTAGCTGGCGCGGAGGCCGAGGTCACGTCCTACCTCGAGCATATCGGGACCGAGGAGGATCTCGACCAGGAGGATAGGGTCGACGATACTGATTCCGCGGAGACCAAGATGGGTGGTGCGGAAGACGAGAACGGAGTCGACCAGGGCCCTAAGTAGGCCTTTGTATTTTTTTTTGTAATTTTTTGTTCCAGGGCGACCGTTGGTGGTCGTGCCTTTGTCTTGTATCTTTTTTGATTTAATAGAAGTGTATCTCTTGTCGTATTTATCGTTATCTTTACTTTGTCGTAATAAACAAAATAAACGAGCGACAACAAGATTTAAAGTACGGACGTTTAAAGTAATAGATGTAAAATCGTACGACATAGGTATTCATAATTTCAAAAATAATCGGGCGACTGGGCCGAAACAATATTCCAAATATGGACTTTAAGTCGTAAGACTTTGACTCCGAACTCATAAGATTCATGAGATGAATCATAAGATTCCGTTTATGTTGTATGAGTCATGAGTTTATGTATCATGATTGGATTGGTCATGACATATTTAACGTGACCCTGTAATCTGAAAGACTCTGTCTTTCACGATATAGATCGTAAGTATGGCGTTCGTGCGATCCTGCGAGCCTACACTATAAGATTCAGGGGTGGTCGTTGGTTTGACCAACGACCCTCCAATGCTTAAGTCAGTGATCGTTTGTCAAAATAAATCGAAAATAAAAGTTCAAAAGAAGTACTTTTTTAGATGTACTGCGTTCCAGCTTCGTGGGATGTCTTGGTTTTCGAGGGTTTAAAGCCTGTAAGCACCCTTTCCGACGACCTCAGATATTCGATAAGGTCCTTCCCACTTAGTGGACAACTTACCTGCATTTGGTTCCTTAGTGTTCTAGAATACCCGTCGTAAGACGTAGTCACCTTCCTGAAAGATTTTGGCCTTAACATTTTTGTTGAAATGTCGCTCAACGACTTGTCGTCAAGACGCCATCCTGACTAAAGCAGGCTCTCTTAACTCTTCAAGAGCGTCGAGGTCGTAGCTTAAGTCCACCAAATTATGATCGACGGACTTATGTCTCGATGTCGGGAGCTGCACTTCAATAGGTAAGACGGCTTCACAACCGTAGACTAATGAAAACGGTGTCTGTCCTGTCGATGTTCGAGGCATCATACGATTGGCCCATAAGACTGATGGGAGTTCTTCGACCCACTTTCCTTTCGCAGCCTTAAGTCTTTTCTTGATCGAATTGATAATGACTTTATTGCTTGATTCTGCAAGACCGTTAGACTGGGGATAACGTGGAGTTGAGGTCATAAGTTTGATACTACGGTCTCACAAAATCGTTGTGTACGATCACTTATGAAGTGTGACCCATTGTCACACAAAATTTCGGAAGGGATTTCGAACCTGCATAGAATGTTAGTCTGGATAAAAGAAATGACTTCTTTGTCCCGAATCTGGGAGTAGGCGGTTGCTTCTATCCATTTAGAAAAATATTCTGTAAGAACTAGCAGAAAGACCTTATGCCCTAGGGCGGGAGGTAATTTTCCGATGATGTGCATTCCCCACCTCATGAAAGGCCATGGAATCAAGGACGCATGTAAAGGTTCGGAGGGCTGGTGGGTCATACCTAAATGTCGCTGATATGCGTCACAACTTTGGACGTACCTGGTGGCATCTTTCCTTAATGTCGGCCAGGAATAGCCTTGTCGTGAGATACGGTTTGCAAGACTGCGACCACCTGAGTGGGTGCCACACTCGCCATCGTGCATCTCCTTTAAGATATTTTGTACCTGTTCGGGATTGTCGATGCATCTTAGATATAGACCCGTCGACGAGCATCGATAGAGTCTATCGCCAATGATTATGTATTTCGATGCTTTGAATCGAATCTTGCGAGCTTCCATTCGATCTTCAGGTAGTTGGTCATGCATAAGGTAATTCTTGATGTTAGACGACCAACTGTCTTCCGTGCTAAGAGCACATATTTCTTTAGAGTCTTGAATAGACGAGGTTGCTAGATGGATCATAGGAATAGCATCGAATGACGACTTATTAAGTGTTGATCCAAGGTTAGCTAGCGCGTCGGCCTGAGTGTTTTGATCTCTGGAAATTTGCTCGATTGAGAATGGATCAAACATCTTGGATTTATCCTTGGCTATCTTGAGATAGGCCATCATCTTGGAATCTTTGGCTGCGAATTCCCCGCTCATTTGGTTTACGACCAGTAGGGAATCGCTTCTGACGTGAAGTTCGACTGCCCCCAAGTCGTGAGCCATATTCATGCCCACAATTAGAGCTTCGTATTCTGCCTCGTTGTTAGTAGCTTTGAAACTGCATCGTATGGAGTACACCATCTTGCCCCCTTGTGGGGACTTTAAGACGACACCAAGACCTGCTCCTCTAGAGTTTGAGGAACCGTTGACATGGATTACCCAGGTCGTGTCGCTTATAGTCGCCACAGTACAATCTCGATCTGTGCTTCTTTTTCCAATTCGGGACTGAAGTCAGCAACAAAATCAGCCAAGACTTGCGACTTTATTGTTGTGCAAGGTTTAAAGTCAATATCGTAGCTACTGAGGTAGATACTCCATTTCGCTAGTCGTCCTGATAGCTCAGGTTTTCTCAGGACCGACTTAAGAGGAAATCTTGTTACGACGGTAATGGGATGGGATTCAAAGTAGTGTCTTAACTTCTTTGCTGCTATGATTAGCGACAAAAGTAATTTCTCCATGGACGTATATCGGGTTTCCACGTCCAATAGAGACTTACTGACGTAGTAAATCGGCAGCTGCTGCCTGTCGTCCTCTCTAGTTAAGACGGCACTTACTGAGTGAGGACTTACGCGAGGTACAGTTGTAGGATCTCGTGTTCTTCTGGTTTTGAAAGTAATGGCGGGACGGCCATATATTCTTTTAATCGTTGTAACGCTTGCTCGTGATCGTCCGTCCAGTCGAAGCCCTTGTTTTTTCTTAAGACGTTATAGAACATACGACATTTGTCCGACGATCGTGAGATGAAGCGATTTAGAGCGGCCACACGACCTGTAAGTCGTTGGACCTCCTTGAAATTTCTGGGCGACTTGATGTTTATCAAGGCCTTGATTTGATTCGGGTTTGCCTCTATGCCCCGCCGTGTGACCATATAGCCCAGGAATTTCTCGGCGCTGACTCCGAAAGAGCATTTCGTAGGATTCAATTTCATCTGATATTTTCGCAGAATGTCGAACGACTTCTTCAGATGATCGATATGGTCGGTTGCATGCTTGGATTTGACAAGCATGTCGTCAATGTAGACCTCCATGGTGTCGCCAAGATGCTCTTTGAACATCTTGTTAACCAATCGTTGATAGGTCGAACATGCATTCTTCAGACCGAAAAGTATGACTTTGTAACAATAGATGCCTTTGTCCATCATGAAAGCAGTCTTCTCTTGGTCTTCGTTGTGCATCAATATTTGGTTGTATCCAGAATAAGCATCCATGAACGTCAGGAGTTCATGTCCTGCGGTCGCGTCGACCATAGCGTCGATGTGGGGTAGTGGGAACGGATCTTTAGGACAAGTCTTATTAAGGTATGTGAAGTCGATACAGACGTGCCACTTCCCATTCTTCTTTTGTACAACCACGACATTGGCTAACCATTCGGGGTATTTTACCTCTCTGATCTTTCTAGTCTTAAGCTAGTTGTCGACCTCATCGTTGATCACTTTGTTTGTCTAAGGGGCGAACGTTCGACGTTTTTGCTTTATTGGCTTGAAAGATGGGTCGACGTTCAGCTTGTGGGATATGACATTGGGATCTATGCCCACCATGTCCCCATGCGTCCAAGCGAAACAGTCAGCATGTTCCTACAAAAAGGAGATTAGTTGACCCTTTATGATAGGATCTAATGATGCCCCCACGAAGACAATCTGATCAGGATTATTTTGGTCCAGGATGACCTCTTCCAGATGATAGTCATTTGAGGATTCCGGGGTATCCTGGATCTGAAACTGCTGCGCCACAGGATCTGATTGGGCTGCCATTATCCTGGAAACAACAAAAACTTTGCGAGATCGTCAGAGCGATGTATGCGATGGCCTGAGATTTTCTCTAGATGGGGTCCCACGGATGGCGCCAAACTGTTAATGCCAAAAATCACCCAAAAGGATAACTAAAGGTTGATGTGGACTTTAACAACTAAAGAAATGGATCTCAAGACCAATCAACACAATCATAAGGGAAAAGGTAAATAAGACAAGAGATTTGGTGACGCGGAAAACCCCAAAACGAGGGAAAAACCGCGGTCGACTTGTGAGAGTCGACGGTGCACTATAGTCGCCAAACAGGGACGAAAGTCCTTTTGTAACAGGTGTTTTGTGTACAGCAGATTACAATAATAGTAAAAACAAACTTAATCATATGAAAAAGTCGTGCGTCGTGTGTAAATCGTGCAAAATAAGCTTCTGTCGTACGGTTCGAACTGTTGTCGTACGATGGTTGCTTTAGCGATATTTGTTAGAATGCTTCATAGATTACTGTTGTGTTTGCGATGTGTAATAGCAATGTTCGGTGTGTTTCAGCTTGGGAATAGATAACAGATGTCTTTTTCGGTTGTAGAGCAGGCCTTTATATAGCTTTCGCTGGTAATAAATGTGTCTTGATGGCTTGCTTCGTAACCGCTGTCGGGTCTTTAATGCCTTTAATGGCTCGTTCGTTACTGGCCGTTGTACCATGAATGCTCGTGGACCTGCATTAATGAACAAAAGAAACGGGTGTTGACTTTTAACGGTTAGTGTAATCGTACGACCGTCTTAAGTCTCGGACGTCGGTCATACGGAACATACGACTATCAGAATATTGTACGACCAAGCGTTCGTCTGTAAATAACTTGTAAGACCTTACCTTAGTACAAGAGTGGTCTTATGAAAATATTATTTGAGTTTTCTATCGTCGATCGTGAGGTGTGATTTTTTACCAAAACAAGTACTACTTTATATTGTACTGCAACAAGTGGGAATTTGTGGAATTATGACATTTTGGTCATAACCTTGTTTATGGGATTTGAACGTTGGTAACGAAAATTTTGGTACCATTTGATCGATTTGATGTCGTTGAGCTTTATTGAGTTTTATGGGAGTTTTGTTGAGTTTTATGGGAGTTTCATGGGATTCATCCATGCGGACGTCCGGCCTCAGTGGTCAGCAAAATCACCAAAAACCATATGTATCTTCCGCGGACGATCCACGGACCTCCGCGTGAATGCGGACGTCCGGACTCATCCTATGCGGACGTCCACAATGGTCAGACTTCCACAAACTCCCCAATTTAAAGACACGATAATCTAGCATGTTTATACATTAATCTTAAAATACCAGTTTAGCATGCATAAACCAAAATAAAGGTACACGTATAAAATATAACGTCTAAACGAGTTTCAACACTAAAGACTCCATAAAATTAAGATGAAACTAATAAGCAAGGTACAAAAGAGAGGTTCTTCCGGAAATACGGGTATTATAATCATCCCCAACTTGGAAACGATTTCGTCCTCGAAATTCCGATTAGACAAATAAGCTAGGATATCGCCTCTTCATATATTCTTCCGATTCATACGTCACGTTGGCTCCTCGGTGATGTTTCCACTGCACTTTGACCCTCGCGACCTCTTTATGCCGGAGTCTCCTAACTTCCCTTTCTAGTATGGCTTCGGGCTCTTCGACGCAACGATTGTCTTCAACTCGAATTTCCGACATCGGTATCACGTTCTCTTCCTCCGCTAGGCACCTTCGTAGATAGCATACGTGGAATGTAGGGTGAATTCCGTCCATCTCCGGCGGCAATTCCAACTTAAAGGCTTACGACCCGACACGTTCCAAAATCTTGAAAGGTCCTAGGAAACGAGGACTCAACTTCCCACGTTTCCCAAAACGGATTAGACCCTTCCAAGGAGATACTTTCAACATTACACGATCCCCCACTTGGAATTCCACCGGTCGTCTTTTCCTATCGGCATAACTTTTCTGTCGGTCTTGAGCCGCTTTCAAACGTTCTCGAATGATTTTGACTTTTTCGGCCGTTTCTTGCACAATCTCTGGCCCCGCAAATTGTTTCTCTCCCGTACAAGGCCTCGAATGGCGATGCCTTCAGACTAGAGTGGTAGCTGTTGTTGTAAGCGAATTCTACTAAGGGTAGATGTGTGTCCCAATTTCCACCAAAATCAATCACACAAGACTAAAGCATGTCTTCCAACGTTTGAATTGTCCTCTCACTCTTCCTGTCCGTTTGAGGATGATACGTCGTGCTCAAGTTTACTCTTATACCCAACTCTTTATGTAAAGCTTGCCAAAATCGTGAAGTGAACCGACTATCCCGATCGGAGACTATCGACATAGGCACTCCATGTCTAGACACCACCTCGTCAATGTATAGTTTAGCTAACTTGTCCATAGGAGATGTTTCTCGCATCGCTAGGAAGTGTGCACTGTTGGTCAAGCGATCCACAATCACCCAAATGGTATCATTCCCTTTCAAGGTCTTCGGCAACTTGGTCACGAAGTCCATTGTGATTTTCTCCCACTTCCACTCGGGTATTTCCAACGGTTTCAAACTGCCATAAGGTCTTTGATGTTCCTCTTTCACTAGGGAGCAAGTCACGCAACGCTCTACATAATGTGCCACATCCACTTTCATCACCGGCCACCAATAATGCAATTTCAAGTCCCTATACATCTTAGTACTCCCCGGATGTATGGAATACTTGGACTTGTGAGCCTCATCTATGAGTAACTCCTGGTTTCCCCCGATCTTGGGCACCCACACTCGCCCGTTAAATAACTTCACCCCACGGCTATCCTCCGTTAGTAGTTGACGCTGCTTCACCATCACCTCTTCCTTGAGGTTCCCTTCCAAAAGGGCCTCGATTTGCGCCGCCTTGATCCGCTCGATTAAGCTCGAAACCATCTCAATTCGTGAAAGGTTGGCATGAAGGCTCCTATTATACGCTTTCCGACTTAAGGCGTCGGCCACAACATTTGCTTTTCCCGGGTGGTAGTGCAGTTCACAGTCGTAATCCTTGAGCAACTCTAACCACCTTCTTTGCCTCATATTTAGCTCCTTTTGATCGAAGACGTATTTTAGGCTCTTATGATCCGTGTACAACGTACATTTCGTCCCGTAGAGATAATGTCGCCACAACTTTAACTCGAACACCACTCTGCCAATTCCAAATCATGCGTGGGGTAGTTCTTTTCATGCACTTTAAGTTGTCTTGACGCGTAGGCGATGACCTTTCCCCTTTGCATTAGGACACATCCCAATCCCGACTTTGAAGCATCACTATAAACCACGAAGTCTTCCGATCCCTCGGGCAGCGATAAGATTGGAGCCTCACACAGTTTCTTTTGTAACATGCGAAATGCTTTCTCTTGTTTCTCGGTCCAAACGAATTTTACGTCTTTCCGGGTCAAAGTCGTCAGTGAGGAAGCAACCTTGGAAAAGTCTTGAATGAACCTCCGATAGTAGCCCGCCAAACCTAAGAAACTCCGGATTTCCGATGGGCTTTTGGGAGCTTCCCAATTCATCATAGCCTCGATTTTGGATGGATCTACTTTCACCCCCTCCCGGGTGACCACGTGTCCTAAGAATTGGACCTCCTCCAGACAAAACTCGCACTTGGAGAACTTTGCATACAATTTCTCTCTTCTTCAGGACCTCTAACACTTCCCGCAGGTGCCGCTCGTGTTCCGTCTCGTTCTTAGAATACACCAAGATGTCGTCTATGAAAACGATGACCGACCTATCCAAGAAGGGTCGGCACACTTGGTTCATTAGGTCCATGAACACCGCCGGCGCGTTCGTCAATTCGAACAGCATCACCAAGAACTCGTAATGCTCGTACCGTGTCCTAAATGCCGTCTTAGGAACGTCGCTCTCCTTTACCTTGACTTGATGATATCCCGAACGTAGATCGATCTTCGAGAAACAACACGCTCCTTGAAGTTGGTCGAATAAATCGTCTATTCTAGGGAGTGGGTACTTGTTCTTCACGGTCACCATGTTTAACTCCCGATAGTCGATACACATCCTCATCGTGCCGTCTTTCTTTTTCACAAATAAGACCGGCGCTCCCCACGGTGAAGAACTCGGTCTCACAAACCCCTTCTCAACGAGCTCTTGGAGTTGCACCATCATTTCTTGCATCTCGGATGGGGCTAAACGGTAAGGAACCTTGGCGATCGGTGCCGCTCCCGGAACTAACTCTATCTTGAATTCTACCTGACGATCGGGTGGCAATCCGGGCAAGTCCTCCGGGAACACATCGGGGAACTCGAAGACTACCCGCACGTCCTCTAATTTCTTCTTCTCGAGTTTAGCGTCTAGTACATACGCTAAGTAAGAAGCACACCCCTCGGTTAGGCACTTACGGACCTTAAGCATAGAGATAATCGCCACTTCTCCCTTCCTCTTTTCGCCATACACGGTCACCACTCCGTCGCCCTCGGTAGGGATGCGGATTAGTTTCTTGGCACACAAAATCTCCGCACGATTGGTCGCTAGCCAATCCATTCCCACCACTACATCAAACCCACCTATGACCATGGGCATTAACTCAATCGGAAATTTCGTTCCCCCGATTTCCAACACACAATCTTTCAGTAATCACGGACTACCACCTGACCCCCGTCCGCTATCTCTACCACTATAGCATCCTCTAATCGACTAGTGGGTAGGGACAACTTTTGGCAAAAGGAAATCGATACAAACGAAAAACTGGCACCCGAATCAAACAATACACGTGTAGGTACGAAGTTTAGGAGAAACGTACCCGATACCACATCTGTCGAGGCCTTCGCCTCATCACCCGCCATCTGGAATGCTTGTCCCATCGCTCTCGGAGGGTCTACCTTCCTTCCTCCGCTTCCCCAGTCTTGGTTTTCGTACACTCGCTTCTAATGTGGCCCGACTCTTTGCATTCGAAACAGATACTCGGACCATCGTCATCATGTAAGTCAACTCGTTTGGTTTGCACGGACCGTGATGCTTGCTTCGGCACTTGAAACACCACCTAGCTTCACGCCTGGGTTCGGTCCCTCGGTAGTTGTTACTGAATGATCTTGTTTCTTGGAGGGCGCTGAACTCCCCTCCCACTTCCTCTTTTCCGGGACCTGGTTACTCACTTCCCTGTCTCGACTGTACGCATCTTCAACCAATTGGGCTTCCTCAATTTCCTCGCGAAGGGTGGAGGCCTTAGATACTCGGACCATCGTCATCATGTCCGAAGGAAGGCCCTCGATGTAAGCCTTGATCTACTCTTTCTCATTCGGGACCAGATGTCCCACCAATCCCAGTTTATCCATGAATAGTCGGTTGTACTCTTTCACCGATAAGTTACCCTTCTTTAGGTTCCGAAAGCTCTCTTCAATCCGGTCTATGGCTCTTTCATTACAGTATTCCTCTAGCACTTTCTTCTTGAACATCGGCCAACTCAGTTTGGCTAGTACGGACGCCTCCAGAGAGGTGGAGTAGACGTTCCACCAAGTGAGGGTCGCCCCTCTCAACATTTGGGAACCAAACTTAGCCTTTTGATCCTCCCTGCACTCGCTAGTTCGAAAGGCCTACTCCATTTCTCTTATCCAGTTCATGCAATCTACTGGATCATCGGTGCCCTTAAACTCGGGCGATCGCCAACTAAGGAAGGTTTTGAAAGAGCACACATTCCCTTCTTGCCTCACTTCAGCGGTGCCCAACCCATCAGTGGGAATCTCATTTTCGGTGCCCCCGAAACCAGCCACTATTATATTCTCGGCAACCGTTTCACGCCTACGGTTGCTGGTGTCTCGGTCTTCCAACAGTTTCAGAAATTGTTTTTGTTGTTGCGCCATAGCTCGGTTCATAGACGTCATCATTCGGTCCATCATTCTGGTCTCGGCCGTTGCCTTTTCTAAGACAGGATCGGACGTTTCCAAGTTTCGTCGAGGTATATGTTCAGGTCCACCACCCAACAAGTTAGTATTAAGTGGAGGTCCCTCCGCTGCTGTCACCCTCGGTTGATCGGCTGTGGATACCGTAGCATCAAGGCCATCCGCCCTGCTACGAGTGTTAACCATAGTTTGTCTGCCACACATTCAAAAATGGAGGTAAGTAACATGGTAAAATGTTAATATAAATGGTCGTACCAACGGTCTCATCAACCATCATAATTATAGCAATCTAAGCATGCTAACGTAACAACAAATTCATAATAGCAGTAGCTAATTGACATTATGAACATGTTACACATAAGGATTCTCGTTACCACAATCACAATTTCTACTAGTGCAAAACCATCAACTCTAAGACCATCTTATCTTAGGAGTTCTACCCACCTCACCGCTTTCTGCTTAGATCAATCTAGTTTAAGTCTAGGCATCTCACGTCAATACCTAGTTCGCTTAAACCATTGCTCTGATACCAACTTGTAACACCCTAAAAACTGGGTAAATTTAAGCCAAATTTTCCATGCAAAATAACCATTAAAAATAAGGTTCAATAATAGTCATGAGTTTTGCGGAAAAGCGTTTACAACCAAAAGAAAGAGATACATCAACAACAACCTACTAATCTAACTTAAGATTGTTTAGATTAAAATCGGGTGTCGCTATCTCCTTTACAAAACGCTTGGCTAAGGCCATCAACCACCGTTATCTCGTCTATTCCAAAAATGCTATCTCACTTCATCACACTTCCCTCATCCCCGGGAAGTCCCACCGCTAGGAAGGCCTGCTAAACACAACATACAATAAGAAGAGGTGTTAGCCTATAGCCTAGCAAAATAGCATTTATATAATAATTATAGATTACGCATTGAATGAAAGGTCATTCCATCCGATACCGGTCTATCGTCCATTTCCTCTTTGTATTTACGCAATACATCAACCCACACTAGGTCTCTAGTCTCACTCGACATCAACCCAAACCGGGTCTTTAGTCCGCCAAGGCATCAACCCAAACCGGATCTTTAGCCTTCAAAGACATCAACCCAAACTAGGTCTTTAGTCTAGTGACATCAATCCACACCGGATCTCTAGTCCGCGTAGACATCAATCTCACCGGATCTCTAGTCTAAATGACATCAACCCAAACCGGATCTTTAGTCAATGGCATCAATCCAAACCGGATCTTTAGCCAATGGCATCAATCCAAACCGGATCTTTAGTCAATGGCATCAATCCAAACCGGATCTTTAGCTAATGGCATCAATCCAAACCGGATCTTTAGCCCCTCTATCCCCAAGGGTAGGGAATCCCTCATAACCATCAATAAGAAGAGTTATTCACACATAAAACTTTAACAAGTATCAATGCTTCCAAAATTTACCATTTACATCAAAACCCTAACTTTGACTCAACTCAAATACTTCCATAAACCACATAACATATTATTAACATTTAAGTAGCACTTCATCATAACCATAGAATGAAGATTCACCTAATGTCATCATCTATGACAAGTTCTAGCCCTAAACCTTCCACAAACGAAGGTTAGGTCATACATCACAAAATCAAGAAAGTTTAGTAAGCACACATAAATAGATATAGCCAAAACATTAAATGATTATACATAAGTGAGTTTGGGAGGTAGAACACTCACAATCTAGGTTTTAAAGGAAAAACCTAGAAAATAGGGAAACCCTAGCTTTGGAGAAGGAAGGGAAGCTTGAAACTTGGTCTACTCTTCACTTGGTGCTTCTAATGAAGGTCTGGATTGAGTCTTTAATGGTTTCCAACCATCCACTAGCAAGGAATTTAATGTGGGGAGAGAGTGGGGGAGATCTTGATGGTTTTGAGTGAAAATCGCCACCCAAGAGGAGAGAAAACGAGTTTGGATCTGATTGGTAAATGTAACAACCTAAATTCTAGTAAGTCGAAAGTTTGGTGTCTAAAAGAGGAAGAATGAAAGTTATGGCTAAGGGGCCTTATTGCAATTTAGGAGAAGGTTTGTGCAGGTAATCATCTAACCTCTTATCTTTCTTTTCATAGTAAGCTTTCCTTCTCTGTTGTCTATGAATTTGGGGCTGAATTAGAGAGGAATTTCTATGTTTTCACCTAAACATCTCCTTTATGGGTATTTTGGGTTTTGCTTCTAATGTGTCGTTTTGGATGGTTTAAAGGTTAAACTAATGAATGTTAACGACTAGTGGATGAACCGTTAGGCTTGTCTAATCGAGATTTCACTAGAAATTAAGTTTCTATCAGTTTTGGATTTTGGGTTTTCGTCCAGTAGGAGGTTTCCGGACGTTGCCCCGTCCGGACAGTAGTGTCCGGACAGTGGGGGTGTCCGGGTATTGTTGGTTTCCGGGTGTTTTCAACAGTGTCCGGGTGGAGAAAGTCTCCGGATAGGTTTTGGTGTCCGGATGGTATGTCCGGAAAGGACTAGAGTCCGGGTAGTAGTGTCCGAAAAGTCTATGTGTCCGGAAAGTCTAAGTGTCCGGGAAGTATTTGTGTCCGAAAAGTGTTAATGGGAAGTAAGGTTGAGCCGCTGTTCTGATACGAATCTAATGCCCTTAGGTGTTCGATTGGATTAGCTTGGAGAGATTTAAGAAGTGCGTTCAGCGTTACCCAAAGGTGAGTTCTCTCAACCCTTTTATGATGTACTATGTTTTACTGATATGGTTCTTTTACGAGCATGAATCGTTTTATAAATGTTATGCATGTTTTGCATGAAATGCATGTTTACTCAGCAAATGAAACAATGCTTAACGTCTTCTTAAACATGATTTTGAAATGTTATGTGTATGCTATGTGGAGTCGGTTTACACGGTGGGGTCAGGGTACTAGGGGATTTGATAATACCTTGGGCATATGAAGGTTAGCTTGTAGGTTGGAATTCGTTTCCTCCTACATGAAGGAACAGGGGGTCCACTTGGACTTTGGTGTAGCCGAGAGGGTGTCTGTTAGGCCCCGATTGTGGTAGCTTATGCGATCCCTGAACCCTGTGTTGAACCTAGATCGATGCTTATGTGAAGGATATGAATTATTTTCAACGAAATGAATTTTATATTGTGATAAATGTTTTATGGAGGGAATTCTCTAGACCTTTTGGTCTAACCCTCGCTTTTCAAAAACTAAACCATTTTCAGGTAAGCGCGTTACGAGTTCTTCTAATAAGAACTAGGAGATGGCATGGAGGATTTGGAGCTTAGAGCGACTCCAGAATTTTGATTACCTATAGATAGAGCTCTCGGCTGTGGAATAGAGACTTCCGCTGTCAACTTTGTTTAGTATAGAAGGATGAATGTTTATGGACAAGTTTAATTATGTAATCTGAATGCGTATTTCTGGGACGTTATAAATGGTATCAGAGCCTTAGTTTAAGGGATTTAGGTGACCAGTCGGGCCTAAACTTAAACTGTAAGATGAGGAATACAGCCGAGACATAGTATTGCCTCTAGGAACGATCACTATAATTGCGCTAGGAAATAAGGTGCCAAGGACAAACGTGTAAGGTAAGTTTGGGATTACACCTGGCCAATGTAATTGCGAACTTACAGGTACATGTGCGTGCTTAAATTACCTTTTATAGCAAATTTGTTGTGTCATGTTTAGCAAGGGTTAATTGTTGTTTTCTTTTAGTATTAGCAAAAATGGTTGGGAGAACTTTGAGGAATAGGTCAGCAGGATCCCTGGGGGATAGACCGAGCTCTAGTGTTTGGGGAGTGTCGTGTAAGATCATATATGATGTGATGTATGTATACATCGAAGAGAAGAAATGTTGTATAGAATGTTATGAGTCGTCTAGAGGTAGCTCTTCGTGGATTCGAAGAGGATTAATGTTGAGTTTGAGTAAGACTCCTGTTTCAGGAGAGTACCAGTTCTAGAGATTGCGAAGTAGATCAGTTCGGATGATAAGGAAGGACAATGTCGAAACCTTGAAAGTATCAATGGAGCCCTGATTTCTTAGTCGAGCTTTTCAATGGCAGGATAAATGAAATAAGATACCTATAGTGAATTGAAGCATGTAGAAGTAGAAAGTGAGATAGTCGATCAAAGCGAAAATAGTATGAAATGGTTGAGTAAGTGAGATGTGGGATGCATGTACAGCAAGTTATTGCATAACCGAGAGGGCGACCTTTTGTCTAAGGTAGAGTGTCAAGGATAAGTTGCGTGAGTAAAGCGGTTGACCTTGTTAGAGTGAGTAGCCCTCAATTGCAAGTAGAGTCTCATGCATAGCGTTCTTTTATGTAACATGAAATTTTCACGATTTATAAAGGTGTAAATATAAATTTTGATCGAAAATGAGTCAGAATGTGCACGCGTATGTTTAAAGAAAATGTGATTTCATTCACATTGCACATTGAAATTTTGAGCTTAACGATTTGCAAAGTATTTCACACTTTTAATGATAAGTTAAATTGTTACAAAGGTCAAGAAAACGTTTGCCAGCAAAACTTTTACAATCAAATGAGTACTGACTTGTTGTTATCATACAAAAGAATGTGAGAACCGACTGGTTTACTTGGTGTCGGTAATTTCTTTCGGAATTGTGTCGTATGAAAGGATTTTCATTCAACGTATTACTGTCGTAATAACATCGTTTCGAATTGAGTAAGATTCAGGTTCACGGGAAGATGCATGCAAGCGATTCTCGAATCGTTGTGCAGGGCAATGAAGTTATAAGAGTGGTGGGGTTATGTGTACCCAAGTTGTTTTCAAGTGTTGTTTATTTAAAATGATAAAATGTACGAAATGATTTATCTACTGCGTTGTCATGCATGAAGGCTATAAACTCACTAGGTCGTAAGATATTACATGTTAAGCTAACGAAGAACTCCAAGAGTGGAAAGGTGTCGGACAAATCAGGAAAGAATGTTGTAGCTTTAGTATTTGTGTTCAAGAGGAAAGGTGAACAGTGGTAGAGTCAGAAGTGGATTATAGTATCGGTTATATGAGGGTTTGCACCCTTGTTAGGTAACTGGATGTACGGTTGTTGAGGGACGGATTGGGCCCAGGGGAAGGAGTAGAAGTCATCGAGGTGTTGGTATTAGCAACTCGTTGAGTAATGTTGAGAGGCAGAAGCGAAATGTCCACGGTGTTGGATATGAGTTTTGAGGTGAGCTTGTGATATTGATGTTACAGAAGTAAGTTCAGAAAGGAGGGAGACGTATTATGAAGTGGTTATGATATGTTAGTAGGATTAGGTTCCATAAGGAACCCTTGTTAAAGAATAAGTTAAGAAAGTAGTTACAGGTTATCTGTTGTTGTAAAAGTCGACAGTTGTGTAAGGTGGCCGAGGCCGAAGTCTTGAACCAGAAGGTTGGAAGTTGATAGAACACCCTGTAAGGGTGTTAAGAGGATGATAGGTTATTGTTTTGAATAAGCGTTCTATTTACGAAGTATGGAGAGTTCGTAGAATGATGAGGTAAGTAGCACGAGCGAAGCGAGTGTGTAGACTTTATCGTTTAGTAAGGGACTGTGTCCAGCTTACGTAAGAGCTCAGATCGTAAAGAGCTAGCTAGAATGTATGTGTTTGAGTTAATTGAGAACTCGTAAGTCATAGTTCAGCAAGTTGAGAAAGGACTAAGCAGCGAGATAGGCTCGATTTTATGCGGGTAATTTTGAAGGCGAGTTTAAATTGTGTATGGACGATCATGAGAGATCTAGTCTGCAGTGTGATGTTATGAGCAAAGAGTGTAAGGATGTGTAGTGACAGTATTTGTCAAGCTAAATGTGCCAGCTGGTGTCGTAGTAATGTGGTGTCAGAGAGAGATGAAGCATCAGATAGAAGCCTTTTGGGGGTTTCAGATGAGGTGTGCGACTTGTTAACCGGATCGTTGGAGCATGTAGAGTGTAAGTTGACGTAGTGGGATGATTATGTTCGGGATAGAATGACGGAGTGGTGGGGGTGGTTACCCAAAGGAGAAACCAAGTGTTTTTAGTTGTAAGAGTCAATAAGTAAGCATATATTGGGATCATTGGAAGTTTAAAGGAGATGATGGGTGTGATAGTCAAAATGTGGTGGAATAGATGTGAAATCCTTAAGGAATGTGAGCTGTTGCTTATGTGTGAAAGAAATGTCTGAGAAAGTAAAGGTTGGAGATTAAAGAATGTGTAGTGACGTCGAACACTGGTGTCGTTTCAAGACGACTTGGTTGAATGCCTTAAGTTAGGATCTTGGTGCAACTTTTTGGTTATGTAAGTAATGATAAAGTGATATTAGCATGTGGGAAGGTCGGGAGAGAGGGGCAAGTAATGTTTGGTGGGCAGTGCTCCACACTAACGTGGGGAGGTGTAGATAGTATGTCGGAATAAGCGAGTAAATTGGAAGTAGTAAGCTTGACAGTAATGTCGAAAAGTGCAGTTTGTGTAGATTGTCATTGATAAGTGTGCGAACCGTTGGAAAGAGTTTGAGGGGGGGAATTTTGTATGATTTTGTGCAGGAAAGGAGTGGATAAGACAGCTGAATGAGTTAAGTTAGTGAGAACAGTGGTGTGACCATGATTACTCCTCCCAGTTGAGTGAGGATAACTGGAGTTATGCTCTATATGAATGAACGAACGTGGCAATCAACAAGGAATTGATGTGTTTCAGGATAAGTTTAATTTGAGTAGGTGAACACTTCAACGATAGGTTTGGAGGTTCCTACTCTTAGTTACGTATAAGTAGGGGTGATGAAGTAGTGAGGATGTGAGAGATGTTTGACGAACTGTGGTCTAGGTGGTCCGAGAAAAGGGAAATGTTATCTGCATAGACGATGGTTGGGTGGTGCAAGGTTGTGAGTTGTCGGGATGTACAGGGCTGGCTTTGTGCCAAGCTGTCAAGTGAGTGATTGTTTCTTAGTAAATGAATCTCGTGTTGTAGCGGGGGATTCCGCCAAGTTCCTTCTTAAAGGAAGTAAAGATGCATGAGAAGCCTTATTTAATCTACTATTTTTAAGACCGATCGAATAGGAACAGTAG
Organism: Saussurea involucrata; assembly: GCA_033807775.1. Classification (NCBI taxonomy): domain Eukaryota; kingdom Viridiplantae; phylum Streptophyta; class Magnoliopsida; order Asterales; family Asteraceae; genus Saussurea; species Saussurea involucrata. The sequence continues at coordinate 26,781,728 of CM066323.1, forward strand.
CCTACGAGTTAGAGTACCGTAAGAACTGAAGGGAATGCATCCATTGTTCCATGTTTCAAATTTAATGAGGTGGTTGACTGAGTCAGGATGGCATTACCTTGGGGAAGTGTCAGTTGTGGTGTGGGCATGATACCCGCGTCTTTCCCAATAAGGAATTCCGGGGACGGAATTCTTTTAAGGGGGGAGTGTTGTAGCAACCTAAATTCTAGTAAGTCGAAAGTTTGGTGTCTAAAAGAGGAAGAATGAAAGTTATGGCTAAAGGGCCTTATTGCAATTTAGGAGAAGATGTGTGCAGGTAATCATCTAACCTCTTATGTTTCTTTTCATAGTAAGATTTCCTTCTCTGTTGTCTATGAATTTGGGGCTGAATTAGAGAGGAATTTCTATGTTTTCACCTAAACATCTCCTTTATGGGTATTTTGGGTTTTGCTTCTAATGTGTCGTTTTGGATGGTTTAAAGGTGAAACTAATGAATGTTTACGACTAGTGGATGAACACTTAGGCTTGTCTAATCGAGATGTCACCTGAAATTAAGTTTCTATCAGTTTTGGATTTTGGGTTTTCGTCCAGTAGGAGGTTTCCGGACGTTGCCCCGTCCGGACAGTAGTGTCCGGACAAAGGGGGGTGTCCGGGTATTGTTGGTTTCCGGGTGTTTTCAACAGTGTCCGGGTGGAGAAAGTCTCCGGATAGGTTTTGGTGTCCGGATGGTATGTCCGGAAAGGACTAGAGTCCGGGTAGTAGTGTCCGGAAAGTCTATGTGTCCGGAAAGTCTAAGTGTCCGGGAAGTATTTGTGTCCGGAAAGTGTTAATGGGCAGTAGGGTTGAGCCGCTATTCTGATACGAATCTAATGCCCTTAGGTGTTCGATTGGATTATCTTGGAGAGATTTAAGAAGTGCGTTCAGCGTTACCCAAAGGTGAGTTCTCTCAACCCTTTTATGACGTACTATGTTTTACTGATATGGTTCTTTTACGAGCATGAATCGTTTTATAAATGTTATGCATGTTTTGCATGAAATGCATGTTTACTCAGCAAATGAAACAATGCTTAACGTCTTCTTAAACATGATTTCGAAATGTTATGTGTATGCTATGTGGAGTCGGTTTACACGGTGGGGTCAGGGTACCAGGGGATTTAATAATCCCTTGGGCATATGAAGGTTAGCTTGTAGGTTGGAATTCGTTTCCTCCTACATGAAGGAATAGGGGGTCCACTTGGACTCCGGTGTAGCCGAGAGGGTGTCCGTTAGGCCCCGATCGTGGTAGCTTATGCGATCCCTGAACCCTGTGTTGAACCTAGATCGATGCTTATGTGAAGGATATGAATTGTTTTCAACGAAATGAATTTTATACTGTGATAAATGTTTTATGGAGGGAATTCACTAGACCTTTTGGTCTAACCCTCGCTTTTCAAAAACTAAACCATTTTCAGGTAAGCGCTTTACGAGTTCTTCTAATAAGAACTAGGAGATGGCATGGAGGATTTGGAGCTTAGAGCGACTCCATAATTTTGATTACCTATAGATAGAGCTCTCGGCTGTGGAATAGAGACTTCTGCTGTCAACTTTGTTTAGTATAGAAGGATGAATGTTTATGGACAAGTTTAATTATGTAATCTGAATGCGTATTTCTGGATGAATGCATGTTATGTTTTTGGGACGTTACAGTAAAGTAAGTGAGAGAAAATGGAAACATTGGGTGAAAAGGTAAAACATTTCGTCAGACAACATGCGGATGTCCGCGGTGTGCACATGCGGACGTCCGGACCCACAAAATGTCCAGACCCCAAAATCCCCTGTTGCTTCCACGGATGAACTGCGGACTTTCGCCTGCATGCGGACGTCCGGCCTTAGTGATCAGCAAAATTACCAAAAGCCTTCTGTATCTTCCGCGGACGATCCGCGGACCTCCGCGTGAATGCGGACGTCCACAATGGTCAGACTTCTACAAACTCTCCAATTTAAAGACGCGACAATCTAGCATGTTTATACATTAATCTTAAAATACCAGTTTAGCATTAATAAACCAAAATAAAGGTACACGTATAACACATAACGTCTAAACGAGTTTCAACACTAAAGACTCCATAAAATTAAGATGCAACTAATAAGCAAGGTACAAAAGAGAGGTTCTCCCGGAAATACGGGTGTTACAGTACGTTTTGGAGAATACAAATGTGTGAGTTGCTAGAGTTTGGTCAATCTCGACTTTATGGACATTTGTGAATTGTAAATCTTTTAGATTTGGTCCGAGGGCCAAATGTGTTTTATGAGTTAAAGATTTGAGTAAAGATATGTTTTGGTTTATATAACCATATGGACTCGTGTAGTTAGCCAAACGTTGTTTTGCCTTTCTAGGCTTGAACCATACTCAAATGAGTCTCGTGCCTCTTGCCCAGTTTTAATAGCTCGAGATGGAACTTTGGTTGTGTTACGCATTCATTGCATCTTATTTGGAAGTTACATGTTTTGAATGCATTAGTTCATTCGTTTTGAGTCATGTAACGTTTTAGACTGTAATGCATTGGATCCATAGGCATGTAAGTCAGTCATACTTAATAGTGATGAGTCCTGATATTCTCACTTTGGGGCTTATGCCGAACTAGCGTTGTTGATGTCTCGTTCCTTTTGTAGAGAGGAACCGTTATGGGTTGTACTCCGGAATTATGAGTTATTTTGGTGTCTATCTCTTTGTGCACGAGGAATGGACTATTGGAACGCATGGCTATATGCGGTAGGCCGTTTGGGGCCACTAGCGAGTAGGCAATGGGGGACATTGAAGTCCTTGAGGTGTAACTCGTCTAGATTGGATAGGCAATATGGTCCCATAAGTCTTTGAGGTGTAACTCTACGGAGTAGGCAATAAAGGCATGTATATGGTTTGAGGTTGTGATGTCTTTATGGCATGGGAACTAAAACCGGGACTTGAGGTGTAATCCAATAAAATCATACGTGACCTAACTTTGTGTGCCCGTCACGTTCGATGGAACCGGGTCTCCCCCGTCACTGGAAGGTGTTGTTTTTTGGTATTTACTTTTATCCATATTTTCGGTGACGTATTTTATTTACGTGAATTGTTTTTCATGGTTTATGGGCGGAGTACTATGCCTCATCCTTATTGGTTGTTTTGAATATTTGAGTTTTATTCACTTTTATATTACTTGGGATATTTAACGTCAGACACATTTTGAGTGAGTTGTGGAGTAAGTTTATTTTTGGAAAATGTTTCATATGAAAGCTTTCGGCTCAAGATTTGTGTGTGTTGGGAAAATAAGTTGTTTACATAATTGTTATAAATTCGTTTGGGAAAATTAGGTTTTCAAGCTACATCCTCCTCGTTTATTGATTTACGCAATCATGATAAAACTCTTGAACTCACTAGGCGTTAGCCTAACCTTTTTATTTGTCGGCATGTGCAACAGGTTCAGGTCGAGATTAATTCTAGTGACACTGTGAAGAGATGAGTGCTAGTAGTGTACTCGTGGAGTGAAGTGCTTAGTTAAGTCTTCCGCATTTATTATGGGAATAACAGCTTGGATTTATGTTAAGTAACACCCGTCTTTATTTGGTCTTACTGTAAGACTTAGATTATGAATAATGTTGGAGTTGTGACGCTTTAAATTTCTGAGGTGATTTCATGGATCGTTCGTAGTAAGAATTTCATCTCCTTTTGTCTATTTAATCGAAGTTTTTATTTAGTTTCTCTTTCAATTTTGAGGGTGTTACAAGTTGGTATCAGAGCATAAGTTTGAGAATTTAGGTGTTGATTTTTAGATACCTAGACTCAAGCTAGCGATCTTTTAAGTGATTGAGAGTAAAATTTCACCATTAGGCACTTTAAGATAGGATGTTTTGAATTGATGGAGTCACTAAAAACGAGAAATCGTGTCTAGTGTAGCAAGGATGATCATGTACGGTACGTTCATAATTGCACCTGGCCAGTGTCATGGTGAACCTACAAGTTACATGTGCATACTTGGACTACTTTGATGTGATGACCGTTGGGGTAGTGAAAAGGTTTCTAGGTGAGTAGTCGTTCAAAGAGGTTGACGATTTTAGTACTTGTCACTTGGAGTGACGATAAGAGCGATGATTTCATTAAGTGGACCGTCTCGGTCGAATTGTTGGTTGGGTTAGAACCATAGGCTTATTGAATCGACCTTAATTTGAGGAGAAATTGTAAGGTTAATCGGTGTAACTTTGGGTTATTGCCTTAAGATATTTGAGCATCCGGACGATGATAGTGTGACCGGAGGGATTGGAGGAGTGTGGTTTCGAGACGTTGAGTGCCGACTAAATTCATGCACCAAAAATGTATCTTCAAATAAATTGCACCAATTATTTCTCGTGTTTCAAATCGTTACGGGAATTGTGTTACGAAATCTCAGAAAAATGTTTAGCACATACAAGATTTTAAATCATGATTTTGAACATGCATGAAATTATTTTATTGCAAGTAATTGCAAACCTTATTGGGACTTATTTTATTTTGTTGTTGTCCAATATTATTTTCGGATACCACGTTATCCATATATTACTGTTGTTTAAGATTTTGGACAAGTAACGACGACATATGATTTTAACATTGGATCTCCTCCACATATGTTAAGGTTGAACGGAGAGTTACTTCCCGCTATTTGGTGTTTGAGTTTTATTGGGAATTTTATCCCATGCGAGTTTTCTTTTAGAGTACTACTTTATATTGTACTGCAACAAATGGGAATTTGTGGAATTATGACATTTTGGTCATAACCTTGTTTATGGGATTTGATCGTTGGAAACGAAAATTTTGGTACCATTTGATCGATTTGATGTCGTTGAGCTTTATTGAGTTTTATGGGAGTTTTGTTGGGTAATTTGGAGTTTGTTTTACGACGTTATGTTTCGCGTGGGTACAACTTCGAAATATGAATACTTTAATTATTATTTTATGGATTTTAGTGGGTACTTTGTCTCATTCGGATTTTGTCGAAAAATATTATTTTAGGGCGTAGCAACCAAAAGGAGTAACTTTTACGGGTTTGGTGTCACATGGTTTTCTCTTTTGAGACTTGTGTTAGCACATTACGTTACAACTTGTTTAGCGTACAAATTGATTTATACGTGGCGTGAGTAATGAATTTAAGAGCATTATGACAGTTTGTCTTAATGTTTTGCTTTATGAGCTTTCAATTAATTGGTTATTTCGTTGCCATTTCATGCAAATGCATTAAATCGATTTATTGGTATGCATAGCATTGTAGCCACTATTTTTTTGGAGTTTTAATGTGCATGCATCTTAAAAATTTGGAGTCGCCTTAAATTATGTTACGTGTCAACTAAGTTACGTGCACTTGCTATTTTCCTAAGTTTTGAGAAAATACATTAACGTGTATGAGTCTTGTCAAAAAGGTTTTAAGCCTATGTCATTATATGACCAAATGAGGAAACTTCGAAATTTGATTTAATGAAATTTTCTACTTTGAAATAATTTTAGTATGGACTACCGGTTGCATGTAATTTTATTTCCGGAAAAATCACTAAGAAAGTGTTACAAGTTTGGATGCATATTCCAAATTGAGATTTCTTCACGATATTTTAGTCGATATCTCCGAATGATGAAAACGTATTGATTTTATCTTTAAACTTGGAATCGCCGCAAATTATTTTATATCTTAACCAAAGTGTGTTTATGGATCGTTTCACCGTTTCCGTGAAATAAACTCACACGTTGCGAATTTTGTTGCAAATTATTCAAGATCTATCAAACAACACCCTAGACAAGTTGCAAATTGATCACATGTTCTTGTTTTTCTTTCGTTAATCGTGAATGTTTGGGTCAGCTTATGCACACCTCGATTTATTTCAGTGGCCCTGAAGAATAGCTAGCTAGAAAAATCCCAGGACTCGAATGACCTCTGAGGAGGATCACATAGGATCACATGTTCTTGCCTAATCGGGCCATGTCCCAAAATGGCTATGGTCATAAGGCTTGACAGTTTTGGTATCGATTGATGTTTCTTGACCCCATTAGAACAACCATAATTAATTAGTTTCAATCATTCTGATAATGTCTAAATTATTGTTCTGCCGTTTTTTGGCGTGTTCGGATGACAATCGTGGTCTTGCGTTTTTTAATCTTATGGACCGATTTTGTATTTCTTACACATTAACACTAATCTACTCTCCAAAAATCCTCGCAGGACATCAATTTTGAGGGTGTTACAGTTAATCATCAACATTCACATGATTATCATGTGAATAATATAACTTGTCAAATTAATAAACCGACTTATCTTCTTGCACATTTGATGACAATCTTATCTTATGGGGAATTATGAGGTGGATTGGAGTTGCATCATTTCGTTGACCCTATAATTGTTCATCTAGTAGATATATCGATCAACTTTCATTGTGAGCCAATCTGCCCAAGCCTATGACAGGTAGTTTTAAAGCTGTGATGTAGTTTTATTAAGAGACAAGTTTCCGAATAAGTAGGGTTCATGGTGGTTTAAAGCTGTGAACTTCTGGAGGAAGCGGTTCATAAATCGTTTACGTGCAAGTTTTTGAATCACTCAGGGATTCTAAGTTAATCATTTTGGTTGATACAACTGTCACTAAAACAAAAACCCAAATAAACTATATATATATATATATATATAACAATATTTGATGTTAGGTGTTACTTTAATGATATTTGGACAAATCAATATATAATAACATATCTTGTGAAATTCAGATAGTTATTGGAATAAGACAAATAAATAATACAATAAATCCAATCTAATATATATAGGGAATATACTAGAGATGTACTCGTGCAATGCAATGCGATATAGTCTCAATTTTAGTGTTTCGTTTTAATTTATTGTCTTTGTAAATTTTATAATGTGATTTTATGTGGTTTTGAAAAAGCGATAATTTTCTTTTTTTTATAAATTTGTTTTAGTTTAATTTTTATTTTTATTTAAATTATGTTTATTAATGATATAGTTTGTTTTAGGTTTAATAATGTAATGTTTTTATAAAATAATAATTAAGCATTCTGTTATAATTCAATAACTATCTTGATTATATTTTAAAATACTTATATTTAAAATGAAATGTTTATCCTGTATTTGATTAAGTTTATCAGTTAGTTATGAATTCAAACATGCATGCAGTTTTAAAAAGGTGTATTCAAGTATTATCTACTTGTAATCTTGAATTTTAAGTAATATGCATCAATAAACAGAAAGTTTGTTTTTAAGAGTTTTTTTTAGAGTATATAATATTTATATACGGCAAATGCAACAAATAAACTCACATACCCTCCTCACATTTGATGAGGTTTGAACCCCTGACCCCTAAGGAGGCCAAAGACTCACACACCGGCCAAAGGCTCTTTGGTTGTTTTTAAGAGTTTTTCTCAAATGTTTTATAATATAGTATAAATATGATAGTGTTAGAATAAAAGTTATGGTAAGAACTTAAGAACAAAAACATTGTTCTACTTTCGATCAGTTGCCATCATTAATCTATTGATAATCGTAATAAAAACTTTATGTAAAAATTCGTGAAGGTGAGTGAAAACGAAGATAAAAGTGAAGGTTAATGTCGATGAAGGTTGTTGAAGGTCCGTGATTTTGGTCAACAATCAATTGAAAGTGGTTGAAGATCTATGATTTTTTTCACCAGAACTCTTAGAGGTTTTTGTTTCGTAGAATATTTTTGGATGAAATGAAATATGTCAAAGGAATTTTACTTTGAAAAAAATTGGAATGAAATGTTATCAAGTTGACCATGTGTTTGGTAAACAAACATTGGAAAGAAATCTGTTAAAAGAATTGGATTCTGTCTGTTTGGTTCACAGAATGTAGTTTTGGAGTTGAAATGAAATATTGGTAAATGACCATAGTACCATTTTTTTGAAAAATTAGAAACCGAAAGGCAACTATTGTGGTTTAGATCGGTGGTTGGCAGTGGTCCAAATCAGTGGTGGTCGACGGTAGTCCAAATTGATGGTGGTTAGGGGTTGTTCAGATTGGTGGTCGACGGTGGATCAGATCGGTGGTGGTCAGCAGTGGTTCAGATCAGTGGTGGTCGACGATGGTTCATATCGGTGGTGGTTGCCAATGGTTCAGAACGATGGTAATCGGCAGTGGTCGGCATTGGTTTAGTCTGGTGTTGGTCGGCGGTGGTTCAAATCAGTGGTGGTCGGTGATGGTTCATACTGGTGGTACTGCTCGGCGGCGGTTCAGATCAGTGGTGGACGACGAGGGTAGTATTAGTAAATCAAGTAGGAAAAATGTAGATAATTTTGTCTATGGGATGGAATCGAATAGAATTTCTTCTAAATTGTGATGAAATGACCAAATCCATGAATAATGGAATGTGTGAATTTAATTTCACTCTATAGGTAAACCAAACATTTGAAAGGATTTTGGTCAATAGAATTGATGATTCAAATTCCCTTCAAATTTTGTCGGAATCTACGAACCAAACGTCCTCTTGTTTTCATCATTAGATCAAAATACCAACTTATCCAACAATTTTAAAATATTTTCACCATAGTTTTTATTCTCATTGGCAACCAACCAAATATATATATATATATAAGTATGTATATATAATTTTTTTTAAATTTTCTATTACTTTAAAGAATAATAATTGACGAAAATCATTTGACCGAAAGGATTTAATGTTTGTTGGTAAGTCATATCTAAAACATTGTATTATCTTTTGTTTATTTTATAATATCTTTTTTTTAAATTACAACAATTTAATTTTACTCATTCATGAGCATAAAAAACTTTCATTGAACCTTCAATCATATTTATCTAGCAAAATATACACAACATGTCGAAAATCACCTATAAATCAAGTACGCCAGTTTTTCTGACAAAACAAAAAACCATCGTTAATCTGTCTGTAAATTTAACAAGTTCCAACGGTGATAGATTACCGATGTTTTTTTCTTCTAATTTTTTTGGTTTTCAATAAACCAACTTGAATTTCTTAAAATAAAGGGGGGGTGGCTTTTAAAAGGCCGTCGCACGGTGATCCTTCGTTCTATGTGTTTTTTCGTGTCCTTTTCGTATACATATGAACATAAATATATATGATTATTTTTGTATGATTTCCTATGTGTACATATGTATATGTATATATGTATCACTATAAGAGAAAGAGGTTTTGTAACAACCCAGTCTAAAATAGGCATGCAAATCATATAAATTAGAACATCCCAAAAATGGGTCCCAAAATTTCTTACATAAGTCTCACAATTTCCTTCCTCAATACTCTTTCCAAAAGTTCGCACACTTATCAAGGACAAACTACACAACACTGCGCCTATCGGCATTACTGTCAAGTTTACTACTTCCGATTTACTTACTTATTCCAGCATACTGTCTTCACCTCTCCACGTTAGCGTGGAGCATTGCCCACCAACATTACTCGCCCCTCTCTTCCTACAATTCTCAAGCTGCAAATGCTGTCTTATTACTATACATAACCAAACGGTTGCACTAAAATTCTAACTTAAGGCTTTCGACTAAATCGCCTCGAACTGACACCAGAGTTCGACGTCACTATACATTCTTTAAACTCCAACTTTTACTTTCTCAGACAATTCGTTCACACATAAGCAACAGCTCACATTCTTTAAGGATTTCACATCTATTCCACCACATTTTGACTAATACATCCATCATCTTCTTTAAACTTCCAATGATTCCAAAATATACTTACTTAGCGACTCTTACAACTAAAAACACTTGGTTTTCTCCTTTGGGTAACTACCCACCACCACTCCGTGATGCTATCCCGAACATAACTAATCTGCCCACAATCAAGGATTGAACGATGATACGAGAGTGTTACCTGATTGATTGCTTGCGAGAACGAATTCCAACTGCTGATCCTTCTTCTAAAATCCAAGGTTGATGACTTTCTTCTCCAAAAGCTTAAAACCTTCAAAACCCCTTTTCTCTTCTTTCTTTCTCAACTTCAGCCGACACCCACCCCAAATCAGTAATAAGAACATTCTCCTAGGGTTTTGGGCCCTTATATACTTCTTTACATAATTGCAAATTGACCCCTCAACTTCCATAAGTTAAGCACCAACACAAAAAGGCTTACAATCCTACTATTTTGGTCCGGGTTGTTACATCACTTCCCCCTCAAAAGAATTCTGTCCCCGGAATTCCGTTTTCGAAAAGGTGTGGTATCTGGACAACATATCTGATTCTACTTCCCACGTTGTCTCTCGCCCCCTATGATAACTCCACTGAACTTTTACTAGTCAAACTTCTATGTTCTTCGTTTAGCAAACCTTACCGCTCACGATTTCTATCGGTTCTTCTACGTAAGTCAACCTCTCATCTATACTGATGCCCCCTCAAAGGAACAGCCACAACGACCTCTGACAAACACTTCTTTAAATCTGAGACATGACATGTCGGATGAACACTCTTTAATTCTTCTGACCAGTCTAACTTGTATGCTGCTGCTCTAACTTGCTTACTAATGACAAGGTCAACTTCTTATCGCATGCATCTCTTGCAAGGTCGCCATCATCTCACTTCTCACATCGGCTCTCCACAAAAGAGACGTGTATCACACTATGAATTTCTTCTCAAATTCACATCGAGTACCTCAAGATCGCGCACTATCTATTCAACTTTCATGCTTCGACGAAATCCGCAGACTTAGTCTACCTTACCTCTCTCTCAAACTTCAAAGCTCAAAGCCTTATGTTTTTCATTTGTAACCACTCAGTTCTACTCGGTTTCCTCAGACCGTTCAGATGGGAAACATAACTACACCCCATACTTTGAAGCCGCCCTCGGCGAGACACCACTTGCTAAATCGTGCCATCTTGCACTAGCTACTTGTACCCTCTTCGATCACTATACTCGCTTAAAACTACCTGATAAAACCAAGGCCAACCGCGCCTCCATTTGCTCGCCTCCGTCGACACATCGGGACTCACGGTTTTAATCACGTCTAAATAAGGTCTCTCATACATTTATACTTCCTTAAGAAAAAGAACTTGGCGGGAATTCCCGCCACAACAACGAGAATCTTCCACCAGGAAAAACTCCCCCACTGACAACTTGGCATAAGGCCAACCTTGTTTATCCTGACAAGCTCACCCCCAGGAGTCCCCTCCTCGGTATACCTGAAATTTCTAGGTTACTTCTTCCAACCGACATTCGTCCATGTAGATCATACTCCCTTCCCGATTCACATCGGCTACAACTCGACAACTAATTCGTACATTCTCACCACTTCATCATTTCATACTTAACGTGTCTAATAGTAGGAAACCTCTATAATTCCTTATTAGAGTGCTCACCTATCCGAATTGCACTTATCCTGAAGGCTCATAAATTTCTCGCTGCTTGCCACAAGCGTCCAGTCATATAACATAACTTCGGTTACTCTCACTCAACTAGGAGGGGTAACCACGATCACGCCCTACTATTCTCAATAGCTTACACTGAACGATCAGTTCGTTTGAACGTTTCTCACAAAGTCACTAACTTAACTCGTTCAGTTGTGTTATCCACTTCTTTCCTGCACAAAATCATACACAACTCAAACTTATCTTCAAGACCTCACGCATAAATAACCGAGTCTATCTCACTACATTGTCTCTCCCCAGCTCTAGTTGAACCACAACACCCGAGTTTCTGATTAATTCGAACATACTCGCTTCTTGCTAGCTCTTTGCAATACCAAACCATTCTCACCGATCGACATAATCTATACCCTCACTTCGTTTGTGCTAAATACTTCATTCTTTACGAACCATCCATCTCGTAGGTAAAACGCTTATCTAAAACAGCAGTCTTTCACTATCTTAACACCCCTACAAGTGGTCCTTCAACTTTCAACCTTCTGATTCAAGTCTTCGGTCTCATACACCTTACACAACTGCCGACTTTTAACGTCAATAGTTGACCTGTTGATACTTCCTTAACCTATTCTTCAACAAGGGTCCCTTACTGAACCTTGTTAGACAACCTAAGGGGGGGGGGGTAAGGTTGTATTTTAAATCTTTTACTTTCAAAAATTCTTTTTACAAATAAATACAGAATAAATAAAGCAGAGTATAAATAAATAAGTATACAACAATTATATAAACAGATATAATTTAAATGCACAGCGGAAATGTAAATAGATAAGGGAAAGAGAATACTTGACAACGATATTTTTAAAGTGGTTCACCAAACACAAAGTTGGCTAGTCCACCTCGAGAAAATAACACTTCTCGGAGATCCAATACGAAACGTGTTCTTTACGGTAGAAACACAAACCTTAATACAACAAACGCGAAACACTCTACTTTGAGAGATTAATGTGGATCACTCACTCTTATTCAAACACTTACAAGAGGGTATAATTTTAATATGAATAATCACTCTTGAATAAGGTTTATCACTTGGATATTTTTAGAGAGTTTGATCACTTGAGTTGTGTTGCTGATTCAACTAATCGAGAGATTTTAATCTGCTATCAACTCAAGATTTCTTGCTCAAAAATTAATTTTATCAGTTTAAGTGATTTAGTGTGAGTAAGAAGGCAGCAGAATAATAATCAAATGCTGAGGGAGAATTTATTGCTGAAGTTGGTGTAGCATTGAAAGCTGGTGGTTGCATGTATTTATACTGGATGAGCAACAGGGCAGAAGCTTTCGCGGTATACCGGCAATCCATCGCGGTATACCTGCGTCAGAAAAAAGTACACTGCAGAGGAGAAGGTCAACCCTGCAAAAACAAACGGTACTTGTACCCGCGGTATACCGCGTTGCACACGGCGGTATACCGCCTGACAGTCGTTGGTCCAATCAACAGAGAAAAGCATGCTGCCGCGGTATACCGGCTTTCCATCGCGGTATACCGCCTGACAATCGTTCAAAAGGGCAGATGCGCTGGAAGGCTTCTTTCGGCTGAACACACTTTGTATTAAATGATGAACAGTAGCAGTAGATGTGATTTAAATAAAATAACATATATATATATTATATATATATTTGATTCAAATGAATTTATATAGATACGAAATATCCAAGAGATAAAAATATTTTAGGGTGTTTATCATTTTAAAATAAAATGACGAAACTCTTCAGGCTTGGATTTTCAGATAAAAAATTTATCGAGATCATTTAAATATCTGCACACTCAGATAAAATATTAGATAACAAATAATGCGGTGTGTTTTGTAATCATCAAAATAAATATGGAGATGTGATTTTATGTGTACCAAAAATATATCACAATATTTAAAGCTGGGTACACTTGCACCAACAAACCTAATCTAACATATCATAATCAAATTCATACCCCGTCGTCCTCATTTCAAACTCACTCGTGAAACGTCAATATTACAAGATCACTATAAAACTCTTATTCGGCGTCGAGGATGTTTCATTCCTACTTCACCACACTACTCATAACGAGTTGCTAATACCAACACCTTGATGACTTCTAGTCCTTCCTCTGAACACAACCGTCCCTCGGCAACTGTATTTCCAGTCACCGCACGAGGGTACAAACCCTCATACAACCGACATTAAAGTCCACTTCCGACTCTTCCACTGCTCACCTCTCCTCTAGAACGTAATTACCAAAGCTACAAACATTCTCCCCTGATTTGTTCAACACCTCTCCACTCTAGGAGTTCTTCCTTAGCCTAAAATGTAATACTCCACGACCTATTGAGTTCATAGCCTTCATGCCTAACAACGCGATAAATGAATCATTTCACACTTTTGATCATTTTAAAGAAACAACACTTGAAAACAACTTGGGTACACCCGACCCCAACATTCTCATAACTCTAATGCCCTGCACAACGATCTTGAGGATCGTTTGCATGCAATCTTTCTGTAAAACTTAATCTTACTCAACCAAAAATGTGTTGTTACGACAGAAATAAATATTGGATGAAAATCTTCCCATACGACAAAATTTTGAAAGAAATTTACCGACACGAAGTAGGCCAGTCGGTCCTCACACTCATTTATATAACTTCGACATGTCAATACTCATTTTGGTTATAAAAGTTGTGCATTCAAACGTTTTCTTGGCTCATCGTGAAAAGAGTGGAATATTTTGCAAATCGTAAACCTCAAGACTTCATTGTACGATGTAAATGGATTTGTATTTTTCTTTAAACATACGCTTGCACCCGCCGACTCATATCCGATCAAATTTGATATTTACACGTTTATACTTTTCTTATGAAAAATCTCATGTACACATATACTAACTCAATGCATGAAACTCTACTTGCAATTGAAGGCTACTCACTCAAACAAGGTCAATCGCTTTACTCACGCAACTTATCATTGACACTCTACTTCGACCAGTGGTCGCCCACTCGGCCTTGCAACGATTTGCTATACATACATTCCACAGTCTACTTACTCAACCATTTCATACTATTTCGTTTTGATCAACTATCTCACTTTCCACTTCTACATGGTTTCATTTCACTATAGGTATCTTATTTCATTTATCCTGCTAATGGAAAGCTCGACCAAGAACCCAGGGCTCCATTGATACCTTCAAGGTTTTGACACTGACTTTCCTTACCATCCTAACTGATCTATCCCATGATTTCTAGAATTGGGACTCTCCCGAAACAGGAGTCTTACTCAAACTCAAGCATTCTTCCTCTCCGAATCCACGAAAAGCTACCGTTAGACGACTCGTAATACTCTATACAACATTTCTTCTCTACGATGTATACGTACATCACATCACCATGACTTCTGATGAAACTTCCCCAATAAGGGGTCTCAGTCTACCCCTCAGGGATCTTGCTGACATTCTAAAGTACTGGAACACGACATAAACACTAGCTTTTGACTACCCCTTCGGAATAATAAGGCAGGTTAAGCACATACATGTACCTGTAAGTCCGCAATTACACTGGCCAGGTGGAATCTCAAACTTACCTTACATGACAGTCCTCGGTGCCCTATTAGTCCTATCTTTGTAATAGTGTCCTCCTAACGCATTTCATGTATCTACAATAGTGCCCTCCTAACGCATTTCCTGATTCTCAGTTGTGATTTCTACTCCCAAGTTTAAGTTTAGGCCCGTCCGGTCACCTAAATCCCTTAAACTATGGCTCTGATACCAATTGTAACAACCCAGTCTAAAATAGGCATGCAAATCATATAAATTAGAACATCCCAAAAATGGGTCCCAAAATTTCTTACATAAGTCTCATTTCCTTCCTCAATACTCTTTTCAAAAGTTCGCACACTTATCAAGGACAAACTACACAACACTGCGCCTATCGGCATTACTGTCAAGTTTACTACTTCCGATTTACTTACTTATTCCAGCATACTGTCTTCACCTCTCCACGTTAGCGTGGAGCACTGCCCACCAACATTACTCGCCCCTCTCTTCCTACAATTCTCAAGCTGCAAATGTTGTCTTATTACTATACATAACCAAACGGTTGCACTAAAATTCTAACTTAAGGCTTTCGACTAAATCGCCTCGAACTGACACCAGAGTTCGACGTCACTATACATTCTTTAAACTCCAACTTTTACTTTCTCAGACAATTCGTTCACACATAAGCAACAGCTCACATTCTATAAGGATTTCACATCTATTCCACCACATTTTGACTAATACATCCATCATCTTCTTTAAACTTCCAATGATTCCAAAATATACTTACTTAGCGACTCTTACAACTAAAAACACTTGGTTTTCTCCTTTGGGTAACTACCCACCACCACTCTGTGATGCTATCTCGAACATAACTAATCTGCCCACAATCAAGGATTGAACGATGATACGAGAGTGTTACCTGATTGATTGCTTGCGAGAACGAATTCCAACTGCTGATCCTTCTTCCAAAATCCAAGGTTGATGACTTTCTTCTCCAAAAGCTCAAAACCTTCAAAACCCCTTTTCTCTTCTTTCTTTCTCAACTTCAGCCGACACCCACCCCAAATCAGTAATAAGAACATTCTACTAGGGTTTTGGGCCCTTATATACTTCTTTACATAATTGCAAATTGACCCCTCAACTTCCATAAGTTAAGCACCAACACAAAAAGGCTTACAATCCTACTATTTTGGTCCGGGTTGTTACAGGTTTTGGAGAAGGAAGTTTCAGAGAAAGATTTGGAAGTGTATCTAAAGGTGATCGTTAGGGAATGAACTCCTAACAAAAAGTGGAAACTCTTCTTCTCACACGATCCTTTGTCTTTATGTATATGTGTATATCTATATGTGTATGCATGACACATACGTAGTGTATGTGTGCGTCATGTTAATATATGAATGTGTATGTATGTACTATGTGTGTATGTGTGTATATGTGTATATGTATGTATATGTGTGTATATATATATATATATATATATATATATATATATATATATATATATATATATATATATATATATATATATATATGAGTATGTATAAAAAGGTCAGGTTCAGGGAAAAACCGCAAAAAGATAAAAAAAAAAAACTAAGGAACACCATGATAACCGTTTATATGGACGGTATGCACCTGTGCATACAAGTAATTTGTAACATGTACACGTGCATAACATGTACACGTGCATAACATGCACTCGTGCATAAAAACCATAAAAGAGAGCTTCAAATATTTGTATGCACATGTGCATACTGTCCAAATGGACGGTTACCATGGTGTTCCTCATTTTTCTTTTTTTTGAGGTTTTCTCCTAAATCCCTCTCTCTATATATGTATGTATGTGTGTGTGTGTGTGTGTGTTTATATGCATATGAATGTACTGTATGCTACGACTAGTGATCCCGATGTGAGTAGCAACAATTTAAGCTTGTACGACAATCACTCAGCAGAGGTATGTTTCATATAGTACATATAATGTTCTTTTAATTATATATCGGCAACACCTTAATGGTTATTTATCAAATGTTGAATAATTACAGGTAAATACATTAAAAAGAAAAGTTGGCGAAGTAGAAAGAGAATCACAAGGTGTTTCTGAGCTAGCTAGAAAGGGATGAGAAAAATGGGCTACTAGAAAAATAGGGTAGGGTTGGAGCAACATCAACAGGAGAAATCTGAGACAAGCTAGCTCCGGACAAGACGCTAAGAGCATCTCCAATAGATTCTCTATAATTTATCTAAAATAGAGACTTGAAAGTCAAAATCTCTATAATGAATTACATTTAGCTCCAACACATTTTCTATTTTTGAGATTGAAACATCTATTATATTATTAAAATATTGTTAAATTTATCATCTCAATGCATTTTTTAATTGAATTTATATAAAATAATCATAACTCAACCTTATTGGTGGAAATGAACAAAAAGGAAATTTCTCTCTCTATCTAGCAAATTTTAAAGAATTCTTTAAACTTGAAGTTTTCTCTTTTCTCTATCTTAGAGAACAATATAGAGAAGCTGTTGAAGCAATATAGAGAACAAAAATACATTTTTCTCTATTTTAGAGAATCTGTTAGAGATGCTCTAACGGATCTATTTTATGCTTTCACGAAACAGTTTCGGTCTAGAATTGAAACCTTCCCCCTTTCCCGTACTAGATAGGATTATAGACATTTTGTAATAAATAATAATTTTGAATTGTGAAAACATATTTTATATTTTATGTTATTTTTACGGGAGATACGGTAATTTCAATTATTAAAAAAAACAAATTATTAGTGACAGATAACCAATGAAAATCTGTCGTTAAATATTATATAGGTCGTCCATGATCTGTCGATGAAAACCGTTGATGATCCATCGATATTTAAAGAACCATCAGTGATCCGTCTGTATTGCGGTCCGTCGGTGACGACTTCACTCACCCATGTCCTGTCAGACAGTATAACCGACGGGTTCCACTTTCAGTGACGGATTATCGACGAATTTTTTTGTTATGGAAACCCTCTTATTTTGTATTGAGGACAACAAAGAAATCATTATTTAAGACACTGCGTAAATCAAATTCCTCAAAAATTGAAACACGGCATATTAATAAGAGCATCTTTACTAGCAGGATTAAATTACAATCAGAAATTAAAACCCAATAACATAATTGCTGAGGATACGCTATTTGAAGGGTCATCTTAGATGGAAATTTCCATCAAAAATTTGGGTTTCAGCTTTCTAGGTTATGCTTAGACTAATTCCTTGACAAATTATGACCGTAAGATATTCGCACTGATTAAACTCAGTGGCCACAATTGTTTGGTACGCCTAGATTCGAACCCTCGACAAATAAGATATTCCACCACATCTCCGAGACCTTAACCACTATGCCACAACCCTTATGGTTCAAATTCAAGTTTTCGATGGAATCCAAAAGTTTTCAGACGGATAATGATGCATGCATAGTTGAATCATATTTTACCATTCAACGATTCATTCAGTTTATGATCGACTGGACTTTTTCGAACACGAATTACAAGCGCAATAAATCGAGTTTAAAGTAATTAACCACAAAAAAAGCGATTTATATAACCTTAGCATACGCTATTGGCTCCTTGCTAGGTGTTGGGGAAACTTTGTAATGATTAGACACATAATCCTCCACCACCACCTTCTTATATATCTCCTCCGTAGAATCACCTCCGACCACCGGTCCAATTTCACTCTTGGCCGGCGGGTTATAAAAATAAGCCAATGAATACCGTTCCACTTCGCTCTGTGCACGCACTCGATGCCATAGGCTTTTCAGTACTCCGTTGCTCATGATCTCGAGCAGATCTCCAATATTCACGACCAAACTTTTATCGTTGGGCAATTGAAGGGTGGTCCAGAGATTGCCTCTTTGCACTTGGAGGGCCCTTGTGGCTCCAAACTCGAGCAAGAGCGTGAGGGCACTAGCGTCAGAGTGCGGCAATATTCCTATGGCTAGGTCTGGTCTTGGACACGGCGGGTAGTAATTCACCCTAACCTTGATCTCACTTTGTTTCGGCTCAAAGTGTTGCAAGAAAGCATTTTTATCAAGTGATAAAGACTCTGCTAGGTCTTGAAGCAACCCATCGAGAACTTTTCTTGATTTTTCCACATAGTTTTCTATAGCTTGCCTGAAAGATATTAATGCATAACGAAATTAACTTGTACATATTACACTACCACAAATCTGAGTTTATAGTACGCCTAAAATAAAAAGCGTCATAATAGAGTGTTTTATAGGACCTTGGTTTATAAGACCAAACAAGAAAATGTTCTATCTAAAAGTGTTACAATAAGTTTATATAACACTATTCAGCGTCATAACAAAGTTTTTAGAACATTTTCAAAATAAAATGTCGCATTAGCTAATTTATAAAACGCTTTTGAAAAGTGTCTTATAAACTCATCTTTTTTAAGGACACTTGTGTTTATAAGGCATTTTTTCAAATACTGTCGTATAAATCAGTTAATAGGACGTTTTATTTGAAGAATGTTGTAAAAAACTTTTAAATTACGACGCTCAAAAAACTCCTATAAACTTTTTGTAACAATTTTAGATAGATAGTTTTTTTGTTTGATCCTATAAACTTTGGTCCTATAAAACACTTTATTAGGACACTTATATTTATTATGCGTCCTATAAACTCAATTTTGTTGTAGTGACATGTTACAATATAATAAAAGGAACTTAATTTAAGGAGATCTGATTAGCATCTGAACTTACCTAAAGTTTGCTGGTTTTTTAGGCCAAATCAAGAGGCCATTACTTGCTTCATCTGGATCCACAGGAGCTACTTTCATGGTGAGCCGATCAGTCCAATCCAAAGTTTGATCTTCAGACTTCACGAAGCTCTTGCCGTATCCCATGTTATCCACACTCTTATACGATCCAACGTTGGCCTTCTTCTCCTCAAAACTCAACTCGAAGAAACCTTTCACAACATCCTTCACATCACCCAACACCGTATCCTCCACTCCATGATTCACGATCAGAAACACACCCCATTCTTTGGCAGCCTCGGCCAGCCTTCGCATCTCCAACTCTCGGGTGATCACATCGCCTTGTAGTTTGGCTATGTCAATCACGGGAGGGGTTGCCGCGGGACAATTGATGGTGGAGGTAGGGTGGTTGTCCGGTGTTGTTGGTGGCAAGGCTATGAACCTCTTGGGGAAGTGATCATTGATGAGGCCTTGGCGTGCAAGTTCTTGAACCACAGGAATCTTGATGGTTTTAAGCTCACCATTTTGGTCGATAAAACTGACTTCATGAGAGTAAGTACTTTTGTATTCTACATTGATCGACATGATTAATTGGGGATTTGAACAATGTGGGTGTTTTCTGAAAATATATTTTTGGTCAAAATTTTGTTAATAGCATCAAGAAATTAGACAACAACATGTGGGACATGTGAATCTGTATGTGACATGGGAACAATCTGTTTAAATATTACTATATTTATTTTGTTTTTGGTGAAGATTGCTAAATATGTATAATATATTATGTATGGATCCAAAATTTCAGTATGTATAAGTTTCAATAAAAATACTTAATAATTAAATAAAGATTTTAAATTTGGATAATGTTGTGAAAACAAGACAAAATTTGATAATCTAACCGAAAAGTCAAACAACTCCAAATCTTCAAATAACAAAATCACCCAAGTTAAAAACAAAACAAAAGGTGTTGGTAATGATCAACTATTAGCATAATAAAGAATGTCTAGCAACATATCTACAACTAGTATTATACTCGTCCGTTGATCGGGTAAAAAACAGGAAAAAAATCATTCATAAGTACTCTAATCTAAAAATACGATTTAGCATACAATCCTAAGATTAATTTAATAAACCAAGATGAAAACATAGTGAAATAATTTGTTGATCATACTCCTCCATCACAAACATCTATGGAAAACACAAATAAACCTATTGACATATGATGACCAACGGCAAAAGTTTGTCTTCTACCAAAACAAAAAGATACAACAAATTGCAGCATTCAAACCGAAGACCTCCTAAACTATAACTCTACTTGGAGTATGCAACTGCATCAATTCCAGTCTCTTTGCCAACATGCCAAGTCCATACACACCTCTGCATTATCGCTGGATCATCGTCCAACAATTCTGCCAATTGCTTTCCATGTCCACCATATTTTCATAAATACACGAACAAACACTTGATGAATATTTCAAATATTATTTATTTATTTATTTATTTAACGCTTACCTCATTTGCATCCAACTCTGTGAAGAAATTGTCAAGCAAGCTACGTTTAGCCTCCCACACTTGACAAAACACAACAGACTTTGATATGGAGTGTCTTAGAGTCCCGACCACCATATAGACATAAGATAACACATTCGATCTTGGTTTGATAAAGTCAAAACGTTAACATCCATATAGTATCATTATCATTTGGTTGCTTCATTGTGTTACTTACCAATTCGACGAAGATAAGAATCATTATATCGATCGAAAGATGGTTCTTCATGATTCCTCAAGAAACTAAGGGGCCATTTACTAAGCGTTACCATGTCACTTTAACTTAGCTGATGGACATGCAAGGACCGAGAATCTTACCCGGTAAGTGATGGTGACGATTTTTTCCCGGTTAGCGCTTGCGGATAAACTGTTGCATACATTGCTATTTTAATGGATAAGAATCTTAGCTAGTAAGAGTATTGACTTTACAAGTAAGTGCTTATCGGGTAAGCTAAACAACCCTAAGTAATGAAGTATCAAGATGAGATTACATATTACATCAAGAAAAGAGATCAAGAAAGGAGATGGACAGAGATTGAACATAAATGGGACATTTATTTTTTTGCGACAATTCAAGCTAAATTACATGCATGCTTGAATATTCTCGCTCATTGTGTTTAAAATTGATTGATGTTATTGACAATTCTCATTGTAGAAAATGAGAAAATCATAGATCCTCCATTTGTAATGTCTAGTTGACATCTAATCACCCCCATGTAATATCTAGTCAAGAGAATAATCACATTCACGCTATTATACCTGTTGAAGCACCGTTAGGTACAACACCTCTAGCCAAGGTTCCATCAGAAAGTGTAACATCAACCTGAAGCCATTAGTTTCAATTAGCAGTTAGTTTAACTATATCAATATCAACTCATATACATGATCATGAAAATATCTAGAAATTGTAATACTCGGTAACATCATAAACATATAATCATAATATAAACATAAACCACATTCGCATAGTTTTCTAATAGAAAATGTTAGAATTGCGTATTGTAAAAGGATCATACACTTTAGTTGGAATGTATGCAACTCTTTCCTTTGCCAAGTCAAATTTAATAGGACGGTGAATTAAGGATTCCCTGTTAAGCTTGAGGGCCTGCAAATAGAAGCATATTTATTAGTCATATAGATTTCAAGATCACCCCTGACTGTGCAACATAGACAACCATAACTAAGCATGATAATGCCTTCCACTCCAACAGCTTTTGCAGCAACTAAAGACCCATCAATGTCCACTTCCCTGTACTGCAGATGTAATATAGAAAATAAATCAATTCCTAACACAAAAGCCTTTACAAGCAATTATTCAAAGAAAACTAAACAGCGAGTCAAAATATGCAAAACTAATTCACCCAGGATAAACGCCGATAGTGTATGAACTCAAAGAAGAATATGATATTACCTCATTCTCAATAACTGCAATCCGTTTACCGTGATCAGCTGTAAGTATATGGTTCAATAATGTTGTCTGTTTAAAGGACATGATGAAGTTATCATTAGCTACAATTGTCAAAATTTTCTGAAAGCCAAGGCTTAAGCTCACTTTGTTCTCTTTACCGTTTTATCTTTTGCGATTCTCCAAATCATCCCTCTCTCGTACTTGGTGTCTGTAAATGACAATTAGTTCCACCATTTTCATCCTTAATCGTATGGAACACAAAGCTAATTTAGAGGAGGTTTGGAGAGAACCGTCGATTCAGTGGAGTTGTAGATCTCACTACATGTGTACTCGATAATTTGGAGGTTGCCAAAGCCTTCAAACCAGAACCAGACACATACAAGTTTCAAAATCAAATCATTAAATTCAATACATGGCATATAGCTTGACATAATTTTGGAATTTAGTCTTCAAAATTATACTCAAAGTGATCACACGTATAAACATTACTACGAAAAAGAGTAATCAAACTGTAACTAACATTTGTAAACATCCGTGAGATGCTATTACTTGAACATTTTCTGCCCTTCTTTAACTTGCAAATTTGAGAGTAAAAAAGAGGTTTTAGGCTCGATACCTTCTGAATTTTGAGAAGAAGGAATCAATCGAGGAGAATCATCAAAGAGGCGAGGCAGAGATCGTGAATGCACAGGGTACAACCATAAAAGAAGCACCATCCACATCCCCATCGATCAACATCTTCCTTGACATGATTAGAATACTAAATCCACATAAAATTGCACAAGGTATTAACAACCGATCAATGATTTGTAATATATCCATTTCCTAATTATCCGATACTCGAACGGGATGTAAAAAATTCAATGAAATTGAAAGAAAAAAAATCAGATCCAAAACATACCACGTATAACAGTAGCCTAAAATTTATCACGTAATTTTAGCTTTTTTGTACAAAAACGATTCCGGATTAATGAAATACTGAATTTGAGACTTCCTAACGATTTACAAACATCGAATTTGAAGGAAATGATAGGAGCAACAATACTAAAATATACATAAGAAATATCAAATATGAAGTATGAATTTCACAAAAAATTACCTCTGTAGAGTTGAAAGAACGACTAAACGTGATCAATCCGGTGTTGGGGTAAGGAAGAATCGGTAATGAAACATCAAGATAATTTTTATTATAGAATACCAAATATTACATAGGATAGAAAATATACAACATATTACATATATATATATAGAGAGATGCTAAACAATGCTGCTGTTCAGAAGAGATGTAATTGTTCATGAAGACGGTTGAGAACTTGGGAGTGACTGTCATTGACCATTAACTTCCATATCAGTTATAAAAACAGAAACTGTCACTGAATCAGTCTAGCTTATACTTCCAACAGTCCCCCTTAAGCTAGACAGATTCCATTCCCAGGCTTTCTTTCAAACGATTGAAGTTTCCAACCTGGAGTGCCTTAGTGAAACAGTCCGCAATCTGGTCCTTTGTACCACAGAATTCTACAATGATTTCTCCATCATTAATGAGATCTTGTATAAAGTAATACTTTATACGTATGTGCTTACTCTTACCATGAAATACTGGGTTTTTGGTTAGAGCAATAGCGGACTTATTATCGCAGAGAATTTTTGTAGGACTAATCGGATCAAACCTTAATTCCTTCAAGATAGCCCGTAACCACAAAGCTTGGCAACCTGCGATAGATAGGGACATGTATTCTGCCTCTGCAGAGGACAGGGCAACAACATTTTATTTCTTGGATTGCCAAGATATTGCCCTAAATCCAAGGTTGAAAATGTACCCAGCAGTACTCTTACTATCATCTAGGTTCCCTCCAAAATCACTATCACTGTATCCCTTCTCAACTTTCTCATAAATGATACCATGATCAAGAGAGCCTTTTATAAACCTCAAAACTCTCTTACCTGCTTCCCAATGACAACTTTTAGGAGACTCCATAAAGTGACTAAGTAAACTTACAGAAAATGCGATGGCGGGCCTTGTTGCGATTAAGTACATAAGGCTTCCAATAAGTCTTCTATAAATGTTGGAATCCACAGCCTTCTCTGGAGAATTCTTAGATAATCTTAACCCAAATTCCATGGGAGTAGAAGCAGGAGTCGAATTATTCATGTTGAATCTAGTGAGGAGCTCCTTTGCGTATTTTTTTTGGCATATAGAAATCTTATATTTCTTCTGCTTTACCTCTATTCCCAAGAAATATCTCAGTAGCCCCATGTCAGTCATTTCGAATTCTAACTTCATGGAATCTTTGAATCTCTCAATCATTCCATATAACCCACCTGTAAAAACAAGATCGTCTACATAAAGGCAAACTATTAGTAAGTCACCTTCAACTTCTTTAATGTAAAGCGTATGTTCATGGCTGCATTTTTTGAAATCATTCCGTAAGAAATATCCATTAATCATGTTGTACCAAGCACGCGGTGCTTGCTTTAAGCCATATAAGGCTTTCTTTAATTTACAAACCTTATCTTCTTCTCCTTGTTTTATATAACCCGCTGGTTGTTCAATAAAGACTTCTTCTTTCAAGAATCCATTCAAGAAAGCGGACTTAACGTCCATCTGATGCACTTCTCATCCTAACTGAGCGGCTAAACCCAAAACCAATCGAATTGTTTCAAGTCGTATCACTGGAGCGAAAACTTCATTGTAATCTATTCCAAACCATTGTTTGTACCCTTTTACCACTAGACATGCCTTGTATTTGTCAACTTCTCCCCTTTCATTAAGCTTGGTTTTATACACCCATTTGACCCCTATTGGTTTCTTATTTCTTGGAGGATCTACTAATTCCCATGTATCATTCTTAAGTATGGCTCTTATCTCCTCATCCATAGCATTCTTCCATTCTTGTTCTTTGAAAGCTTCTTCAAAACTAATAGGATATGCGTCTGAAAACAAGGCAAAGTCTGCGACGTCATCAAAGTTCAATTGTTGAGTGCTTTGATACAAGTCTCTCATGGTTCTATATTTTCTTGGTGGAGTTTCTGGTGTAGATAAGGTGTTGTCCCCATGTGAAGATAAAATGTTTTGTGGTGTTGGAGGAGTACTTATTTCTTCAGTTGAATCACTTGATGATCCTTCATAACTCGTATTGGTAGGATTATGAATATTATCTTCATCAATAATAGAGTCGTTTCCCTTGTTATCATTATGTCCTTCATCCCAAGTTTTATTTTCATCAAAAACCACGTCCCTGCTAATAATAACCTTCTTTGTATTGGGATTATACAACTTATATGCCTTTGATTTCTCGCTATAACCAACGAATATAGCCTTCTCAGACTTGTCGTCTAATTTGGTTCTCTTTTGTTCAGGTACGTGAGAATAAGCCACACACCTGAAAACTTTAAGGTGTGTTACATTGGGCTTAAAACCACTCCAAGCTTCCTGGGGTGTCATGTTGAAAAGGGCTTTAGTTGAGGTTCTATTCATAAGATATGTAGCACAGGCCACGGCTTCAGCCCAAAAAGTATTGCTCAGACTTTTGCTCTTCAACATGCTCCTAGCCATCCCTATAATCGTCCTATTTCTCCTTTCTGCTACCCCATTCTGTTGGGGGGTGTATCAAGTAGTCAACTGGTGTTGAATCCCATTCTCCTTCATGAAATCTTGAAAGTAGGTGGCATTGTACTCACCCCCACAGTCTGATCTAAGTGTCTTAATTTTGTGATCACTTTGCTTTTCAACAAAGACTTTAAACGTCCTAACAATCTCAAATACTTCTGACTTTTCTTTTAAAAAATAAACCCATAACTTTCTACTATAATCATCGATAAAAGTGAGTATGTACCTGTGACCACCAAGAGACGTTGTCCTCATTGGACCACACACATCTGTGTGGACAAGTTCTAAAGGCTTAGTTTCCCTCCAAGCCTTGTCTTGTGGAAATGATTCTCTGGTGTGTTTGCCTAACAAACAGCCTTCACACACATCTTCTGTCTTGGTGATGTTTGGCATCCCATGAACGAGATTGTGCTTGCACATGTAAGTGAGGGCTCCAAAATTTGCATGGCCGAACCTTTGATGCCATAGTAATGACATTTGTTGTGCTGTCATGTTAAAGGCAAAGGATATGTTATCCTGAAATCTTACAGGAAACATCCTATTCGAAGTCATGGTGATATTTCCAAGTATGTTCCCATTTGATTCTTTAATCACGCATGATAAATTCTTAAAGTGCAAATCGTAACCTTTTAACCCAGGAACAAGATAAACATCTTGAATGGTTTTCTTTCCATTCCTTGTCTGTACTGATATTGTTCCACTGCCTTGTACACTTAGTACTTTATCGTCTCCTGTTCGAACCTCTTTTCTAACCACATCGTCCAATTTCACAAACAGATCTTTGTTGCCTGTCATGTGCTTACTACAACCACTATCTAAGTACCAAACGTCATCTATATGTGTCACGTGTGCAGTCAAAATCATAAACATGGTGTCTTCTTCCTTGTCGTCCTCTCTATGAATGAAGCTTGACCCTCTTTCTTCTACCAATCTCTTTCTACAGAACCTGAAAGTATGACCATACTTCTGACAGTAGTTACACTGAATTTGTGAAAAAGGTTTCCAACGGCCTTTACCTTTGTTGGGATTATTTGATTGTTCATCCTTATTTGGCTCCAGGTCCTTATTTTTGTCATTAAAATTTCCACGGTTTGCAGTAGATTGGAGTTGAAATGCTTGTTCAAAAGGAGTGGAATCAAACTGCTTCATTTGTAGTTCGTGAGACTGTAATGTGCCAAGTAATGCTTCCAACGAAAGAGTTGAAAGGTCTTTCGATTCTTCAATTGCCACGACTATATATTCAAATTTTCTTGTGAGACTCCTTAGGATCTTTTCAACGACTCTTGTATCATCTATTTTGTCCCCATTCAATCTTAACTGATTCAACAAGAGAATTACACGATTGTAGTAATCCTCTACTGATTCAGACTCCTTCATCTTAAGATTATCAAACTCACATCTCAATGTTTGCAACCGAACGACCTTTACCTTCTCTTTCCCTCGATACGTTTTATGAAGCATGTCCCAGGCCTCCTTTGATGTAGCAGATGCAGATATTCTTTCAAAAATGTTTTCATCTACTGCTTGGTAGATTAAAAACAATGTTTTCTGTCTTTTTTCTTGCTTTCTTTATTTTCTGAAAGTTGTTGGGTTGTTGCTTGAGTATTTGATGGTATTTCTTTGTAACCATCTTCGATTATATTCCACAGATCCTGTGATTCAAATAACACTCGCATCTGTATACTCCAATGGTAATAGTTTTTACCAATGAGTTTTGGAAGTATGGGCTGGAACGAATTCGAAGATTGCGAGGCCATAATGTTGGCTCTGATACCACTCTGTTGGGGTAAGGAAGAATCGGTAATGAAACATCAAGATAATTTTTATTATAGAATACCAAATATTACATAGGATAAAATAGAAAATATACAACATATTACATATATATATATAGATGCTAAACGATGATGTTGTTCAGAAGAGATGCAACTGTTCATGAAGACGGTTGAGAACTTGGGAGTAACTGCCATTGACCATTAACTTCCATATCAGTTATAAAAACAGAAATTGTCACTGAATCAGTCTAGCTTATACTTCCAACATACAGTAGGGTTTAACTTGTTTTGAAATAAATTAAAATCAACCTAGTTCAGAATCTAAGGGTTTGAATAGCAATCTGCCACGCAGTCGAGTAGTCGTGATTACTGCATGCTTTAATGAGATTGAGAGTGATTTGCTTTAATGAAATCCGTTGAAAAATTGGAAAACTTTGATTTTTTAATAGAACTTTGTGGCAAACTTTTAATAAAAATTACATTTTTGTGGATCTTTTTCGCAATTCCTCTCTTCGAATGTTTATTCATGTCAACTTGGACTTTAGTGGGTTTTATGTTGGCTTAGTGTTTCGTATTGGGTTTTAGTATGTCTTGACTGTCTTATCCAAATCACTACACAACACATGCATATATGTAATAAATACATAGACACAAACACGTAATAAGTCACATTATGTCTTATTTTAGTAAGTGGGTCTTTGTTGTCTTCAGTTCTCGTTCTTGAAGAAAAGGAATCACATATAATGGCAAAACCCATGGATCTAACTTGCAAACATCAGTTTCTCGGATGATGGAGGCTAGCAAAGGGTGAGATTGTACCTTAAGCTTTATGTATTGTACCACAAGTTCTTCTTTTGTTAGGTGATACAATCACAATAAAGGGTTTTTACTTTTTACAACAAAAAATGAAAAGAGAAGCCATTTATGTAACTTTAGCATACATTATTGCTTCCTTGCTAGTTGTTGGCGAAATTTTGTAATAATTAGACACATAGTCCTCCACCATCACCTTCTTATATATCTTCTCCGATGGATCATCTCTGACCACCGGTCCAATTTCACTCTTGGCCGGCGGGTTATAAAAATAGCTAGGCCAATGAAAACCGTTCCACTTCGCTCTGTGCCCGCACTCGATGCCATAGGCTTTTCAACACTCCGTTGCTAATGATTTCGACCAGATCTCCAATGTTCACGAGCAAACTGTTATCATCGGGAAATTGAAGGGTGGTCCAAAGCTCGTCTTTTTGCACTTGAAGGGCTCTTGTGGCTCCAAACTCAAGTAAGAGCGTGAGGCCACTAGCATCCGAGTGCGGCAAGATTCCTAAGGCTAGGTCTGGTCTGGGACACGGCGGGTAGTAATTCACTCTAACCTTGATCTCACTTTGTTTCGGCTCAAATTGTTGCAAGAAAGCATTTTTATCCAGTGATAACGATTCTGCTAGGTCTTGTAGTAACCCATCGAGAACTTTTCTTGATTTTTCAACATATTTTTCTACAGCTTGCCTCTAATAAATGTGTCAATAATTGTATTACAATTTTATAAAAAGAACTTAAAATTTTAAGTCACTGCTATAAAATTGAGTTTATAGGACGCCTAAAATAAATAAGCGTCCTAATACAATACTTTATATTGACCTCCGTTTATAGGACCAAACAGAAAAGCGTTATATCTAAAAGTGTTATAATAAGTTTATAGAACGTTTTTAAGCGTCATACAAATATTTTCGGACATTTTCAAAATAAGGTGTCGTATTAGCTAATTTTATATGATGTTTTTAAGAAGTGTATTATAAACCCATTTTTTTAGAGAACAGTTGTGTTTATATTACACTTTTTCATAAAGTGTCCTGTAAACTAGTTCATAGGACGCTTTATTTGAAAAAAATGTCGTAAAAAACTTCTTACGACGCCTAAAAGCGTTCTAAACTTTTTGTAACACTTTTAGATAGAACGTGTTTTTGTTTGGTCCTCTAAAACAATCTATTAGAACGCTTGTTTATTTTAGGTGTCCTATAAAACACTCTAGTAGGACGCTTGTTTGGTATTATAAAACACTCTATTAGGACGTTTGTTTATTTTAATTGTCCTATAAACTCAATTTTATTGTAGTGACTTACCTAAAGTTTACTGGTTTTTTAGGCCAAATCAAGAGGTCATTAGTTGCTTCATCCACAGGAGCTGCTTTCATGGTGAGCCGATCAATCCAATCCAACGGTTGATCTTCAGACTTCACAAAGTTATTGCCGTATCCCATGTTATCCACGCTCTTATACGATCCAACATTCGCCTTCTTCTCCTCAAAACTCAACTCGAAGAAACCTTTCACAACATCCTTCACATCATCCAACACCATATCCTCCACCCCATGATTCTCGATCACAAACACACCCCACTCTTTGGCAGCCTCCGCAGCTCCAACTCTCGTGTGACATCATGTTGTAGTTTCGCTATGTCAATCACCGGAGGGGTTTTGATCACGGCGGAAGTAGGGTGGTTGTACGGTGGTGGTATTGGGGGCACGGCTATGAATCTCTTGGGGAAGTGATCATTGATGAGGCCTTGGCGTGCAAGTTCTTGAACCACAGGAATCTTGGTGGTTTTAAGTTCACCATTTTGGTCGATAAAACTGACTTCATGAGAGTGAGCACTGTTGTGTTCTTCATTGAAAGACATGATTAATTGGGGATTTTGAACGATGTGGCTGTTTTAAAAATATTACCATACCAATTTGTGGTCAAAATTCCTTAACAACAATGAAAAAAGACTGAATATGGGACCCATTAATCTGTATGTGACATGTGAACAATCTGTTCAAAGGATTACTATATTTATTTTGTTTTGTGTGAAAATTGCTAAATGTTTATAAATAAAATTATGTCTTGATACAAATTTGTATTGTATAATATTTCAACAAAAATAGAGTATTTAATAATGAATTGTAGTGATTAGGGGTGAACATTGAAACCGGGAGATCACTCCGATTACATTAGAAGCTAGTGCTGAATCTATATCTATATCTATATATATATATATATATATAAGCAAGATGGAGAGTTGCTTATGTGGCATCATGAGAAGCCATCATTCACATTTTTCTATTTTCTCATAATTTTGATTTTTTAAACAAAAAGCTTCTCATAATGGACCATTCTACCCCTAAATGAAAATTGTGTATTTCATTATATGAAGGTTTCTTTGGTAACTTCAATTCCAATTTAATTAGCTTTAATTTCTAAACCATCTAACTTCTTATAGACATTAATACTACTCTCTTCATTTTTCTGTTTATTAATTAGAATAACCTACAACAACATTTTATATAAACTACAACTTAATGCTCCATAAGATGGAATTAACAACTTTTATGTTCTATACTATGTTGCATTAGGTTTGTATATTTGTTTGTTATTTCTTCTATGTTCTATACTTTTCGTCGATATTGTTGCCCATCTTCATAAAATTTCCAGGTAATGATTTTCGTCGTTTTTTATATAGTTTTGATATGTGTATATGTGTGTGTCTTCCCAATCAATATCATTGTTTTTTTTCTATAAAAAAATTGCATACTTTTTTAATGTTTTGTGTGTTTTACATATTTTTGTTAAATAAGTTTTTGGTTTTTCATTCGATTTAGTTACAACTGTTACCTTGGTTTTTGTTGTGAATTTTTCTTATCATTCTTTTATGTCTACATAGTTTATTATTTTTCAATTTGTAATATTATAAGAAAAACACATGAGAAGACATTTTCTAGACATCTCAATCCCAAATTTCTTCTTCTTTTTTCTCTCAAATTTTGCATTTTTTATGTAGTTATTAACAAAATGTTTAATTAATTAATTAATCTTTTCATGTTCTTTGTTTACACCTAAATTATTTTATTTAAGTTATGTCACATTTTTTATTTTTTTCACATAACATTCAAGGAATCTATATAATCAACATATTTAAAAACTCATTATATAAATGAACTTACGATCAATATGTATACTCCTATTTAGATGATAATTGAATATAATAATATATGTATTTTTAATAATAAAATGATATAATTAATATAAATAAGTATTTGAAGATGACTATTATTCACATCAATATAATACCTTATGATAATTGTCGGTTATATTATTTACATAACGCTCTTTATATATATATATTATTTTAAAAACAATATATTTAAATGACATGCCACACGAGTTTTAATTTTTTTGTACTACAATATGTATATATATTGATATGTATTATTTTCAAATAAAATTAAATATCTAAAATTTGAGTTAGTATATAAAATAATCAATACATTAAATTAAAAAATTATTATTATTTAAAGTCTTATTAAAATCAATATATAAATATAAATGACATTAGAACCGATATATATGAATAAAATTAGAATAAATATACAATTAAATACTTATTATTAACCCTTTCTTTAATAAATGAAATACTTATTACCTTTAATATCATTAAATAAATTTACTTTATAATCAAATACTTATTACTAACTCTCTTGTTAATAAATAATACACTTATTACATTTAAGCTCACTAATTAAATCAATACTTATTACATTTAATATCACTGCTAAAATCAATATACATAAAATAAAAATTATTATGAATCAATATATATATAGTCAAAATTATAGTCAAAACTAAAACTTATTATTATCAATATAGCAATATGTACAAAAAACAATAGAAACACACACACATGTATATATATATATATATATATATATATATAAATCAGAATAACCAAATATATAAAATTAGAAAGAACAACTTATTACAATCATCAATATATAATTATTTCAATTGCATTTTTTAATTTAAATTGAAATCAAACTATGTATAAAAATGAAATTAGAATTAATATAATATGTTTCATTTTACATAATATAAATAAAACTCTTTTTTCAAGATTCTCTACTAAGAAACTAAGTTAGGAATAATCACTCTCAAGCAAATAAAAAAAACCTCGAACAAAAAAAATTTAACAATTCAATTAGGCTTGATATACTCTGAGTGGTCACAATACTGACGACTTGTGTTACTCTTTCGTACAACCATAGGTTGGGAAAGGGGACTTCATAGAGAACTTTTAGCCGAAGTTGCAACAAGTACATTATAACATATGTAAGCAATTTACCAAAATTCCCTACAACTAAACAAAACTACGTAGCAATATTATGGTTGCATGGTGAATATAATTATTTTAAGAGAATATATGTTAGGGATAAATCGATATATTACGAGTTATGACAAACAATACTAATTATACACGTCATTATTATAATCAATAGTGTCACTAACTTCTTTTATTATTTTGAGAGTTTGATTATGTAGAACTTCTTAGCTATTGTTTAGTTATATATGTCAAAAAAATAACTAAGAATTATGAACAACTTCATATGAAGTGTAATATTGATTCTTATTATTTTGATACATATATGATCATCGACCTATTTAACTTCAATATTTTTTCTAAAGAAATTATCACTACCGCGCAACGCACGGTACCGAACCCTAGTTTACATAGAGGCAAATGACTCTTTGAAAAAGAGATTGAAAGACTTCGAATAGAACGACTCTATTGAATCGATTGGTGCCATTTCTTCTCTTGTAGGCTGGGCAATAGATTCATCATAGCCATGTCTGATGAAAGAGCCACCTGCTGACCTGGTGTTGACGAACAAGTTCCGAAAGCATGCGAACAAGACTTGAGATCGCGGCTCGTACCAGTAAAGCTTTACCTGCTTTTGGACCGGAACCACTTTGGAACTGCCGGTTCCAGAACCGGAACCGATGTGATTGGTTTCGGTTCCTAATATACGGAACCGATTAAGACTGGTTATGGTTTTGGTTCTCATTTTTTTTGGAACCGTTACCCGCTGGGTACCCAGGCCCGCTATTTTTTAATAAAAATTATTTATATATTTATTATATTTATATATTTATTATAATATTTAATGATTTGGTATTAGTTTTGTACCTTTGTTAGGTGTTTTATTCGTTTTCATCCAAGTGTTTTATTTGAGGTGTTGACGTAAAGACGTGAATTGTTATGGAAGTCGTTTTGTTGATGTCAATACTCGAGAGTTTATAATTTATTTATGTAATAATTAGTTTTTATCGGATTAATTTTCACAATTTGTTTATTTATTACTTTATGTTGGTACTTTATAGTTTGCAATAAACTTAAAATTACAATTTTTATTGTATAAATTGTTAAAAAACTGACATTGGGTACCCGGAACCGGAACCGACGGTTCTAGGACCGGTTCCAAAATATAGAGAACCGATGTAAGTGGTTCTGATTCCGATTCTGGTTCCATAAAATTTAGTAGGATACCCAGTTATGCTCAGTAGTGATGCTGTTGTGAAAGGGAAGATAGTATTTAACAATTAATCTAACAAAGTGTCAAATCTTTAAATAACAAATAACCCAAGTTGAAACAAAGAAGAAAAACAAGAAATGGTTGATAATGATCAACAACTAAAATAATAAATAATATCTAATAGGAAAATTAATTCAGATAGTTAATTTATATTCTTATACTATACTACAATAAATTTGAGTTTATAGGACGCTTAAAATAAATAAGCGTTCTATTAGAGTGTTTTATAGGATCTTAGTTTATAGGTTCAAACAAAAAAGTGTATTATCTAAAAATGTTACAATAAGTTGACGTTTTTGAGCGTCGTAACAAGGTTTTTGTGACATTTTCAAAATAAAGTATCGTATTAGCTAACTTCATAGGACGCTTTTTAAAAATGTCTTATAAACATCTTTTTAGGGGGCACTTGTGTTTATAAGACACTTTTTCAGATAGTGTCTTATAAAATAGTTAATAGAACGTTTTATTTAAAAAATGTTCTAAAAAACTTGTTACAACTTCTAAAGACGACCTATAAACTTTTTGTAACACTTTTAGATAAAACATTTTTTTATTTGGTCCTAAAAACTTTGGTCCTATAAAATATCCTATTATGGCGCTTATTTATTTTAGGTGTCCTATAAACTCAATTTTGTTGTAGTGTTAAGTTAGTATTTTAGTCATGTATCTATCATTTTTACCAATATGTCACCACTTCTGTAATTTTCAGTTCCAGGCCAGCAATTTACAGATCTAGATCTGCAATCTTTATATATCAACCATATTAACTATAATTTTTAATGGGTGGATTAAGGTACAATTTTCTACGTCAAAATCAGGTTAAATTATGCATTAAAAATATTAAAAACTACAAGTAAAATGAATGAATGTAGGGAGAAATCTCTTAAATTATTATAATGTATATAGCAATATACATGGATACATTTAACTTATCCCTTGTATAAAAATCCAGAAAAACTATAAATGAAAGACGTCAACAAATGTTCCACTTTATTGATTGATGGTTACAATACTTGAATAGATGATATCAAGATAACGTGATTAGCCGTACTTAGTGGCGGATCCAGAATTTTTTTCTGGTGGAGGCATCTTTAAGATAGCTTAAATACCCGTAAAGTTGTCCGATGTATTTTTAGCCTAAATTCAACGTTATTTTTTTGTTGATTTTTAAGTTTTTTTTATCGATTTCAAGAGACGTTTTTGGTTTTTTAGTCGATTTCGAAAGTTAATTTTGGTTTTTTTGTTGATTTCGAGACACATTTTTTGGTTTATGGAGTCCTGGACGAAAAATTAGTGGGAGGACATTAAGGTATAAAACTAACTACAAAATTTATTGTTTTTCCTTTTTCATTGGGGGCTTTCCCCCACTAACCACCAATTAGATCCGCCCCTGGCCGTCCGTACCCTTGAGTGACTTGTTTGTATGCTCTTATGTGACAAGCTATTATATATGGGATCTAAATTTCAAAGTTTATTTATGGAGTTGTCAAAACTCGAAACCCCATTGTATCGATTCGATTCGATTCGATTATAAATGCCTTTCCAATAATCAAAAAGCTTTTCGAACATAAAATTACGTAAGTTATCACTTTCATAAAGAAAGTAGAAGAAAAGGATTTTCCAAACTACAAGTTTCTTTTGTATGTGTCTTCCTATCGCCACAAAACATTGTATATAACCAGGTTATTCATATAGTAAGTTCCGTAAAATGTAAATGTACCTTGATTAGATTTTTATTTTGGTAACAAATTTTTAAAACTTTTATTTTAGTATCTAAAATGTGATATATATATATATATATAGGGGTGGGTTCAAATGAGGAGATGATCAAAATAAGAAAAACAAGGGAGTAATCTGGACCATTAATTTATACAATCCACGGCTTAAATCTTCAATGGCATGTTTTGTAATTTCTATGCAATTGAAATTACTTTTCCACAGGGGTAATAATAAACGAAGGGTATTTTAGTAAACTTACTAAAATTATGGATATGCACAATAACTTAAACGAGATACTGGAATCATTATCAAAATTCAAAACCCACCTCGTTCAAAACCCTTTCCGATCAAAACCCTTTTTCGATCAAAACCCTTATCGTTCGCTTTCGCTTCCGATTTCAGAACTTCCACGTCAAATCTTCGACGAATATTGGAGATTAAAAGTCTAAATTCGTTCAAACGACGTCCAGAATCTGAAAACAACGAAGATTACAACAACAAAAATTATGGATTCAACAGGTATGAAGTTTTCAGTGCATGTTCAATTTTAGGGTTTTTAAATGTATACAAAAGTGTTCATGGTGATGTTTTCGTTTGTTTCTACTTCAAGAACGTCGAAAAAGTAAGAAAATAGCAAAAATCGTTGCTACGGGTGAAGTCGATGAGATAGAAAGTAGTAGATAGATCATCAAATCATTTCCTCCTTTGAAATTGATGATGTTACCAGTCATATATGATTTAGATGTTAAACATAAATCTATGCGTAGGATTTTGTTCGTTTGATGATTGATTAATGTGTTATTAATAATATGTGATCTGATTCAGATTGGTACTCTTTTTAATCACAAATGATTAATAATGATTAGGTTATTAATCATATGTGATTTCCTGTGTCAAATGTACATGTTACCCCCAACCCATTTCCTCCTTTAAATGTATACAAAAGTGTTCCTGGTGATGTTTTTTGTTTGTTTCTACTTGAAGAACGTCGGAAAAGTAAAAGGATAGCAAAAACAGTTGATAAGGTGGAAGTAAATGAGCGTGGAAAGGCATCAAATCCAATAGAAGGTATAATGGTTTGTAGAATCATATGTGATTGTTATCTGTGAGTTGAATCATATGTGATTTAGGGATATAGTGGTTTGTTTAGGTAATGTTATTAATCATCTGTTTAGTAAAGTTTTATTTTATTAATGTGGCAATGATATGAAAAGTGAAAATTGTAAAGTTTCACTCTGAGAGTTGCTAAGTTGAATGTGATAGTTTTTAAAATTTGTAACTAGCTCTTTGTCATATTTTTTTTCTTTTTTTACCGTTTTTATTTCGATTGCCTATGAAAAAAGTAGATATGAAAAGAAAAAGTGATCATTGGGCTTCAACTCTTTAAGTAGACATTCGCTGAATAAGGGCCTTGATGTTGCCAGGATTCATATTGGTCCAACAATACCAATGCTATCCACCTCGATATTTTGTATCCAAAATTGAATACTACATTTTAACATCTTAAAACTTAGGGTTAAATATATGAAATAAAATCTATTTTCACGATATATATATATATATATATAGGATGATAATTAAATAAGAACTATAAATATATAGGGGTTAAATCTAGTGAGGACCAAAAAAAGGTTAAGAACTTAAGGACTAATCTAATACATTGATTAGAATAATTCAATGCTCATTAAAGAAAAAAGATCATTTGTAATAAAGGGGAAAAATAAGGGTATTATTGTCAATTTGTAATGAATTTTGAGGGTTATAATAGAGATTCATTTAATAAATTCAAATAAATAAAACCATGGACTCCAAAGAAACATTAATAACAACATAATTTCTCCTCATTCATACGATTCCTTTAATCGGATTCATCGGTTTCATCTCCGTGCGATTGATGCAGATCGATAATGGCAAAAGACAACAAAAATCTTGCTTTGCAGAAGATGAGAATCAAAGGTAAACAACTATTTCACTCAAATCCTTACACCTTTAACATTTAGGGTTTTATTACCATTTGAAATCGATTTCTTGATCTACAGTTGGTAGAAAAAGCGAGAGGTTGGTGGAGAAAACAAATACATCTAGCAATCTTGAAGATGACATCGATAATGCGAAAAAACAAAGTGTGATGTCTAAAAAAGGTATTTTTAGTTATAGTGTTTAAAGTGTTTTACTGTTATTCACCTTATGAATCAATCAGATTCATAAGGTTTTTGATTCATAAGGTGAAATCAGATTCATATGGTGAAACACTCTAGTTTTGTTTCATAATGTGAAACACTCTGATCAGATTCATATGGTGAAACACTCTGATCAGATTCATATGGTGAAACACTCTACTTTTGTTTCGTAACGTGAAACACTCTTATGAAACAAATTACTCGATGCATTTGAGATTTTTTTGGCCACTTAAAAAAAATAGTTTGGAGAATTGCTATTTTGCATCCAACATTTGTTTTTTATGACTTCCGGGAAATGAGTTGGAGTGAATTTTATTCGAAGCCTTTGAGAACTAATCTTAAGCTAGACATGTTTTTTTTTTACATTTTTGTGTTGTTTTGCCTGTAATGGAGTAATGAAAGGTCATATTGACTTAAAAATCTATGTGTTTTAGTGTGAAGAAATGGTTGAAGTTGCTAAGGTAGGACAATTTGTTCCTGAATCCGTATTGAAGAAGCAAAAGAGAAGCGAGGAGTGGGCTTTGGCAAAGAAGCAAGAGTCTGAACTCTTGAAGAAGAAGAAGAACGCGTTGACAGAAAGTTGATTTTATTTATATTAAATCAAATAATTTGTTGTAAATGGACTAGGTTCATATGGTGAAGTGTGTTTCATATGATGAATATGTGTGTTTCATATGATGAATATGTGTGTTTCATTTGGTGAATCTATGTGTTTCATATGGTGAATATGTGTTTCATTCGGGGAAATCGTATATTTCATCTTGAAAATCATTGTTTCATCTGATAAATTGTGTGTTTCATATGGTGAACATATGGAAAATCAATGTGTTTCATCAGGTGAATTGTGTGTTTCATCTGAATAATGAATTTGTATGTTTCATATGGTGAATCTTGTTACCAAAATGACGATTATGCCCCTTTTAGTTAAAAAACAGTTTTCAATTAAAACCATAGGATCAAAACAAAAATAAGGCCTAGATCGGTCCTCACGGTTCTTAACCTTTTTGTGGTTCTCATTTGATTACCGTCCTAAATATATATATATATATATAGAGAGAGAGAGGGAGGAAGGTTCACGTGAGGAGCGCGTCAAAACGTGAGAACGTGAGGAGCACTCCCGTGCTTCGGATCACATATGATTTACACTGCTAAAAAATCGGAACTTCTCGAAAATTCGCGCAAAAGTGGCGCGAGGCGTGGCGCGATGCTGCAGGTCGCGGATCACATGTGATTCAACACTGTAAATCATTAATGATTCATAACTGTCAATTCGAGTCCAGATCAGTTGTGAATCACATGTGATCCACAACTGCCAATCACATGTGATTCATAACTGTCAATTGCTCCTCACGTTCTCTTAAATTGGTACGCTCCTCGTTTGAACCCGCCTCTATATATATATATAAATATATATATATATGCTTTTACTTTTTTATTAAAATATTGTATATCGAAAAATTTACTTATCAAAGCGATAACTTTTTAGTTTAAATTAAGATGATATAACACATGTTACGAGGTTTCTATACATGGGTTGTCTATGTGTAATATATTCTTGACGTGATTTTTATTATTATAATATTGTACTTTAAAAAAAATTAACTTAACATATTATTTAGGGAAATTAATTAAAATACCCTTAGTTGACTCATAATTCATGGAAATGCCCCATCTCTCTCCAAATTGACAAAAATGCCCTGGAAATCCGTGGCCCAACCCGTGGCCCACGGTCTTATATCAAAAAGTCGATTTTGACCCTCAATCCGTGGCCCACGGACATTTGACCCGTGGCCCACGGACATTTGTCCCGTGGCCCACGGAAATCTGTTATCACGTGATCCATATTTGGTTTTTTGCAGTTTTTGGCATGCATTCCACAAGATAAAGTGTACGTTTTTTTGGCATGCATTCCACAATTGTATGGTTAGAATCACATCCCTTTTATATCTATAAAATCAGTAAGCCCTAAGCCATTTCAATTACATCTCATTTCATCTCTTCACCATTTAAATCACATCTCTGAATGTTTTCATCATTTAAATCATTTTCTTTCTACTGAAAAATGAGTTCACATGTTGAAAAAGCTAAGCTATATTTTTGTTTCGATGGTGAATGGGTGCAACATAACGATGTGTGGGATTTTGCTTATAAATCTAAGCATGGTGTGAAACTGAAAGTAAACATTACACATCAAAAGTTGCTTGCTTATGCCATTGAAAAATGTGGTATTGACTCGGCTGTTGGTGAAACCAAGTTAGTGTACATGAATGATGGCTCAATCTTCGAGTTAACCAACGATGAACATGTTTCTGATTTTATGCAATTTGCAGTCGAGTCAGACAGACCTCCGGCTCTTTTTGTGTATGTCGTTCCATCGATGTGCAACGAAGGTGATGACGAAGGTGAGGATGAAGGTGAGGATGAAGGTGATGACGAAACCCATGTCGGTGAGTGTTCTCAATTTGAGGCGTCATATGACGAAACAAATAATCCGGATCATACATATGGTCTTAATGACTGTTATACCGAATTTGTTCCGGAGACGCAAGGATTAGAAGAAGAAGAAGACGAAGGAAGACGGTTTTTTGGAGTTGCTGATGACGAAGCCCATGTTTTCACAGTGGGTATATCTGATTTTGACCACTCAGATACCGATAATGATGAGGAATATGTCCCTAGTAATAAATCATTTGGTGGATTAAATTATTATTTTGATATGCCTTCTACCCTTCGAACCTCAGAGACCTCTACACCAACCTACGAACCTGCACCTTATAATCGTAGTTCAAGGATACGCGAAGGTCAGATGTTTGAAACAAAGGATGAAATGGTTATACAGCTCGGCATTAAGTGCATTGAAGAGGGTTTTGAGAGAAAAGTTAAGAAATCTGACAAAGAAAGATATGTGGCTGTATGTGCAATAAAGAATTGTAATTGGCGTTTTACAGCGAGATCCGTGGGCGCTAAAGGAGGGATGTTTCACGTTACAAAGTTGCACGACGTACACACTTGTTCCAGGACGCAACTGAATCCCAACCACCGACAAGCCGACAAAAAGACTTTGGTCCATATGCTCAAAGGAAAATTTCTTGATGCTAGTAGGGCATTTCGGCCAAAGGACATCATGAACGATATAAACGACCAGTACGGGATCACTATCGGTTACCACCAAAGTTGGCGTGCGCGATGTAGGGCTCTACTACTGGTGAGGGGCACTCCTGAGAAGTCGTATGAACGAATCCCTACATATTTATATAATCTGGAGTTGAATAATCCAGGTACACGCACCAGAATACGGACAGATTCAAAGGGACGGTTTGAGTTGTGTTTTGTTGCCCTTGGAGTTGTGGTACATATATAAATACGTCATATGTACTAATATTATAAACTATAGCATTTACTGATGGAAACCACCAACATTTTTGCAGATCAGAACCTTTTTGACAAATCTTCGTCGTGTCGTTGTGATAGACGCTGCCCATTTAAAGGGACGTTACTTGGGTATGATGTTTTTATTTGTTGCCATGGATGGAAATCAAAACATTGTGCCCATTGGTTTCGGAGTAGGAAAGTCCGATACCGGGGAGGAGTGGGGTTGGTTTTTGTCCATGTTGAGAGAATGTATCGGAGAGCCGACAGGGTTAGTGTTTATGTCCGACAGGGCTCCGGCCATAAGCGCTGCAATTTCCGCCGTGTACCCAAATACCCCTCATGCCCTATGTTGCCGGCATTTGGAGATGAACGTGAAGAGCAAGGACAAACGTATTACGACGTACAACACGGCCTACTGGAAGACATGCAAGGCGTACACGGTTCGGGAGTTTGACCGTTACATGAATGCATTACGAATTAGTGTACCAAATGGAGTTAAAGTTATGGACGATGCTGGTAAGGAGAGGTGGTCAAGGGCCCATTTTCCTGGTGCACGATATAACATTATGACCTCCAACAGTGTAGAGTCGGTGAATGCACTCTCTCGTTTTGCTCGTAGATTACCGATTGTGCAGCTTATGGAGTACCTTCGCACCTTTCAACAAGAGTGGTACTATCTTCGACGACTAAAGGGAGGTTGATAAAGTCTAAAAATTGGAACCTATATGTATATATATATATATATAATTTTTGTGATGTTTATAAATCTTAACATAATTAACACATATAATTGTAGATCAAATGCGTAGCAGAGTCACACCAGAGGCGGAGAAGGTGCTTCTCATAAGGGCCGGAAAGTCTGCCACTTGGAGGGTTTTCGGCATTGGACATGACAAGTACCAGGTTCGGGAGCACCGTTTGGACGCGACTGTCGATATGATCAACCATGAATGTACATGCCTGCAATGGCAAGGTTCTGGGTTGCCGTGCGGTCATGCCATCGTTGCTGCAAGACATATGGGTCGCAGAGATTGCAGTGATTTAGCTATAAGTTACTTCACGTCCGAAAATTACCGAGCTACATATCGGGAGTTAATTCATCCAGCTAGACCCCCTGAATCATGGGTAGTGCCACACCACCCCCTTCCGCCATGCTATCCACCGTTAATAACAAAGAAACGTGCTGGGAGACCATCAAAGAATGATCGACGTCCATCTCGGGGGGAAGGTCCGATACAGAGAAATTGTGCTAGGTGTGGATTAGTAGGACATACTCGTGGAGATTGTCCAAATCCTGCACCTTCAAGCGTGCCCCAGAATAGAAGTTCAAGTAGCCAAAGCTATTGGTCGCGGGGCCCATCGGAGCTAGAACCACATGGAACGCTTAGATCTGATACTCTTGAATTGAACATTGATTTCCATTGATTGTAACGACTTTTGTAATTATGTTCACGCGCTGAAGAATGATTTCCATTGATTGTAACGAATTTTGTTATTATTTCACGCACTGAAGATTGATTTCCATTGATTGTAACGACTTTTGTTATTATGTTCACGCGCTGAAGATTGATTTCCATTGATTTCCATTTAAAGTAAAGAAACAACAGTTGGGATAAATCTGATGATCTAATGCATGAAAACAAAAGAAGCAACAAAAGAGAAATCTGATGATCTAATGCATGAAAACAAAAGAAGCAACAAAAGAGAAATCTGATGATCTAATGCATGAAAACAAAAGAAGCAACACTTGGGAGAAATCTGATGACGTAGTGCGGGTAGATTTCCTGGCATCGGATGATCCGCTCAGACTTTTCGTTGATCATCTGCTCCAGGCCGGTGTAGTTCTCTTTGATCTCTCTCACCGTAATCACCTCTTCAGAGATCTCTTGTTGGAGGAATGCAATCCGGGCCTCCAACTCTTTCAGCTTCCGCTTCCTTTGAGCTATCAGCTTCTCTTTCTCTAGTTGGATTTCCCTGTTTTCCGCCATATCTCTTTGACCCTGTCGATTTCGGCGTTCGCTTCCTGACAGGACTTGCACCTTATGAAGTCGTCGTTCGCGTCCAGCTCGGGAGACCACATTGGTGGTTCAGCGAAGTGATGTGTGTAAACGTATGACTCCAATGCATACTCCCATTGTTCTACCTCCTCATCTGTTATTGGCCAATCATCCTGGGTTCTCCCAAACTGTGACCATTCTTCCGTTGTTTCTGGGACCTTCCAGTTTCTTCTTTGACTTCCATCATTCAACTCTTGCTGCTCGGCGGAATGTGAAGTTCCGTCCCCATTCGCTGACT
Source organism: Saussurea involucrata (assembly GCA_033807775.1). Taxonomy (NCBI): domain Eukaryota; kingdom Viridiplantae; phylum Streptophyta; class Magnoliopsida; order Asterales; family Asteraceae; genus Saussurea; species Saussurea involucrata. The sequence continues at coordinate 26,825,653 of CM066323.1, forward strand.
TCTTCTTGTTAGACCTGGAACCTCCAACCATTGTGTTGAACGAAAGCTATCAAATGTTTGTAAACGGTGTAAGTTGTAGGAAGTTGTGAATTACTTCTTCAACATACCACTTATTTATAGTCGCAAGAGTTGTTGCCCTATAATAAAGCTGCTGACAGTCTGAAAAGTTGATGACAAGATTCGTATGAAAAGCTGCTGACAAGATTCGTCTGAAAAGCATCTCTGCATTGACAAGCCTGAAAGCTGCTGACAGTCTGAAAAGTTGATGACAGGATTCGTATAAAAAGCAAACACGTTTACAGGGGGTTGTCCGAAAAGTTGATGACAGGATTCACAACACCACACAACATTAAAAATAGTCTGAAAAGTGGTTCATATTAAAAATACAACCCATACATGTAATACAAGAAATAAACAAAAAATAAACTACTCATCGTCTACAGGGGGTTGTCCGAAAAAATAAAAGGTTTCCGCCATATGGTGTCGCCACTTCATGGCCTCATCTGCGACGGCATCTGGAGCACATGCTGGGAGTCGCTCGTCAATCAACGCTGATAGGTTACTACATACCCACACACCGCAATCCCCAAGGAGTCCAGACTGTTGTGGTGCATTATCTGCATGCACCCATTTGAAGTCGTCGCTCATGTCCTTTCGCCGTGTGTCGTGGATGAGCTGAAATAACTTTCTCAACCGCTTTGTAAAGATTGACAAGGTTTGTTTCAATATTAACTCGAATAGGGAAATCTTAAGGCTGTCGTATATAACCATGACCATTTCATTAAGCTCAAAAACCCCGAGCACCCAATGATGGGGTGGAATGCAGATAGGGATGTACACCTGAAATATTACAATAACAAGCAAATAGTTAGCAATAAACAAGTTAAATAAAATAGATGTAAATTCATTTCCATACCCGGTCAAGGTTCCTCCAATGCGGGTCAATGGGATTTAACTTAGAATTGCACATCTTGTACACGGCCCTCGCATCTTGTTTCTCCTGCACCATCAGTTCGAAGAAATTTGATGTCATCACCCCCCACCTCGCTGATGTAGAGCGACTTTCTTGGATCATTCTGACCCAAGCGTCGATGTGCTATACACAAAAATTAGATGGTTAGACCTATAACTAAAAAATATTTTATTATATTACTTTATGGATAGGTTAAACAAGTTAAATACTAACCGTGTCCTCAAAATTCCCATCGCTCTCTAACCCCAACAGAGTTGCAAAAAAGTCATTTCCGATGGGGAGTACCTGATAGAATGGTAATACCATTACGGGGATTTGCTTATTTATACATTGGATGACGATTTCGCTAGCCGGAATGCGCCTTTCGATATTAGAAGAAGGCACGTAAGACCCAGGCACGGTGGACTTCATCTTACCTTTTCCAATTGCCTTAGTCCGTGCCTTCGTCTTTTTGACAGGGATTGGTGTGGTCGGCCCCTGTTTTGTATATGGATGACGCTTAAATATTCCAAATAACTTGGTCCTTTTCCGTTGTGGTGAAGCCGCGACCATCGTGGGTCGCGGTATGTTTGTTTGTGCATCCACCTCCATCGCGTCATCACTCGAACTCGATGGATCACTGAAGTGATCTCCAATCATATCAGACCCGCGAATTCCTGACCCCATTGCCTGGAAGGGCTCAACCCGCGAATACTCCACATTTTGACCAAAAATTTGGTCCATCAAACCGCTGCCCAACTGGGTTGGATGGATGGGCTAAAAAAATTACTATTGTTAATTTTAAGTATACTTTTGTCAAGTACGTAATTAAACCAAAACTATTAAAAAAACTTACATTTTGAATGTACCCCGACGACCCTGGCATCATGTAGCCTGGCGGTGTATCGTAGCTCGTCGCTATTTGAGGTACGTAACAGTCCGCCCCTGACGTCCGAAACTGGGTGACATTGTTCATTATAAGATTATTTCAAACATAATAAGGAAAAAAAATATAATGAGAAGTGGTGGATATTTACATTCTGCGGGGTAAACGTCGACGTAGTGGCAAACGTCTCAGGTGCAGCCTGCGTGTGTCCAGTTGGGACGTAGGACGGTTGAGGGATCGACATCTAATACAAGTATAGAACATAATATCAATACACAAAGTAAAACATCTATGGGGAAAAATTATGTTAAACACTAACATGAACGGCGTTAAACTGTGAACAAATATCCTCGACAGCTTTTAGTCGTTTCTCGTGTTTCTCGTGCTCCTCGCGTACGTAGCGGCCATGCGCTGACAGCTCCTCGCGTACGTAGCGGCCCAGCGCTGTCAGCTCGTCCCACTTCGCTTGATATGGGTCAGGATGTGACATACCATCATGTGAGTAGCAAGGGGGCGGGGGCGCCTCATATGGGTCGTTAACCCCAACATGATGTTGAGGTTGCACGTCATCTTCGACATCTTCGTCATCTTCGTCATCCTCGTCGGGAGAGGACCGTCGTGACCTCTTCGTCGACCTTTCCACAGATCTCCGAATGAAGGCGAGACTCTCGCTAAACCAGGGTTGAGCCAGCTCGGCATCCGTAAGCTTAAGCTCACCAAGCGGCGGACGCGATGACTAAATAAATTGAAAACCGTGATAGAATTAATATGCAGGACTAAAATTATAAAATAGTAAAATAACTTACATTTACTGAGTTGAACACGGCAAGGCAAGTAGTCTTGTTCATTGATGCAGACCGGTCCCAACGGGTTCCTCTAATAAACCTATCGCTGCGCAGAATAAAATTTTCTTGGGCAACAGGAAACATCTCTCATAATAAAATTTTCTTGGGCAACTGGGTGACATTGTTCATTATAAGATTATTTCAAACATAATAAGGAAAAAAAATATAATGAGAAGTGGTGGATATTTACATTCTGCGGGGTAAACGTCGACGTAGTGGCAAACGTCTCCGGTGCAGCCTGCGTGCGTCCAGTTGGGACGTAGGACGGTTGAGGGATCGACATCTAATACAAGTATAGAACATAATATCAATACACAAAGTAAAACATCTATGGGGAAAAATTATGTTAAACACTAACGTGAACGGCGTTAAACTGTGAACAAATATCCTCGACAGCTTTTAGTCGTTTCTCGTGTTTCTCGTGCTCCTCGCGTACGTAGCGGCCATGCGCTGACAGCTCCTCGCGTACGTAGCGGCCCAGCGCTGTCAGCTCGTCCCACTTCGCTTGATATGGGTCAGGATGTGACATACCATCATGTGAGTAGCAAGGGGGCGGGGGCGCCTCATATGGGTCGTTAACCCCAACATGATGTTGAGGTTGCACGTCATCTTCGTCATCCTCGTCGGGAGAGGACCGTCGTGACCTCTTCGTCGACCTTTCCACAGATCTCCGAATGAAGGCGAGACTCTCGCTAAACCAGGGTTGAGCCAGCTCGGCATCCGTAGGCTCAAGCTCACCAAGCGGCGGACGCGATGACTAAATAAATTGAAAACCGTGATAGAATTAATATGCAGGACTAAAATTATAAAATAGTAAAATAACTTACATTTACTGAGTTGAACACGGCAAGGCAAGTAGTCTTGTTCATTGATGCAGCCCGGTCCCAACGGGTTCCTCTAATAAACCTATCGCTGCGCAGAATAAAATTTTCTTGGGCAACAGGAAACATCTCTACGATCCATATCTGGAATTACACAACAAGTACGTATAAAAAGGCAACCTCAAACGAATTATAATTTATGTTATACTACTTATCTAACCTTAAAAGCGTATACAAAGCCGGACAAAGTCATCTTGGAATGCTTGTCTTTGCGTCGCACGATGGCAAGGTGCAATTGTTTAAATGTTTGGGTCCAGATGTAGCTACCCCACGGAAAACTGCTACATGTATCCAAGTCCTCGACGGCTCTAAGGACTGTCTCAGAAACGATCGAATATAGCTCACGACCCATAAACATGACCTCTACCATCAGCACTATACATACACGGATAATATCGTCGTCTGAATAATCTCCAAGACCTCGCTTAACCCGCTGAACCACCATGTCAATCTTCAAGTCCTCCGGATTGGTTCCGGGCCAAACCCTACTAACGAACCCGTCAGTTGGTAGGGGAGGAAGAGAGGGTTCTGGTCCGAAACGGAGTCCTGTCAGAAGACAGAACTCAGCACTCCCAAAGTGCATGTGACGTCCATACACATCAAAATACATCACGTAATGATCTGCGTTTCGCACAATGACCTCCCTTTGCAAAAACATGTGAACCAGCGTCGGGTGGCCATCAGTCATGGTAACGTGGAGCCATGGACCAAAAGGTGTGAGCTGAAATCTTGAGATCAATTCCCGTCCAGTTAGATTGCCCATATGGGTTTTAATTTCTTTTGCAAATGACAGGCGACACTTGAGCGTCAAGTCCGTATAGTAAAAATCCTCCTACATGGTAATGAAAAGGTAAGGGACCAAATCGTATTTATGCAAACTTAAGGGACCTCATTTGTCATTATGAAAAGTTGAAGGATCTTAGTTTAAATTATGCAACCTTAAGGGACCTAATTTGTCATTATGCAAAGTTCAAGGACCTAAGTTGTAATTTGCAAACTTAAGGGACCAAAACCGTATTTATGCAAACTTAAGAGGCCTAATTCGTAATTATGCAAACTTCACGGACCTAAGTTGTGTTTTGGGCAAACTTAAAAGGCCTAATTCGTAATTATGCAAACTTCACGGACCTAAGTTGTAATTTGGGCAAACTTAAGGGACCTAAATTATAAATAACATCATATATCTAACAAACATTTTTTTAAAAATCATCATATGTCTAACAAACATTTTTATAAAAAAAACAGGCTCTAATCTAACAAACATTTTTTTAAAAATCATCATATATCTAACAAACATTTTTATAAAAAAAAACATGCTCTAATCTAACATTTTTATAAAAAATACATTTTTGCAGAAAAAACAATTTTATAAAAAAAACAGGCTCTAATCTAACAAGCATTTTTTTGAAAATCATCATATGTCTAACAAACAGGCTCTAATCTAACAAACATTTTTTTAAAAATCATCATATATCTAACAAACATTTTTATAAAAAAACATACTCTAATCTAACATTTTTATAAAAAAATACATTTTTGCAGAAAAAACAATTTTATAAAAAAAAAGGCTCTAATCTAACAAGCATTTTTTGAAAATCATCATGTGTTTAACAAACAGGCTCTAATCTAACAAACATTTTTTGAAAATCATCATATGTCTAACAAACAGGCTCTAATCTAACAAACATTTTTTAAAAAATTATCATATATCTAACAAACATTTTTATAAAAAAAACAGGCTCTAATCTAACATTTTTATAAAAAAATACATTTTTGCAGAAAAAACAATTTTATAAAAAAAACAGGCTCTAATCTAACAAGCATTTTTTTGAAAATCATCATATGTCTAACAAACATGCTCTAATCTAACAAACATTTTTTTAAAAATCATCATATACCTAACAAACATTTTTATAAAAAAACAGACTCTAATCTAACATTTTTATAAAAAATACATTTTTGCAGAAAAAACAATTCTATAAAAAATTGCAGGCTCTAATCTAACAAGCATTTTTTTGAAAATCATCATATGTCTAACAAACATGCTCTAATCTAACAAACATTTTTTTAAAAATCATCATATATCTAACAAACATTTTTATAAAAAAAACAGGCTCTAATCTAACATTTTTATAAAAAAATACATTTTTGCAGAAAAAACAATTTTATAAAAAAAACAGGCTTTGATCTAACAAACATTTTTTTAAAAATCATCATATATCTAACAAACATTTTTATAAAAAAAAACAGACTCTAATCTAACAAATATATAACACAGTTTAAACATATTTTAATAAAAACACGCTATATATAACACAATGACGTTATGAAACTTAACTTACATATTCGAATAAATATATCAAACACATTTTATTATTATAACACATAAATACAACAACAAGGTTTCAAAACTTACCTTACGAGCCATCACGTTACGAGCCATCACGTTCACGTTGTTTAAATGCGTGCACCACACGACTATGATGAGAGAGTGAGAGTGAGAGTGAGAGTTGTGTGTGTTTCTAGTGGTCCCCTCTTCAATTTATAATGGCCACGGATTTAATGGTGTGGGTGGGGTAGGTGGGACGAACACGGATTAGGGTTTCCAGCCCCAATCCCGTGGGCCACGGACTGTAGCTTTGGCCACGGATTAGGGTTTCCAGCAGATTTCCGTGGGCCACGGGTCAATTGTCCGTGGGCCACGGGTCAAATGTCCGTGGGCCACGGGTTGGGCCACGGATTTCCAGGGCATTTTTGTCAATTTGGAGAGAGATGGGGCATTTCCAAGAATTATGAGTCAACTAAGGGTATTTTAATTAATTTCCCTATTATTTATATAACAAAACATTTCATGTAATCATCAAGCATCAATATCAATCTTTATATTTATAAAAGAAAAAACCTTGGGGTATTGAGGTGGCACCATGACATTTGAGAATTTTTCAATAGTGAATTGTGGTTGATTTGGAGTTGTCCCACGTTAGTAAAAGGTTGAAAAGTTGGAGCAATGTATAAGAAAGGTAGATGCATGAGATTCCTTGGTGTCAATTCACTAGTTTGACTTATAGAATTGTTTATTTTAGATGACCCTCTTAAAAAAACAAATAAAATAATCTTTTTTATATCTATAAAAGAAAATTCCTTGGGGTATTGAGGTGACACCATGAAAATTGAGTATTCTCCAATGGTGAATTGTGGTTGATTTGGAGTTGTCCCACATTGGTAAAATGTTGAAAATTTAGAGCAATATGGTGAGTATAAGAAAGGTGGATGCATGAGATGCATTTGTGTCAATTTATGAGTTTGACTTGGTTGTCTATTTTAGATGACCCTCTTTTAAAAAAGAACAAATAAAATAATTTGCCTTAAAAAATTATCTTATATTGAATGATTTTCCTTTGCAAAGAAATCATAGTAATCATTATATATATATATATAGAGAGAGAGAGAGAGGTCCACTATTTTTTAAACTTTTTTTCATGTAAACTTTGAATTTCATAAGTTTTCTTAATGAAAAAATTTCATTAAATTGTTTATTTTGATGAAATTGTTTCATATCATTCATTTCTTGATAAAATTGTTTATTTGTTATTTTTATGTAGTTTCATATACTTTTTTTTCATTCCTATGAAATTGTTTCATATATTTTCTCAGTTTGATGAAACTTATTCGTTTTTACATAAAAACACAAATATATGAAACAATTTCATCAAGAAGTGAATGATATGAAACATTTTCATCAAAATAAACAATTTCATGAAAATTTTCAGCAAGAAAACCTATGAAATTCAAAGTTTATACACATTTATAGGTTTACAATTTATTATCCACACACACACATGTATATATATATATATATATATATATATATATATATTAAAAGAAGCAATGTGTATTGAATCGGTGTCATTAGAATTGAGTACTCTCAAAAGGTAAATTATGGTTGATTTATAGGTGTCTCACATTGATGGAAAGTTGAAATATTGGAACAAAGTTATGTTCATAAAGAAATGTGGTTGAAAGAAATTTGTGTCAAATTATAGCATTTGACTCTAAGGGTGTCTTATTTTCGATGACCCTCCTCTTGCAAAAGGAAGTTTGTAGGTTGACTTAAATAATTGTATAATATATCAATATATATATATATATATATATATATATATATATATATAGAGAGAGAGAGAGAGAGAGAGAGAGAGAAAGAGAGAAAAGTTCAAATGAAAACTCAAATTCAATTGTGAACGTGAAGACGAATCTTGGCATTTCCATCTCTATTGATCCAATGACTCATATCAAATAGAGTTTTTAATTGAAATTATTAATTAAGATGATTAGGGGTAAAAAGTAAAAATTATTTAAACTCATGCCTACCATATTTGACTTTTTATTTTCTTTTTTAATTAAAAACTTTTACCCCCCTTAAAGTTTAAAATAAATTATCTTAAAAATTACTAATATTTTAATCAAACAAATGACATCAAAAAAACGAGAATTTCGTGCTCTTCGATATGACATTCATCTCGATATAGTTTTTTTGTCGTTTTAATCGTTTTTACGTGAAATGTCATATATGTGTTATATTCATTATGAATATTTATGTATTCAAGTGTTTATAACATCTCGACACCGTAAGTCCGTAACTCGACATCACCTTCTACAACACTTTCTTCAACGTCCTAAGGCATCGTGTTCTTCATTACCGTAACCCAACACCTATCGAGATGAATCGGGAACCTATCGAGTTTCGATTGTGAACCGAGGAACGAAAAAGAGTGCGTCACGTCTACACACCTTCACGGGTCACTCATGTATTATTCTTCATGAATAATGTATTATTCATACTGAATACTGTATTATTCATCCTGAATATTGTATTATTCATCATGAATAGTGAATGAACGTTCACCTTTGTTATTCATACTGAATGTGGACACCTAGAGATGTGCATACATATTCATAAAGAATAAAACCAAGTCGCGGTTGTGAATCGGAAAACAAAAGAGAGTGCGTCATGTGTTCACACCTTCACGGGTCATTCATATATTATTTATCATGAATAATGTATCATTCATGATGAAAAATACAACATTCAAGGTGAATAATACATGATTCATGTTTAATAATACATGAATCAGGAATTCGTGTATTATTCATCATGAATGTTGTATTATTCATTTTGAATACTGTGTTATTCGTCATGAATAGTGAATGAACGTTCCCCTTTGTTATTCATACTAAATATGGACAGCAGTAAACGTGCATACATATTCATACTGAATATAACACATACATAGCATTTCACGTAAAAACGGTTAAAATGAAGAAAAAAACTATATCAAAATGGATGTCATATCGAAGAGAACGAAATTCTTGTTTTTTGATGTAATTTGTTTGATTAAAATATTAGTAATTTTAAGATAATTTATTTTAAACTTTAAGGGGGTAAAACTTTTTTAATTAAAAAAAAAATAAAAAGTCAAAGATGGTAGGCGGCTGATTCAAATTTCCATATTTGTCCCTAGTCACTTCTCAATTATATATATATATATATATATATATATATATATATATATATATATATAAGCAGCAAACAATGAAAATTGAGGCGACACCATGAGAATCGAGTATTTTCAAATGTTATATTGTAGTTAAATATTATGTATCCCACATTGATAAGAAAAGTGATACATTAATAGAATAGTTGAGTATATAAAGGATGAGAAGTAGCATTTGAAAGCTAAAATGTTCATTCGCTACTCATGTCATTTTTAACCCTCAATTTTTAATAAAAAATAGTTATTTTTAGTCTACATGTTGAAACAATAATATATCAATATACATTGATGAGAAAAGCGCTATATCAATAGAAGAGTAGGGTATATAAAAGATGAGGAGAAACCTTTAAAAACTAAAAGGGTCATTTGATTACTAACCTTCAAATGCCCTCCCATGAATCACAGCTTAGAAGGAATTGATTTGGTGCATCTTATCTCGGTGCATCTTATTCTAATGTGCATCTATTTCTCATCCAACAGTTGATAACCACTTTTCTCGCTCTCACGTTAAGATCAATTTCTCATCGAAACCCGACTCATATACACATATAGTCTATCTTGCATATTAGTTAACTAATTTGCACATATATACTATTTTCAATAATAGTGATATTGTTGTGGGACATGTTTTTTGGATTGTAATAACATAAAAGTATAACCATTACTTGTGCTTCTTAAACTTTTCGTAACAAAAAACTATTATTGATATATGCAAAATTAATCACATTTAAAAATACATTATTATTTTATATTGTGTTCATTTATAAACAATAATCACCACCGCACAACACACGGTGACCAACACTAGTAATTATTATTAAAATCTGAAAATTTGTTAAAAGCCTAGCAAGGTCAAAGCCTAAAAAGTGGGTCGACACAACCCACTCAACTAGTTAATGTATAGTTTATATGCAATTCCTAATTTCCTATTATATTATGCAATGAATCATCATAATATAAAATTACTTTTTAAGAGAAGAAAAGAAATTAATGAGACTTGAAATATTGACTGAGTCAATCACACCCATTGCTTCCTAGTTCTTGTGTCTCCACCATTAACATTATTATCCCTAAAATGTCTATATATATTTGAACAAAAGCTGATTAAACTTCAGAATTATATCATTAATCAATTCCAACTTGTTTAGGGGTGTCTGGGATTGTTTATTATTTTTGACCTATTTGCTTATTGTTTTTCCTCATCGCAAATAAGCTATTTTTAGTGTTTAGATTGAAAAAAATAAAAGTGTTTATGACTTTTCACCACCACAAATAAGTTGTTTTTGATAAGTTAATTCATTTTAACTTATTTGAAACTGCTTATAATTTATTTGTCCAAATTACATTTTTACCCTCAACTCCTTTTTATCACAACATAAGTTGATAAACACTTTTGAAAATAAGCATAAGTTGTTTTAAATAAGCAATTTTCTTTCTAATTACCGTATGTAGGCATGTACTTTTTTTTATATGGTTTTATACCAATATGGCCAGATGTATCATTTACGTATTGTTTGATTATATCAATATTAAATACATGTATCATCTTATTAAAATTGTAATAATAAATATAAGTCACAATATAATAGAAATGATTAATTTAATTAGCAATTGGTCATTGAAAATATTCGTCTTAATAAGTTTTACATTAAGAAACCAAATTGTGCAATCAAGGTCCTGCCTGGAGGAGGGCTGGGCGGACATACATCCAAGATCCATCAGAAATAGGGGCTCAATTTTTTTTTACTATATAGTAAAAGTAGTAATCAAAAAATATTAGTAAATAAAAGAGGCAAATTCTTTTAGTATCTAATACGACAAAAAAATAGTATTATATTAAAGGTCCAAACATGTATTAATTAACTACATTAAAACATAAAATATGTAAAAAGCTGATTGATCGTTCCTCTTATAGTATTGATTGTTGTTTCTCTAAGGTTTTTTATTTGATACCAAAGTCTAAAACGACTTACCTAGAAAACCTTGATATATTATCCACCATTCATCTACCATCGACTCTTTTGGTTATTCCATCCGCATGAATTATATATTTTTATAAGAATATAATAAATTTCTTGTTATTAACCAAGAGAATCCCTACATTTTGAAAAAAAATTACGAATCATATGAGACGGTCCAACTTATATCTTTACCCTTGTTTTTTCAAACATTATTGACTATTTATTATCTAATACTGAATGTATGAATCTTAAGTATTATCCGATCTCAAAATCAATAATAAAAAATCTCAAGTTATAATCAACATGGGCTTTTGATTCTAAAATTGATGATTCCGAAAAAAGTTTGTTTTAACCCTAAAAGTTATAACCGATGATGAAAAACATTAAACTGAGGTGTGATGGAAACCCAATCTATCTATACATATAATAAATAAGTAACTAGCATGACACGTGGCGTGTTCTGGTGAGCCGACTTTAGTATTTTCCCGCCTAAACATGTATCTGGACGCAGTTTACATTATAAGTTCAATTATCACACCCACATTCACTCCTCCTTAAATCTCTCATTAATTCAATTTTTTTAATTTATACGTTACATTTACTACCCTTATAATTAGGTATGTAGTTACTTTTAATCCCTTACTTTTTTATTTTTCATTTTAGACTCTTATCATATAAACATAAACTAGCAGTGTACCCGCGCAATGCGGCGGGATGTAATATTCAAATAAATATAAGAAAAGATGGTAACAATACAAATGTGTTTTGCCATATAAACCAAATTGATTCGTGGATTGGATCGAGTGGTATTACCAATGTACTCAGTCGATGATATACAAATTTTACCAATGGTGGTATAGATATACATGATATAGAGATTTATCGTCATAAATAACACTTTAAAAAACGTTGTGACTTATCTTGAAGCCTACGGCTTGAAGCTCATATCATTTATAACTTTAGTAATCAATTGTTTATTACATGGCATTCAAACACATTTAAAAATATGTATTGAAATCTATGGAATTATATATGACTAATGTCAATTTTTTGTTTTTAACACTTCTACTTAAATATTTTCTAATTGAAAATCAGAAATGTTTTTAAGGAAATTATGTTTCAAAATTAATGCAAATGAAAATTAATGTTATTTAATTGAAATCAGGAATGTTTTTTAAGAAAATTACGTTTCAAAATTAATGCAAAAGGAAATTAATGTTTTTTAAGACTATAAGACTTTATGCATAAATATGTTGTACTCTATGCTAAAAATTTGTTTTTAAGATTTTAAGACTTTAAGCCTAAATGCTTTATAAGATAGTATAGCTTTAAAAAATTAGTATAAAGAATGATAACATATATTTAAAAAATTTAGTAAATTTAAAATAATTAATTGACTAACCAACTGCTGTATCTTCTGGAATAATCTTTGATATCACGGTTTGATATTTGACAAATGAAAAATCAAATAGAGAACAATTAAAATCCAAGCAGTTGGTAACCGAAATTTCCTTAAAAAACATATTAGAATGCAAATCCTTACAAACCTTTAAGGCTATTTACATCCGTTTTGACAAAATCTTTTGGTGTCATGCGATCACTTAGTTTATGAAATATACTAATAATATTAACAATTTTGTGGGTTTTGGTATGAGGCCAAAAGTGAGATTCAATTAAAACCATTACGGTATTTTTTGGGCTTTTGGCAAGAGGCCAAAAGATGTGTGTTTTAACTTTTAGAATGTAATTATGGTTTATGATAAACAATTAGAATTTCGATATGGCTATTTATCTTTTTTAAGAACTTTTAGCAATTAAGTTAAATATTAAGTGTTATAGAAATTTAAAGCGGTTTTTGACATGATGCCAAATATAGGGGGAACTCCAAAATAAAAAAAACTTTAAAAACTATAAATAAATTAATAATTACTTAAAAACATGTTATAAGTTGAGAATGAAAATATCGAACAAGGTAAGTATTTTTTTTATTCAAATAATTATTAATTAATTTAGAAATTGAATATTTTATTCAAGGTAAGTATTAATCATTCAAAGATTAAAAGATCCTAAGATTGGCTTAAATAAGTAAATAACATTGACACAAATCAATTTGCCAAAAAAAAACATGTTCAAATATGTACATATTATTATATAAGGAAATCACGTTTTATGAAATATGATTCTTAATTAGATATTTATTAATCAGTAATAATAAAATATTATTTATGAACTTACTAATTAAGTAAAAGCATATTAACATCATGAATGCAAAAATACATGTATCATAAGTTTAAAAAGTTTCATCAAACAAACAACAAAGATGAATGATAAGAATTTTCATAAAAGATTATGTCATAATTATTCAAATATTCTTAATATATATATATATATATACATGTTTGAAAACAATAATCATTCTTGATTAATCAACAATATAATTCTCATTTTAATCTTCATTACCGATAAAGCTTACATATAAACAATCTTAAATATATAGTAATGGTAGCAAACTAAAACTACAATGATTTGAATGTATAAACCCAAATTAATGAAATCCAATAAAAAAAACTTAATTTGGTATTGTTTAACTATATTTTATAATTATTATTTTTTGCATAATCAATAGCCCAATTAATTTTTTTAAGAACTTTTAGCAATTATGTTAAATATTAAGTGTTATAGAAATTTAAAGCGGTTTTTGGCATGATGCCAAATATACCAGACATAAAAGGGGAACTCTAAAATAAAAAAAAATTTAAAAACTATAAATAAATTAATAATTACTTGAATAAAATATTCAATTTCTAAAAACATGTTATAAGTTGAGAATGAAAATATCGAACTAAGGTAAGTATTTTTTTTATTCAAATAATTATTAATTTTATTCAAGGTAAGTATTAATCATTCAAAGATTAAAAGATCCTAAGATTGGCTTAAATAAGTAAATAGCATTGACACAAATCAATTTGCCAAAAAAAACATGTTCAAATATGTAAATATTATTATATAAGGAAATCACGTTTTATGAAATATGATTCTTAATTAGATAATTATTAATCAGTAAAAATAAAATATTATTTATATGAACTTAATAATTAAGTAAAAACATATTAACATCATGAATGCAAAAATACATGTATCATAAGTTTAAAAAGTCTCATCAAACAAACAACAAAGATGAATGATAAGAATTTTCATAAAAGATTATGTCATAATTATTCAAATATTCTTAATATATATATATACATGTTTGAAAACAATAATCATTCTTGATTAATCAACAATATAATTCCCATTTTAATCTTCATTACCGATAAAGCTTACATATAAACAATCTTAAATAGATAGTAATGGTAGCAAACTAAAACAACAATGATTTGAATGTATAAACCCAAATTAATGAAATCCAATAAAAAAAACTTAATTTGGTATTGTTTAACTATAATTTATAATTACTTTTTTTTGCATAATCAATAGCCCAATTAAAATTAAGAAGCAACAACCTAAGATATACGATTAAAACTTTTCTTTTCTTTTTCTTTTTCAAGGATGTATGGTGCCGACCAAAAACAATTTCTTTTTCTTAATTATTATAAGAAAATCAGTTTTTTTGCTGATCCAACAATCAAGAACGTAGTGTCAAATCTAAAAAAACCAAATTTTTAACAACGCTATGAAGGTGTATGTCGAAATAGAATAAAAAACTCTAATATTAAGATAATACTTTAATAGATCAAATTTTATGTAAATAAAATTATCAATATGTAAAGAAAAACAGTTTAAGATGCATGCACATGTGGTTTTGTTGATGGATATCATTGCGTAAAAAGATCAATATAGATATCAAACATGTAACATAGCAATATTTACATACATCATATGATTATAAAAAAATCGAGAGAGAAGGAGAATCATAACTGACCAGTTTGGTTCTTCGAAGAGCTTTTGGGGAGCACGTGCTGATAACGTGTAAAAGAAGATAATATTCTTCTCATCCATTATTCTGTAATACATAAAAAATTAATTAAATAAATGGTTAATCAATCCTTCATTTGGATGAAAGCTAAATAGTTCATAGAGGTTATAGCACATACAGTTAAAAAAACAAGATTGTTATAGTGTATACCATAAAGAACATGCATGTTGGAGCAAAAAAACCAAGCAGAAGTAGAGAAACCAAATCGTTGGAAGTTTAAAAATTGAGATCAGAAAACTTACATGTTGTGAAGCAAACCAGATTTCCAGAATTCGTTGGAGTCTGATGGAGGTGCTTACCAGATTTCCAGAATTCGTAATAGCCAAAATATTGTTTTTAGCCAAAATATATAGGAGGAAGAAGGGGCTTATTTTTGGGGCTTAATGCAAAAATTAATGCAAATTAATTTCGAAATTAATGCAAAAAATTAATCAATTTGGAAAGTAATGCAAATATTAATAAATGTTGATTATTCAGTTTCCAAAAAAAAAGAATTAACTTTCTCTCCCTCTCATTATGGTTTCTGGTTTCCAAAAAAAATTCCTGGTTTCCATATAAAAAGAATTAGCTTTCTCTCTCTCTCTCTAGAAATTAAGTAAATTGTAACAACCCGGACCAAAATAGTAGGATTGTAAGCCTTTTTGTGTTGGTGCTTAACTTATGGAAGTTGAGGGGTCAATTTGCAATTATGTAAAGAAGTATATAAGGGCCCAAAACCCTAGGAGAATGTTCTTATTACTGATTTGGGGTGGGTGTCGGCTGAAGTTGATAAAGAAAGAAGAGAAAAGGGGTTTTGAAGGCTTTGAGCTTTTGGAGAAGAAAGTCATCAACCTTGGATTTTGGAAGAGGGATCAGCAGTTGGAATTCGTTCTCGCAAGCAATCAATCAGGTAACACTCTCGTATCATCGTTCAATCCTTGATTGTGGGCAGATTAGTTATGTTTGGGTTTTGTTTAAAAGTGGAGTTTGAAACTTAAATGAGAGAAATCGGGTCTTGTAGTGTGTTTCTGTTGCTAAGAACTCAGAAATTGTTAGGTTTATTGATCTTGTTGCTATTGCTAATCTTTTCTTCGAGAAAACCGAACTAGTCTGTGGAGTTCGATCCCAAAACGGGCCCAGGTCGTCGTCCGGAAACCTTCTTGGGCGTCCGGACTCCTTGTTTGGGAGAAGGTCCCCGGACGAGGGAGTTGTCCGGATAGGATGGATTTTCCGGGTAATAGTTATGTCCGGTAAAGTAATGTGTCCGGTAAGTTCGGTACCCGGAAAGGGGTATCGTCCGGAGAATAGTAGTTACCCGGATAAGGGTGTTGTCCGGACTAGGTTGTTGTCCGGTTAGTTGGGTGTCCGGACTCTTTAGCGTCCGGAAAAGTAGGGTTGTCCGGAAAACTGAGTTGTCCGGATACTTTTGCTGAGTTGTTGTTTTATGCCCGTTTATTCAGGGAAGTCGATTTGGAAGTTTGGAACTGTTTAGGAACGAGAAGTAAGAGCCTCAGGTGAGTTTTCTAACTAAAATACGTGCCTTTTAACGTGTTTTTCTAAAGTGAATACATGATGAGAAATGCCATGTTTTGTTCTTATGTTTTTATTGCATGAAAGTTGTTTAAAGTTTTATGTGAGATGTATGCATACATTGTGTAGACGTAAATTGGCTAAGTCGGGGGGAGGTTCCGCCAGTACTCACGTCGGGGGGAGGTTCCGTTGATGCCATGGGAAGTGATACCTAGTAAGGCAGCGTGATACTGGCTCGTTGTCACTTTCGGGTGACTTCAGGGTGCCATTTACGGGAGCGGATTTATCCGTGGAAGTTTTTAATGTCCAGTTATGTGAAAGTTTATTATTGAAAGTTTTATATATGAAAGTTATGCAAAGTTTTTAAAATGATTTTGAGAACTGTCAGGAGGGACTCACTAGACCTCATGGTCTAACCCTCGCTTTTCCAAACTAAACCTTTTCAGGTAAGCAGATAGTAGGAGGCTCAGGTAAGTGAGCAAGAGCATGATAAAGGACAGATGCAGATAGAGACAATGCCACTTATACTTGTAGTAGCTAGTTCATTCTCAGTTGTGTATAGGTTGTTTCCGCCAACCTATTTTGAGACTTATGTAAGAAATTTTGGGACCCATTTTTGGGATGTTCTAATTTATATGATTTGCATGCTTATTTTAGACTGGGTTGTTACATAAATATGCTTTAAATTGTAGTACATAGTGCTTAAATTGTTGTTTTTAAGAGTTTAGGGGCTTCATGCTTTATAATATAGTATAGATAATGTATATGAACTAAAATGCATTAAAAACATTTTTATTTTTTACAAGTTATACCATTGTAATTGATTCGTCATATCCTTCGAAATGAGCTCAATATTGAATATTTTTTGATTTAATTATATTATTAAATATCATAAATACATACGAATTAATGTGTCGTGATTAGTATGAGATTTGTTGAAATTAGTATGGGATTTGATACAAATAATCACTAAATTATCGTGATTTTCTTTTTGCAATTTCATATCAATTTTTACTTCAAAGTCATCTTCCTTCGACGAATTACAATTCTATCAAATTCCATTATGTCAACGAAACACCCTTAGAATTATCATAAGAGATTTAATTACTTGGAAAAAAAGATATCACTTATCAACTGACTTTTGGATTATGAGTTCGAACCTTTTTCAAAAATATAAATATGCAAATATTTTAGTATAGTATATTTATTTATTTATACTTTTTTAATCATGATTATATTATTTCCTCTAATTTTAATTGAACTACATAATATCAGTTATCAACAAATGGTTAAATAATGATATTTTCAAAGTCAAATTGTTATGCTTCCCGTCAATTCACTTTAAATTAATCTTTCATAATAGTTAATTTGGTTATAATTATATAAAAAATTGATTGTTATTATTATAAAATATAAGTATACGATTGATATAGATATTTAAGGCGTCACGCTTACCAAGTCACGTCATCTTACTGGATGAATATAAAAGGACCAAGAATCTTACCACTGTTAGCACTTACCGAGTAAATTGTACATACAATGCCGTTTTGGTGGACTAAAATCTTACCCGTTAAAGTTTTTACCCGGTTAACGTTTACCGGCTTAAAGACGTTTACCAACAATTATTTTGAATGACTGAGAATGTAATCCATTAGGGTGAATGAAGGTTGTGTACTGGTAAGTGTTTAGTAAACAAACATTAAATGTTTTTCACATAGAGAAATATGTATTTTATAGCTATGCCATTAATTTTTTCTCTTATTGTACTCACATTCTAGCATGCATTCATTTGAGCTTTACACCCCGTCACATCGCGCGTGCATGCATCTAGTATATTTATATTGATTTACATAGAGTGGAACTTCTAATAGTCATATTGTGACCCCATATAATGTCAACCTATATATTAGGAAAAAGTCTAAAAAAAACCCAATTGACTTTAGTGTTTGGATTGATTAAATTTTTGGACAATTTTTTGGAATAAAAAAACCCTTAAACATTTCAAAAATTGTTAAATAAACCATTGGACTTTTGGAAACTTGTTAAATACATCCTTATTACAATTTTAAGGATGTATTTAACAGGTTTCCAAAAGTCCAATGGTTTATTTAACAAATTTTAGAATGTCTAAGGACTTATTTGTTCCAAAAAATTGTTCAAATATTTTTTTCCTGTTTAAGAATTGTTTTTGGCTATAAAAAGAAATGAATTTGTAACGTCCCAATTTTCATAACAAGAATTTATCTAGAATATAGCATTCAGATTACATTATTATCTTGTTCATAAACATTATTTTCACTAAGCTAAGCAAAATTGACAGCGAAATTCTCTAATCCACAGTCGAGATCTCTATCTAAACATCAGCCAAAAGACTTGGAGTCGCTCTAAGTTCCAAATCCTTCCTGCCAACACACGGTTCTTACTTGAAGAACCTTTAACATGCTTACCTGAAAATGGTTTAGTTTTGAAAGCGAGGGTTAGACCAAAAGGTCTAGTGAATTCCCTCCGAAAACAACATGTAACCAGTATAAAACATTTATGAAAATATCATCGTAAACCTTAACATAACATCAGGCATGGTACTACATTGTATATAGGATCACATAAACATTCTGCGATCAGGGCCCAATGGGTTACCCTCTCGCCCTCAACTGGAGCCTACGCAAACCCCCCTTCCCGGAGCTTACGCAGACCCCCCTTTCTACTCGAAATAGGAGGAAACGGATTCCAACCTACCAGTCTGTCATAAACATCCAAGGGATCATCAGACCCAGAGGATCTATCTCTGATCCTACAGTGTAGACTGACTCCACATAGCACGTCATTCATTTCATAAAACTTGCACCTTTAAAACCTTAGTAAATCGTCATTCTCAGCTCATCAAGTACAATACATTTTCTCAGGTAAAACAAGTATTTCATGGAAAACATGCGTAACGGTTATAAACATTTCATGCTCGTAATGAAACCATAATCAGTCAAAATCATTTAACACTTTAAGTCGTAAAAAGGGTTTAGGGAACTCACCTTGCTTGACGTACAACGCGCTTCTTAAATACTTCCAAGCTAACCCAAACGAACACGTAAGGCAATAGATTCGCATCAGATAAACAACTCAGACCTACTGTCCAACACACACTTGTCCGGATACCAACCTATCCGGATACCATACTTGTCCGAATGCCATACTTGTCAGGATACTACACTTGTCCGGATACCATACTAGTCCGGATACCATACTAGTCCGGATACCACCATGGAGCTTTACCCGGACACTAGCATCCGTATCCGGAAACCACCATATCATCAAGAACTGAAGGTGTCCGGATACGACTGTTGTCCGAAAATAAATTTCTTAAAAGTGATTTCTAACCCGATTTTAGCCATTTGCTTGATTAGATAACCATAAGGGTTCATCCACCAAGCCCAAACACCCAATTAATCCCACTTTAATCTCTTAAAAACGATTCCAAATGACAAAACCCATAAAACTTCATTTTAAGGGAAAAATGGTGAAAACTCAAGTAATCACCCACCTCAGTCCTAAGGATTCATAATAATAGGAAGGAGAAGCATTAATCTAATCAGATGAACGAATTAGGATACATTACCTTGCAGATTGTAGTTTGATTTCTTCTTTCTCTCTTGATTTCTTCTCAAACCTTCTTCCTTTCTCTCTTTCCTTCTTCCTAGCCGCCAACCAAGAGCACTCCCACACAAAATACTGATTTCAGCAAAGAAATGGGGGCTGCCCTAGGGATTGGAGTCTTTTTATACACTTCATAAATTACAATCTAGTCCCTCAAGTTAACTTCCATTTATTTCACTTTGACCACCAACTTTAAAAACTCACTAGAATATTGGGTTGTTACAACACTCCCTCCTTAAAAGAATTCCGTCCCCGGAATTCCTCATTGGAAAAGATGCGGGTATCTTGCCCACATCAAAACCGACACTTCCCAAAGTAAAGCTATAACTGACTCAGTCAACCATCTCATCAAACTCGAAACATGGAACCTTGGGTGCATTTCCTTCAGTTCTTACGGTACTCTAACTCGTAGGCTACTGTTCCTACTCGGTCGATCTTGACTACAGAAGATTTACTAAGGCTTCTCATGCATCAACACTTCCTTTAAGGAGGAACTTGGCTAAATCCTCTGCCACAACACGAGATTCATTTACTAAGAGACGGACACACACTTGACCGCTTGACACAAATCCAAACCTGAACGTCCCGACAACTCACAACCCAGAGTTCCTTCATCGAAATACAAGCAATCCTAGATTACTTCTCCTAATCAACAATCGACTATGCGAATAACGTTTCCCTTTCTCGGACCACCTCGACCACAGTTCGTCAACCATTTCTTACATCCTCACCACTTTATCACTCCATCCTTGTACGTAACCCAGGGTAGGAACCTTCAAACCTAATGTTGAGGTATTCCCCTACTCGAATTAAACTTATCCTGAAACACATCAAATCCTCGCTGATTACCACGTTCGTTCGATCATAAAACATAACTCCGGTTACCCTCACCCAACTGGGAGGAATAACCATGGTCACACCATACATTAACAACCCAAATTCTAGTGGGTTTTAGAGTTAGTGGTCAAAGTGGAATAAATGAAAGATAAGTAGAGGGACTGTTGTGCAATTTGTGAAAGATATTTAAGGACTGCAAAATTCTAGGGCAACCTCCATTTCACAATTCAGTATTGGTGTGGTGTGTGTGTTTGGCGGCTCAAGGAAGAAAGGAGAAGAAGAAAAGAGAGAAGAAGGAAACTCTTGGAGAGGAATCAAGAAGTGAAAATCAAAGAAGAAGTCAACAAGGTAAACCTCTCCTAATTCCGTTTTCCTTGTTGATGTAGTTTTCCCCTCGTATTCAATCTGGATTTGTAAGTCTGAATGTAGAGATTCATTGAGTTTTCATCACTTTCTCCTTGGAAGTGTTGAGGGTTTTTGGCCTAGTAATCGATTTTAAGGGATTAAAGTGGGTTTAATTGGGTATTTGGGGTTAGTGAATGAACCCTTGAGGTTATCTAATCAAACTAATGGCAAAAATTGGGTTAATGATCACTTTTAATAAATCTGGGTTCGAACAGCCGTGTTTTTCGGACACCTGTTTTAGGTGGTGTCCGGATAGGTTGCAGGTGTCCGGGTAAGTGCCCCATGAGGGTGTCCGGGTGTTTCTTAGTATCCGGGTAGCTGAAGTCTCCGGATAAGCTTAGTGTCCGGGTAGTTTTGTCCGGATAAGTCTAGCGTCCGGACAAGTGTGGTATCCGGACAATTATGGTATCCGGACAAGTGTGGTATCCGGACAATTATGGTATCCGGACAAGTGTGGTATCCGGACAAGTATGGTATCCGGACAAGTATGGTATCCGGACAAGTGTGTGTTGGACAGTAGGTCGAGCCATTTAATCTGATCCGAATCTAATGCCCCTAGGTGTTCGACTGGTTTAGCTGGGAGGAATTTAAGAAGCGCGTTCTACGATAATCAAAGGTGAGTTCCCTAACCCTTTTTCGGCGTAAAGTGTTAAACGTTTTCTTTACTGTTTATGGTTCTTAAAGCGCACGAAATGTTTATAACCGAAATGCATGTTTCTCACGAACGTACCTATTTATATCTAAAAGAAAGTTTGACATGATGAAATGTAAGGCATGCTTTGTAAGGTTTTATTACATGCTTTATGTAACGTATGTGCATGCTATGTGATGTTGGTCTGCACTGTGGGATCAGTGAGCCTCGGGATCCGATGATCCCTTGGTTATGGATGATGAGCCTATTGGTTGGAATTTGTTTCCTCCTAGGCGGGTATCGGGGAGTCTGCTTGGGCCCCGATACGAGAGGGCGAGAGGGGAGTCTGCTTGGGCCCCGATCGCGGATGTTTATGCGATTCCCCATACAGTGCAGTACCTTATGTGATGAGTTACGATGTTATCATCTAAATGATTTTTTCTGTTGATACATGTTGTTTTCGGAGGGAATTCACTAGACCTTTTGGTCTAACCCTCGCTTTCAAAACTAAACCATTTTCAGGTAAGCATGTTAAGGGTTCTTCCAGTAAGAACTAGGAGGCGATAAGAAGGACTTGAAGCTTAGAGTAACTTCAAGTTTTGGCTATGATTACTATAGAATAGCTCTCGGCTGTGGATTTAGAGACTTCCGCTGTCAATTTTGTTTAGTATGAATTATTGATGATGTAAAGACAAGGTGTTATGTAATCCGAATGCTTATTTATGGTTGTTTGCCTGCTATGAAATTTGGGTCGTTACAAATGGTATCAGAGCCTTAGTTTAAGGGATTTAGGTGACCATTCGGGCCTAAACTTAAACTGTAAGATGAGGAACACAGCCGAGACATAGGATTGCCTCTAGGAACGATCACTATAAATGCGCTTAGGAATAAGGTGCCAAGGACAAACGTGTAAGGTAAGTTTGGGATTACACCTGGCCAGTGTAACTACGAACTTACAGGTACATGTGCGTGCTTACAATACCTTACTTATAGCAAATTTGTTGTGTCACGTCTAGTAAGGATTAACTATCGGTTTCTTTCAGTTTAGCGCTATGGCTGGGAGAGCGTTGAGGAATAGGTCAGCAAGATCCCTGAGGGATAGACCGAGCTCCATTGTTTGGGGAAGTGTCGTGTAAGAGTTAGTATGATGTGATGTACGTAGACATCGTAGAGAAGAAACGTTGTAAAGAATGTTATGAGTCGTCTAGAGGTAGCTCTTCGTGGATTCGGAGAGGATGAATGCTTGAGTTTGAGTAAGACTCCAGTTTCGGGAGAGTCCTAGTTATGAAAACCATGGGATAGATCAGTTGGGAGGGTAAGATCGAACAGTGTCAAAACCTTGAAAGTATCAATGGAGTCCTGACTTTTAGTCTAGCTTTTCATTGGCAGGATAAATGGAATAAGGTACTTATAGTGAATTGAAAGCATGTAGAAGTAGAAGGTGAGACAGTCGATCAAAGTGAAAATAGCGTGACATGGTTGAGTAAGTGAGATGTGGAACGCATGTACATCAAGTTAGTGCTTGACCGAGAGGGCGACCCTTGGTCGAAGGAAGAGTGTCAGGGATAAGTTGCGTGTGTAAAGCGGTTGACCTTGCTAGGGTGAGTAGCCTTCAATTGCAAGTAGAGTTTCATGCATAGCTTTCTTAAATATAACATGAAAATTTTCACGATTTAAATTAAATGTGTAAATATCAATTTTGATCGAAAAGGAGCCAGAATGTGCAAGCGTATGTTTAAAGAAAAGGTGATTTCATTCACATTGCACAATGTAATTTTGAGAATAACGATTGCAAAGTATTTCACACTTTTCATGATAAGTTAAATCATTACAAAAGGACGAGAAGACGTGTGCCAGCAAAACATTTACAATCAAATGAATTTTAACCGATTGATATCATATAAAAGAGTGTGAGAACCGACTGGTTTACTTGTTGTCAGTAATTTATTTCGAAATTGTGCCGTATGAAAGGATTTTCATTCAACGTATTACTGCCGTAATAACATCGTCCGGAATTGAGTAAGATTAAGGTTCACGGAAAGATGCATGCAAACGATTCTCGAATCTTTGTGCAGGACGTTGAAGTTATAAGAGTGATGGGGTCATGTCTACCCAAGTGTTTTCCCAAACGTGGTTTATTTAAAATGATAAAATGTGTAAAAGGATTTATTTACTGTATTGTCATGCATGAAGGCTATGAACCTACTAGGTCGTAGAGTATTACGTCTTAAGCTAAGGAAGAACTCCGAGAGCGGAGAGGCGTTGGTCAAGTCAAGGGAGAACGTAAGTAGTTTTGGTATTTGTGTTTAAGGGGAAAGTTGGACCTTGGAAGAGTCGGGAATGGATTTTAGTGTCAGGTGTATGAGGGTCTGTACCTTTGCTCGGTGACTGAGAACACAGTTGCCGAGGGGCGATGGTGTCCGAAGGAAGGACTAGGAGTCATCAAGGTTTTGGTCTTAGCAACTCTTTATGAGTAGTGTTGTAAGGCAAGAATGAAAGGTCTACGGTGTGGGCCATGAGTTTCGAAGGGAGCTTGTAATATTGATGTTACATGAGTAATTTTCAAAATAGGGGCGACGGATTATAAAGTTAACTATGATGTGTAGGGAGGAATAGGTCCCGTAAGGAACTCACGTTAAAGGATAGGATAAGGAAGTAGTTAAGAGTGTCTTTTGTTGTTGAAGTCGGCAACGGTGTATGTTGGCCAAGGCCGAAGACTCAAACCAGATGAGTGTAAGTTGATAGAATATCTTGTAGAGGTGTTAAATTAGTAAGAGACTGTTGTTGTTGAATAGGCGTTCTATTTACGAGGCGAGGAAGGTCCGTAGGAGGACAAGGTGTGTAACACAAGCGAAGTGAGTGTAGACTATACCAGTCTGTAAGAAAATGTGCCGTGTCTAAGAAAGGACTCGGGTCATAAAAGAGCTAGTTAGGATGTTCGTGTTTGAGCTAAGTGTGAACTCGTGAGTCATAGTTCAACAAGTTGGGAGAGAACTAAATAGCGAGACAGACTCGATTGTAGTATACGGGAGAATATGAAGGAAAGTGTGAATTGTGTACGAATGACCATGAGATACTTGGTCGGTAGTGTGATAATAGGAGTGGTGAATGTACGAATGAATAGTAGCGTCAATTGCCAAGATATCTGTGTCAGCCGGTGATGTAGTAAGGCGATGTTAGAAAGATGAAGGATTAGAAGGAAGTCCTTTTAGGATTTCGGATAGAGTGTACGTTTTGCAATCCCAGTTGTTGAAGTACGTGGGTTGTAAGTAGGTGTGTATTTTGACTGTTATCGGAATGGAATGTCGGGGCAGAATTGGGTGATTGCCCATCTGTGAGACCAAGCTTTGTGGTTACTTATGTTGTTAAGTATATTCTTGAAGGCAGAGTAAGTTTAAAGAAGGTGATGAATAGATTAGTCAAGTTGTAGTATAGTAGAGGAGACATCGTTAAAGAATGAAAACTGTTCCTTATACGTGAGGGAATGATCCTAGAAGAAAATAGTTGGAAATTTTGGTTATGTTTAAGGAATGACGTGATGATGATTGTGGGTCGGAGTAGTAGTATGATCGTTAGTTGATTTGAAATGTCATGATAGAGGTATAAGCCTTTGGTTGGTTGATTTAAATTTTATAGATTTGTTAAGTAATGACGTTCATTTGTTATTACAGGATGTGTTACAATTTTTGGGGAAGTGTTATTGAGACTAACACACTGATTGTTAAAGAATTATTTAAGGTAAATCTAAGTAAGAAAGCCGGGATGACGGTATATATATATATCTGTCTGATTTTATGATCATAGTGGTTAGTCGAAAGAATTGTGGAACCCGAGTTTCGGGGTGTTCTTGAATTAATAGATCCGTTTGTAATAGGAATCCAAGGGGGTGGATTATTAGCGTGAATAGGGGACGTTACTAAGAAGCATATTTTGGGGTCATTGGAAGTTTTAAAGAGGATGAGGGTTATGTTAGTCAAAATGTGGTGGGATAGATGTGAATTGTTGCTTATGTGTGAAAGAAATGTATGATAAGGTAAAAGTTGGAGATTAAAGAATGGGTAGTAACGTCGAACACTGGTCTAGTTTCAAGACGGCTTGGTTGAATGCCTTAAGATAAGATCTTGGTGCAACTGTTTGGTTATGTGAGTATCGAGAAAGCGACACCAGCATGTGGAAAGGTCGGGAGAGAGGGGCAAATAATGCTCGGTGGGCAATGCTCCACGCTAACGTGGGGAGGTGAAGATAGTATGTCGGAATAAGTGAGTAAGTTGGAAGTAGTAAACCGGACGGTGATGCCGAAAGGTGCAGTGTTGTGTAGATTGTCATTGATAAGCGTGCGAACCGTTGGAAAGAGTATTGAGGAAGGGAATTGTGTTTGATTTTGTACAAGAAAGAAGTGGATGAGACAACTGAATGAGTTAAGCTAGTGACTTTGTGAGAAATGTTTAAACGATTTGGTCGTTCAGTGTTTAAGCTAGTAAGAATAGTATGGGGTGACCATGGTTATTCCTCCCAGTTGTGTGAGGGTAACCGGAGCTATGTTTTATGACGGAACGAGCGTGGTAATCAACGAGGATTTGATGTGTTTCAGGATAAGTTTAATGCGAGTAGGTGAACACTTCAACGTTAGGTTCGGAGGTTCCTACCCTTGGTTACGTACAAGGATGGAGTGGTGAAGTAGTGAGGATGTGAGAAATGGTTGATGAGCTGTGGTCGAGGTGGTCGGGAAAAAGGAAATGTTTCCGGCCTAGGCGATTGTTGGATTGGGAGAAGTGATCTAGGATTGCTTGTATTTCGATGAAGGAACTCTAGGTTGTGAGTTGTCGGGACGTTCAGGTTTGGAGTTGTGTCAAGCAGTCAAGCGTGTGTCTGTCTCTTGGTAAATGAATCTCGTGTTGTGGCAGAGGATTTAGCCAGGTTCCTCCTTAAAGGAAGTGTTGATGCATGAGAAGCCTTAGTAAATCTTCTATAGTCAAGATCGATCGAGTAGGAACAGTAGCCTACGAGTTAGAGTACCGTAAGAACTAAAGGAAATGCACCTAAGGTTCCATGTTTCGAGTTTAATGAGGTGGTTGACTGAGTCAGATATAGCTTTACTTTAGGAAGTGTCGTTTTGATGTGGGCAAGATACCCGCGTCTTTTCCAATGAGGAATTCCGGGGACGGAATTCTTTTAAGGGGGGAGTGTTGTAACAACCCAAATTCTAGTGGGTTTTAGAGTTAGTGGTCAAAGTGGAATAAATGAAAGATAAGTAGAGGGACTGTTGTGCAATTTGTGAAAGATATTTAAGGACTCCAAATTTCTAGGGCAGCCTCCATTTCACAATTCAGTATTGGTGTGGTGTGTGTGTTTGGCGGCTCTAGGAAGAAAGGAGAAGAAGAAAAGAGAGAAGAAGGAAACTCTTGGAGAGGAATCAAGAAGTGAAAATCAAAGAAGAAGTCAACAAGGTAAACCTCTCCTAATTCCGTTTTCCTTGTTGATGTAGTTTTCCCTTCGTATTCAATCTAGATTTGTAAGTCTGAATGTAGAGATTCATTGAGTTTTCATCACTTTCTCCTTGGAAGTGGGTTTTGAGGGTTTTTGGCCTAGTAATCGATTTTAAGGGATTAAAGTGGGTTTAATTGGGTATTTGGGGTTAGTGAATGAACCCTTGAGGTTATCTAATCAAACTAATGGCAAAAATCGGGTTAATGATCACTTTTAATAAATCTGGGTTCGAACAGCCGTGTTTTCCGGACACCTGTTTTAGGTGGGGTCCGGATAGGTTGCAGGTGTCCGGGTAAGTGCCCCATGAGGGTGTCCGGGTGTTTCTTAGTATCCGGGTAGCTGAAGTCTCTGGATAAGCTTAGTGTCCGGGTAGTTTTGTCCGGATAAGTCTAGCGTCCGGACAAGTGTGGTATCCGGACAATTATGGTATCCGGACAAGTGTGGTATCCGGACAAGTATGGTATCCGGACAAGTGTGTGTTGGACAGTAGGTCGAGCCATTTAATCTGATCCGAATCTAATGCCCCTAGGTGTTCGACTGGTTTAGCTGGGAGGAATTTAAGAAGCGCGTTCTACGATAATCAAAGGTGAGTTCCCTAACCCTTTTTCGGCGTAAAGTGTTAAACGTTTTCTTTACGGTTTATGGTTCTTAAAGCGCACGAAATGTTTATAACCGAAATGCATGTTTCTCACGAACGTACCTATTTATATCTAAAAGAAAGTTTGACATGATGAAATGTAAGGCATGCTTTGTAAGGTTTTATTACATGCTTTATGTAACGTATGTGCATGCTATGTGATGTTGGTCTGCACTGTGGGATCAGTGAGCCTCGGGATCCGATGATCCCTTGGTTATGGATGATGAGCCTATTGGTTGGAATTCGTTTCCTCCTAGGCGGGTATCGGGGAGTCTGCTTGGGCCCCGATACGAGAGGGCGAGAGGGGAGTCTGCTTGGGCCCCGATCGCGGATGTTTATGCGATTCCCCATACAGTGCAGTATCTTATGTGATGAGTTACGATGTTATCATCTAAATGATTTTTACTGTTGATACATGTTTTCGGAGGGAATTCACTTGACCTTTTGGTCTAACCCTCGCTTTCAAAACTAAACCATTTTCAGGTAAGCATGTTAAGGGTTCTTCCAGTAAGAACTAGGAGGCGATAAGAAGGACTTGAAGCTTAGAGTAACTTCAAGTTTTGGCTATGATTACTATATAATAGCTCTCGGCTGTGGATTTAGAGACTTCCGCTGTCAATTTTGTTTAGTATGAATTATTGATGATGTAAAGACAAGGTGTTATGTAATCCGAATGCTTATTTATGGTTGTTTGCCTGCTATAAAATTTGGGTCGTTACAATACTATTCTCACTAGCTTAAACACTGCACGACCAAATCGTTTACACCTTTCTCACAAAGTCACTAACTTAACTCATTTAGTTGTCTCATCCACTTCTTCCCTGCACAAAAACTTACACAATTTCCTTCCTCAATATTCTTTCCAACGGTTCGCACACTAATCAAAGACAATCTACACAATACTGTACCTTTCGGCAATACTGTCAAGTTTACTACTTCCAACTTACTCACTTGCTCCGACATACTATCTACACCTTCCCCACGTTAGCGTGGAGCACTGCTCACCAAACATTACTTGCCCCTCTCTCCCGACCTTTCCACATGTTGATATCGCTTTCTCATTCTTACATAACCAAACAGTTGCACCAAAATCTTATCTTAAGGCATTCAACCAAGCCGTCTTGAAACAAGACCAGTGTTCGACGTCGCTACACATTCTTTAATCTCCAACTTTTACCTTCTCAGACATTTCTATCACACAAAAGCAACAATCCACATTCTGTAAGGATTTCACATCTATCCCACCACAATTTGGCTAACACAACCCTCATCCTCTTTAAACTTCCAATGACCCCAAAGTATGTTTCTTAGTAACGTCCCCTATCCACTATAATAATCCACCCCCTTGGATTCCCTATTACAAACGGATCTAATAATTCAGGAACACCCCGAAACTCGGGTTCCACTATTCTTTCGACTAACCACTATGATCATAAAATCAGACAGATATATATACCGTCATCCCGGCTTTCTTACTTAGATTTACCTTAAATAATTCTTTAACAATCAGTGTGTTAGTCTCAATAACACTTCCCCAAAAATTGTAACACCTTCTGTAATAACAAATGAACGTCATTACTTAACAAATCTATAAAATTTAAATCACCCAACCAAAGGCTTATACCTCTATCATGACAATTCAAATCAACTAACGATCATACTACTACTCCGACCCACAATCATCATCACGTCATTCCTTAAACATAACCAATATTTCCAACTATTCCTAGGATCATTCCCTCAAGCATAAGGAACAATTTTCATTCTTTAGCGATGTCTCATCTACTATACTACAGCTTGACTAATCTATTCATCATCTTCTTTAAACTTACTCTGCCTTCAAGAATATACTTAACAACATACGTAACCACAAAGCTTGGTCTCACAGCTGGGCAATCCCCCAATTCTGCCCCGACATTCCATTCCGATAACAGTCAAAATACACACCTACTTACAACCCACGTACTTCAACAACTAGGATTGCAAAACGTACACTCTATCCGAAATCCCAAAAGGACTTCCTTCTAATCCTTCATCTTTCTAACATCGCCTTACTACATCACCGGCTGACACAGATATCTTGGCAATTGACGCTACTATTCATTCGTACATTCACCACTCCTATTATCACACCACCGACCAAGTCTCTCATGGTCATTCTTACACAATTCACACTTTCCTTCATATTCTCCCGTATACTACAATCGAGTTTGTCTTGCTACTTAGTTCTCTCCCAACTTGTTGAACTATGATTCACGAGTTCACACTTAGCTCAAACACGAACATCCTAACTAGCTCTTTTATGACCCGAGTCCTTTCTTAGACACGGTACATTTTCTTACAGACTGGCATAGTCTACACTCACTCCGCCTGTGTTACACACCTTGTCCTTCTACGGATCTCCTCACCTCGTAAATAAAACGCCTATTCAACAACAACAGTCTCTTACTAATTTAACACCTCTACAAGATAATCTATCAACTTACACTCATCTGGTTTGAGTCTTCGGCCTCGGCCAACATACACCGTTGCCGACTTCAACAACAAAAGACAACTCTTAACTACTTCCTTAACCTATCCTTTAACATGAGTTCCTTACGGGACCTATTCCTCCCTACACATCATAGTTAACTTTATAATCCGACGCCCTTATTTCGAAACTTACTCATGTAACATCAATATTACAAGCTCCCTTCGAATCTCATGACCCGCATCGTGGATCTTTCATTCCTGCCTCACAGCACTACTCATCAAGAGTTGCTAAAACCAATACCTTGATGACTCCTAGTCCTTCCTCCGGGCACCATCGCCCCTCGGCAACTGTGTTCTCAGTCATCGAGCAAAGGTACAGACCCTCATACACCTGACACTAAAATCCATTCCCGACTCTTCCAAGGTCCAACTCTCCTCTTAAACACAATACGTTCTCCCCTGACTTGACCAACGCCTCTCCGCTCTCGGAGTTTTTCCTTAGCTTAAGACGTAATACTCTACGACCTAGTGGGTTCATAGCCTTCATGCATAACAATACAGTAAATAATTCCTTCAACCCGTTTTATCATTTTAGATAAACAACATTTAGAAACTACTCGGGTACCCGTGACCCCATCACTCTTATAACTTCAAAACCCTGCACAACGATTCGAGAATCGTTGGCATGCAACTTCCCGTGAACCTCAATCTTGCTCAATCCGAGCAATGTTATTACGATAGTAATATATTGCATGAAAAATCTTTTCGTATGAGGCAATTCTGAAAGAGTTACCGACACAAAGTAAACAAGTCGGTTCTCACACTCAATTGTATGATATCGAAAGGTCAATAAGCATTTGGTTGTGAGAGTTTTGCTGGCAAATGTTTTTCTTAACCTTTTTGTAACAATTTAACTTATCATTAAAAGTGTGGAATACCTTGGAAATCGTTAAGGCCAAAATTTCAATGTGCGACGTAACTGAAATCGCTTTTTCTTTAAACGTGTACTCGTACAAGCTGACTCATTTTGTTCAAAGTTGGCAGTTATGTTTTTATTTTTAAATCGTGAAAATTTCATGTTACATAAAAGAACGCTATGCATGAGACTCTATTTGCAATAGAAGGCTACTCACTCAACAAGGTCAACCGCTTACTCACGCAGCTTATCCTTGATACTCCACTTACGACCAAGGGTCGCCCCCTCGATCAAGCACTAACTTGATGTACATGCGTTCCACATCTCACTTACTCAACCATTTCACACTACTTTCGCTTTGATCGACTATCTCGCCTTCTACTTCTACATGATTTTAATTCACTATAAGTATCTTATTCCATTTATTCTGCCAATGAAAAGTTCGGCTAAAAGTCAGGGCTCCATTGATACTTTCAAGGTTTTGACACTGTTCTATCTTACCATCCCAACTGATCTATCCCATGATTTCCATAACTAGGACTCACCCGAAACTGGAGTCTTACTCAAACTCAAACATTCATCCTCTCCTAATCCATGAAGAGCTACCTCTAGACGACTCATAACATTCTTTACAACGTTTCTTCTCTACGATGTATACATACATCACATCATAGTGACTCTTACACGAAACATCCCCAAGCAATGGAGCTCGGTCTATCCCTCAGGGATCTTGCTGACCTATTCCTCAGCGTTCTCCCAGCCACAACGCTAAACTGAAAGAAACCGATAGTTAATCTTTGCTAGACGTGACACAACAAATTGCTATAAGTAAGGTATTGTAAGCACACACATGTACCTGTAACTTCGTAATCCCACTGGCCAGGTGTAATTCCAAACTTACCTTGCACGTTTGTCCTTGGCACCTTATTCCTAAGCGCATTTATAGTGATCGTTCCTAGAGGCAATCTTATGTATCGGCTGTGTTCCTCATCTTACAGTTTAAGTTTAGGCCCGAATGGTCACCTAAATCCCTTAAACTAAGGCTCTGATACCATTTGTAACGTCCCAATTTTCATAACAAGAATTTATCTAGAATATAGCATTCAGATTACATTACTATCTTGTTCATAAACATTCTTTTCACTAAGCTAAGCAAAATTGACAGCGGAATTCTCTAATCCACAGCCGAGATCTCTATCTAAACATCAGCCAAAAGACTTGGAGTCGCTCTAAGTTCCAAATCCTTCCTGCCAACACACGGTTCTTACTTGAAGAACCTTTAACATGCTTACCTGAAAATGGTTTAGTTTTGAAAGCGAGGGTTAGACCAAAAGGTCTAGTGAATTCCCTCCGAAAACAACATGTAACCAGTATAAAACATTTATGAAAATATCATCGTAAACCTTAACATAACATCAGGCATGGTACTACACTGTATATAGGATCACATAAACATTCTGCGATCGGGGCCCAATGGGTTACCCTCTCGCCCTCAACCGGAGCCTACGCAAACTCCCCTTCCCGGAGCTTACGCAGACCCCCCTTTCTACTCGAAATAGGAGGAAATGGATTCCAACCTACCAGTCTGTCATAAACATCCAATGGATCATCAGACCCCGAGAATCTATCTCTGATCCTACAGGGTAGACCGACTCCACATAGCACGTCATTCATTTCATAAAACTTGCACCTTTAAAACCTTAGTAAATCGTCATTCTCAGCTCATCAAGTACAATACATTTTCTCAGGTAAAACAGGTATTTCATGGAAAACACGCGTAACGGTTATAAACATTTCATGCTCGTAATGAAACCATAATCAGTCAAAATCATTTAACACTTTAAGTCGTAAAAAGGGTTTAGGGAACTCACCTTGCTTGACGTACAACGCGCTTCTTAAATACTTCCAAGCTAACCCAAACGAACACCTAAGGTAATAGATTCGCATCAGATAAACAACTCAGACCTACTGTCCAACACACACTTGTCCGGATACCAACCTGTCCGGATACCATACTTGTCCGGATGCCATACTTGTCCGGATACTACACTTGTCCGGATACCATACTAGTCCGGATACCATACTAGTCCGGATACCATACTAGTCCGGATACCACCATGGAGCTTTACCCGGACACTAGCATCCGTATCCAGAAACCACCATATCATCAAGAACTGAAGGTGTCCGGATACGACTGTTGTCCGAAAATAAATTTCTTAAAAGTGATTTCTAACCCGATTTTAGCCATTTGCTTGATTAGATAACCATAAGGGTTCATCCACCAACCCCAAACACCCAATTAATCACACGTTAATCTCTTAAAAACGATTCCAAATGACAAAACCCATAAAACTTCATTTTAAGGGGGAAATGGTGAAAACTCAAGTAATCACCCACCTCAGTCCTAAGGATTCATAATAATAGGAAGGAGAAACATTAATCTAATCAGATGAACGAATTAGGATACATTACCTTGCAGATTCTAGTTTGATTTCTCCTTTCTCTCTTGATTTCTTCTCAAACCTTCTTCCTTTCTCTCTTTCCTTCTTCCTAGCCGCCAACCAAGAGCACTCCCACACAAAATACTGATTTCAGCAAAGAAATGGGGGCTGCCCTAGGGATTGGAGTCTTTTTATACACTTCATAAATTACAATCTAGTCCCTCAAGTTAACTTCCATTTATTTCACTTTGACCACCAACTTTAAAAACTCACTAGAATATTGGGTTGTTACAGAATTAGAAAACATTTTTTTAGAAAAACATTACACTTCACATTCTTGTATATTAAAAAATACGTTTTTTACAAGTCACACCATTATAATCGTCTCGTCAATAATTTCAAATGAGCCCAATATTGAATATTTTTTATTTAATCTTATATCATAAATAGGTACGAATTATTTGTAATACTTACACTTTATATCATTTAAGGTCATTTATTTATTAATATAAGATTAATCTGTAATTATAGGGTATAATGTGTAAGTATTAAAAATAATACTTACAATTGTTTAAAATTGTACGCAGCTTGAATAATAGGTAAACTACAAATTAAAAAAAATAATACGTACAATTGTTTAAAATGTTTATCTTGAATTGGTATTACATCTTTACTATAAAGACCCTCCCGAACATTAACATGCAAAACATCAATTTCATAATATCCCAAAATCACGGTCACAAAATTTCATTACAAATACTTAATAGGTTTGCGGAAACAACCTACACAACTGAGAAATACTAAATACTAGAGTGTCTCTATCCACCTTTACTCTTCACGCTAAGCTCAGCCTATTTGCCCGAGCTCCTGGAAACCTGCTTACCTGAAAAGGTTTTAATTTTGAAAATGCGAGGGTTAGACCATGAGGTCTAGTGAGTCCCTCCTAACATGTAACAACCCAGAAATTTAATAAAATATAAGACTTAACATTTCAATCAAAAACGGTCCCAAAGTCTACAATGCATCTAAATTACTCTAAACTCGCAGCGGAAACTACCTTCACAACTGAGTTACTACAAGAAGCTCGGTGGTACTCTACAAGTCTTCACTACCTCTCGCCCCTTTGCCACGACCCAACCTTCCAGTATCATCAGATGAAACTCCATACACGGTTAATACCTGAAAATGGTTTTTATTTTTGAAAAGCGAGGGTTAGACCATAAGGTCTAGTGAATTCCCTCCTAAAAGCGTGACCACAAAACATTTTTAGAAACACGTTTCCTTGCAAACAGTACTTAACAAGTTTGAGCTCAAACAAGGGTGTACACAGTGGTATGGACCAATAACACCTTACAAAGCCAGGCACGACAACTCAACACCTTACAAAGCCAGGCACGGCAACTCGACACCTTACAAAGCCAGGTACGGCAACTCAACACCTAACAAAGCCAGGCACGGCAACTCGGGGGTCCTCCACTGTGCAACCCGACTCTACCACAAGCATAAACATTTAAAACATGCTTTACAACTTACTCGAGGAATATCCTCCTTCCACATGTAAAATGACACTTTTCATGCATGAGAAAACATAAGATTCATGATGATCAAGTAACTCATTTTCAGTCATATCGATTCTTCACAATTCATTTTAGAAGATAGAAATAAGGCATAAGGGAACTCACCTGATGCTCGGCTAAACGACTCACTACTTGGAGCTCACTTAAACACCAAACGATCACCTGAATTGGGGTTAACAAATGAGGTATTAGACTCCCCAATTATGCTCTAAAACATTCCCCATAATGTCCTAAGACAATCCCCTAAACCAAGCCTCGGACCCAAGCCCAAACGACCAACGAAGCAAAAACGGAAAACAAAGAAACAGAGCCTGGCGCCGATGGTGGCGCCGATCCATCGGCGCCGAGATCGGCGCGGATCTCTGGTTTGTTTTCCCTGCACGAATTTTCTTCCAAAAGCCAAGGGTTTCTCATCTCTAAATTCCCCCAACTCAGTTCTAATTCTCCCAAATCGACATCATGGATATAAACAACATTAAGAACCAATTACCAACAATTAAAACAATATCTAATCCATTAAATCCATCTAATGATTCACCACTTTTATCCTCAAAAACTCAAAACTTCATTAAAGCCCAAAACCTTGCTAGAATCAACTTCCACCATTGAGTTGGTGAAGGATTCTCAAAGAAGGTAACAAAACCCATAATCTAACTCTAGAATACTCCATTAATACTTCTAACTAAACATCACCACAAAGAGAAAGAAGATGT
Source organism: Saussurea involucrata (assembly GCA_033807775.1). Lineage (NCBI taxonomy): Eukaryota > Viridiplantae > Streptophyta > Magnoliopsida > Asterales > Asteraceae > Saussurea > Saussurea involucrata. Next base: position 26,861,982 of record CM066323.1, read on the forward strand.
AGAAGGAGAAATTATACCTTGAAGATGCTACCATCAATCCTTGAAGCCTTCCTTCTTCCACACCCCCACATTAGGGTTTTGGCTCTCAAACTCTCTTCTCCCTTTTTCTTCTATCGATCCACAGAACCAACACAAAAGAAATGAAGAACATAGGGTTTCCTCTTATTTAACTCTCTCTCATTTCACCCTTGAGCACTAAAGTTTCAATCTTCTCACTTTGGCCACCAACTTTCAATGCCAACAAGAAAATCGGGTTATTACAACACTCCCCCCTTAAAAGAATTCCGTCCCCGGAATTCCTCATTGGAAAAGATGCGGGTGCCTTGCCCACATCAAAACTGACACTTCTCCAGAGTACAACCACATTCTGACTCAGTCAACCACCTCACTAAATTCGAAACCCGGAACCATGGGTGCATTCCCTTCAGTTCTTACGGTACCCTAACTCGTAGGCTACCGCTCCTACCCGATCGGCCTTGACAACATAAGATTAACTAAGACTTATCATGCATCTATACTTCCTTTAAGGAGGGACTCGGTTAAATCCTCCGCCACAACACGAGATTCACCTACCGGAGACAAACACACCTTAGACAGCTTGACACAAGACCAAACCTGTACGTCCCGACAACTCACTACCCGAAATTCCTTCATTGCAATACAAACAATTCTAGATTACTTCTCCCAACGAAACAATCGTCAATGCAGAGTGATATTACCCTTTCTTGGGCCACCTCAACCACAGTCCGTCGACTACAACACCACTCCCGACTTATACGCAACTAGGAGTAGGAACCTCCATACTCCCTCCTTGATGCGATCACTTATCCGAATTCCACTTATCCTGCAAGCACATCGATTTCTCACTACTTGCCACAAGCGTTCAGACACAAAATATAACTTCGATTACCCTCACTCAACCAAGAGGAGTAACCATGGTCACACCATACTATTCTCACTAGATTAATCACTGCACGACCAATTCGTTTAAATATTTCTCACAGAGTCACTAACTCAACTCATACACCATTTCCTTCCTCAATACTCTTCCCAATGGTTCGCACACTTATGAAAGACAATCTACACAACGCTGCACCTTTTGGCATTGCTGTCAAGTTTATTACTTCTAAATTTACTCACTTAATCCGACATACTAACTTCACCTCCCCACGTTGGCGTGGAGCACAACCCACCAATCATTACTTGCCCCTCTCTCTCGACCTTTCCACATGCTGATACCACTTTCCTATTACTCGCCTAACCAAACAGTTGCACCAAGATCCTAACTTAGGGCATCCAACCAAGTCGTCTCGAAACGACACCAGTGTTCGACATCACTACACATTCTTGATCTCCAACCTTTACTTCCTCGAACAATCCTTTCACACATGAGGAACCACTCACATTCCTTAAGGATTTCGCATCTACTACACCCCATTTTGACTAACATCTCATCATCTTCTTCAAACTTCCAATGATCCCAGAAACATGCTTACTTAGCGACTCTTACAACTAGAAACACTTGGTTTCTATTTTGGGTAACCACCCACCACCACTCCGTCATTCTATTCCTAACATACTCATACCACGACGTCAACTTACTCCCACGTGCTCCAACAATCTGGTTAACAAATCGAACACCTCATCTGAAACCCCCAAAAGGTTTCTATTCGATGTTTCCTCTCTCTCTAACATCACATTACTACGACACTAGCTGGCACACTTAGCTTGACAACTACGGTCACTACACATCCGAGCGCTCTTGGCCCATAACATCACCCTGCAGACCAAATCTCTCATGATCATTCACACAATTCGAACTTGCCTTCACATCCTCCCGTATACACAATCGAGTCTATCTCGCTACTTAGTCCTTTCCCAACTTGTCGAACTTTAACTCCCGAGTTCCCACATAACTCAAACATACTCACTACCTTATCGACACGCTCACGAGGAGCATTCTCCCCAACAATACCGAATCTAATCCAAAGGTCTCTCAACCAGGGCACTCCATCCAACCACTTGTTTCCATTCTAACTTAATACGCTAAAGATGCCTCAAAAGAGTGTCTCGCTAAAATGAGTCCACTTTTAGACCTGTCGCACGAACATAGCTTCCTCAACCCTTTAACCATGACGTACACAATGATCTCTTTTTCTTATGCCTTACAAATAACAGTTCCTTAATTATAGTCCACCCTTCCAGTGTCTCCTGACATCTTCTCACCGCAAGCCTGTCTATACTTGATCTACCACACCGTCCTCATTTTCTCTCGTGCCTACACAGAACGCCCATCACACACCGCTACAGCCCAAAAGAACGGTTTCTCCAAGATCATCCATCAAGACCTTTAGCCAAGTCCTCATAAAGTACTTAGCACCGAGAACTACCACGAGCTCCTAACTTTCCAACACAGTCGACCCACTCATTGCAAACAAGCCTTCACGATGCCATTACACACCCAAAAGATACTACTCCCTTCATGCTACGCACAACCCCTTTTCATTTGAAGTATAAACGCTTCCCGACCTTACCTATCCTGGGTCTAGACGAACCACATGTTCAGGTCAACTCCCAAAGCACACCCGCTTCGATTACGCTAATCATTTCGTTCTTATATGGCTCATCGAACCCCATAAGAAATTACTTATGCAACCACGATCTATCACCTTTGAAACACTCACACAAGGTGGTCCAGCGTCATGCCGGATACACAACTTTCTCCGAACAACTCCTCACATACTAGCACGAACACTCACAAGATAACCACACTATAGCTACTTCTCCAATACCAACCTCCTGACAACTATCCAACAGAACGGTCGCTGATTCAACAACGGCAACCGACATGCAATTGTCCAGTCGCATCACGACAGTCAGGGATTCCTGAAGGGATCTATTTCTCCTAACTCCCCGAACAATTTCTCGTTCCTCGCCAACTCATCGTGATTTATTTCTGCTGTGCTAGACACTTTACGCACAAGCGAATCATCAAAACCTCAATGGACATCACATCCACATTGGTGATCTTCCGTTCTCCTAATGCTCTCACTAGGTGTTCCTACACCATATCATTTACACATTCTTGGGCGACCTCCTTCGCTCGCCCACAACGGGTTCATTCTCACGATTCAGTTTCTTGATAATGCCTCTATCTTAAGACCTGATAAACAGTCGCAAACCTCCATATCAATGGACTACATGTGAAGATTCCAATCCTCCTAGACCACCTAGGATTCCTAACAGAATCCACGTCGTCCAACTCATCATAACCAACTTATACCCCACTGCTCTCACTTGAGGAAACACAAGACCTTTCTTAGCGTAAAAAGTTTAATTACCCAAACATCTTAGTACTCCGACTCAAAGCCGATAACATTACATCAAGTAACGTAACGCTACTTATTACCATTTCACCAACAGAAACACTCTAACCATTCAACTTTTTACCGCAGTTAAAACTATTCTCACATAGCCAAGCGATAGCTAGAACTACAATCATACCGACATTCCCAAATTCACTGCCTGAGACTCCCGGTAATCACCCACTTCCTCTAACGGAAACACTAAGGTCATAACTCGACCACATCTTATCCAACTGAAAATTTTCCTCACCCAAAGCCTTTCTTCAACCTCAATCGTAATACCCTTCCCGACCTAGCGAGTTCATAGCCTTCATGCATAATGACACAACGATTGAAATCGTTTTGAACACTTTTTAAAAAAAAATACAGTAGACACAAAATCATAACACAAGCTTGAGTATGTATGAACCAACACCACTCAAGACGATTAGTAAAAACACAACGATCGCAAGGATCGCTCACAGGCACTCTTACGATACTTCGTACCCTTGTCTATCCAACTCGATGCCGACACAACGGTCATCTCCAACGAAACCTTTTCCAATACGGCTAGAGAATTCAGAACGAAATCACTTACCCAAAGTGGGTCAGTTAACTCCAACACTCGCTTACATGAAAATAACGAGTCAGCACTCATTTTGTTTGTAAAACAAACCTCGCAATAAAATGTTTTCAATATTCTCGTAACGAAGATTCTCTCCACAAGAAAAACGTGAAATAATTCGTAAATCACTAAGTTCAAAGCTTTATCGTATAATGAAAACAAGTTTGTCTTTTACTTAAAGAAAACACGCTCGCACGCGTCAACTCATTTCCCCAAAACAAGAAAACATATCATGCACGCACATGCTTTTTAACATGAAAGAGTCTCGTATAATACTTTTAGCAGCAAAATGCATGGAATTCAATATGCAAAAGGAAGGCTATTCACTCTAACTAAGTCAATCGTTGCACTCACTTTAACTCTTCACTGGTACCATACTACAACCAACAACCGCTTCCTTACTTATGCTACAACTTGTAGCACAAGTGCTTCATAACCCTCCTGACTGATCACTCTTACATGGTTTAACAATCGACCACTTAGCTCACCTTCTATTCTCATACATACCTCAAATCAACACTGATGTCTTACAATCATTAACCTTGCCACTAAACCGTTTGACTAAGGAATCCAAGACTAGATTCCCTCACTCGATCTTGAATTGAAGGTTTTCAAGATGCCAACATACTTCTCACTTCCTATCCCAGAGAGTTTACCTCCAGACATCTCATCAACATTCTAGACCACACTCCTTCTAGAAGTTACAAACACCACATTACAAGGGGTCTCCCATGACACATCAACTCTTTGCTATCAAGCACAAGGTTAGAACCTTCTACATACTGCCACTCTCACCACCCATCCCGACATTAGCGATTGATTACACCCATGCACCTGTAAACCCATAATAGCATTGGCCAGATGCTACTTGAATTTACCTTACATGAGGGTTCTCACTACTATTGTCAAGATATCCTACGATCACGGTCATTCCTAATGGCTTCCTATATCTCAGTTGTGTCCCACTCTACTCCACAGTTTAAGTTTAGGCCCATCCGGTCGCCTAAATCCCTTAAACTATGGCTCTGATACCATTTGTAACAACCCAGAAATTTAATAAAATATAAGACTTAACATTTCAATCAAAAACGGTCCCAAAGTCTACAATGCATCTAAATTACTCTAAACTCGCAGCGGAAACTACCTTCACAACTGAGTTACTACAAGAAGCTCGGCGGTACTCTACAAGTCTTCACTACCTCTCGCCCCTTTGCCACGACCCAACCTTCCAGTATCATCAGATGAAACTCCATACACGGTTAATACCTGAAAATGGTTTTTATTTTTGAAAAGCGAGGGTTAGACCATAAGGTCTAGTGAATTTCCTCCTAAAAGCGTGACCACAAAACATTTTTAGAAACACGTTTCCTTGCAAACAGTACTTAACAAGTTTGAGCTCAAACAAGGGTGTACACAGTGGTATGGACCAATAACACCTTACAAAGCCAGGCACGGCAACTCAACACCTTACAAAGCCAGGCACGGCAACTCGACACCTTACAAAGCCAGGCACGGCAACTCAACACCTAACAAAGCCAGGCACGGCAACTCGGGGGTCCTCCACTATGCAACCCGACTCTACCACAAGCATAAACATTTAAAACATGCTTTAAAACTTACTCGAGGAATATCCTCCTTCCACATGTAAAATGACACTTTTCATGCATGAGAAAACATAAGATTCATGATGATCAAGTAACTCATTTTCAGTCATATCGATTCTTCGCAATTCATTTTAGAAGATAGAAATAAGGCATAAGGGAACTCACCTGATGCTCGGCTAAACGACTCACTACTTGGAGCTCACTTAAACACCAAACGATCACCTGAATTGGGGTTAACAAATGAGGTATTAGACTCCCCAATTATGCTCTAAAACATTCCCCATAATGTCCTAAGACAATCCCCTAAACCAAGCCTCAGACCCAAGCCCAAACGACCAACGAAGCAAAAACGGAAAACAAAGAAACAGAGCCTGGCGCCGATGGTGGCGCCGATCCATCGACGCCGAGATCGGCGCGGATCTCTGGTTTGTTTTCCCTGCACGAATTTTCTTCCAAAAGCCAAGGGTTTCTCATCTCTAAATTCCCCCAACTCAGTTCTAATTCTCCCAAATCGACATCATGGATATAAACAACATTAAGAACCAATTACCAACAATTAAAACAATATCTAATCCATTAAATCCATCTAATGATTCACCACTTTTATCCTCAAAAACTCAAAACTTCATTAAAGCCCAAAACCTTGCTAGAATCAACTTCCACCATTGAATTGGTGAAGGATTCTCAAAGAAGGTAACAAAACCCATAATCTAACTCTAGAATACTCCATTAATACTTCTAACTAAACATCACCACAAAGAGAAAGAAGATGTAGAAGGAGAAATTATACCTTGAAGATGCTACCATCAATCCTTGAAGCCTTCCTTCTTCCACACCCCAACATTAGGGTTTTGGCTCTCAAACTCTCTTCTCCCTTTTTCTTCTATCGATCCACAGAACCAACACAAAAGAAATGAAGAACATAGGGTTTCCTCTTATTTAACTCTCTCTCATTTCACCCTTGAGCACTAAAGTTTCAATCTTCTCACTTTGGCCACCAACTTTCAATGCCAACAAGAAAATCGGGTTATTACATAACAGTTATCAAAGCATTTAAAAACAGTTTATCTTTTCAGCATGAAACGTTTATACTCAACATGTCAAAATCATATACGAACTAAAGTCCGCCTCCTCGTAATCTGACACCCTGAAGCCACCCGAAGGTGACAACGAGTCAGTCTCATGCTGCCTTACGGAGCCTCGCTCCTGGCATATAGGGACCTCCCTTCCCGCACGAAAGCTGGCGGAACGACTCTCCCGTCTTTGCCAGTTTACGTCTCCTTGATGTATGCATACATTCTACATAAACTTTAAAACAACTTTCATGCAAACAAGCATAATAATAAAGCATGGCAATTTCTCAACATTCATAACACATTTTGAAAACACTTTAAAAGCCATACGTTTTGATTTAGAAAACTCACCTGGCTAGCATGCTCCAAGGCTCCTCACTTACAGTTCCGATCTCTAAGTGGAACACCTATTATATAGGAATGTATATCAATATCTAATAATTTATATTCGAACTTGCCCCGAACTTAACCCAAACTTATCTAAGTTGGTAACTTCCACTTCTAGTCCACAAATCATTATTAATGGTCTTTGCTTATTTATCCAATTGCAATGCTATACCAGATCCAATAATTTACCCGATTCTAGGTTTCCCCCGACATAAAATTATAACTCTAGATTCTAAATATCAAAGCCGGTTCATGATAATAATAATATGACCAAAATTTTATAAATAGACTATCGATTACGTACTAGGTCCCTTTTAAATAATTATAGACTTTAATAATAAATTAAGCCCAATACAATAACTAAGCCCAAGAGGACTTAATAATTCATTTGGCCCAAAACTCAATTCGGCCCAACTTGAATTACGGGTCAACTTTCAGGTCATACCGACTTCCAGTACACACAAGCTTTAGGTTCCAATTAAAATAATTATTCCGACCCTTTTCTTAAAATTACACTCCGGCCCAATTATTAACTTACCGGGACTCAACAAAATGTTACCGGAACCTCAAACAATATCCAACACTACCAGAACTTCATTTTCTTTAAATTACCATATCGTTTTGCAAACAAGTCCGGGTATTTCGACAAAAACCCTATTTCTTCGTTTTTAACTTATTCTATAAATTAACCATCACCATTTCTTCCGAAATCATGAATCCACAAACATTTGGTTTAACTTGAAAATATGAATTGGGAAAACTCCATTAACACTTTTACTTGTTTTCTCACTTTACATAACCGAGCACAATAGGAATTAACCAATCTAACATTACTTGATAAAGAGAAAACGCAAGGGAACGGTTTCTTACCCACGAAAAACTTCACGAGACGGAAAGTTACCGACCCGCCATGCCGCCGCCGACAACCACCGCCGGCAGCCGACTGCCGGCGCTCAACAGCCGCCACTCCGGCCATCTTCTCCGGCGCCGGCGAACCCCGCCACATTCTCTCTCTCATCATCTCTCTCTCTCCTCCGTCGTCTCTCTCTCCTCGCCGGCCGTCACCTTCCCGCCGACAGCCTCTCTCCCCCGTCGCCTCTCTCTCCCCGGCTGTCTATCTCTCTCTCTCGACATCTCTCTCTCTCTTCCCTCACAGCTCTCTCTCTCTCTCTCCCGATTTGCAGCAGGAACAAACACCCATAACTCTCCATTTTTCTTACTTTCGGTTTTCCCTTCTCGACGAGCAGCAAGACACACACACACACATATGAGATCTTTCACACTTTTCTCTTTGCTCTTTTCTCCTCACGAAGAACACACAGATCTCTCATGGCTTCTTTCCTTTCTTCTTCTTTCTCACGATGTGCAGCCAAGAAACCTATGAAAACCCTAAAACTAAAACTCATTTTCCTAATCCAGCCAAAAGCGGCGCAGGAAAAAGAAATAGGGCAATTATTCTTTTTTCCAATTTCTTACTTTTAAACCTCAATGTTTTCTTTAACAAACAAGTATACCCCTTAGACTTTCATTTAAAACAAAAATGTTTATTTAGGGTTATTACATTTACAGTAATGCTTTTATTTAGTGATATCATTTTGTTTTAATTTGTAATCGTGATGAAGTCGTTATTCCTATTCACAAAATGGCATCTGACTGCAGTGATGATCTTAACCATGTTATAAGCGAAAATTCAAGTGAACATATGTCTGATTGTTTATCTGTAGACCTTTGTGCAACTCTTGGTATATTTTGGTTCAATTTTTGGTAAATTATGTCTAACTTTTATGTACATCTATTTATGCTTTGGATACAACTTTTATATGTTTTGGGAAGAGTAATGAAAAATGGTATATTCGTTTCGTTTTATAAATTGTATTTTTTTCCGTTCAAAAAATGTATAATGACTTAATAGTTTAAAGTATATAAGTTTGTTTGGTTTTTTCATATTTTTTTCAATTATTTTTAACACATTAACCAATTTTATAAGTCATAAGGATGTATGTAACAGGTTTTAGAAAGTCCAATGGTTTATTTTATAGGTTATGAAAAGTGCAATGGTTTATGTGTTCCAAAAAATTGTCCAAGGACTTAATCATTCATAATACTAAAGTCCATTGGGTTTTATTGGACTTTTTCCTATATATTAAATATATACCATAAGAATGTTTTTAATAGTGGAACAAATTAACGATGATATGTACAATGATATAGTAGATTATAGGGAATTTAATTAAAATACCCAAAGTTTGACTTTGACTTGCCAAAATACCCATTTTTTTCAACTTTTGCCAAAATACTCATTTTTTCCGCGATATGTCCCGCGATCGCGGGATTGGGTAGTTTTTGAAAATTTCTCTCCCGCTATTCGCGGGATAGGGTATGAATTGTAAATATAGCGGGATCAATTTGGGGCAGCCGCGGGGACTCATCCCGCTATAGCGGGATCAAAATTTTCAAAATGCACCCTATCCCGCGATCGCGAGATATATCGCGGGAAAAATGGGTATTTTGGCAAAAGTTGAAAAAAATAGGTATTTTGGTAAGTCAAGGTCAAACTTTGGGTATTTTAATTAAATTCCCTAGATTATATTCATTTAGAATTAAACTATTGATTGATTTTGCGTCTATAAGTACTCAGAAAAACAATTTTATATGAATTATTAGTATTTTTCTTGAATTCGATGTTATTTTTTATAATAAAAACGCTATATTAAATATATTATTTCATACGTATCAAGTACCCAATTTTACATCTCGTCCATGACCTACAAATTATCAGAAACGGTCTGATTGTGTTCTTAAATTTGTTCACTTGGGTTGTTGTGTACTGGTAAAGCCCTTGGGGGATGTAGTGGAAGCTCATCCACCCAGGGTTCAGATCCAGGCACTGTCAAAGCCCTTGTGGCCATGGAGGTTCACCTGCCATGACTCCAGGCCATTCGTGGTCGCCCGAAGATTAGTTGATGTGCGTAAGCTGACCTGGAAACTCACGGTTACCAAAAAAACCATAATGAATATTCCCATATTTTAAACGGAAAGGAATTCTGAATAAATCCTTCTTATGAATCATAATTAAATTAAATATAATTAATTAAAATATTTCCAGGAATAGTAATGTGATCAAAAAAGAGCAGGCAACAACAATCGTGGAAGTGTTGTCACGTGTTCCCATTTTGTTCCAATACACAATAAATATATATATATATATATATATATATATAGATATAGATATAGATATTCGTGTCTCGTTATTATAAAATTAACCATCAAAATATAGGTTTTAAATGATAAGTATACATTTACCAAAAAATGCTCTTATATATCGATGTTTTGGAAGTTGTTTTAGATCGTCGATCATTAATCAATTTTTGCCTAAATAAACATATATTTATTTAGGTGTATTTGTTTTTTCCTATTTATATATTGTCAGGAGTGTCGCATCCTTTTCAAAAACATATATTTATACAAAATAAGAGTAATGATCTGTTTGTTAACGAGACTTACACCTTATTGATTAAATATATACGATTATTTAAAAATAACTTAAAATTACAAAATATCTTATTTAGTAAGCTTTTAACAACAAATTTAGAGGAAAAACCAAGTTTTCCCTCACCATGCTCTTTATAATAATAATAAATAAATAACTCTTTTATCTATGAAAAGTCTTTTCCAAACAAATAGTACCTTAAATCTAGAGTAAATTATGAAATTTGGTCCCTTAGGTATGTCAATTGTTACAAAACTGGTATTTTATTTTCAAAAATTACATGATAACCCTCCAAATATGCAGTTTATTATGGAATTGGTCCCTCGAGCTAACGGTCGTCTAATTTCTCCGCTAAACACGAGGGTAAATTGGTCTTTTTATATTTTTTTTTCTTTTACAGCTTTCTTAAATAACATGGACCAAAATTGTAAAGTCAAACTCATGTGCTTTCAAACTATACCCAGATGTGGAAGCCCTAATCCATGAAGAACCAAGCTTAAATCCAACTAAACCCATATGATAAAGACCAAATCCATGAGTAACCAAACTTTAATCATCTAAGAGCAACCACACTAAACAAGCTGTTCGATATCTAGAGAAGAGATACAGATCGAGATCTGAGAGAAGAGAAGGGATAGAGATCTGAAAGAGAGAGAAATAGAGATCGAGACAAAAAAGAGAACACCATATGAAGAACATGAAGAACAATCTTCAACTTCTTATATATAAACCCTAAAATCAAAACCATAAATCTAAATCAATTCTTAGTTTCTTACTTAAAATCAAAGCCCTAAATCTAAAACAAACTATTTAATAAAACCTAATAAAAAAAATTAGATCCAGATCAGAAGCATGTGGTTCGTCCTCTGAAATCAGAAGCAGATTTCAAGTCCATCTCTCGCTCTCTCTCTCTCTCTCGTCGATGGCACCTGGGTTTCATCGGGACCAAATCTGATAAACAATCGATGGCATCTGGACTCCATCTCTCTCCCTCCCTGCAAATCCATCTATGGCATCTGGACTTCATCTCTCTCCCTCCCTGCAAATCCATCGATGGCATCTGGGTTTCACGATGAGGCTGTGGTTTGCGATAGATTTGGTTAAAATGGTCAGGGAACACGCCGAAGGAGAAACTCGCCGGAGAGGGAGATGTCGGCTAGGAAACAACATCTAGTTTTTTTTTGTTTCTTGGGTTTCTTTTCTTTTGTCTCTCTCTCTCTCTCCCTCTCTCCCTCTTTCTCTCATTTGGTTTCAATACTAAATTGTTTAGGTTTATAAGTGTGATATTGATTCAATGTAAAAAAAAGATTGATATTAATTTAGGTTATTTAGGTTTGATTTCGTTTTTTAAATCTGGGTTTAATCAATTAAAAAAGATGAATGTTCTTAATGTTCATCATAATCTTCTTGAAGAAGATGAATGTTCAACGAAAAAAATAATAATTATTAATTAAAAATGGTAAAATAAACGAAATAAGGTAAAATGACCATAATACCCTCGTGCTTAACAGAGAATTTAAATGGTTGTTGGCTCGAGGGACCAATTTCGTAACAAACTACAAACCTGGAGGGTTATCATGTAATATTTAAAGATAAATGACCAGTTTCATAACAATTGACATAAATGAGGGACCAAATCCGTATTAGCAAATTAATTTATGTCGACAATTTTATTATAAGAATTAATAAAAATCAAATAACGTAAAGGGTAGATAGTGTAGGATAGGGGCGTGTGTTTCACGTGGTTACATGTGTGATGAAAACTGAAACCCATGGTTGCATATGGCACACGTGGACACATGTGTACTAAAAGATGCATGTGGGATTTATGAACAAAACACAGTCTCACCAGTACTCCACGCTCCAACAATTGTACTCTCCCATCCCATTATTAAATACTATTATTATTGCATTAACCTAACCCCAGAATGTTGCCCGCACGTGCCATCCCACCTCCCAATATATTTACCCTCTTTTTCCTAGTATTTTTCAAAAAAAGGTATTATAATTTTCAGAGTAAATTGCATTTTTGGTCCCTATGATTATCTGATTTCTTTAAAAGAGGTACCTAAACTTCAATATCTCAAGAAGTGGTCCCTCAGTTTTCAATTTTGCTTCAAAAGGAGGACCTGGCCACTAACCCCGTTAAAAACTCAGTTAGAGCCAGGGGCATTTTCGTTCAACCAGGTTTTTGTCCTCCTTTTGCATTTTTGTTTGTATTTCCCTTATTTTTGTAAAACCCATAACATTATAAGGACCAATTTTGTAAATTGTATGGAAACCACTTCCCATCCCACCATTTTTTCCGGCGGTGACCTTCCTTTGGTTTTTTTTAGTATCATTAGGCTCTATATATAGTTGCTCAAAAGCCTAGTCTTGGCCAATCTTATCATCACCTGATAATCAGAGGCAACATAAGTGGATTGCACACAAATACTTGAGATTTGAAAAGTCAACCTATTATCATTAATGGAGGTTCCTGGTTTTCTGGTTGTTTCTCTTCTACTCTCTTGTTTTGCAGCTACTGGCTATGGTGTCACCTTCTCCTCCCTTTAGAGGACTCTCGTAGTTACCACTTCACCCATACAGGGCTAAGATTTGATCATAACTCTGAATCTAATCTTAAACAACTCATGAATGCATACATCATAGAAATCGAATAAGTATAGCAAATAAAGGTTCAAACTTTATGTTGATCATCATATAATTGAGTTTTTTGCAGTTCTGAAGGCGGGGGAAGAGCAAATCACAGTGACATGGGCATTGAACAAGACCTTCCCAGCTGGGACAGACTCAGCTTACAGGACCGTAAAAGTGAAACTATGTTTTGCACCCATAAGTCAAAAGGACAGATTTGGAGGAAAACGAAGGACGAAATGTAGAAGGACAAGACCTGCCAACACAAAATCGTGTCTGGGCCATACAATGCTGCAAACAACTCCTTTTCATGGACCATCATGAGAGACATACCTACTGGAACATATTTTGTGAGGGTGTATGTATTCAACAGTGATGATCATGAGGTGGCGTTTGGCTAGAATACAAATGCAGAAAGATCTACCAACTTGTTTAAAGTCCAAGCAATCACAGGCCGCCATGCGTCCCTTGATATTGATCCGTCTGCTTTTCTGCTTTCTCCATAGTCGCATTGGCCGGTTTCTTCTACATGGAAAAGAGTAAGGGAAAGGCATCCCAACAGAAATGAGATTATCAACAAGGTGGGAATTAATGTTATGTTAACCATGACATTTTTAGATACAACAAGAAAGAAGAATTCTAATTTAGAGTGTTGGGGAGTGCCAATAAATAAGATGGTTGTAATAGAAATGTGTTAATTATGTTCTTTTTTGTTTTAATTAGAAAGAAAGATGCGTCTTCATTATTTTGGACGCAGATGTCGAGTTACAGAATGTGTTATTTCTATACTACAAGAATCTTTTCACTGTTGTCCGATGTATGTAGTTAAGGATGTGGAAGGTCACCGCCGAAAAAATGGTGGGTGGGGGTGGGTGGGATGGGAAGTGGTTTCCATACAATTTACAAAATTGGTCCTTATAATGTTATGGGTTTTACAAAAATAAGAGGAATACAAACAAAAATGCAAAAGGAGGACAAAAACCTGGTTGGACGAAAATGCCCCTGGCTCTAACTGAGTTTTTTAACGGGGTTAGGGTCAGGTCCTCCTTTTGGAGCAAAATTGAAAACTGAGGGACCACTTCTTGAGATATTGAAGTTTAGGTACCTCTTTCAAAGAAATCAGATAACCACAGGACCAAAAATGCAATTTACTCTAATTTTCATGTGCCTATATTTCTGGAGCTTTTTTTTTGAACGGCAAAGCAATTTTATATCACCACCCAAACACCAAAACAATGTTCTCACCCTACAAAAATCGGCCAACAATCAAATACTACCACAACCTTAACCGAAAGATGCAAACGAACATTAGCTATAATGGTCCAAGGGATGGGACCTTCTAACACTAAACTTACTCTTTGTGAGATACAAACATAAGCCACGCCCCAACAGCAGCCCTTGGGCACTCGAACCCAGCTATCTCCTCGACCCGTAGTGTCACGTGATTGTTGGGTCTTCGCGCATGTGCGTATATTTACGGAGTGCGTTTGATTTGCAGGATTTGATACGATCGGTAAAACTTTTGAAGTTATATAAAATTGTTCAGTTAATGGGTTTGGAGTCTTTAAAGAATGGTAATATATTCTCTTTAAGCTCTATTTCTACATAATGGTCTTCGAAACTTCACCTGGTATTTATAGGCAACATCCTCTTCAATAAAATAAAACAAATGATGATCAAGTATGGAAAAGAAGTCCTAATGCAACTTTTAAGCACTGTTCATTCGGTTCAGTGTTGCATGTTTCTCCTTATAATGGATACAACTAATAATGCATTTTTTTGGAGTATATAATATTATATAAGGCAAATGCAACAAATAAACTCACATACCCTTCTCACTTTTGGTGAGGTTTTAACCTATGACCTTTTAGAAGCTAAAGACTAATATACCACTAAGTCAAAGTGTAATAACCGGGTCTATTTTGAAGTAAATAATGATGCAAGTGCGAGTAGTGTGAGAATTGTAAGATGAAGGACTTTAGTGTAAATATGGAAAAAAGGTTAAAGCCCAAAACCCTCATTTCTATTCCTCATTTTTTAGAAATGAGACTAGAGTGTATTTGTGGGTGTGGAGAAATCTTGCAATCTTGGAAGAAAAGCTTGGGAACTAAAGCATTGGAGGTGTGGATCGTCTTCTTCAAGGTAATCTCTTATCTCCTTAAACTTTTATGGTCTTGAGGATTTTGGGTTGATTTTGGGTAAGTTCATGTTGAATCGATACCCCTTTTTGGGTAAGGTTGTGGTTGTTTGATTGTTTTATGTAATAATCGAGTGGAAAGGATTAAGGGTGTTAGTGTATGCAATTAAAGGTCCCAAGACCAATTTGTGGTGGACCGAGTTGGGATTTGAGGAATATTTCAAAAGGACTCTTCGTATCAGTGCGTACATCCGGAGATCTCCCTAGCCGGAATTAAGTATCCGGGTGAACATCCGGATAACGTGTTGTCCGGAGGGTGGAGGGAGTGCCCGGAAAAGTGAGTACCGAAATCCCTTGGGAATTCGGGTAAGATCCGGAAACCGGTATCGGAAGGAGTACCGGAAGAGGTGAGAAGACTGGATGAGTACTGGAAAAGATGGATCCGAAAGTCCTACCGGAAAATGAGGAAACCTGACACGTCCGGATTGTATGAATCCGAAATAGGGGACGGGATCCAGAAGGGTCCGGAAGTCAGTATCCGGAATCCAGATGTTTGCCCATGTCCGGGGCTGTGTTGTCAGAAGCATGTGTTGGGTCATCAAAGATTTGAAATTGACTCACCGATGTTTTCCCTATATTCCTACTTAGAATATTTTGACAAGGTTCTTTAAATAACTTGTACAAGATAACAACTGTTCGGTGAAGTCGAAGATCAACCGAAACCAAGCTTGAAGAGATTCTCTGTGCGGAATCAAGAAGACTCTTCTCAAGATATATACAAGTTATTGTCCATCGATCACACATCGGTGGACTTCCTCACCACCGATGGTATCGTCAAGAATCGGTGGATATAATCCCACCGATGGTGTCTTCAAGAATCGGTGGATATAATCCCACCGATGTTGTCCTCAGGAATCGGTGGACATCATCCTACCGATGAAGATACTCAAAATCGGTGGACTTCTTCTCACCGATGAGGATACTCAAATCGGTGGGATCTTCATGTAATTAGATTTTCTTGCAGATGATTTTTAAAGACCAATGACAGTTTTATATCGGTAGAACTTCATCGATAAAATTGTCTTGGAAAACACATCAAGAAGATCCTCCAGGTTTGGCTATAATCCAGTGGTTGGTAAAAATGTCAACCTAGTACTCTCCACTTTTAGATGACGTCTAAATCAGCATGGGCAGTCTTCCTGGTTCCAAGGAAAAAGGTGATTTGGAAACATCTACTTTTCAGAGTACTACTCCTTCTTTCCAATCTCCTTATGACAAGTGTCATGAGCATTTAATGCACTGTACTTGTATCTTCACTATAAAAGGAAGTACAAGGCTCCATGCAAACTACGCTTTCCGGACTTCTCTCTCAGTGCAAGAAATCTCCATATTGCTTAAAAACTTTATAGCTTTGTTCTAAGTGTTCTTAGTTGTTTTGTTATTATACTTTGTGTAAGATTGTTAGAATAGTTAATCTGTTCTTTTCCACAACAGTCTTAAGTTTTCTATGTGTAATTCTTGTTGAAAGATTTTCAATAATAGAATTAAAATTGTGAAAATTTTGAGTATTGTATTCAACCCCCCCCCCCTTCTACAATACTTGTTATAGCCATCTGGGACTAACAAGTGGTATCAGAGCAAAAAAGTTTAACTCATAAACTTGATCTGCGATGGCTGCCTCATCATCTTCAACTGTTGAAAACTCTTCTCAAAACAACTTTGCTGAAAATGGTTCCATCACCAAACCTCCTAAGTTTAACCCTAACAACTTTTCTCTTTGGAAAAGCCGTATGATGCTATTCATGGAAGGAGTGGATACCAGATATCTAACCATTCTCAAAGAGGGACCCATTATCCCTAGAGTCTGGGCTCGCTATGAAACGCAGAGGTCTGGTAAGGAAACCGCTGAAAAGGAAGTCTCTAGTGACTCCGATGATTCTGAACCTTCCGACAAAGAGAAAGCTAAAGGTACTGGACGTTATATTCTAAAAAATCCAAAGAAATATACTGATGAAGAAAAACGTCTTGTTACTCTTGATTCAAAGCTTAGAGCAATCATTGCCCTCTCACTTCCTGATGAAGTCTATCATTCTCTAGTTAACTTTGAAACTGCTAAAGAGATGTGGACCACACTATGTGTCATGTACGAAGGTACAGAGGAAGTGAAGAAATGCAAAAAGATTTCCCTCATAAGAAGGTATGAACTTTTCACTCATGAAAAAGGTGAATCTCTTCCTAGCTATTATAATCGTTTTAACTCTCTTCTGAATGATCTGAAGTTACTAGGCAGAGTCTATGACAATGAGGAAGTTTTAAACAAGTTCATGGATTGTCTCCCAGACTTTTGGGAAAACATGTGTACTTGTATCAAAACTTCCAAGGACCTTGAGTACATGCCTTTAACTGTTTTATATGCAACTCTCTTCAACTTTGAACAAACCAAGTTACAAAGGAAATCTGTCATCAAAGATATAAAGGGCACTTCTATTGCTCTTGTTAGTGAAGAATCCAAGAAATCTCAAAGTATTCCTCGCATCACCTATCCGTCATCAGATTCTGAAAATGAAAGCCAAAGCAACTCTTCTCACCAATCGGAGGCATATCTAAGTGATGACGATGATGAAGGTGAAGAAATGTCTGTCAAAAGGTTGTCTGATGAATTAGCCATGTTAGCTGGTTTCAAAAACAAATATCGCTTTTCGAACAAATCCAAATCTTTCAGAAAACCCTTCTCCTCTACAAAAGCTTCCTCAACTGATAAAACAAATGAGGAATGTTTTAATTGTGGAAAGAAAGGACGTTTTGCAGCTGAGTGTAGAAGTAAGCGTGTGATGAACTCTAGAAATTCATCGTCAGACAAGTTCTCTTCCAAGTATGAAAAATCCAAAAATAACTCTTTCAAATCAAATCTTTCCAAGAAAGATAACCAATCCTCTTCCAAAGATCTTCAAGAAAGAGCTGAGAAGTACAAAGCCAAATACAAGAAAGAAAAGGAAAGAAATGAAGGTCTCCTTAAGAAAGGAAAGGGTCTCATGGCCGAAATACATGATTGGGAAGAAGAGACTTCTGACAGTGATAACAACTCTCCCAACAAGTGCTTCATGGCCATCTCAGAAGATGTGGAAGATTCTGAAAAAGTGACCTCTCCAATGGATTTGATGTCAACTGGATGCTCGACATCATACTCTCAGGTACATCCCTTTAATGATATGACTGACATTGAAAAGATTAATGCTTATGAATCCTTAACTAAAGATTTTTACTCTATGAAGGATGGCAAGAAAAGAAAATCTGAACTTGTCAAAAATCTCACATCTCAACTTGAAATATGCTTGTCTAAACTTGAAAAGTTTGAAGAAATCAAAGCTGAGCTTGAAGACTTGAAAACCATAAATCATGTGATTTCAAAAGAGAAAAACAAACTTTTTAAGAAACTAAAAAGAGGACAAGAGACGATTGAGAAATGGACAAGTTCTTCAAAGAATCTTGAGCAAATCTTTAAAGATCAAATTTCTGTTAACAATAAATTTGGCTTAGGCTATGAAAAGATCATCTCTAACGCCTCTTCTCAAACTCTAGAGCCTACCTCTAGTGTATGGGATGATGCTTCAGGCTCAAGTTCTTTCGACTCTATTTCTTTAAACTCTTTAGATCTAGGTGAAGCTTTAAAGTTTGGAATGTTCATAAAAGCTAAAGAATCTTCGTCTGTTCAAAACATGGAAAAAGATGACTCCAAGGATTTTTCAAAACCCATCCATGATCTTTTAAAAGATTTAGCGATTGATGAATATGTCCCTCCGCCCGTCTTTCAAAATCTACGTCTGTCAAAAGAGTTAAATCCAATTCCACCGAAGTGAATTCACCACCGATATGTAACTCTCCAACCGATTTTCTTCCCAGATCTGTGAGACTTACAAACTCAAAAGGGAAATCGGTGGAGCTTAGGAAAAATCATTTAAAAAATTCTTCAAGAGATCTTTCCAAGTTTGCCTCCACCTCAAGTAATGGGACTTTAAGATTTCCTTCTCACTCCTCATCCTTTGGTCCTAGAAACGTTCAAGTTAATGTCATGAGAAAAGGAAAAGAAGAATTGCAAAAACTCAAAAAGATGTTTGTTTACAGAAAGTGTTATAACTGTGGTGACACTTTTCATCTTGCAAAGGATTGTCCTAAGGAAAGAATTGAAAGAATCAAACCTAAGGACTCCTCTTCTAACCCAAAAGGACCCACCACCAAATGGGTACCTAAGAACTAATCTGTGTGTGCATGCAGGCCTTTGAGCACCATCAAATTTGGTATCTGAATAGTGGGTGCTCACGCCACATGACGGGGAATAAATCTCTTCTCATTAACTATGTGTCTGGAAAAGGTCCATCTGTAACTTTTGGTGACAACTCTAAAGGTTACACCAAAGGATATGGAACTCTCACTAATGGATCTGTCACTTTCAACAAAGTGGCACTTGTTGAAGGTCTCATGCATAATCTTCTCAGCATTAGCCAACTGTGTGATCTTGGATATAAAGTTGTCTTTGAACTTTGTATCTGTACTGTTGTGGACAAGAACTTCAATGTGGTGTTATCTGGAAAAAGGATGGAAAATGTCTATATCATTGATATGGGACTAAGTAACAATTCATCCAATGTCTGCTTTGTGTCAGATGACACAGCCAAAAGAAACTGGCTGTGGCATAAACGTCTATCTCATCTGAACTTCAAAACACTCCATAAAATCTCAAACAAAGAACTGGTGACTGGCATGCCAAAGTTAAATTTTGTCAAAGAAAAGCTGTGTGATGCATGTGAAAAAGGGAAGCTCACCAAAACATCCTTCAAGACCAAGCAATGCTCCTCCATCACTCTTCCTCTTCAGATGTTACACATGGATCTATGTGGACCAGTCAGCAGTCCAAGTCTTGGTGGCAAAAGGTACATTCTTGTTATTGTTGATGAATTTACTAGATACACTTGGGTATTTTTTTCTCAAGTATAAAAGTGATGCAACTGAAGATATCATCAACTTTGTCAAGAAAAATGAAGTTCTAAATGGGCAGCTCGTAAGATCCGTGAGAAGTGACAATGGTACTGAATTCAGAAACAATGCTATTGAAGACTTCTTTAATGAGAAAGGAATTTCTCAAAATTTCTCTGCTGTCAGAACTCCTTGATAGGCGGGTATCACCCCCCTAAATCTAACCGCAAGTGTACGATGTCGAAATCAAGTAATAACGTATGGTAAGTACGAGTATCGAATCCACGGGAACTAGGAACTAAGTATCACAATTACTATAAGCTCTATTAACTGAACTATCGAACTGAATTGGTTGGTGTTAAACTAATTAATTGCAAGAAAATAAATCAAACACAAGACAGAACAGCTTTTGAAACTTCCGATAGAGAAAACAGTTGAGGGTTGGAAATCCTTAGGTTTTCACAGACGAATATCAGACTTAAAACGATTACCAGTTATTCCCTTAATGAATACCCAATCTGTAAAAGTCACCGTTGTTCTCTTTCGAGCAACATCGGGTTTTATTTTGAAAAGGACAAGTTTTATCTTTCGATCTCAACCTATGGATTTCAAAACACATTAAGCGCACGATTCATGTTTGAATGGATAGATTTAATCTCTCGATCTCAATCTATTTGGTTCAATTAGGACTAAAGCGTATTCGGTATATCTCTATCACCAAATTCTCGCCTTAGGCATGCAATTCCTAGTTCTATCTAACAGTTAATTCTCTCGAACTCAACTGGAAGTAACAAAACAATTGAAAGCTAGCTAAACTCTCAAAAGCATTAAGAATCAAATTACATGCATTCATTAACAAGGAAAAACTGATAACAGTCATTCGTCATCCGTTCATATGTTCAAACCTAATTCAATCCAACCCCTAACATCTTAAAATTAGTTCATGATGTTGGGGAATACAAACGCAGGAAAAAGGGATGGAAAAGTGTGTGCAAACATGATAAACGAGAATGTAAAAGATGTAATGGTGAATGAAGATGAACTCCCTTCTCCTAGCTCGGATCCGCTTCGCGTCTTGAATTACTCGTCGATTCCTCCTCTATCGTGGCTCCAAAAGCTCCACAAGGTCTCTGAAAATCGCCCCTGGACTGCCCACCGTCGTCGTGTGTGAGTTGCGTATCGAACCCCCCCTCTATCGTGGCTCCAAAAGCTCCACAAGGTCTCTGAAAATCGCCCCTGGACTGCCCACCGTCGTCGTGTGTGAGTTGCGTATCGACCCCCCCCGGAATAATGACCTAAAATCTGAGAAATAAAGCTGAAAGTCGCCAAACAGAGGGTTAGGCGACTTGTCACGCGACTTGCAAGTCGCGTGGCAAGTCGCCCGGTCTTCAGAATGCTTCTGCGTCGGTTTCTGGTTCACGGTTCGGGTCTTGGTTCAGTCGCGGGTCTTGGGCTTGGATCTCGGGCTTCCGTTGGGCTTCATTTTGGCTCTTTTTGGGCTCTTTTAAGCTTCTTTTCTCGAAGATTACCACCTGTTAAGGAACCTGCACATTCCACTAAATAAACCATAAAATTCCGCTTCTTTGCTTAAATACAAGCCAATCTCATTGGTTTGAGAACCGAAAATAACGCCAAAAAGTGGCGTTATCACTCCTCAGCAAAATGGTGTGGTGGAAAGGAAAAACATAACTCTATGTGATGCTGCTAGATCTATGCTAAGTGAATCAAATCTTCCCACCTATTTTTGGGCTGAAGCTGTTAATACTGCTTGCTTTACCCAAAATAGGTCTGTGATTTCCAAAAGACATGATAAGACCCCATATGAAGTTTTCCATGGCAGAAAACCAAATATTGGCTTTCTTCATGTTTTTGGCTGTGTGTGCTTTATTCTAAATGATCGTGACAATCTTGGGAAGTTTGATCCCAAAGCTGATGAAGGTATTTTTGTTGGATACTCTTTATCCTCCAAAGCATATCGTGTGTTCAATCTCAGGAGAAAATGCATTGATGAGTCTATCCATGTCAAATTTGATGACCTAAGATCATCATCTCTTTCAAATGATGATGATGAATTGTACAGGTGGATTTCCTCATGCATAGGTGATGCTCCCGTAGTTAACTCCACCGACACTTCTTTCATTCCTTTGAACCCATCAAATAACCAAGTTGGGTCATCTTCCATAGTGCATCCTTCCACCGATAGTCTTTCTCCCACCGACTTAAATCCTACTGCCACTATGCACTTTTCCACTGATCCCATACCCTCCACCGATCCTATGCCCTATACCGATAATACTGTTTTCCACCGATCCTCTGATCCCACTCCACAGATTTCTTCCACACAAAATGTTCCACTACCTCTACCTCCTGCCACAAAATGGACCAAAGATCACCCCATAGATCAAATCATTGGTGATCAACAAGTAGGTGTCCAAACTCGCAGAGGAGTTGGAAATATTTGTCTCTGTGTGAACTTTCTTTCTCTTATTGAACCCAAGAAGATTGATGAAGCTCTCGCAGATCCTTGTTGGATCACTGCCATGCAAGAAGAGCTTTCTCAATTTGAGAGAAACAAAGTTTGGAGATTGGTTCCTAGACCCCGAAAGAAAACAATCATTGGAACCAAATGGATCTTCAGGAACAAGATGGATGAAGATGGTACAGTTATCAGAAATAAGGCCAGATTGGTTGCTCAAGGATACCGACAGGAAGAAGGCATTGATTATGATGAAACTTTTGCCCCTGTTGCAAGACTTGAAGCCATAAGAATTTTCTTAGCTCATGCTGTCCACCGAAATTTTAGGGTCTTTCAGATGGATGTCAAAAGTGCTTTCCTCAATGGGGACCTTGCAGAGGAAGTCTATGTGAATTAGCCACCTGGATTTGAAGACCCAGCTCATCCAGACTATGTGTACAGACTTGACAAAGCTCTATATGGGCTCAAGCAAGCTCCACGTGCTTGGTATGACACACTTGCTGTCTTTCTCTTAAAAATGGATACTCTAGAGGTACTATTGACAACACTCTTTTTCTCAAGCACACCTCAGGTAATCTTATTCTTGTTCAAATCTATGTGGATGATATCATCTTTGGTGCCACTGATGAATCACTTTGTGATGAGTTTGCATCTCTCATGATGAGTGAATATGAGATGAGCATGATGGGAGAGCTTACATTCTTTTTGGGCCTTCAGGTCAAACAATCTTCAGAAGGAATTTTTATAAATCAAAGTAAATATATTCGTGACCTTCTGAAGAAATTCAATTTTTTGGACAGCTCTCCTATGAAAACTCCCATGGCACCACCTTTGAAATTTGATGCGGATTTAAATGGTGAATCTGTGGATGTTACCTATTATCGGGGTATGATTGGTTCTCTCCTTTACTTAACTGCTAGCAGACCGGATATTATGTTTGCTACCCGTCTTTGTGCCCGTATTTAAGCCAATCCAAAGAAATCTCATTTGGATGCGGTTAAACGGATTTTCAGGTATCTAAAAGGTACCATGCACCTGGGTCTTTGGTATCCCAAAGACTCAGGCTTTGAACTAATTGGGTATTCAGATTCAGATTATGCATGTTCCAAGATTGATAGAAAAAATACCACAGGTAGCTGCCAACTTCTTGGTGGCAAAATAGTAAGTTGGTCCAGCAAGAAACAAAACTCTGTGTCAACCTCTACTGCTGAGGCCGAATATGTAGCTGCTGGAAGCTGCTGTGCTCAGATCCTGTGGATGAAAAATCAGTTGAAGGACTACAATCAAAACTACTCCAAAGTTCCCATTCTATGTGATAACTCTAGTGCAATTGCCATTGCAAATAATCATGTCTTGCACTCAAGATCAAAGCACATAGACATCAGATATCATTTCATCAGGGATCACATTTCCAAAGGTGACATTGAGCTGCACTTCATTCCTACAGATCTTCAGCTTGCAGACTTGTTCACCAAACCCTTGGATGAAGCCAGGTTCAATTTTCTGATAAGTGAACTTGGAATGTGCAACCTTTAGTAGGTGTCTTAAAAAAATAAAAAAAATAAAAAAAATTTTTTGGGATTTGGTTTTTCGGTGGAAATGTCCTTCGGTGTTAATTGGTTTCGGTGATCTTTCTCTACACCGAAATCGATCTTCTAGGTCAATCCCCATCGGTGACCTTGCTCTTCACCGAAATTTACCTGAATCTTTTCCACCGACGACACCGATCTCCGTTGCTATTCTCTCTCATCGGTGAGGTTTCTTCCGTCGACACCTCTTGGATTTTCGCATCGGTGGCTATGTGTTACACCGATTCTCAAGATCACACCATCACAAAATTCTATTCGGTGGTAACACTTTCGGTGGTCTTTGTATCTCCACAATGGAAGTTACCATTCGGTGGTAATTGGTTTCGGTGATCTTTCTCTACACCGAAATCAACCTTCTAGGTATATCCTCATCGGTGGCTTTGCTTCTCTTCGATTTTCCTCCACCGATTTTGAGAAGTTTATCCGGTACGATTCCCTATGCAACCTTGAGCCTAAAAGAAACCCTAAGTGTCAGTGTGATGGCTGACCCTTCCCATTCCTCGCCGTTTTTAACCACACATCCCCAAATCCCTCATCATTACTTTTTTAAATATGTTTATTCTACTTTAACCGTTCCTTCTCCTTTTTAAATCCCTAACCCTATTCCTTTCTCCTATAAAACCCATCACCTTCTTCATTTCACTTTTACGAAACCTGCAACTCTCTTCACTTTTTCTTCTTCTCCTTCACCATCCTTTTCTCCATGGCATCCTCCAAGAATGCAATCTCTACGTGCTTTGAGGACCTCAAGTTTAACTCATGCAATCACGTCGCGCGCCTCGAATCTGACCCATCTCATCCCTAGTTCTCTACTGTGGCTAAATTTCTCACTCGGTCTCCGCTCCTTCATGCTTTTACCTGCAACCCAAAGATGAGCAAAATGCTCATTGGTAAATTTTGGTTAACCTGTGTGTACGACCCTTCGAACGAAGCTATCCACGCCTCAATCCTCACTGAAGAAGAAGGTGATCACGACCTTACCTTTGGGGTTGATGATGTTTTTCTAGCCCTCAAGATTGATGCCTTTACCGCCTATGATGACATGTATGTAGATAACATACATGAAGAAGTTATTCGGACGACTGGTTATGTGATCGATGATTCATCCAAAGGCTCCAAAGGCCCTGGTACTCTTCTTCGTGGCAAAATGGGAGGAGTATGGAACTTCTTCTTTGCCATGTCATTCACTGTCTCTCTCGCAAAACCAGTGGGCACGATCAATCCCCGTCCTACATCACAAAGCTAGTCCATGCCCTTATTTTCCAAAGACACGTGGACTTTGCGCAATATTTCTTCACAGAACTCACTGAAGTGATTAATCACCCCAAGAAGTGTTAAGTTGCCTACCCGCGCTTCATCTCCATGATCATTCAGCACAAGCTTGGAAAGGCTTTGGAGGTCGACCGAAAATCTCCTTCTCCCCGATTTACCTATGATTGGACTTCTCCAATAGTCGGGGTCAAAACTCTCAATGTTGGACCTCTCGCCACCGATCGCCCTTTAAGACAAGGTATGATCACTTTTGCTCTCTCTCCCGATCTACATTGGGGTGATGCGGAAATCCCCGGATTTCAACACCCAGAAATTCCCGAAATCACTCCAACTGTAGTGGTCCCTTCTCCCCATTCCCGAGTTAAGTCGGGTGACACTCAAAAGAAACAACGTAAGGCCACCGACACCTCCGCACCCGCTTCTCGAACCACGCCACCGAGAGATCCCTCAGAGGCTTCCCCGGTTCACATCCCATCTCACAAGCGGAGGCACTCATCATCCCCTTTGAGATCTCCTTTAAAAAGGTCTCGAAAGCTTTCGGCCCCACCGACTAAGCCAACTGACGATTCTCAAAAATCGCCAGTTGTTGAACTTCAACCCTCCGGGCCAAGGGAATCCGTTATTAACCCCACCGACTCCTCCGTTGTCTCTCTACAGACCTCGGTTGTACATTTGGAGGAACCACACTTTACCTCCCCACACACTTCTTTGGGTGGAGGAGATGACTTCGGGGTCTCTCCCCTCGAAGGCTCTGATTTTTCACTACACAGCCTTTCACCCGATCAGTTTATGATCGATGACATCTCACAACCCGATCAGGGTCCCCCCCCACCGAATCCCCCCCACATGACTTCTTTGATTTTCTTTTGGGTGACACTGGTTCTCCCCGAACCATCCCGTCCACCAAAGAAAACCCCGCCGAGTCCCCAGAGCAACATACACCCCGACGATCTCCATCTCCACCGAAAGAACCCACACCCCGACGTTCTCCCACACCGATACGTGAGGCTTCTCCTCGCCGAAACCTGCCTCCACCAAAAATACTATATCCCGATGTGTTGTCGAACTTTCTCCCCACTATCACTCCCGAAGAAGATAGACTACGACTACCATTCCGTCTCCCGGAATTCGGTGGTGTTACCTCTTCAAGTACTAAGCCACGCTCTGCATTCCATGCTGATATTCAGGAATGTGCTCATCAATGTCGGCTCGTCAGCACTAAGCTTGAATCCCTTAAGGAATCAACTCTTTCAATAACTACACAGGTAAATTCAAGAATCTCCGTGATCGAGTCTAAATTGCCGCAGATACTCGCCGATGCACTTGCAGCTGCTCTTCAGCCTGTCCATAATTCCATTGTTTCCTTATCATCAAAGGTGGAATCCTTGACAAATTCTCATGGGGATCTTGCTACATCGTTTGGTACCTTCAAGGCATCCTCTCTCGTCAAGGATACTGAACTCCAGAGACTTATTCAAGAAGCCAAGTCTCATCAAGATCTTAAACAGAGCATAGTCGATTCTCTCAACTCTCTTCACACCAAATCTGACAACATGCAGGAGAAAGCCCAATGGGAAATGGACTTGGGTGATTTTACACTGATCTCCGATGACACCACTCGGAGTTTGGCTCATCTTCACTCCAAGTTTGACAGTGTGTTCACTCAATTGGGTTTTAAGATTCCGGCTGCTGCTGAGGGGGAGAAATCTACAGGTCAACCAAAATTGCCCTCTATTAAAAGAACTATCAGCAACATGCCTCCACCTTCCACCGAAAAATCATCACAAGCCACCGAAACTTCAGGAATGCCTTCACCGAAAACCTCTCCTCCAAAACATACAGGTACCACCGATTTTATCTTCACACCACCGAAATCACCATCGGTGGAAATCGCACATGCAGCTGTTGAGGGGGAGAAAATCCATGCATCTTCTAAGGGGGAGCAAAAATCCAAAACTCCCAAACACAAAGGTAAAGAAACTCTCACAGCTGAACAGTTGGCCGAAGAAGAAAAGAAAAGCAAAGAATTGGCGAAATATGGAACTCGACCTGCCGATGCACAAACCTTGAAGCTAAAACCTCCTTCTCAACAATCTCAGGAATCCAACCTCGGGCTGTCTCCTCAGGAGATCGAGGAAGCCAGATTAGCTCAAAAAGCCTTAGATGATTCCAAGGCTCTCTCTTTGGAAGTTGCAAAAGAAGAGGCCCTCAAAGTCAAATCTGCCGATGCACTCTCCACCCAAAAATCGATGCTAAGTGAAATTGAAAAAGAAAGGAATGAAGAGATCAGTTGGTACAAAAGACCATGTACCACCGAATCAACAGCTCCCCGATCTCAAACGTCAAAATTGCTACCTCCAGATCCAACCCAAAGGATATCAGACTGATCATCGATAGAGAAAATGGCTCAATGAAAAGTGTGAGAGATGTTCACCTCAAACATTTCCGTCTCCCCGAATGGTATGAGATCTCTCGACACTTGGTCAGAAGTGCAAACCCAAAGAAAGACATCTTTGTCAAATACATTGATGGATTGATGAAAAAGATGAAAGAGATTAAAAGAAAACACAACATCACTCTGTCCACCGATGAAAGATCAAAACTTCAATCGATGAAAGAAGAAATCATTCTTCCCAAAGGTAAGAATCCTATAGACAAGGTGTTCAAGGAAATGGCAACTGAAGGGAAAATTCCAAACATAAGCAACCTAAATTTGTCCATCCCTACATCTGTGTCTTATCCCACTACGACTTTGAGCCTCTCACCGATTCCAGGATTATTCTTCAATGATGGTTTTGGTCATCGGGCCTTTTTCAGATTTGCACAAATCCCCATCGCCGATACTTTGTTCCTTGAAGGTATCTCCAATCTTTTTCCCTACATCACCGAAGCTCAACCTTTCTACCGAAATGTGTTAGATGAGATCAAGCGCCGACAAACTTCCAAGAAATAGATCTTCATCTTTCTATGTGGTACGTGTAAAAGTTTGTTTCTCCTTTTGACAAATGTACGAGAAAAACGTATCCAAATACAAGTACTTGTCTTTTTGAATTCTCTTTCTGCACATAACTTCTCTTTACTTTTACTTGTAAATACTGTAAATAGTATACATACTCATACAAAAGAAAAATAGATCAAAAAGAGCAAAACGAATGGTCTATGTGAAAAGAACCCAAAAAGAGTAAAAAGGGTCAAAATTAATTCTACATTTTATTACTCTTAAATATTCTAAGGATAGAGCTCAAATTCAAATAGGGGGAGATTGTTGGGTCATCAAAGATTTGAAATTGACTCACCGATGTTTTCCCTATATTCCTACTTAGAATATTTTGACAAGGTTCTTTAAATAACTTGTACAAGATAGCAACTGTTCAGTAAAGTCGAAGATCAACCGAAACCAAGCTTGAAGAGATTCTCTGTGCAGAATCAAGAAGACTCTTCTCAAGATATATACAAGTTATTGTCCATCGATCACACATCGGTGGACTTCCTCACCACCGATGGTATCGTCAAGAATCGGTGGATATAATCCCACCGATGGTGTCTTCAAGAATCGATGGATATAATCCCACCGATGTTGTCCTCATGAATCAGTGGACATCATCCTACCGATGAAGATACTCAAAATCGGTAGACTTCTTCCCACCGATGAGGATACTCAAATCAGTGGGATCTTCATGTAATTAGATTTTCTTGCAGATGATTTTTAAAGACCAATGACAGTTTTATATCGGTAGAACTTCATCGATAAAATTGTCTTGGAAAACACATCAAGAAGATCCTCCAGGTTTGGCTATAATCCAGTGGTTGGTAAAAATGCCAACCTAGTACTCTCCACTTTTAGATGACGTCTAAATCAGCATGGGCACTCTTCCTGGTTCCAAGGAAAAAAGGTGATTTGGAAACATCTACTTTTCAGAGTACTACTCCTTCTATCCAATCTCCTTATGACAAGTGTCATGAGCATTTAATGCACTGTACTTGTATCTTCACTATAAAAGGAAGTAGAAGGCTCCATGCAAACTACGCTTTCTGGACTTCTCTCTCAGTGCAAGAAATCTCCATATTGCTTAAAAACTTTATAGCTTTGTTCTAAGTGTTCTTAGTTGTTTTGTTAGTATACTTTGTGTAAGATTGTTAGAATAGTTTATCTGTTCTTTTCCACAACAGTCTTAAGTTTTCTATGTGTAATTCTTGTTGAAAGATTTTCAATAATAGAATTAAAATTGTGAAAATTTTGAGTATTGTATTCAACCCCCCTTCTACAATACTTGTTATAGCCATCTGGGACTAACAGCATGGTTAGAGAGTCTCGGGGTAGGAGGTACTTTCGGTGTGAGGTGTTAGGGTGACTTATCACTTCCGTGTTGGGTGGAAATGTAGGTGTGTGGTCTAAGAGAAGCGAGTCAAGTGAGAAAGGAGCTTAGCGTGGATGCCAGGTGAGTCTTTCTAAACCGAAGTTCTGACGATACTTTCTTTTATTGCTTGTACATTTTATATTGAATTACATGTTTCTATGTGGTTTAAATTATGCAAGTTGTAGGTGTGTTTTATAATGCGGTATGCATGGACCGGGACTAGTGATTTACAATAATGCTATATGGGGAGTGTGTCCGATACGAAATATATGAACATGTTTCATATAACTATTAAGGGCGGGTGTGTGCCCTAACACGTTGTCTCAAGTGTGTTCGCGACCAAAATGTGGATCATCATCATACATGTGTTTGTTTAAACTGATAAGGGCGTAATTGTTTATAATTTCATAAAAACTCGTTTTAATTGACATGTGTGGTGTGAAGTTGTTATCTTGAGGGAGCTCACTAGACCTCATGGTCTAACCCTCGCTTTTCAATTGTAAACCCCTTTTCAGGCCAGCAGGTAGTCGAGAGCTTGAGTAAGGGCAAGAGCAAGATGTGAGCTGGAGCCTGCGTCCTGTGGAACTAGAAGACTTTTCTTTTAACATTTTAGATACATTTCTCAGCTGTAATCAAGGTTCTAAATGGCGTAAGGTGTGGCGTGGCGGCGAGGCCAAGCCTCAAGCCTTAGGAGCCATGGCGAGGCCATAGCGTTTATCAAGGCGTGACTTATGACGGCAAATCTCTATATCACATATAATATTATATATAAAAAGCATATGTTTTGTAGTATTAATCGATGAGTCAATGACAATAAACATGTTAAATTATGTTATATATTAAAAACTAGTAAACAAGCCATTAAAAACGTAAGGAAAAATCAAATATCGCGTTATTAAAGACCGCACATAAGGCCATGGCGTGCCACAGGCATAACGTGGCGTGAGACACAAGCCTTGAGCCACGACGCGCCATGGCGGCGGCTGTCGCGACGAGCCTTTTAGAACAGTGGCTGTAATTAGGGTTATTTCCGCAGACCTTAGTTTTGTAATCTCGATATGGGTGACTTATGTTGAGCCATTTTGGCGTTTATATTTAAAGTAGTGGTTTTTTGGCGTGTTTGTTTGGTGTGAGTTGTTACACAAAGGCCTTTTGGTTATAATGCATTTAATGCAAAGTATGTTGCATTAAAAGCAAACCATGCCTCATTTAATGAAAACCATGTCATGTTAAATGCTAAGTATGTTCTTTTTTCTTTGAGTTTACAGAAGAGGAAAAATCATTTTAGAGTATGTAAGTCATATTGTATCATTGTCCTTGTTGTCCTGTGTGGGTAGTAATGGATTCATAAATGTTGTTTAGTGAGGGCATCTTTAAGGTAGATTAAAAGTCTGTATCATCTTTTAATATGTTGTTAGCATAATTTCACATTTTAAAAGGATTTTTAAAGTTTTTTGATTGATTTTTGAGGGGTTTTTTAAAAAATTGTTGATTTCAATGAGTTTTTTTGGTTGATTTCGAGACTCGTTTTTTTTGTTGATTTCAAGATACTTGTTTTTTGGTTGGTGAGGGCACTACCGGAAAATTACTAGGGAGAACTATGCTAGAAAGTTAACAAAATATTTTTTAACCTAGGTGAAAGAGGAAAAAAAATAATTAAGGGGACCATCCAGCTTCCATTTGATATTTTCATCTAACGTTAACACTTGTACGTTAATCTTGAATGGTCAACATCATCTGATAGTATTAGCTCCTGTTTTCAGTTGATAGACTTTATCTGATCATTTACCGATAATTTATTCTATCAGCTAATATATGCATATCAGCTAACCTCTATTCACTTAAGTGCCTCTAAATGATACATCCTTTGTTTTCCAAATGACTAAGTGTTTTCTTACAATATTTGTCTTCAATTAAAATTTCCAATCTAATAGGTGCTCAACAGTTTTTATAAATAATTGTAATTCAATTTCATTCTAAATCTTACGAATTCAAACAACTAAAGATTCCAAATCCTTACACGAAAAATTCAAATACCTCAAAAATATTCTGTCACCAACCGCTTGGTTTGCGGTATTTGATGGGGTTTAGAATTGGATTCCATTCCAATCCCGCATTTGGTTTAAAGAAAAGTTTGGAATTGAAATATTGGAATTTTAGTGGAATCCCATAAACATGGGATTAGAAAATCTCAAGGAGTAGTTAGTATTTCATGAGATTTAATAGGATCTGTTTATACTAATATTTTAGAATATGTTAAAAACAGTTGTTTTGTAATAATAAAATAACAAAAATGTGATTTAATTATTTTAATTGGTTTTTTTTTATAAATTACTAGGTTCGAACCGTGTGTTACACGAAGCGAAGCGTAGCGATTCGTACTATCGGAAAAAGTTTCGCTAACCGGCAGGCAATAGAATCCGCCGATAGGCGCAAGCAAGCGCATCGAATCACATAGATAAGGCCCTACCCGCCAGCGCACGGATAGATAGGGCGGGCGAAGCGCAAAGGGGATGGATGTCTGAGCGGTTGAAAGAGTCGGTCTTGAAAACCGAAGTATTGATAGGAATACCGGGGGTTCGAATCCCTCTCCATCCGCGAGGTCATAAGTTCTCTCTTGCGTTATCTATAGATAAGAACGAATCGGATCGACTCGACTGATATGATAGATGGAATGGTAGCTTGTGTTATGATTTAGTTAGGACTCTGTCTCCCTTTCGTGATCTTCCGCTTGATAATTTAAAAAAATTAAATCATGCCAGAAAACTTATCAACTATTACGAAAGATTAATTTAAAGTGAATTGATGGGAAGCATAACAATTTGACTTTGAAAATATCATTAACTAACTATTTGTTGATAACTGATATTATGTAGTTCAATTAAAATTAGAGAAAATAATATAATCATGATTAAGAAAGTATAAATAATTAAATATGCTATACTAAAATATTTGCATATTTATATTTTTGAAAAATGTTCGAACTCATAATCCAAAAGTCAGTTGATAAGTATATTTTTTTCCAAGTAATTAAATCTTTTATGATAATTCTAAGAGTGTTTTATTGACAGAATAAAATTTGATAGAATTGTAATTCGTCGAAGGAATTCGACTTTGAAGTAAAAATTGATATGAAACTGCAAAAAGAAAATCACGATAATTTAGTGATTATTTGTATTAAATCTCATACTAATTTCAACAAATCTCATACTAATCACGACACATTAATTCATATATATTTATTATATTTAATAATATATATAAATCCAAAAATATTCAATATTAGATTCATTTCGAAGGTATTAACGAAACGATTACAATGGTATAATTTGTAAAAAATAAAAATGTTTTTAATGCATTTTAATTCATATACATTATTTATGTTAATATGATAAGAGTCTAAAATGAAAAATAAAAAAATTAAGGGATTAAAAGTAAACTACATATCTAATTATAAGGGTAGTAAATATAATGTATATATTAAAAAAGTTGAATTAAGGAGAGATTTAAGAAGGAGTGAATGTGGGTGTGCTAAATGAACTTATAATGTAAACTGCGTCCTGATATATGTTTAGGCGGAAAAATACTGAAGTCGGCTCACTAGAAGACGACACATGACATGCTTAGTTACTTATTTATTATATGTATAGATTTGTAGAGAATATAAATGAATTTCATTCTAAAGCTTACAAACCAAACACAACAAATATTCCAAATCTTCCTAATTCTAAACATGGTCCTCCTACCTAACATGGTAATCAAGTTTTTAGGTTATTTCATTTATATTTCACCCTAACTCTATAGACTATAGGGTTATTCGTTTAAAGTTAATTTTAGGTTATTTTTTAGCGTTTAATGTTTTTAGGGGGTGTTTGGGAGTGCTTTTTGAGTCCAAAAGTGCTTATTGACTTATTGCTTTTGGAAAATGAGTTTTAAAAAAAGTGTTTGGTTTAGCTTTTGGGTAGAAAAAGTCAATAAGTCAATAAGTTATTTTTTAGAAAGTGTTTGGCTTAGCTTATACATATAAAATGACCAAAAGTGCTTTTCAAATAAAAAAGTCAAGAAATCCTGACTTCTTCAAAAAGGAGTTTTAAAAGTGCTTTTGAGTTTGCCAAACACTAATTTTAACTTATTGACTTCTTGAAAAGCCAATAAGTCAATAAGGAGTTTTAAAACTCACATCCAAACACCCTCTTATTGTTAATTAGGGATTGATTATGTAGGCTAATTTGTTTATTTTGGGGTTAACACTTTAGATTTTAGGGTTAACTTGTTTATATTCGAGGTTAATATGTTATATTTCGAACCGACCATATAGCTCACCAAGTGGAAAACTGGATATGCCCCAAAATCGATTTGTTTTGAAGTTTTAAAATAAATATAGTGTTATGAAAACTCTTGTATCAATTTTTAATGACTTAAATATTAATTTATATTTAATGATCCTAAAATTGTCCCAAAGTTCATATAATAATAATTTTATAATTAATTTTTGTATTTTTGATATTATAATAACTATTTTGTGATACCATAATTAAAAATCCTGACCATCCATTTATTCTAAATCCTTCTATAAAATTCAAATACCTAGACAAACAATGGATTTTTAGTAAGATTTTACCTTTAATTTTTTAATAAACCAACTATACTAATAACCACCTTAATTATCTTCCTTAATTTCTCTCTCCATAAAAAATAAATATTTAAAATATAATTTCATACTATATTATAAATATATAATTATTATAATTTTTCTTATTAATGATAAGACCGATTGAATCATTAGTAATAGATGAAGTAATGAATTTTTTCCATCTTATGATTAATGTTAGAATTGAAAATTATGTACTTACTTTCTAAAGCTTAAGGAATTGTTTGTCAGTTGCTAAATGGTTTGGTGCAAAATGATTAAGAGGCTCTTACGATATAATGTAAAATGAAATATGGTTGTTTGGTCATTATTCATAATAAAATTAGGGCGATGAATGGTTAAGAAAGACCCAAAATACAAAATCATTCAGATGGTTTTAGAACCATTAAGAAACAAACTTTTGTTTGGCAAACAAGATGCACCTCTTAGCGATAAAGATGTTGCCTCTTAATGGAACTATTAAGTGGTAAACAAACAGCCCCTAGTACTTATTTTACGATAAATTAAAATAGAACCCGATCAAATATTTTTAAGATGAAGAGAGTACATAATTTCATAATGACGATCCTCGAGTAATTTTTATTATTATTTCGCTTGATAGCATTATACATGTTTTTGTCTGTTCTTATTGGTCCTCCAGCAACTTTAATATCGATGGTGATGAATGTAGACGGAGGTGTACTCCTGACCCACATTTGATTCGAATCAGTCGATAATGAAATGTCGTATATCCATGTACTCGTTTAGATTATGAAAGTATCAGATGTAAAATATTTATAGATTATTGTGCATATGTATAGTATAGTCCATTCTTGTTTTAAATCGTGACAATCTCACTTTAATAATCAAATTTGATGGCATGTGCTCGTGTGATCAACTACTTGCCAAAATATCACCTACATTAAATATCTTGTCCTTTCAACATTTAAATGTCCTAATTTAGTTGAAAAGATGTCAAAATTTCGTGACGATTTCTGTTGGGTAACTGAATCCACACGTCTTTTTTTTTTCTAGATTAAGGGGGTGTTTGGGATTGTTTATTTAAAACAACTTATGCTTATTTTTAAAAGTGCTTATTAACTTATGTCATGATAAAAAGGAGTTGGGGGTAAAAATGTGGATTAAACATATTTTTAAAAGTGCTTATCAACTTATGTCATGATAATTCGTTTTCGTTTTGATCAACTATTGAGATCGCTTTGTGGATTAAGACATATAAAAATTGAATTAAAAAATATGAATGGGATAATAATAAGAATAAAAAAAAAGTACAATAATAGGAGTTGCCACGTATTTAGAGCCCATGACGTGGGGTATTGTCTAGGTTCATCTGATCACTTGTGGCCCATCTCCATATATCTCCATGGTCCAAACTCCAAACCCAACTGCTTCCAAAATTATTTTGATTCAACAAACGTACAACATTTTCTTCCAAATGTACAACTCATATAAACTCCAAAAAATTGAAATTACAAAAGCCATTTGTGGGGTTTTGGCCAAGCCTAGTACCACAGTGCCCAGCTGTCCTCCATGTGAATGCTCCTTCATTTCTGTTTCTTCTTTTGTTTTTATTTGGATTTTAAAAAGTAAGCCTAATTACATGTCAAATGTATATATATAAGTTAAGTTAAGGGAAGTCTCAAATAAAGCAAAAAATGGTAGGAAGATAAAACCAAGTGATTCATATGTGAATACTGGAAAATAGTTGTGAATATTCAAATAAATATAATGAATTATTTATGTCTTGTGCTTTTTATACCTTTTTTCTGTGTGATAAGGTGTTTCTTTATGATTTAAACAATTGACTAATATTCCAATTATTTTATTTTCAGGAATATATAAATGAATAAATTAGATAGAGAGACACAAAGAGACATACATAAACACCCACAGAAACCAACCCAACTGGCACTTTATGATTCACTCACCCCCTCGAATGCTGTACATCACGACAAAATTAGTCTAAGATTTGCCTCCGATTTATCTTTTGTTCTTTCCCCCCAATTCTATCTCTCCATTCTTTCTTTACTACTTGCTTGCTCCTCTGCATATAAAGAACACACACTCAATATCTCTACCACCCCTCCTTTTCTTCTTACATTCTTGATAAAATATTGAAATAAGAAAACCCCAATTTGGGATTTTTGATTCATTGTTATAAAGATTTGCAAAAATGGAACAAGTTTATGGTTCTGGATGCAGTAGTGGGTGTGAATCTGGTTGGACTTTGTATTTGGAACACTCAATGTATCCTTCACATTCTCTTCAAAACCCCAACAATGGCAATGAATTCATCTGTAAAAAAGGTCCATTCACACATGAATATTATGAGGAGCAAGAAGAAGAAGATATGTCAATGGTTTCAGATGCATCTTCTGGTCCACCACATTTTCAAGAACAAGAAGAGGAATGCTTCAACACCAACAACAATGGCGGTGGTGGTGGCTGTGTTTATCCTCGTCTTCCGTCGTTAATCGATCATCCAACAAATGGAAAAAGGCGAAAGATTCCAAAACAACCGAATTTGCATAGAAAGGTTCAAGATTTGCCTTCTTTCCTCGATGATACTGCCAGCTCACCCTTTTTCAACTTCTCAAATGTAAGAACTTTCTTCCACTTCATTTATCACTTCTTTTTCCCCTTTAGAGAACCCCAATGTTGGTTTTGGATCAAATTACTGCATTGAACTAATAATTTACATTTGGTTTTCCACAGAACAATCTAACAGTTCCCAGCAACAAAGCTTCAATGGCGGATAATGACATTGTAGACTACTCGCAGGGATACTCCACCACCTACTTTGAGGTAGTTTTTACAACGTTTTAACACCAAGGTGGCGTTTGTTTTTTTTAAGAGATCTGAAGTCTTATACTCTTATTTCACTTCTGATTAATAAGAGGTGGTGCTTCAAGAGATTACAAGACATTAGGTTACCTCTTCTAATTTCAGACTTAAAAAACTGTAAAAACGTCTAACTGATTCAGACTTCAGTATTTTTTCAAAAACAAACAAACAACCCCTTGAATGTTTATTGGGTTGGCTAAAAATAGTATGATTAAAGCAATTAATTCTTGATTCTGTAGGGAAAATCTACATTTCAAGATCACTTTGGATTCTTCCACCCCTCTGTTTCTGGTACTCAACTGCAACAAAACCAGTTAAGTTCACTGTTTTTTTTTCCTGCATTGTGGGGTTGTACTCTATAAACTATCCATGCATCTTGATTCTAACAACATGTACATATTCTAATGCACAGATGGTTTGAAGGGAAGAGGTAGGGATGAAGTTTTTCACAAGAAATGGCATGGCTGAAGGAGGAATTCAGATCCAAAAGAAAAGATCTTGTTCCTTTTTATTTATTTATTTATTTATTTTGCACTTTTTAGATGTTAAATTGTCAATTGCTATGAAAACAAGGAAAAAAAGTTTCTGGGAAATGATCCCCCTGTTCCTCAGAAATTAATTTTCTGGCAGCAATTTCTCCAAGTCCCAAAGCAGAAACACCTAGATCCAGATCATTGTACATCTCTTTATGCATGACACTGTTTTGGAGTTTTGATCATTCTAATTCTGGAAGAAACTGATTGATCTTAATATGACATATAAACCAATCTTGGAAAGTCTAGGAAAATAAATATTTCATCAAATACTGGTTTTAGTGCAAGATCAGTTTAACATAAAATTCGTTTTACTTTTATTGCGTTGTCGAATACGTCTTCAAAAAGCCAATGGTGTGTAGCTCGGTAGGTAATGGATGGGGACATCTTTGTACAAAACAATACGTCTTCAAAAAGATATAAAACAACTTTTCGTTTAAAGAAACATGTGGTTTAAGGTTCTCGAATTTCTTTAACTGTTCACATGAATTCTGTTGTCACTTCCGATATTATCGAATTCATAATAATTTACAACTTTTTGTAAATATATGATATTATTGCTCTGGATTTCACATTTCTAAAGAAAAGGTTACTAAATATAAGATTTGGACAATAATTGGACTAACACAATGTCTAACTTTCCAGAACATTTTAGCAACTTTTCAAAGCATGAAAGTGGACAAGAACCACAGCACTACAAAATAAATAAATAAATTACAAATTTAGGGGCCGTTTACCCGGCTAAACGCTTACTAGTCAAATTTAACACTATCACTTACTTACCGGGTAAGAGTTTAGTCCGTCAAATCGGGTTTGTATGCAACAATTCACCCGGTAAGCGCTAACCGTGGTAAGAGTCGTCGCCATCACTTACCGGGGTAAGACTCTTGGTCCTTTCATTCGCTTTACCGGGTAAGATTTTTAGTAATTGCCATATCAATTCGGTAAGTAATGTGACTTGGTAAGCGCTTACCCAGATAAGTGCTTGGTAAACAGCCCCTTAGTCGACAAGATGGAAAATATATAATAAGCATATGTAACTATTATTGTACGAAATACATCTGACTAATGATGATATTGTTGAATTTAAAGATTATTGATCAAATGATGTATAATTTTTTATGCATGATGTACAATATAATTTGGTAGGACTCACTCAATAAAACATTGGGAAGAGGCTTTTTATCTCTCATATTGACCAGGTTGAATGTCTCTTGATATCAAGACAGAACTCACCCATATATTAATTTTAATTTTTCATTTAATTAGAAAAATCAAGATCTACATTGAATTCAACTTTAAAGATTTTTGGGATTTATTTTTCTATTCATAAATTCAACTTTAAAGATTTTTGGGTATTTATATGCTACACGAAATATATTAAATTTTAGATAATATAGTCGTTTTGTAGTGGTTTTTTTCTCTCGTTACAATAAAATTGAGTTTTTAGGACGCCTAAAATAAATAAGTGTCATAATAAGGTGTTTTATAAGACCAAACAAAAAACGTCTTATCTAAAAGTGTTACAAAAAATTTATAGAACGCTTTTAGGCATCGTAGCAAGTTTTTTAGAACATTTTTCAAATATGCGTTTTATAATAACTATTTTATAGGACATTATTTGAAAAAGTGTACTATAAACACAAGCGTCCTTTAAAAAGACGAGTTTATAGAATACTTTTCGAAAACGTCTTATAAAATTAGCTAATACGACACTTTATTTTGAAAATGTCCAAAAAACTTTGCTACAACGCTTGAAAGCGTCCTATAAACTTATTGTAACACTTTTAGATATGACATTTTTTTGCTTGGTCCTATAAACTAATGTTCTACAAAACACTCTATTAAGACGCTTATTTACTTTAGACGTCCTTCAAATTTGTTGTATTGTGTGTAATGGGATAAAAATTACCATAAAGAAAGGTTGTAGATAGGGTTTGAGAAAACAATATCGGGATTTAGATAAGACAAGAAGCAATGTCACACATGCTTCTTGATGACTCTCCTTTAAAGAAAGGTCAAAATATTATAAAAATTTGCACCTTATGCATTAAAACTTGTACACTGCTTTCTTGGAAAACACATCACCTTGATAAAGACCTGAGATCCTGCTTGATCCAATGGAACATGCTCATAATTTATCTCATTTCTTGGAAGTATCTCATTAGTCAAGACCCTAACATTTTTTAACTCCACAAATATTCAAAAATTTGTTTGCATGGAATCAATCATTGACCTTTTTGTGAAAAATCTTTATCATTCCCCTTTGATTTCTTTATTATATATATATTCTTCAAATGACCTGCTTTATAATATGTATTAATTTCTAACATATTCATATTCCATCCCAAATCATGTCGGAAAACAGTAAAATTAGAATTAACATGTATATCTGGTTTAAGATAAAGTCGTTGGCGTACTGGTTTAAGACCCTGGGGGATATGGTGGAATATCCCATCTACCCAGGGTTCTCATCCAGACGTACACAACAATTGTGGTCACTGAGGTTTAATCATGGCTGATCTCTTACGGGATTGGTCTAACATAGGTTAGGCCCTTCCCAAAAAAAGATAAAGTCGTTATTTGGTCGCGAATTGTTGTATAGAATTAGTTGTGGTTAGATAAGATTGGAAATTAAAAAGAGTATGGGAAAAACATTTGTGTCATACCAACCACCATCCAGAAAAACATTTCCTTCAATCCCTGTGACACTTCATTAAAATTGGTACCATATCACTTGTCCCAATGCAGAAATTCACCTACAAGTGTTCCCAATTGTGTAACATTAATAGTATGTTTCTTCCATCAGATCCCCCCCATATGTTAATGGCTTCCATTCCCTTATCTCTGACAACAAATAGATTAAGCTCAAGACAATTCTGGCATCCACAGGTCCACAACCATGTGGTCTGAATCAGACTATTGCTTAGTACAAATTAAGATTTAGGGTTACAAATAAATTGAAGTTGTAACACTATATATTCTAATTAATATAAAAGTCTAGAATTGCATATATTTGTGGTATAAAGGCGGGTTTAGATGGTTGAGCGATTTCGGATGATGATGATGATCATTTAATGGGGGTAGCAAGTAACATGCTGCATGGGATGGGATCGGACCGGTGTAGCAAGTAACATGCACTTAAACAAGAAAAAGAAAGCCAAGGAAGGGAAGAGGGAAAAGAGAAAAGAGAGAAATGACTTCACATGCCCACTTGATTATTCTTATCAGATATTATGTTGAAATATGACAAGTTGTATATTTCAGATCTAGAAAATATACTGAAAATACACAAACCCCATTTGAAAACAGCTGGCTCCCATAGCAGTTAGGAGCTTCATGACATAAATTTGCAGACAGGACCACAGAGATACAATACAACAATCTTTCATTATCAAAGTACAAGGGAAAATATGATCAACTATGGGGCTAGCTACACCACCACCACTAGGACGCCCATGATATGATGCATGCTTAATTCATAAAGAAATAATCTTTACAAAATCATTCTACCTAAGCAAAATCTAGTACAGCTTCCCAATCAGATCGTGCGGATCGAGAAGATCGATACAACCCTTTTTTTGCAGCCCATCATACACACATCCAGGTTAATTAAGGATCGATATAATCAACACTTGCATCAAGTAAAGTTTGAAAAGCTGGTAGAATGACCAATTGTAAAGCAACAGGGAGGTTCAAGGGAAAACTTCAAAAAAACGAAAAACTAAGGAACATCCTGGCAGCTTTTCATCCGGACTGTCTGCACTTGTGCATATAAGTAAATTAAGTTGTTTTTTGGTTTTTATGCACATGTGCATTATCCATTTGTGCATATGCATGTATTGCATGTTACAAATAACTTGTATCCACAAGTGCATACCGTCTAGATGAAGGACTACCAGAGTGTTCCTCAGTTTTCCATTTTTTTGTGGCTTTTCTCTGAACCTGACCCTGTAAAGCAATCATGCTATATATAAATATTTGTCAGTATCTTGTATTATTTTTCAGATTTGTTGATTCTAGAGCTGGACAATGGAGTTTAAAAAAAATGAGGTGTTAGATATATAGCTGTAATTAAATACAAACAACCAAGCGTTTAGGTATGATCAGGAAATAGAGGATTATTCTAGGTAAACTTTTCATCTATAATTTCCTGGTGGTGAAGGGTAGCTAGATAGGGACACAATTAAAAGGTGGGCTTCTTTAAAATTTCTAGCTAGCAAGCCCATAGGCTGTTGTAGGTTTTCTGATTATGGGTAGGCAATTTAACCTCCACATACCATTGCTTTGAGAGGTAGAGCCCAGGATTTAATGGCTTTGAATATTGGCCAACTCTCTCTCTCTCTCTCTTACAATTAGGGATTTCCGACCAACCCGACCAACTTAACCTAACCCGAGGTAAAAAAACTCAAACCGAGCCAACTCGATGTATAATCGATACTATTTTTGACCAACCCGCATATATTGGGTTGATAACGGGTTACGCCCAAAACAAACCGACCCAACCCGACAATCCGTGAAAAATATTTAAATCTAATTTTGAATTCTTGTTACTGTCAAAGCAATGTTGTTACTATTGAACATTTATAAATAAACAATTGTTGGCCACCTATTACTTTAGCGTAATCTTGTTATTTATTCTTGATGCCACATTTATAAACAAACAATTTATAAACAAAACATTTATAAGCAATTTTTTATTAGACGATTTAGTAATCTGTTGAACATTTAAATATTTAGAAACATTTAGTAATTTGTTTACACACGATAACTTAGTTAAATGGTGAAATGAT
Source organism: Saussurea involucrata (assembly GCA_033807775.1). Classification (NCBI taxonomy): domain Eukaryota; kingdom Viridiplantae; phylum Streptophyta; class Magnoliopsida; order Asterales; family Asteraceae; genus Saussurea; species Saussurea involucrata. The sequence goes on from CM066323.1 coordinate 26,904,766, forward strand.
CCATAAAAGTTTCAACCCGACCAACCTAACCCAACCCGAACGGTTTGGGTTGGGTTGGGTTGCACTTTTGATTGAGTTGGGTTGGGTTGAGATTTTTCAAACCGCAATGATTGAGTTGGGTTGTTAAAGTGCATTCAACCCGGCCAACCCAACCCGTGAGCACCCCTACTTACAATAGTTGCTTTCACTCTCCATTGTATCAGTTCTTTCACAAAATTTAGTTTACTGATGTCACTTAGAATTTTGTAACTAAGAGCATCTCTAACAGCTTTGTTAAAACAGAAAAAATTGAGTTTTTGTTTTCTAAACCTCTCCAACAACTTTGCTATTTTGTTTGCTATAACAGAAAAAACTTGAGAAATCTCTAAGTTTAGAGAATTCTCTAAAACTTTATGGTAGTAGAGAGAAATGATTATTTTATCCTAACAATGAGATTGTACTTTTATCATTTTATATTATGCTTTTTAAAAAATGTATTGTGAAGATAAATTAGAGAATATTATATTAATATAACTTGTGTTAAAATCTTTAAAATAGAGAATCTGTTAGAGATGAATGTAAGACCATCTACACACCTGCAAGACCTTACTCCTTTCACAAGTGCCACATCAGCTAGGGGTGTAAATAGGTCGGGTTGGGTTGGGTTCGAGTTCAACCCATTTATTATTTGGGTTGAAAACCTCAACCCAACCCAACCTATTTAAATAAATGGGTTGAGATTTTCAGCCCAACCCAACCTGGTACTTAAATGGGTTGGTAGCGGGTTGACCTGTTTATGATTTTCTCAACCCAACCTGTTTAATAAATGGGTTGAACCTGGGTTGACCTATTTAGTTTTAAAACTTTAAATAAAATACAAAAAGGACAAAAACATAATTCCATGACAAATACACAAGTCACAACCACAAACCAAATAAATTGTTCAAAGTTTCAATAAAACACAACCATAAAGTGAAATAAATTGTTTAAAGTTTCAATAACACAACCATAAAGTCAAACAAATAAGTTTCTAAGCCTGGCGTCGCTTTCTTGGCTGGAACTGGAAGGAAGTGTCGGCTAGGGTTTAGAGAATTTAGACTTTGAAAGTTTGAACGATGGAATATTGAAATGGAAGGACTAAAGGAGTTCTGTTTAGACTTTAGTGGAATCATATTTAGTTTTTTTATTAACTTTTTTAATTATTAACTATAATTAAATAATGATAATAAATAAAAACAAGTCATAAATGGGTTATAAACAGGATGTAAATGGGTCGAAAGCAGGTTGTAAATGGGTTAAAAACAGGTTGTAAATGAGTTGAAATCAGGTTGTAAACGGGTTGAAATCAGGTCGAAAATTTCAACCCAACCCAACCCATTTATTAATTGGGTTAGGCGGGTTGACCCATTTAACTTAAATGGGTTGAAAATCTCAACCCAACCTGCTACTATTGGGTTGGGTTCGGGTTGGGTTGGCGGGTTGGGTCACTTTTTGCCACCCCTAACATCAGCTTTGCAATAACACCTTCCATACACATGCAAGACCAAACTCCTTTCTAAACTAATAAATTATAATATAAATAATATAGATAATTATAATATAAATAATATAGATAATTATAATATAACTAATAAATTAATTATAAAATATAGATAAATAAATTGTGTACGTTTATCTATTAATATTTGTATTTTCGTTATTTCTATATTAATGTACTTTTAATTTAACATTTTAAATAAAAAACATTGCATAAAAGTGTCACATCAGCTTTGCAATAACATCTTCCATACACATGCTAGACCAAACTCGTTTTTAAACTAATAAATTATATAGATAATTATAATATAAATAATATAGATAATTATAATATAACTAATAAATTAATTATAAAATATAAATAAATAAATTGTGTACGTTTATCTATTAATATTTGTATTTTCATAATTTTTATATTAATATACTTTTAATTTAGCAGTTTAAATAAAAACTATTGCATAAAAGTATCATTTTTTTTAAAATACAGCGTGGGTAAGAAATTTTAATAAAAATATTAAAAAAATAATATTCAAATAAACTAATAAATGAATTAAATTTAATAAACATATTAATAATAACTAATATTTAAACAAACAAACAAACTAATTAAATTGTTTACTATATTAAATTAGTTGCAAGGTCTTGCACAATTAGCAAGATGTTGGAAGTCTTGCAAGACTTTGCAAGACACATGGCATGCCATGTCATCTTGCAAGAGCTTTTGCAAGACGCGTGTGGATGTTCTAACTCTTTTTTGAGATTTTAACTTTTAATTCTCTATTTTAGAAAAAATATAGAAAAGCTGTTGGAGATTCTTTAAGTATGATATATATAGAATTTTGAGACAAGATGTCATATAATTCGATTTATGCATCCCAAATTTCCATTAATATGGAACTACAAGAAAGTGGTCATTTGAAAAGGAATAATGAAGAACAATATTGAACCGGAGTTTCCATTGAATATAATCCCAACCGTGAGTTCAGTTTTAGCATAGAAAACTATGAATGTATGTTGTAGATGAGAGTATCTTAAAATTTTTAGTAAAATGGACATTTAAAGTCAAAATCTTTAAAAAAATTACATTAATCTTCAACAGATTTTTCATTTTGAAGATAAATTATTGATTATTTTATTATTATATTTTGTATATTTAATAAAATGTTATTTCTTTCACCTAAATATTTCATTTCAAAGTTTGTCATTGGTGTGGAATGTGATAAAAAATAATTTTCTTTCTTTTGGTAATCATTTTTCGGGATATATATCTCCAAATTTGAAGAAAATTATACCCCTCTCCTATTTTCTTCATTTTGGAGAAGTCTTGGAAAAGCTGTTAGAGCAAAAAACTATCTAAAATCTCCATTTTGTAAAAGCAGTTGGGAATACTATGAGGTGTCGGCATTGTGGCGGACACACGAAACGGTCCCCGTTCGTCTTTTATATCTGTCTAGTCTTGGCTACTCTAGCTTTTTTCATATCCATCTAGCTAGTTCTAGTGAGCCAACATGGGCTGGTCGATCCTATTACATTTAGTGAACCTAACTCAACATATATATTTAGTGAAAACCTAGCTAAGCTAGCCCATTGCATGCCATCCCTATAAGGTACCCCCATTGAATTGCTGTCATTTGCCAACCATCGTATCATTATTTAGAACACAATCATTTCCAATTTTCAGCATCATCGATCAAAACCAATATATAGGATATGCATGTGGAAGATGGTATGTTTTGTGACAGCAAAGTACCATCAAGAGAAGGTGGATAGGAATAGGATTTGTTTGTTTTAATTATCCGTCGTCGTTTATATATACTATACTATACTATACTATAGTCCTTCAACTTTGGCACAAACTTTCTTGCAATTATTGTATTTTTATTCTAGGAAGCATGTTCCAAATAGGCAAATAAAAAGTGAATTTGCTGTTGGCAAATCACCTTTGGCTTTTTTGATATGTTGTTAAGCTAATGGAATAATCTTGAAATCTTGATTTAGGGGCCCGAAATTGCATAAAATTGTTGTAAACATTTTATTGGTAATTAAATGGGGGTGAAAGGGGTGTTTTTAGTTCGATTAATTTCCCGGATCCTAAAGATAATAAAGTGGAAAAACTTGAACCAACAACTTGTCTATGAAGAAATAACCCTAAGGCTTAGAATTATTGTAAACTTATGTTGGTGTCGATTCGAATTTGTTAATGACGGGTGTCGAGACCGTTAAATAATAAGTTCTAACTGTCCCAAATCACAATAATAATTGTAATAATGGTAAGTCAGGTCGAATTCACAGGGATCAGGCGTGACAATTATTTTTACTTCTACACGTTAAGTAAAGGGGGGGGGGGTGGATTTGATTAACTAAAATAAACATGCGACTAAAAACTAATTATAAACAACGAAATAAAACCCAACATTAATTTGACTTCGATTAAGATGTTGACACCTATCATTGATTCCAAAAACGTAAAAATAAAGAACGAACCCAAGTTGATTATAGTCGTTAACAAACTCTAACGACCTCTATCTTTCCTTAAATTTACACCGGTTAAAATATACTCTTCAACTGGATCTTAATCACAAATAAGAAATTAAATAAGCTCTCAAGTTCTTAGGTGTGATTAGCTTTACCAGGCTAGACTAATACCAACTCAAAGCTATAAGCTCGTAAGCTCGGCTTATAATTGCTTTGAACGCAAGATTTCAAGAATTCGATTCGAAAACCTTATTGAGACCAAATGAAATCAATTGTTACATCATCAAAATTCCAAGACGATTACGTATCTAGATTTTGATTAACAGTTTTCCATAAGAGATTCAACTAATTGATTAGTCCAATTGAAAACTCAAATGAAATTAATAATGAAAATAGAAATCAAGCAAATAGGTACGATTACTTTGTAATCTCAAAGTGCAACCATCAAAATCTAATCAAACTAATGCTGGAATGAAAGCTAGGGTTACAACTACAAAAAGAGAAGAAATTACCAAAAGTTAAGTGAAATTGATGGAGAAATGCTCCAAATCGATCGGTCTTTGCTTCTAATCCATAACGTTCCAGTCGTCCTCCCTGTTGATTCCCCCAAAATGGCGGTTCACCGCGTTTTTAAAAGAAGTCAGAAAAACTTCTCCACAATCGAAAAATCCCGAATTTGTCGTTCAGAAACAGCCGCACGCCGATTTGCCGCAGGTACACCCGCGTGTAGATATGGCAACGGGGTCGGGGATACAGGGGATCGCAATTCCCATCCCCATCGGGGAACAAAATTCTTTCCCTATCCCCATCGGGGAACAAAATTCTTTCCCCATCCCCATCCCCACCGGGGAACGAGGATCCCCACCGAGGAATCGAGGACTTTTCCCCGCTTACAAAACTTATTTTTTTTATATATAATATCTTTATAAATGTCAATTTCACGATTGAATGACGTATTTTTATAAACTTTAGTTAATCAACTTTTAATTTGTTGTGTTTGTAAAACAGTTTTTCGGAAATAAATATATTAATTACAATACATAATAATATATATTTTATGCATCCACGTTATATAACTAAAAGTTTCTCCTAACAATAATACTAATACTATAATATATCATGAAAGTTTTCTTATAATCGAAGATTGATTATATTGGTATGTTATATATACTATATATACTCATTGGATTTATCATTTTTATTATGTTATATATACGTATATATACAAAAACTTATATTAAATACTCGGGGTCGGGGCCGGGTCGGGTTTGAGAGGTATCCCCATCCCCGGTTAACAAATTCGGGGATTCCCCATCCCCGGTCAACTCGGGGATTCCCCGATCAAATCGGGTTCGGGCGTCGGATCCCCGTCGGGGACGGGGTTTTTTGCCATCCCTACCCGCGTGAACAAGCCGTGACGGTCTCAAACAGTGTGCCCCGCAGTTCTGCCGCGTCTTCACTCGTCTAAGGAGCCGCACGACCGAACCTGCTACTCCCGTTCGACAAAGCTATTGCCGCTCTTCTCCTCTTTCCCGATTGAAGCTGCTGCGTGCGAACCATTCTTTTCTCTCGTGGGTTTACTTGTTGTTGGGCTTCAAGCTTTTCTTTCTCTTTTTGCTGCATGGTGTCACGGATAGGGGTGTGCAACGGATGGGTCGGGTCGGGCCCCAAAAACCCAAACCCGATCGAGTATCGGGTGGGACATGTGGAACCCAAAACCCGTCCAAAGTATAGTTCGGGTCTCGGGTGAGTTCGGGTCTCGGGTTTTTGGGTCGTGTGAGTTCGGGTTGGGCCTGTTTTCCAGCCCAATTTTCAGCCCGTTTTCCAGCCAGTTTTCATGCAATTATCAAATAGAAGTAACCAAAAAATACAAATAAAAACTACTTCCATTCTTTACAAATTACAATTATCAAATAGACAAAACTACGATACTAACCAAAGACTCAAAACAAATATCAAATAGAAGTAAGTCAGTAACTACAAAAGTACAAAGTCTCTTTGTTACTAAGTCGTGAAGCCACCAATAGCAAACAGGTTGAAACAAAAGTACAAAGTCTCTTTGTTGTTTTTCTTGCTAGAAATAAGATATGTTTGCAGTAGAGATGAAAGGTATCTTGGTTCAAATGTATCTTTACTGTTAATTGAATAATTAACTATTTTTAGATAAAATAATATTTTTTTTAAAATTAATCGGGTTTCGGACGGGTTCGGGTGTGGAAAATGGAGACCCAAACTGATCCCCGATATCCAATCAAATTCCTCGTGTTCGGGTGGTTCGGATTGCGGGTTCTCGGGTGGCCGTTTTTCAGCTTTTTGGGGTGGCGGGCTCGGTCAGGTGGTTCGGGTTTTGCTCACCCCTAGTCACGAACAAAACACAAAGACTACAATTAAAACTTTTTTTTCTATTTCATTATTTATAACACACACATATGACACAATGTAAGTTATAAAAGTTATTATTACTTTTTTTCCGTTTTTAGTTTTAGTTGATGACATATATGAAAACTCTTTTTTTTCTTTAATGTAAGAGCATCTCCATGAACCCATTCTTGTTTAGGAACAACAAAATCAATCGGTAACCTTGGATTAACTCCATAAACCACCTCAAATGGAGAATGTTTCGTAGCATAAGTAGCTGATCTATTATAAGCATATTATGTAAGTGCCAATTTTCTTTCCCAGTCTTTCTGAGTCTTGTTAACCACATCATGCAAAAGAACACCAAGAGTACGATTTGTCATCTGAGTTTGCCATCAGTTTGTGGATGATAAGAAGTGTTAAGAAACAACTTTGTCCCAACAAGTTTCCACAAGGAATTCCAAAAGACACTCATAAACTTAGTATCACGATCACTTATAATGGTTTTAGGAACTCCATGTAAAAGACTAATCTCCTTGACATACAAATATGCCACCTTCAATGCATCATCGGTTTTATGACACAAAACAAAGTGAGTCATCTTCAAAAATTTGTCCATAACCACCATGATCGCATCCTTGCCGCTTTGAGTTCTGGGCAATCTAACAATGAAATCCATCGATACATATTCCCATAGAAACTTCACAACCGGTAGTGGATAATATACGCCTTGATGAAACATAAGTTTGGCCCTTTGACAAGTAGCACACCTTGAAATCACGGTTTCCACATCTCCCAACATCTTAGGCCAATAGAAGTGCTTTTTAACATCATTAGAGTTTTTGTATTGCCAAAGTGATCTGTCAACCCACTGCCATAAGCTTCACGTACCAAAAGTTCTCGAATAGAACACTTAGGAATGCATATTCGGCTTCCTTTAAAAAGAAATCCATCATGTAGTACATAAGAGCCTACATATCCCTTCGAACATTTTTCTAGTATAGGTCCGAAATCTCCATCTTTGTAGTATTCTCTGATCAATTCAAGCACAAGTTGAACTTCAAAATACTAAGCATTGCATGTCTTCTAGATAACGCGTCGGCCACCACATTAGTTTTACCTTCCTTTTACTTTGATGAAGAATTGAAAGATTAAAGGAATTCAACCCACTTGGCATGATGTGGATTAAGTTTTTGTTGACCATGTATGTACTTTAATGCTTCATGATCCGAATGCAAAATAAATGGACTAGGTCTTAAATTGTGACTCCAATGATCTAATGCTCTTACAATAGCATAAAATTCCTTGTCATAAGTAGAATAGTTCCAAACATGTTCCATTCAATTTCACTGAAATAAGCATTAGGATGTTTCTATTGGACTAAAATAACCCAGTCCCAACTCTACTAGCATTTGTTTCTACTTCAAACAAGCATGAGAAATCTGGTAATACAAGAATAGGTCCTTCATACAAGAGGTTTTTTACTAAGTCAAACAATTTTTGTGCTTTTTTGTCCACTTAAACTATCCATTTCCTTTCTTGAGACATTTAGTCAAAGGTGCAACCAGACTTGATTTTTTTTTCTTCATAAATCTTATATAAAAAGAAGCCAAACCATGAAAAGATCTAACCTATATTATGCTTTTAGGAATCGGCCAAGACTTGTTTGTTGTCACCTTAGATGGATCAACTGAAATACCCTTTTTTGACATAATTGATAGTGTTTTTTACACACCTACAGACATGTGATAATTAGACCTCAAAGCAAGTATACAATGGGATCTAATATCGTTTTTCAAGTAATAATATGGTAAGAACCAAGTATCGTATTCCACAGGGATATGTATCTTATGTTGCAAGATCTCGAGATAAAAGATTAACTTCAGATGGTGAATTTGAAGAAATCTTTTTTGTTGGGTTGGTTGGTTTAAAACAACTTGAAGATTTTCTACATAAATTTTTGTAGGGATGTTACGATATCTGCAACAATATGTTCTCTCTGCACAGGTTGAAAGTAGGGGTTAATGACAATCTTGGCACTTTGTTGCATCTCTTCACTATTTTGAAGTGAAGAGGGGTTGCTCAAATGCTTAGGTGTTTCCTCGGAACTCTCTATATCTTGACTCTTTTCCAAAGTATTAGCCTCACCCTCATCCTTACCAATACACTCAGATTTTTCAATATCACTTGATATAGGGATTTGGCTTTGTCTTTTATGCTCACTAATGATCCCTCCAACACAAGTTGTTATGTTAACAACAAATCCTTGTATGTTCTGTAAGAAATCATTCATCAAAGTTTCAAGAGATTCAAAGTTTTCAACTTGTTCTAAATGGGGCGTAGAGGGTAAAAGTGAGTTGTTAAAATCATCCCCTTGAAATTTCACAGAAAAATCAATTTGTTCCTCCCAAGATGGGTCAAAAGTATTTGAGTAAGTGTTACTCCAATCTTGATAGGGAGGTATTGGTGATGTGAAAGTGTCATGATCTTTACCATTTAAAAACAAATTAGGTGATCTACCCATGATTGAGTGTAATCATTAAAGTGTGAGGTATCCAAATTACTATCTCCCATGAAATAACGAGTGTTAGTCCCAGATGGCTATAACAAGTATTGTAGAAGGGGGGGGGGGGGTTGAATACAATACTCAAAATTTTCACAATTTTAATTCTTTTTATTGAAAATCTTTCAACAAGAATTACACATAGAAAACTTAAGACTGTTGCGGAAAAGAACAGATAAACTATTCTAACAATCTTACACAAAGTATACAACAAAATAACTAAGAACACTTAGAACAAAGCTATAAAGTTTTTCAAGCAAACTGGAAATTCTTGCACTTAGAGAATTCTTCCAGTTTGCGTAGAATATCAAGAGCTCACAGTAATCTTCAAAGTCTCTCAAGATGTGTGTATTTTCTGTATGGAGAGCTCTTCCTTTTATAGTGACAAGGAGTGTGCAAGCATTGAATGCTTGGGACACTTGTCATCTTCACACTTGCTGAGGATGTTGACTTCTGGAAAGTTGTGAAGTCCTTGTCACCTTTACAAGGTACAATCAGAAGAGCCCATGCATGAGAAAAGAGCTTTGCATGGAAATGGATAATAAGACAAAATGTCACTTTATCCATGTAGAAAATATCTTCTCAATTTGTCTTCTAAATATTGCACCACCGAAGGAAGCTTGGGATATGTGACACATCTTTGGAGAAAACATCTTTGAAGCTTCTTTGAGGTCCCACCGAAATGTCATTTGGGATATGTGACACATCTTTGAGATATGTGACATCATCTTTGGGATATGTGACATCATCTTTGGAGAAAGCTTCTTTGAGATTTCTTTGAGATCCCACCGATGATAGCCTTGTGATATGTGACACATCTTTGAGATATGTGACATCATCTTTGGGATATGTGACATCATCTTTGGAGAAAACTTCTTTGAGACTTCTTGGCCGAAATAAAGAGAAGTTTCGGTGGAGATATGTCCACCGAAATTGTGAGAACAATTTCGGTGAACAATGACTTGTATGTTTGAGAAAAGATCTTTCACTTCCACAATGAGAGAATCTTTAATCTTGACTTTGGTTGATCTTTGACTTCACCAAACATTTGATATCTTGTACAAGCCATTACAAAGAACCATGCATCCAAAATTTCTCTAAGTATAAAATGTTTTTCAAAGTATAAAAGGAGATCATGAGGTCATCTTCAAATCTTGATGACCCAACAATCTCCCCCTATTTGATGATGACATCCATACTTAGAAAAACATGAGTAAGACAGTGAATAATGCATGTTGACCCTTCTTTACTTTTTTGGGTTCTTTTTCACACAGTCCATTTTTTTTTTGTTTTTTTTTTTGTTTTGTGTATGTATATATGATATTTACATATGAGAAAAAATAAAAAGGTATAGCTGTACAAATAATTGAAAGGAAAAGGAAAGAAGTATAAACAGTATAAACAATATGAACAGAATGAATATTACTTGCATCTTTGGAGGGGCGAGTTGAAACTTGTGTCTGGCTTGAGGATTCTTCATTTTGATCAGCAGCCTGTTGATGTGTTGAAGAACTTTATCTTTCAGGCACTTTTGCTTTTCTTCAGATGTTTCAAATCTTCAAGTCATTCACTTGCTCCAAAAGATTTCAGCCAAGAGAATCTGTGGGTTTTGATAGGAGACAACCCATTATAGTGACAAACTTTGAGGAGGGTTGAGTTTGAGTGAATCAGCCTCAGGATGCATCTGCCCATCTGTTGCATCTTGACATCTTTTCCTGTTTAGCATCATCAACTTGTCTTTTATTTGCTCCCCCTCAGTTAGATCAGTCGGTCTTTGTGTTACTCCCCCTCAGTTAGATCCGCCCGGACTGAAGTGCTCCCCCTTGACCGGTCCGTCGATTTCCTCATTTTTTCAAGTTGGTCGCTGTATATGAGTACTGAGGGTTTATGTTGCTCCCCCTCAGATGAATTCTCCCCCTCAGCGGCCGACGTAGGAAAAACACCAAGAGAAAATGAAAAGATCGGCCAGAACCAAGACTATTTTTTTTTTTTGCATTCCTACCGAAAATTAAGGAGATCCCACCGAAAATTGGCAATTTTCGGTAGGATTTTCGGTTGAAAATCAGTAATTTTTTTTTTAACTTTCCCACCGAAAATTAAGGAGATCCCACCGAAAATTGGCAATTTTCGGTGGAAAATCAGTAGGATTTTTTTTTTTTTTTTTTTTTTTTTTTGCCTTTCCACCGAAAATTAAGGAGAATCCACCGAAAATTGGCTATTTTCGGTAGGATTTTCGGTGGAAAATCAGTAGTAATTTTTTTTTTTTTTTTATCATTCTCACCGAAAATTTGCAAGAGATAGACAAAAATTCGGTGTAATTTCTTGAAGAGGTTGAAGGAAAACTTCTAAGACATCTTCAGCAGAGTGTGGAGAAAGTCTTCTAAGGCATTATGGAGAGAACCTTCAAAGTGAAGAAAAGATTGGAATTTCATCTTCCAATTTTGATGACCCAAAAGATTGAGTTTGAGGATTTGGGGTGACATCTGCAGAAGAGTTTGTAGTGGGTGGATTTTATGAAAGGAGAAATGGGTTGCAAACCAAGAGTGAAAAATGATGGAAAAAGAGATGGGATGAGGAGATGACACATAGGAAGTTGGGTTAGGTGAGAGGAAGAGTATATGAGAAGCTAGATAAAATTGGTGGGGAGAGAATCGGTAGAGGAAATCTATCGGTGGAAGGTTTAGAAGGAGTCCACCGATTTTAGACTTCGGTGGAAGATGCAGACCGATTCCACCGAATTAAATTTCGGTGGAAAGTTAGATAAATTCCACCGAATGGGCATTTCGGTAGAAGAGTTAGATGAGAGAGAGATGCCACCGAATTTAGATTTTGGTGAAGGAAATGAAATTGGTGGAAGAAAAATATAGAAAAGAAGAGGTGGTGTTTGCATGGTTTGGGATTTCGGTGTAGGTGGGTGTCATCACAAAAAGATGGATTGTTATAGTCTTGGAGTTGATTGATGGAGGAGAGAGAAAAGGTGGTACTAAGATGACATCATATTGATGAGGTCATCAACACTTGGTTTACACATTTCACCGATGTATTATTATTATGATTATTATATATATAATTAGTACAACTATGAAATATATAAGAATAATAATAATACCAAATTGAGAATGTGCAACTATCAAGTGTAGTAGAAAAGGGGTCGGTGGTGGTCTTGTGATGTGGGTGTTGGGGTTCTTCGGTGGAGAGAACAACCAATGGTTATTTGGCGTGTATTTTGGTAAGAAAGAAAAATATGAGGGATCGGTGGAACGGTTTTGTCAACTTTCTCACTTGTCCACATAGATTCATCTGTCCAGCTCAAAATCTACAATCACAAAGAATTCATTTTCTAGGTACCCATTTGGAAGGTGGGTCCTTTTGGGTTAGACGGGGAAGAATTGGACAGTCTTTTGGCAACATGAGAAGTATCACCACAGAGATAACATTTTCTATAAAGAAAGATCTTTTTAGAATTGACATTTTTCCTTACTTTTGCTCAAAGAATTTGATGAGGTAACAAAGAATTGGGGTGCAACACCTAAAATTCCTTTTTCAAAATTTGGGAGGACATAAATCTTTTCTTTTGAATTGGACATTTTGAGACACACAGATTGGGGAAGAAAATCGGTAGGAGAAGTCACACAGGTAGTATTAGAAAAAATTTGGATGAGTTCTTTTTAGGAAAGAATCAGCACTTGAAGATTTGCCTTTTTCAAAGATAGAAAAATTCTTGCATGAGTTGGAAGAGAAGGATGCATCATCTAAAGACAATAGATAGAGAATTAAATGCTTCAATCTTTTCAGCATAAGAAAGAGATAGAAATGGATGTACCTGTGATGAAGAGGAGAGGCACTTAGCTGATGCAAGAGCAGTTAAGGAGTCATTCGCTTTCAGATGTGGGTTCATCTGCCAAATCATAAGATTTAGCAGGCAGACCCTTTCCTCTCCTAACAAGTCTTTCATTTCTTTCCTTTTCTCTCTTGTATTTCTCCTTGTATCTTTCGGCCCTGTCAGAATCTGCAGAAGAGAAAGATTGGTTGAACTTTTGGGAATCATATTTGGATCTTCCCGATTTTGAGGAGAATCGGCCTGAGGAAGCAGTTCTGGGTCTTTCAAAATGTTTACTTTTACACTCAGAAGCAAAATGACCCTTTTTACCACAGTTAAAACATTCCTCATTAGATTTGTCCAAAGAAGAGTGTTTGGAGAGAGGCTTAGATTTTCTAGAAGGGTGGTAGGATTTGGATTTAGAATACCCATCCAACATGGCCATTTCATCAGATAATTTACCAATTGAAGTTTCCTCACATTCATCCTCAGCATCACTAAGATATGCCTCCGAATGATCATTGGGATCTTCTTGACTATCATGATCAGAGTCAGATGGGTAGGTGATTTTTGGTAAACACTTAGTCTTTTTGGAAGAGTCACTTAGGAGAGCAAGAGAAGAGTTCTTTGAAAACCTATGCAGTTTCGTCTGCTCATAGTTGAAAAGAGTTCCATAAAGAACAGTTAAGGGCATGAACTCAAGGTCCTTGGTAGTTTTGATGCAAGTACATATATTTTCCCAAAAATCTGAAAGACAATCCATGAACTTGCACAAGACTTCCTCATTATCATAGACTCTGCCCAACAACTTAAGATCATTTAAAAGAGAGTTGAAGCGATTATAGAAGCTAGGAAGAGGTTCTCCTTTTTCAAAAGCAAAGAGTTCATAATTTCTAACAAGAGCAATCTTTCTGCTCTTTTTAACTTCATTTGTACCTTCGTACAAAACACACAGAGTGGACCACATCTCTTTGGCAGTAGAGAGATTTACCAGAGAGTGGTACACTTCATCAGGAAGAGAGAGAGAGCAATGATAGTTCTAACTTTAGAATCAAGAGACACAAGCCGTTTTTCCTCATCAGTGTATTTCTTAGGATTTTTAAGAATGTAACGACCAGTAGCAGCAGATTTTTCTTCATCAGACGAATCATCAGAATTATCTTTTTCCATGGTTTCTTTACCAGGCCTCTGCGTTTCATAGCGAGCCCAAACTTTGGGGATTAAGGGTCCCTCTTGGAGAATGGTTGGATATCTAGTATCCACTCCTTCCATGAACAGCATCATGCGGCTTTTCCACAAAGAGAAGTTGTTAGCATTGAACTTAGGAGGTTTTGAAATGGAGCCATTTTCAGAAAAGTTATTTTGAAAAGAGTTTTCAACAGTAGAGGAAGAGGAGGCAGCCATCGCAGATCAAGTTTATGGAATTAAACTTTCTGCTCTGATACCACTTGTTAGTCCCAGATGGCTATAACAAGTATTGTAGAAGGGGGGGGGGGGGGGGGTTGAATACAATACTCAAAATTTTCACAATTTTAATTCTTTTTATTGAAAATCTTTCAACAAGAATTACACATAGAAAACTTAAGACTGTTGCGGAAAAGAACAGATAAACTATTCTAACAATCTTACACAAAGTATACAACAAAATAACTAAGAACACTTAGAACAAAGCTATAAAGTTTTTCAAGCAAACTGGAAATTCTTGCACTTAGAGAATTCTTCCAGTTTGCGTAGAATATCAAGAGCTCACAGTAATCTTCAAAGTCTCTCAAGATGTGTGTATTTTCTGTATGGAGAGCTCTTCCTTTTATAGTGACAAGGAGTGTGCAAGCATTGAATGCTTGGGACACTTGTCATCTTCACACTTGCTGAGGATGTTGACTTCTGGAAAGTTGTGAAGTCCTTGTCACCTTTTACAAGGTACAGTCAGAAGAGCCCATGCATGAGAAAAGAGCTTTGCATGGAAATGGATAATAAGACAAAATGTCACTTTATCCATGTAGAAAATATCTTCTCAATTTGTCTTCTAAATATTGCACCACCGAAGGAAGCTTGGGATATGTGACACATCTTTGGAGAAAACATCTTTGAAGCTTCTTTGAGGTCCCACCGAAATGTCATTTGGGATATGTGACACATCTTTGAGATATGTGACATCATCTTTGGGATATGTGACATCATCTTTGGAGAAAGCTTCTTTGAGATTTCTTTGAGATCCCACGGATGATAGCCTTGTGATATGTGACACATCTTTGAGATATGTGACATCATCTTTGGGATATGTGACATCATCTTTGGAGAAAACTTCTTTGAGACTTCTTGGCCGAAATAAAGAGAAGTTTCGGTGGAGATATGTCCACCGAAATTGTGAGAACAATTTCGGTGAACAATGACTTGTATGTTTGAGAAAAGATCTTTCACTTCCACAATGAGAGAATCTTTAATCTTGACTTTGGTTGATCTTTGACTTCACCAAACATTTGATATCTTGTACAAGCCATTACAAAGAACCATGCATCCAAAATTTCTCTAAGTATAAAATGTTTTTCAAAGTATAAAAGGAGATCATGAGGTCATCTTCAAATCTTGATGACCCAACAACGAGATTCAGGGTTTGAAGGGCAATTGTATGAGAAATTATTTACGCCACAATAGTCATAGAAAACAGTTTCATACGGCCCAAACAAATGTCCAATTGAATCTATATTCACAGAAAGATATACTCAAAGATTTATTATTTGTGCACACATGGAGACGTATGACAAACAACAAAGATGGTAAAAAATTAGGATCTCAAGACTCAATCTCTAAACAACTATAGATTTACGCCTATCCCCGGCAACGGCGCCAAAAACTTGATAGTATTTTTACACACCTACAGACATGTGATAATTAGACCTCAAAGCAAGTGTACAATGAGATCCAATATCGTCTTTCAAGTAATAAAATGGTAAGAACCAAGTATCGTATTCCACATGGATATGTATCTTAAGTTGCAAGATCTCGAGATGAAAGACTAACTTCAGATGGCGAATTTGAAGAAATCTTTTTGTTGAGTTGGTTAGTTGTCACTACAAGAAAAATCATTTGTAAAAAGAAGCAAATGGTGTAAAGTTTCGTTAAGATAAAAACAATTAATCCTGTAAAAGGATATTATAGCGATATACGCTATCTCAGATTTAATATTTATGTAACTTCTGAAAAGCTAACACATTTTCATACAAATAATTAGTTGTCAATTAAATGTAATCTTCAATGAAATATTTTTATAATTTGATTTAAATAACGACAAGACTATATTAATACACATTTTTACATTTTTACCGGTTTAAATCTTATGTTGTGTTCTCTAATCGGGAGAGAAAAGAAAAGAAAAGAAAAGAAAAGAAATGGATGGAAAAGAAAGGGAGGGTAAAGAAAGAAAAGGAAAATAATTTTTTCATTTGTGTTATCGAAAGCAAAGGAAAAAAGAAGGGAAGAAAAGGAAAGAAAATATTTTTTTTTGTGTTCTTGAACAGGTGAGAAAGGAAAGGAAAGACGTCATTTTTACTAATATACCCTTAAAAATATATCTTTTATAAGAGTAAATTACATTTTTATTTTAGTCCTTGTGGTATGTTGAAAATTTCTATTTTCGTACTTGTGGTTTTGAAATTGCGATTTTCATCCTTATGGTTTATAATTTATTACCTTTTTCATCCTCATGATTTAAATTTTATTGCTATTTTCATCCCTATGGTTTATAATTCATTTCTATTTTAGTCCTTCATGCTTAAAAGTAGTGTTTTGGTTTTAGGGACGAAAATATAAATGAATTGCAAACCACAGGGACGAAAATAGAAATTTCGAAACCACAAGGACGAAATTTGCAATTTTTAGCAAACCACATGGACAAAAAATGTAATTTACTCCTTTTATAATGAAAGGTTGGGCAGTTTTGTAATTTTAATAATATTAGTAATTTTTTTAAATGTTTTTTTAATTTCTTTCTTTCCTTTCCTTCCCTTTCTTCCCACATTTGGGAGGAAAGTTTTGGAAGGAAACTTATCATTATTTTTCTTCCGTTTCCTTTCTCTCCTTAAAAAAGTTTCGAGAACACGAGTTTTTACTTTCCTTACATTTTCCTCCCTTTCCTTTCCTTTCCTTCGTAAAATGAGTTTCGAGAACACAACGTTAACTACGCTTCACATCCCAAGCTAAGGTTGCCATCCTATCATTGCTCGGTTTCCATTTGCAAAAGATGTAAAGACTTGAAAATTAAATAACGGAGATGGAAAATGCATGAAGAATGGTATTCTTATACTAAAATTTAGGAAAGAAAACTTGTCGCGCAAGTAACGACTTTTTTGAGAAAAGACTACAATTAAATTGCATGAGAATGTAAATAACAAGAATTAAATTGCGAGAAAATAAATTGCGGAATAGCAAAGTGCGATAAATTAAATTGCAAGAGAGTAAAGTGGGGAAAATAAATTGTGATAACGTAAATGCATAAAATGAAAGACTAAAAGAAAATGACAAGAAAATATTCGAAAACTTGTGCGCCAAGTAACGTTTCACAAACTAAAGATTTGCACGTTTTACTTAGAGAAATCATTTTCGGCCTTTTGGTTAATTGTCACGAGCCACAAATTAATTTTTAATCCAACGTAAAACTACAATAAGTTTCTCCAAAAGTGACAACCGAAAGATGAATTTTAGAAGTAAAAACGTAGAAGAAAGAACTAGTAGCAATTAAATAACAAGACTTGAATTACATAACGAATGTAGCAATATTGAAGAGATCGGTTGAAACAAAAGCTTCAAAGAGGCCGAAGGCTTCAAACCAAGAACCGAAAAGCTAGCAAAAAGAGAGGATTTCAACAAACCATCCACCAAAGTGTGGTGGAAATGGCAAGTGAAGTTGTGTCTTAAATCTTAAGCTAGACATCCTATTTATAGTAATAAAATTGAGGTTTCATGGGCTTAATTATAAAGGAAAAATATGAAAAAACCCGATGGACTTTCATATTTTGAATGGTTAAGTTTTGGGACAATTTTTTTTAAACAAATATAGCATTGGACATTTTAAAACCTACTAATTACATCATTATTAACTAAAAAGAGTGAACTACATTTTTATTCTTTAAAAAGATTCACACCATCCACCTGCACCATGAACAACCACAAGGAGATCATATTCATAGACATAGATACACAGAAAAATTTAAAAATTAGATTCATAGATCACACACAATCAAATCAGATTCATAGACAAAATAACATCAACTACTAAATCAAATTCATACATAACAACCTAAATCTAAATCAGTATACAAACAGTAAAACTTTAAATCACAACCTAATCTAAATAAAAATAACAAAACCCTAAAACCAAAACTCTATCTCAAGAACATCCCCATCTTCACCCATAGATCTGCATCTTCGATAATCATTTGGATCTCTGTCTCTCTCCCGATTTTCAAAAATAATGTGCAGATTCGAAAACCATCAGGATCGACCTACCTCTCTATATCTTCTAAAACATCTGGATCCGAAACCATCTTCATGTTAAAACCCACTAGATTCGCATCGTTTCTCTGCTGGAAATGAAGACACCCAAATCAGAACCTACCAATCGAAAAATCAAATACAATTATACAAACCTAAATCTGCAAAAATGGAGAAAATGTAGAAAAAAACCTAATTTCAACCTGCAAAAAAGGAGGAGAAAAGTCTCAAAAGATAACCCATTTGTTTGCTTCCATGGAGATAGAGATAAGTGTAAAGATGAGATGATTGGGGCGGCGGTTTTTGAGTTTTGAAGCAAGGATATCATGAGGTTTGCAGATTTGGTTCTTGATGAGAAAAAATTATATAATAAAATAATATTTTTCAATATATTTAAAATTAAAATAAGAAAAAAAGACGAATGGTAAAAAAGAAAAATTACCCTTTAGGCCATCCACAGCGCATAGATAAAAGCCCTCAACGCCACATCAGCTAAGCCCTCAAGCCCTAAACACCCCCAGCGCATAACTAAAAGCCCTCAAGCCCTCAATGCCACATCAGCGCCACATCATTTTTTTTATTCTTTTATTTATACATTTAATTATTTAACAAAATAAAAATATTTATATATTTTTGAATAATCAAAAATAAGATAAATAATAAAAATAAAAATTCATATCATTCATTAAAAAATTAAAAATTACAAAATAAATTTAAAAATTACAAAATAAATTTAAAAAGCTACTCGTCGTCATTGTTGGGAACTTGGATACGCCAAATATGTTCGACCAAATCCGACCGGAGGTTATTATGAGTGGCCCGGTTTTGGACTTCTCGAACATTTGCCGCGCGTTGTTCCTCACTGATTTGTGTTTCGTTATCATCCGTGAAAAGGCCATGGTCATCGCCACCACAAATAGCATGATATTCGTCTTCGAGTATCATATTGTGTAATATGACACAAGATCAATAATACCTGTGCAAAATTTGTACAGACAATCTCGTGACGTTGTCTCTCCCATACGGATGTACTCGTCAAGTGCGTCAGCAGTTACTCCATACGCCAATTGCCGAATAGCGGAAATACACTTTTGTATCGGAGAAAAACCTTGTTTGCGTCTGCCGTCCACCCGAAGTGTAAAATACAGATACTCTCCTGCTAAATCTTCAACTATTCGTTCGAATAGTTGCCTGCTCATCCTGAACCGCCGCCTAAACATATCCGGTGTATAAACCGGGTTGTTGCCAAAGTAGTCCCGCATAAGCCGCTCGTTTGCAGCTACTCGACCTCTTTCTATGTTCGCGGCCCTCTCTGTTGTTGACGACGAGGCGGTGCTACCATAAATCCGTTGTGCAGTAGGTCGAAAAACTTCTCTTTGTAGATTCAACAACTCGTCGGTGTCTACGGATGATGATGATGCGGTCGGTGAACCGGGTTGTGGCGAATCCATATTGTTTAAAATATAGAGAATGGAAGAGAATGAGAGAGTTTGAGAGATTGTTGGTGTGAAAAAATAAGGGGTTGAGGGTTAATATATATAGTGGGATTAAATTGAATTTTTTTTATAAAAGTAGCCGTTTGGGAGAATTTATTTTGAAGATTTAAAAAAAAAGTAAAAAAAGAAATAGCCGTTGGAGATGCTCGGGTTCATCGGGTTTGAAAGCCCGGAGGCCGAGCCCGCAGCCGAAGCCCGAGCCAGCCCCACCGCTGCCCGAGGGAGCCCGCAGCGAGCCCGTGGCCGAGCTCGCGGGCGCTGCGGATGGCCTTAGTTAACTAGCTTTATATGTCAAAAGGATATATGTAGTAGGTTTTAGAAAGCCTAGGGATTTATTAGAGCATCTCCAATGTAAAAGTCTTTCATAGTTTTTTACTATTACAAAAATGTAACAGCCCAAACTCCATAAAACATAATTACAAGAATTACAACCAAACGGTCCCAAAATTTCAATACAATACAACGAATCTAACTCTAAATACGCAGTGGATAAACCCCTTCACAACTGAGATGCTACCGGAAGCCCGACGGTGAACTGCAAGCCGCCACTAGACTACTCCTCATTTACAGTGCCACATCTTTTCATCCTCTCCAGATGAAACCCCAAACAAAACTCCAATCCTGAAAATGGTTTTAATTTTTGAAAAGCGAGGGTTAGACCATGAGGTCTAGTGAATACCCCCATGAAAAGTGTTTTCATACAAACAGTTTTAAAATACAAGATCATTTCACAAAGAAAGGTAATACGTTTCAAAGACTCGAATCCAAGCAAGGGTATAGCACAATGGTCTCCACGTCCATCACCTCATGTGAGGCCAACACTCAGTGCCCCCACAGTAGATCCTCACGGCCCCCAGTAGATGCATAATAAACGTTTCCACATCATGTAATAATAAAGCCTTTCAAAATGTTTAATCATGCCATCATGCTCAAAGCCATATTCAGTTATGAAAACTTTAGCAAAACACTTCATTTGCACAAAAGAGTTTAGGGAACTCACCTTAGCTTTAGCAAATCGACACACGCTCCGAAATGCCCTTTAGCTCAAACCGAACACCTGAATTGGGCGTCATAGGAATGGTGTTAAACCATCTAATTACATCCCAAAACATCTCTACTAAGCCCCTAAAGCAAACCCCCAAACGATGCCTCAATTCTAGACCCGAAAGACGAAGCGAACCGAAATAGGTGCACAAAATAGGAACTTGCGCCACTTTCCACGTGGTTTCAAACCGCATGGAAAACCGCACAACTTCCTATTCATCCCTCCCAAGTCTGCACAACAGTTTCAGCCCGAAATCTCAACTCCAAAATCCCCAAATGCTCCAAATTGATTGTAAACCTCCAAAATCAATAGTTTTAACTAATCAAACCTTTAGGAACCAAAAACCAACATCAAAAACACATTTTCCCCACAACATCCATCCATTGATTCATGATTTAAAACCCCCAAAACTCTACAACCCAACCATTGCCATTTACATAGATTACCATGAAAAATGATGAAGTTTCTCAATGGTTAAACCAAAACTCATGAGGAATCAATCCCAAACTCTTTTGCCTTCCCTCTTATGGATTAAAAATCCAATATCAAGTTGATTATCAAATTCCCAAACCAAAAGCTAGTATAACCAAACATAGAGAAGAAGGAGAAGAAGAATGAGAGATCATACCTTAGAGATGATGGCTCAAATCCTTTGTTGTAACTCTTTCCACCACACTTCCAATGAAGAATCAAGCCTCTTTCTCTCTGATTCTCTCAAGCCTCCACAAAACATATGAAATCAGAAATAGGGTTTTTAGGAGGGTTTTATTCTCCTAAACTGTTCATCCATCCTTAGAGTTTTCACATTTCACACTTCAGCCCCCAACTTTCAATATAATCAGATTTTTATGGACATGAGGTGTTGCAATACCTCCCCCTCAAAAGAATTTCGTCCTCGGAATTCCATTGCCGAACAAATGGATATTTGGAATTAGCTTCTGATTCCAAATCTTGCATTGTCTATTAACTGTTAAGGAGGTGCAATTGCACTCCCACAAGACCAACCTCTTTGCAACTTCCTGAATTTCCAATTTTCCATCCCAATTTTCCAGCTGAAAGACCGTTTCCGGCCCTATGACAAAAATCCAAATCCTCCTTCATTCGCATAGTTTGCAAAGGTAAAGCTATACCGACTCCCAACAAACACTCTAAAAAATAGGGGCGTGAAACACTCTATGAATTCTTCATAACTTCACCGATTACGTTCAATCTATCGTTACCTCCTCAGCTCTTTCGATAACTGCCATGGACCCATTAAAACGTGGTCCGCTTCACTTTACCTTCCTCATGAAACGCATTACTCCATTCTATGGGGTGTGTTTCGCTTCCAGCTGTCCCCTGACTTGAGACTCAAAGGTCTCATGCTTTTCAATCCAATCATCTTAGTCCTATTTACTTACCCATACATTCCTGCTCAGACCCGACATCGTACGACATCCTTTGAAATCGCTCCTCGGCCAACTACAACGTTCTTAGGTCGGTAACATGCATAACATACACACTTGCAATCTCCTCGGTCAACTATACTAATCGCACCACAGAATAACCTTTATTTCGAAAAGAAAACCGCAATCCCGCCAATATAGCGTTCGTCAGGCACAAATAACATTGCCCCGACTCCACACTGATCACACATGCAACAATAGTTACCAGCCAGTGACCCAACCCATATCAATCATCACGCCATAACCCGTTTCCATACATAATTATATGGAGAGACTCGCACAGATTAACATCTGAATAATCCGCTCACTTAAGCTGATCCAACCTTTCGGACACACATTTATATTTCTCACAACATCCAACAAATGGTTCCACTATTTAGGAATTACCTCCAATTTCAGTCGCCTTCCACCGGGAGGAGCGACCAAGCTCACTCAGCTATCCTAATTGATCGAATACCGACCGACACACTCACGTGAAGCATTTTCCTCGACAATACCGAATCTAATCCAAAGGTCTCTCAACTAGGGCACCACCCTCGACCACCTGTTTCCCTTCCATCTTAAAAACATCAAAGATGCTTTAAAAGAACGGCTCGCAACTTGTACCAGTTTTAGACTGGTTACACGAAATTAGTTTTTTCAACTCTTTAACCATGACATACAAAATGATTCTTTTTCTCATTCCCTACAAATAACAGTTCCCTAATCATAGTCCCACCTTTCCGTGTCTCATGACGTCATCTTACCTGTAACACCCCGAAATTTGAAATATGAAAATTGGACTTGCGGACGTCCGCATGGCCAAGCGTCGAACGTCCGCGTAGCGCGGAAGTCCGCGGGTCGTCCGCGGAAGCAACATAAGTTTGGGAAGGAATAAGTTCGACTGGGGCCGGACGTCCGCATAGAACCCTCGCTCTTCCCTCATTTCAGTTCTCAACCCTATCTCAACCCTCTCTCTCTCTCTCTCTCTCTCTCTCTCTCAAGGCCGATTTCTCCCAAGAAATCCTCAAACCTTCTCATTCCTCATCTTCTTCACCTAATCTAAACCCACTTCCACCATTGTTGAAGATATGGAGCTTGAAGCTTTTGTGGGTGATTAGGAGCTTTTGTTTGGAGATTCATGTGATAAAGGTAATGTTCCTCTACCCAAATGCTAGGTTGTTGTTGGTTTTCACTTTCCTTCTCTTTTGGCGTATTGTGGACGATTTTGGTTGGGTTTGGTTGAGGTGATATTCTCCTTCTTCATTTACGAAGATTAGGGTTTCGATGTATTTGGGATTTTGGATGTAAAATGTTTGGGAAATGATTATGAGTGTTTGGGATAAATACTTATGGTTGGAAACTTGTGGATCTAGGTTTTGGAAGATTTGGCCTAAGGATCCGGGTTGCATCAAAGGAGCTTACGTTGGGAAAATCTAGATTTAGCCTAATCTAGCAAGGTGAGTTCAAGTTGATTTGTGAAAACGTTGTACATGTAAAAATGTTTATTTTAAAGTATTTGTGTGCTTTATATGAATTTATCCCTTGTTGAGTTGTTTAGTGGGTTTTGATTTAATCAAAGTGTTGAGCTTTACAAATCTTGTAAAACACCCACATTTGGGGATTTTAAGTGATTGATGAAAAAATCACGAGTGAAAGAGGTTTTGGTTAATTTATTGCATAAGTGAAGGTTATGTGGTCAAAATACACTTTTAGTGTATTGTGATTGTGCAATAATTATAATGTGTTACATTTTGAAAATGTGAACGTGTGAGTTTGGGATTTTGGTCAATCCGACCGTATGAATATTTTGAGAGTTGTTAACCTTTTATTTTGGGGCCGATGGCCAATTGAGAAATTAAAAGGGTAAAGATTTTGGGTAAAGATGTATTTTGGTTTACGTAACCGTGTGAGCGACACGTATTTAGCCAAACGTTTATTTTGGCCTTTACTGGCTTGATTTATACTCAAATGAGTCTTTTGCGTGTTTGCCGGTTTTAGTGACTCGAGGTGGAGTCTTGGATGTGTTATATGCTTAATTGCATTTTATTTGAATAAGTGCCGGTTTGAGTGTTGGTCTTATGTGTGAAGACCGTTTGATGATTTTGTATTCTTAGTACCTTTAGGACTAATTAACCTTGCCACCTTGGTGGGTTATATGCATTGTCGGGTTATGAAAGAGTTGCATATACGTATACACACACACACACACACACACACACATATATAGATGCATATATGATTTGACTTCATTGGGAAGGTGGCAATGAAGGGGTTGTAAGATTATCATGCCTCGGAGCGTGTGTTTGCATGATGTGGGTTAGATGCATTTAATTTGCATGAGTTGATGTTGAGAAACGATCATTAGATCTTTTGAGCATAGGGCTCGGTTTTGGACTTGGTTGAGTCTTGAGGGCATTTGCCCGGTTTTAATAAGCTCGACGTGGGCTTGGGGTTTGAATTGCATGAATTGCATTATATTTGAGATTTACATGATTTGAATGCATTGGTTATTCTTTTGGGGTCATGTATTTATATTTAAGTCGAGTAAGCGTGTGTTGGATGGTGGGTTTCCCAAGGTAAAGATCCAGTAGGATTGAACTTGGTGGTTTGGACTAAAGACCTAGTTTGGTTGATGTCGGAGATGGGCTAAAGACCTAGTTTGGTTGATGCCAGAGACGGACTAAAGACCTAGTTTGGTTGATGTCGGAGATGGGCTAAAGACCTAGTTTGGTTGATGCCAGAGACGGACTAAAGACCCAGTTTGGTTGATGTCTAAGGTGGGCTAAAGACCTAGTTTGGTTGATTCCGGAGATGGACTAAAGACCCGATTTGGGTTGATGTCTAAAACCGACTAGAGACCAAGGGAGGGTTGATGTCATGTGTTTCCCATCCATGAAGCTTTCTCGTGTTATTAATTGTGGTTTAATTTATGTGTTTGCAACATTCGATGAAATCGGGTCTCCCCCATCACCGAAGAGTGTTGTTTTCGGGTACCTTGTTATCCGCGTTGTCGGTGTTATATTATATGCATATGGGTTGTTTTCCGTGATTGATGGACGGATTTTATGTTTCATCCTTGTGGGATGTTTTGACTATTTGAGTGTTATTCGCATTTGCGATTATTGAGAAATTATTATTTAATTACTTCTTGATGTGAGTCTTGGATTGAGTCCATTGCGGAGATATGATTTTCATTAGAAGCTCTCCTCACGGGAATTGTGTGCGTTTGGAAATTGGGTTGCCGATGTCTTTTATACAAACCCCTTTTTGGAAATCATAAACTAAGTTGAATCTTTTGGTTTATCAAATGATTTGCTCATGATGTAAACTCTTGAACTCACTAGGCGTTAGCCTAACCTTTTTATTTGTCGGCATGTGCAACAGGTTCAAGTTGGGAATAGCTTTAGCTACACTGTTAAGCGATGAGTGCTAGTAGAGTGTACGAGAAGCGAGATGCTTAGCGAAGTCTCCACACTTATTTGGGATTAGAAACTTGTAAATGGGTTAAGTAACACCCGCCTTGAGTTGTTAGATGTGAAATTTGTGATGTTTAAACACTGAGGTGTTTTCAAGGATGATCTGTAGAAATGTTTTATTCCTCTTTTGAGGTATTTTATTGAAATTAAAGTTAGTTGCTCGTTCCAATTTTGAGGGTGTTACAAGTTGGTATCAGAGCATAAGTTTGAGGGAATTAGGTGTTGATTGTTGGATACCTAGACTCAAACTAGCGTTGTTTTAAGTAAATGAGAGCGAGGTTGCACCATTAGGCACTCTAAGATAGGATGTTTGAAGGTTGTTGGAGTTACTAGAAACGAGAAGTCACGTCAAGAGTAGCAAGGATGATCATGTACGGTACGTTCAGAATTGCACCTGGCCATTGTGATAGTGAACCTACCGGTTACATGAGAGTACTTGAACGACTCTAGCGTGATGGCCGTTGGGGTAGTGAAGGAGTTCTAAGCGAGTAGTCGTTAGAAGAGGTTGACGACTTTAGCGTCTGCCATTTGGGGTGGTCGTAAGCATGATGATTGTATTAAGTGGACCGTTCCAGTCAAAATTGATGGTCGGATTGGAGCCGTAGGCTTATTGAATTGACCTTGATTCGAGGAGAAATGTGGGGTTAGTCGATGTGACTTTCCACTTGCGTTAAGATGGACACTAGTGTGATCGGAGTAATTGGAGGAAGGTGACCTGGACGTTGAGTGCCGACAAAATGCATGCACGCAATTTATTTTGCTTTTAAATTATATTGCATCGATTATTTCTTGTGTTTCGAATCGTTGGATGGACGGTATTGCTAAATCTTGGAAAACGTTTGACATGTGCAAGTTTTTTAAACCATGATTTTGGAACATGCATGAAATTATTTTATGACAGGCGGTTGTAAACCTGGTCGGGATTTATTTTATTCCTTGTAGTCGTCCACTACTACTTTCGGATATTGTGATATCCATGTTTTAATGTCGTTTATGGTTTTGGATAAGTAACCGCGACTTGCGACCTTAACATTGGATCTTCTCCACATGTGTTAAGGTTTGGACGGAGAGTTACCTTCCCTTGTTTCAGTGTTGATCTTTAATGGGAATTTTGATTTTTGCGAGCCTTGACGAAAGGGTGTCGTTTTATTTTGTGTTGCAATAGAAGGGAGGTTTTATGATTTGGATGATTTGATCATAGCGTTGTTTTATGCGAGTTGTTTATTGAAAACGAAGACTTTGACACCATTTAATTGGTTTGATGCGGTCGAGTTCCATTGAGTTTTATGGAAGCTTTGAGAAGTATGACCGAGTTTCGTTTTACGACGTTTTGCGATGCATGGGTGACACTTTGTTGCGTGCATAACTTGAATGCTTGTATGCGTTAATACATGGGTTTGAATGAGTATTGCGCCTCATGCGAATTTTTTTGAAGAATGTGTTTTATGTCGTATTGCACCAAAAAGAGTAGTTTTGGAGTTTTAATTCCGCATGGCTTCTCCTTTTGAGGATTGTGGTAACATATTTGTTGCAACTTGCTAGATGTGCAAATTAATTTATACGTGGCGTAAGTAATGCATATAAGAGCATCATGATGGTACATCTCTAATGTTCTGTTTTATGCACTCTCATTTGTGGCATTGTTAATGTTCTTTCTCGCACATGCACTATATTGATTGATTGGCAGGAGTAGTTTTGTAGCCACTATTTTGAGACGTTAGTGTGCATCGCTTGTGCGGTTTGAGTTTTAAAGTTGACATGAAATATTTTATGTGTCAATCAAATTATGTGCACGTATGGTTTTCCGAAGTTTTAAGAAAAACACATTGAGGTGTGTGAGACTGGTCAAAGGATTTTATTTACGTGTCCTTTTGCGACTGAATGATAAATTTTGAAATTTGAGTCAATGAATTTCTACTTTGAAAATTTGTATTGACTATCCGGTATGTGTTATACCATTTCAGATACTAAGAAAGTGCTGCAGATTGGCATGCAAAATTTTGATTTGAGATTCCTTTTCGATGTTTAAACCGATATTTTCAAATGATGAAAATATCATGTTATTCGATTTAAAAACTGGGAGAGAGCCCAGACCATGTCGTGTTTTAACCAAAGTGTGTAGATGATTTGCTTCGTTTCTCTGTGAACAAAACTGACACATGCGAAGTTGTTAATGAATTGCGGTTCATGTCGTTTTATGGTTAAAAAGAGAATTTTGGAAATTGATGTCGTGTAAATCTTTTTTTTTTGAAGTTCGTATAAACAGGCTGCTAGACACTGTTTTAAATGTCGGAGTTTTCTTTGCGCGTGTGGCATAAGTAAATCCGTGATGGGACCCTCGTGATTCATTTTAAAAGTTGTCGAGTACGTTTTTACGTTTCGGTAGTAAACTGATTTGTGATGAAAAGGTTTTCAAAAATGATTTTTCATACGTGGGACGAGTGTGTCCATGTTTGTGCATCCACTAGCTGAGTAGAGGTAAGTTTTTGTACGCATATGATGTTAGTATAAAAACTTTCGTGTTGAAAAATCTAGTGAAAACTTTATTGGCATATTTATTGAGTCTGTCACTTGAAAACCTTGAACTCTTAGGCTTGGTGAAGTTGAGCGACCCCAGTTGGGGGTGAGGGCGAGTAGAACCTTTCGATGAGAGATTGAGTTTCTAGCGCGTGTGATTGTCGTGAGCCGTATGATGTCGTTTGCGGGGTCAAACTATTTCTTGTGGGCAACTAAAAGGTGGGACTTGCGGTATCCCTCGATAGTGCTTTGGTAACCGTTCACTTCGGCAACCTTGTCTTGGGTTGTCGGTATTGTGTGAAGGTCGTGTAGAACCCTTAGACCGTGGGGGATGACCATGGATTGGTGGGACTATTTGAGGAATGAAGCTCGTGTGCAGAGCTCTGTGACGAGTCGAGTTTTGGTGATGTGACTAAGTGTCAACTTTTGGAGTTCGATGGCCAAGGACCACTAGTGTGATTGAAGGGTGCAGTCCAATTTTAATAAATGGTGGTATCGGTTATGATGAACTTAAGTTCGATTGTGACGAATAGTTTAGCGGGATGACCCTCTACTTGTGGTAAAAGAATCTGTCGACTAGATGATCGGAATTAGACGTGTTTTGGGGGCGGTATAACTGATGGGTCAGTGATGACCGTCGGTGTTGGAGTCTAATCGGACTCGTTAGAGGTAAGTGCCGGTTTGACAGTGGGAACCTTAGTTTGGGAGGTTCGTTGGTTTTAGATGTAATCAAACCTTGGACTAATTGGAGAAATTTAAGAGCGAGTGGACACGGATTTATTTAGAGTCGGGATCCGTCGTCGGGGAAGTATGGAACACCTAAGGTTGGGAAACAACCGAGGTAGTTGGTTGGGAGTTAATCCAGTAGATGGAGCGTTCACTTGGACATAAGTACAATGTGCCTGAGAGGACATTGTTGGTAAGGGTTGCTTGAGGTTTGTCATAGCGGTCTATGTGGGGAAAATTTGGATTACAGTTAAAAGCTATTAGAACGTGGTCGGCGTTGTTTTGGATAGCCTTGGGTTGTAAGGGATCTAGATTTCGAGGACGAAATCATTATAAGGTTGGGAGGATTGTAACACCCCGAAATTTGAAATACGAAAATTGGACTTGCGGGCGTCCACATGGCCAAGGGCCGGACGTCCGCGTAGCGCGGAAGTCCGCGGGTCGTCCGCGGAAGCAACATAAGTTTGGGAAGGAATCAGTTCGACTGGGGCCGGACGTCCGCATAGAACCCTCGCGGACATCCGCGGTGCATCTGATGGAATTTTTGTGTTTAAGAGAGAGACCTTTTCCCACTCTCTTCCCTCATTTCATTTCTCAACCCAAACTCAGCCCTCTCTCTCTCTCTCAAGGCCGATTTCTCCCAAGAAATCCTCAAACCCTTCTCATTCCTCATCTTCTTCACCTAATCTAAACCCACTTCCACCATTGTTGAAGATATGGAGCTTGAAGCTTTTGTGGGTGATTAGGAGCTTTTGTTTGGAGATTCATGTGATAAAGGTAATGTTCCTCTACCCAAATGCAAGGTTGTTCTTGGTTTTCACTTTCCTTCTCTTTGGGGGTATTGTGGACGATTTTGGTTGGGTTTGGTTGAGGTGACATTCTCCTTCTTCATTTATGAAGATTAGGGTTTCGATGTATTTGGGATTTTGGATTCAAAATGTTTGGGAAATGATTCTGAGTGTTTGGGATAAATACTTATGGTTGGAAACTTGTGGATCTAGGTTTTGGAAGATTTGGCCTAAGGATCCGGGTTGCATCAAAGGAGCTTACGTTGGGAAAATCTAGATTTAGCCTAATCTAGCAAGGTGAGTTCAAGTTGATTTGTGAAAACGTTGTACATGCCAAAATGTTTATTTTAAAGTATTCGTGTGCTTTATATGAATTTATCCCTTGTTGAGTTGTTTAGTGGGTTTTGATTTTATCAAAGTGTTGAGCTTTACAAATCTTGTAAAACACCCACATATAGGGATTTTGAGTGATTGATGAATAAATCACGAGTGAAAGAGGTTTTGGTTAATTTATTGCATAAGTGAAGGTTATGTGGTCAAAATACACTTTTAGTGTATTGTGATTGTGCAATAATTATGATGTGTTACATTTTGAAAATGTGAACGTGTGAGTTGTGGATTTTGGTCAATCCGACCGTATGAATATTTTGAGAGTTGTTAACCTTTTATTTTGGGGCCGATGGCCAATTGAGAAATTAAAAGGGTAAAGATTTTGGGTAAAGATGTATTTTGGTTTACGTAACCGTGTGAGCGACACGTATTTAGCCAAACGTTTATTTTGGCCTTTACTGGCTTGATTTATACTCAAATGGGTCTTTTGAGTGTTTGCCGGTTTTAGTGACTCGAGGTGGAGTCTTGGATGTGCTATATGCTTAATTGCATTTTCTTTGAATATGGGCCGGTTTGAGTGTTGGTCTTATGTGTGAAGACCGTTTGATGATTTTGTATTCTTAGTACCATTGGGACTAATGAACCTTGGTGGGTTATATGCATTGTCGGGTTATGAAAGAGTTGCATATACGTATACACACACACACACACACACACATATAGATGCATATATGATTTGACTTTATTGGGAAGGTGGCAATGAAGGGGTTGTAAGATTATCATGCCTCGAAGCATGTGTTTGCATGATGTGGGTTAGATGCATTTTATTTGCATGAGTTGATGTTGAGAAACGATCATTAGATCTTTTGAGCAGAGGGCTCGGTTTTGGACTTGGTTGAGTCTTGAGGGCATTCGCCCGGTTTTAATAAGCTCGACGTGGGCTTGGGGTTTGAATTGCATGAATTGCATTATATTTGAGATTTACATGATTTGAATGCATTGGTTATTCTTTTGGGGTCATGTATTTATATTTAAGTCGAGTAAGCGTGTGTTGGATGGTGGGTTTCCCAAGGTAAATATCCAGTAGGATTGAACTTGGTGGTTTGGACTAAAGACCTAGTTTGGTTGATGTCGGAGATGGGCTAAAGACCTAGTTTGGTTGATGCCAGAGACGGACTAAACACCTAGTTTGGTTGATGTCGGAGATGGACTAAAGACCTAGTTTGGTTGATGCTAGAGTCGGACTAAAGACCTAGTTTGGTTGATGTCTAAGGTGGGCTAAATACCTAGTTTGGTTGATGTCTAAGGTGGGCTAAAGACCTAGTTTGGTTGATTCCGGAGATGGACTAAAGACCCGGTTTGGGTTGATGTCTAAAACTGACTAGAGACCAAGGGAGGGTTGATGTCATGTGTTTCCCATCCATGAAGCTTACTCGTGTTATTAATTGTGGTTTAATTTATGTTTTTTCCACATTCGATGAAATCAGGTCTCCCCCGTCACAGAAGAGTGTTGTTTTCAGGTACCTTGTTATCCGCGTTGTCGGTGTTATATTATATGCATATGGGTTGTTTTCCGTGATTGATGGACGGATTTTATGTTTCATCCTTGTGGGATGTTTTGACTATTTGAGTGTTATTCGCATTTGCGATTATTGAGAAATTATTATTTAATTACTTCTTGATGTGAGTCTTGGATTGAGTCCATTGCGGAGAAATGATTTTCATTAGAAGCTTTCCTCACGGGATTTGTGTGCGTTTGGAAATTAGGTTGTCGATGTCTTTTATACAAACCCCTTCTTGGAAATCATAAACTAAGTTGAATCTTTTGGTTTATCAAATGATTTGCTCATGATGTAAACTCTTGAACTCACTAGGCGTTAGCCTAACGTTTTTATTTGTTGGCATGTGCAACAGGTTCAGATTGGGAATAACTTTAGCTATACTGTGAAGTGATGAGTGCTAGTAGATTGCACGAGAAGCGAGATGCTTAGCGAAGTCTCCGCACTTATTTGGGATTAGAAACTTGTAAATGGGTTAAGTAACACCCGCCTTGAGTTGTTAGATGTGAAATTTGTGATGTTTAAACATTGAGGTGTTTTCAAGGATGATCTGTAGAAATGTTTTATTCCTCTTTTGAGGCATTTTATTGAAATTAAAGTTAGTTGCTCGTTCCAATTTTGAGGGTGTTACATTACCTCAAGTTTGTATACTTGATCTGGCATACCATCTTCACTTCCTCTCGTGCTTGCACGAAACGCCCATCACACGTCGCTACGGCCCAAACGGACGGTTTCACCATAGTTCTCAGTCTATACTTTTAGCCAATTTCTCACAAAACACTTAACACTGAGAACTACCACGAATTTCTGACTCTTCAACACTATCGACCTACTCATTGTATTTCTTTACGCCCACGGAATGCTTCAACGCTCCCAATTAAACTTCATAACAAGGCACCACAGCTTAGCGGATACGACATCCCCTTCGACATTCAAGTGGAGTATGATAAACTCACCCAACATCTAATGGAACCGAGAAGAACAAGGGTTCTTCTCTTAGTCAGTCACCAACCACAACTCAATCTCTTATCCTCAAAATAGCATTATCGTACACCGCCTGGAAATCCACACACCTCAGTCCAGCATACTCGCCACCTTTGAATACTTCCCGAAGGAATCTCTAACTAGGTTTTACACCTACTCTTGACCTATATTACAACACAACAATACTTCAATAAAACGGAAAACCATCATTACATCTATGACTTATACATTCCTTCGGTACAAAGTGCTACCAACTTTCTCACACCACTATCGCACCACGAGACCACATTGCAAACAAGCTATTCATGATGCATTTACACACACAAAATATATTACTTCCTTCATACCAGCCATAACACAATTACCTTTGAAATAAAGTCATACCGTGACTTTGTCTCTCTCTGATTCAGATAAATCATAAAATCATGATCGTCTAATTCACTCACACAAGGCGGTCTAACATCAAACCGGGTGCACACATATACATCTCGGCGGGCCTCTTACACCCTAGAATAACCTCAATAACATGACCACGCCTGAGTTACTTCTCCGATTCCAACTTTCTGATAACGACCTAAATCAACGGTCATTGGTTTCAACATCGGTAGCCGACATGCTAATGTCCAGCCACCTCACGACAGACAAGGATTCCCGAAGGAATCTACTTCCCCTAACTCCTCGAACAAGTTCTCGTTTCTCATCAACCCCTCGCGATCTATCTCTGCTGTGCTAAACACTTCACGCATAAGCGAATCGTCAAAACCTCATTGGAAATCACATCCACATTGGTGATCTTTCTCTCTCCTAATGCCCCCACTAGGTGGTCCCACACCAAGCCATTTGCACCTTCCCGAACGACCTCATCCGTTCACACACAACGAATTTATTTCTCAAGTTTCAATCTCCTGACAAAACCTCCAACATGGGATATATTAAACAGTCGCAAACCTCTATATCAATGGACAACATGATGATGATTCCATACCTTCCCGACAATCCAGGTTTCCTAACGGAACCCACTTTGTCCAACGCATCATAACCAACTTATACCCCATCGGTCTCACTTGAGGAAAGCACAAGACTTTTCTTAGCGCTAAATCTAATTACCAGACCATCTCAGTACTCGGGCTCAAAGCCGATAACACTACCTCAAGTAACGTAACGCTACTTATTACCATTCTACCAACAGAAACACTTTGACCAATTCGGATTTCACCGCAGTTATAACCATTCTCACATAACCGGGCAAGGGTTTAAACTACAATCATACCAACAGTTCCAAGTTCATTGTCCGAGACTTCTACTATTCACCATCCTCTTCTAACGGAAACACAAAGGTAATTAATACAACCAAAATCTGCCCAATCGATATATTCAACTCAACTGACAATTTCAATTCCCCAAGCCTTTTCTTATCTCAATTATAATATCCTTCCCGACCTAACGAGTTCATAGCCTTCATGCATGACAAAACAACGATTGAAATCATTTTGCACGTTTGAAATTTCAAGATACATCGTAAAACAAGCTTGAGTATGCATGACACAACACCTCTCAAGCTGAACAGTAAAACACGGCGACCGCAAGGATCGCTCACATGCAACCCCACGATGATTCACAAACTTGTCCAACCAAATCGATGTTGGCACAACAAAAGTTTTACATTGAAACTTTTTCAATACGACTAGGAAAGTTTCGCAAGAAATCACTTACCCCACGTGGGCCAGTCAACTCCAACACTCGTTTATATGATAATAGCGTGTCAATACTCATTTTGGTTATAAAGCTTTGCAATTAGACGTTCCCTTGGTTTTCTCAACGAATATTCTATCAACATGGGAAAAAGCGTGAAATAACTCACAAATCACTAAGTTCAAAATTTATCGTGCAACGAAAACAAGTTTGTCTTTTTCTTTAGAAACACACGCTTGCGCACGTCAAATTATTTCCCAAAACAAGAAGAAATTCTTTATGTTCGTACATACTTTTAACATGAAAGAGTCCAGGTAACACATTTAAAGACACGAAGCATGAAACTCAACTTGCAATTGAAGGCTATTCACTCTTAACAAGGTCAACCGTTGTACTCACAACAACTTATCGTTGACACCATACTATGACCAACCTTCGCTTTCTCACCCTTGCAACAACTTGTTGTACAAGTGCTTCACAACCCACTTGATTGACCACCCCACATGGTTTCCCAATTGGCCAACTATCTCACCTTCTGCTCTTATGCATACTTCAATACAGTACTGATATCTTACCTTCATTATCCTTGCCACTAAACCGCTTTACTAAAGAGTCAAAGACTCGATTCCTACACCCGATCTTGAATTGAAGCTTTCAAGATTTCCAACATTGTCCTCACTTTCTATCCCACTGATCGACACCTCAATCCCAAAAACGGGGACTCGCTAGAAACTAGGAGTTTGCCCTTAACCAACCATTCGTCCCTTGAATCTCAACAATTTATACCCTCAGTCGACTCAACAACATACTGAACAACACCTTTTTCTAAAAAGGTATACACACCACATTATAAGCGATCTCCCACAACACCTCAACTCTTTGCTATCACTGGTCAGGTTAGAACTTTCTACATACTCCCACACTCACCACTCATCCCAACAATAGAGATTGAGTACACCCATGCACCTGTAAATTCATAATAGCATTGGCCAGATGCGATTTTGAATTTACCTTACATGAGGGTTCTCACTACCATCGTCAAGATATCCTATGATCAAGGTCTTTCCTATTGGCTTCCTAAATCTCAGTTATGTCTCCCTCACTCCACAGTTTAAGTTTAGGCCCATCCGGTCACTTAAATCCCTTAAACTATGGCTCTGATACCATTTGTAACAACCAAAAATCCATAGAACATAATTACAAGAATTACAACCAAACGGTCCCAAAATTTCAATACAATACAACGAATCTAACTCTAAATACGCATCGGATAAACCCCTTCACAACTGAGATGATACCGGAAGCCCGACGGTGAACTGCAAGCCGCCACTAGACTACTCCTCCTTTACAGTGCCACCTCTTTTCATGCTCTCCAGATGAAACCCCAAACAAAACTTCAATCCTGAAAATGGTTTTAATTTTTGAAAAGCGAGAGTTAGACCATGAGGTCTAGTGAATTCCCCTATGAAAAGCGTTTTCATACAAACAGTTTTAAAATACAAGATCATTTCACAAAGAAAAGTAATACGTTTCAAAGACTCGAATCCAAGCAAGGGTATAGCACAGTGGTCTCCACGTCCATCACCTTATGTGAGGTCAACACTCGGGGCCCCCACAGAAGATCCCCACGGCCCCAGTGTAATACCTGGTTAAGTTCGTTAGTTAAAAATATCTTTCCGTTAAATAAAGTTAACTTTATAATTGATGTTTAGGGTAAGATTGGGTGAATTTATAAGTTTAAGGGTATTTGGTCATTAGTGGATAGTTAAAGGTCTAAATGGTAAATATGTAATGGATATTATCCCTTAGGATATTTAGATATTTCAATTCAGCAGAATTCATCCAGATATTGAAAGTGTGTGTGTGTGAGTGTTTTGGGGAGAAAAGAAGCAAAAGAAGAAAAGAAGGCTAGGGATTCAATTTGGAGTATTTGGAAGTGAAATTGAGGTAAGATCCTTTGTATTTTATGTTTATAATTGGTATTAGAAGGTTTCTATCAGAGTAGAAACATCATTTACCTAACTGGTAATAATTCAGTCGAATTCTGGGTGGAAAATGGATGAACAGTCAGTGGTTTCCGGATAGATTGAATGTGTCCGGATAGTTCGTTGGTAGTGTCCGGTAGTTTTGATTGCTGGTGTCCGGACGATTTATCTACCCGGTAAGTACCCCTTTTCTTTAAGTTTCCGGATGATATAAGATACCGGATGGTATCCGGGTTACTTTGGTTTCCGGGTGTCGTCCGGATTGTTTATGCCGTCCGGAAAGGTTATGCTGTCCGGAAAGATCTACTGTCCGGATTGTTTTGTGTTGTCCGGATAGTTTAGCTGTTTGGTTATTTTTGAGGGTTTGAGTTATCTAGAGTCCTTAGCCTGCTAGTAAGTCTTATACATAAGTTGGTAAGGAGATATTTGTATGTAAATGGTTTCAGATTCTGAGAATTTTGGATAAAGGATCGGATAGCTCGGAGAAAGGCTTGGAAGCGTATTTTTAAGCATTCAAGGTGAGTTTTACTTTAAAACGTTTTCAACTGGAATACATATATGTGTGATTTATAAAAAGGATTTCTAAACTGACAGGGATTATCTCACTAGACCTTTTGGTCTAACCCTCATTTTGTTTTCAAAAATATGTATTCCAGGTCGAGGATCTTTTGTTAGCAAAGGGAAGAATAAAGCATAGGAGGCGGTTGATAGCTGACGAAGATTAGGATATGTTCACATTTTTGTATTATATAGTTCTGAGACTTTGGGACTGAATGTGAATTATTATGTATTTTGTTATGAAAGTAACGACGTTATGTATGACATGTTAAATGATGTATATTATGTATGTTATGGGATACCGGGTCGTTACAGATGGTATCAGAGCCCTAGTTTAAGGGATTTAGGTATTTGTATCTGTACCTAGACTTAAACTGCATGTGAAGTAGGATGTCCTTATTATTGTAGAACCTTGGGATGTTAAATATAAAAAGGTAGAAGGAACATCATGTAAGGTAATTTCAGATTACACCTGGCCAGTGTAATTGTGATCTTACAGGTGCATGTTTGAACTGGAATACCTTGTTATATGGGGTATGTGCTTATGTGTATGTTAACCTTGTTTGAATCTACAGAATGGCAAGCGGTACTAGACAAACGAATCGGGGATGAGGAAATCCTAATAGAACAAATCCAACAGTTGGGACAAGGGGACGAGGGGGAGAAAGAGGTAAGGGCAGAACTGGAGGCAGAGTTCAGGGGCGAGGTACGGAGTTTGTTACACGAAATGATTTGACGGCGGAAATGGGAAGACTTCAAGCCAATATACAAGCTATGTTCGATAGAACTCGTCACACTGAAATTGGAATACCAGATCCTAGTCTGGAAGACGAAATGCCCATTACACATACTGTCATACCGGTGCCAAGGAAGTGTGACTATAAAATGTTTTTAAATTGCAAACCCCCAACATATTCAGGAGAAAGAGATCCAGTGAAGGCCATGAGGTGGCTGAAAGAGATAGAAGTTGTCTTCAGGACCAGCAAGTGTGCAGAAGAAGATAAAGTGCTATACGGAACCGCGATGTTAAAGGCAGATGCTCTATTTTGGTGGGAGGCTCATATTACCTCTAGAGGATCTGATGTGTACTCAACTTTTACTTGGGACAAATTCACAACAGCTTTCAAAGAATAGTTTTGTCCTCAAGCAGCAGTTAGACAGCTGGAAGAGGAATTCATGAACCTACATCAGAGAAGTTTATCGGTTAGGGATTACACTGCTCGCTTTCTGGAGAAGTCTCGCTTTGCGGAGTACTATGTTGCCACAGAGGCGCTGAAGATGGAAAGGTTTATTTTCGGGTTAAATTCAGAAATTAGAAAGCTAGTGATTGCAAAAGGACTCGGTACCTTCTCAGCCACAGTAGATGCAGCGGAAAATGTGGAGCGAGATAATAGGAGAGACGCTAGTGATAGAAGTTTTGGAAAAAGGAAATTGGAGGAAATGACGTACGATTTGGAGGAATACGAATCCCCGAGGTTTGATAGTCATTCACCTTTCAGACCAGCTGAAAGACCATGTCCAAAATGCAACCGTGTTCATCAAGGAAACTGTTATGTGGATTCCCGAAGATGTTACAAGTGTGGGAAGACTGGTCACATTGCTAAAGACTGTCACGTAACTCGATTCTGTTTCGTTTGCAATTCCCTTGATCATATTCAGTCAGATTATCCACGGTGGAAAGTACAGCAGGGTAGTATGACGGTGAGACCAACGAGTGTTAGGTCGGGAGAGGTACAAGGGTCTGAGGTACCGAAAGCAAAAGGTCGTGTCTTCCAAATGACAACACAAGAAGCAGAGGAAATTCCGGATGAAGTTACAGGTACATTCTAACAAACTCTATACGTGCTAAAGTGTTATATGACTTCGGTGTAAAATGATTGTTAGTATTTCCGTTCTTTTGTTGCTTATCTGTGTTAGAAATATAGATAGGTGTGGGGTGTCTATTCGGTTAGTTCCTATGACTTGGTTTGAGTTCAAGGTGGTAGTGAGAACTAAGTAACCGTACCTTTTTGCCTAACCGAATTCCGGGACGAAATTCTTTTAAGGGGGAGATGATGTAATACCCCGGGTAAGTTCGTTAGTTAAAAATATCTTTCCGTTAAATAAAGTTAACTTTATAATTGATGTTTAGGGTAAGATTGGGTGAATTTATAAGTTTAAGGGTATTTGGTCATTAGTGGATAGTTAAAGGTCTAAATGGTAAATATGGAATGGATATTATCCCTTAGGATATTTAGATATTTCAATTCAGCAGAATTCATCCAGATATTGAAAGTGTGTGTGTGTGAGTGTTTTGGGGAGAAAAGAAGCAAAAGAAGAAAAGAAGGCTAGGGATTCAATTTGGAGTATTTGGAAGTGAAATTGAGGTAAGATCCTTTGTATTTTATGTTTATAATTGGTATTAGAAGGTTTCTATCGGAGTAGAAACATCATTTACCTAACTGGTAATAATTCAGTCGAATTCTGGGTGGAAAATGGATGAGCAGTCAGTGGTTTCCGGATAGATTGAATGTGTCCGGATAGTTCGTTGGTAGTGTCCGGTAGTTTTGATTGCTGGTGTCCGGACGATTCATCTACCCGGTAAGTACCCCTTTTCTTTAAGTTTCCGGATGATATAAGATACCGTATGGTATACGAGTTACTTTGGTTTCCGGGTGTCGTCCGGATTGTTTATGCCGTCCGGAAAGGTTATGCTTTCCGGAAAGATCTGTTGTCCGGATTGTTTTGTGTTGTCCGGATAGTTTAGCTGTTTGGTTATTTTTGAGGGTTTGAGTTATCTAGAGTCCTTAGCCTGCTAGTAAGTCTTATACATAAGTTGGTAAGGAGATATTTGTATGTAAATGGTTTCAGATTCTGAGAATTTTGGATAAAGGATCGGATAGCTCGGAGAAAGGCCTGGAAGCGTATTTTTAAGCATTCAAGGTGAGTTTTACTTTAAAACGTTTTCAACTGGAATACATATATGTGTGTTTTATAAAAAAGATTTCTAAACTGACAGAGATTATCTCACTAGACCTTTTGGTCTAACCCTCATTTTGTTTTCAAAAATATGTATTCCAGGTCGAGGATCTTTTGTTAGCAAAGGGAAGAATAAAGCATAGGAGGCGGTTGATAGCTGACGAAGATTAGGATATGTTCACGTTTTTGTATTATATAGTTCTGAGACTTTGGGACCGAATGTGAATTATTATGTATTTTGTTATGAAAGTAACGACGTTATGTATGACATGTTAAATGATGTATATTATGTATGTTATGGGATACCGGGTCGTTACACCCAGTAGATGCCGTATCCGTGTGCACGCGAAACGGATTCGAGGCACACGGTCTAAACCATTCACCAAGGATTCTCAACAATCCATGGTCCAACACCCCACTGTGCAACCCGAATCCACACATAGCAACAACTCACAAGAACATGCAATCAACGCTTACGTAGAAAAGAACGTATAAACAACTTGCATGCATTAATAAACATTTCCACATCATGTAATAATAAAGCCTTTCAAAATGTTTAATCATGCCATCATGCTCAAAGCCATATTCAGTTATGAAAACTTTAGCAAAACATTTCATTTGCACAAAAGAGTTTAGGGAACTCACCTTAGCTTTAGCAAATCGACACACGCTCCGAAACACCATTTAGCTCAAACCTAACACCTGAATTGGGCGTCATAGGAATGGTGTTAAACCATCTAATTACATCCTAAAACATATGTATTAAGCCCCTAAAGCAAACCCCAAACGATGCCTCGATTCTAGACCCGAAAGACGAAGCGAACCGAAAGAGGTGCACAAAACAGGAACTTGCGCCACTTTCCACGTGGTTTCAAACCGCGTGGAAAACCGCGCAACTTCCTGTTCGTCCCTTCCAAGCCTGCACAACAGTTTCAGCCCGAAATCTCAACTCTAAAATCCCCAAAATTCTCCAAATTGATTGTAAACCTCCAAAATCAATAGTTTTAACTAATCAAACCTTTAGGAACCAAAAACCAACATCAAAAACACATTTACCCACCAACATCCATCCATTGATTCATGATTTAAAACCCCCAAAACTCTACAACCCAACCATTGCCATTTACATAGATTAACATGAAAAATGATGAAGTTTCTCAATGGTTAAACCAAAACTCATGAGGAATCAATCCCAAACTCTTTTGCGTTCCCTCTTATGGATTAAAAACCCAATATCAAGTTGATTATCAAATTCCCAAACCAAAAGCTAGTCTAACCAAACATAGAGAAGAAGGAGAAGAAGAATGAGAGATCATACCTTAGAGATGATGGCTCAAATCCTTTGTTGTAACTCTTTCCACCACACTTCCAATGAAGAATCAAGCCTCTTTCTCTCTGATTCTCTCAAGCCTCCACAAAACATATGAAATCAGAAATAGGGTTTTTAGGAGGGTTTTATTCTCCTAAATTGTTCATCCATCCTTAGAGTTTTCACATTTCACACTTCAACCCCCAACTTTCAATATAATCAGATTTTTATGGACATGAGGTGTTACAAAAAAGCCTTTCAAAGGCTTTTTTGGCATTGGAGTGAAAAACTTTTTGGTGTAAACCTGTTTTTGATATAGCTTTTTAGTAAAAAGATTAATAAAAAAAGCTTTTGATTAAGGTTTTGCATTGAAAAAAGTTTTTGGAAATAGGGTTTTGATAAAAATAAGTTAGTGGAAATCTATGTGGCAAGAGTAAAACGTTTTTTAATAGGTTAACCATTGTGGATGCTCTTAGTTCAAAAAAATTATTCTGTGACTTAATCACTCAAAATTGAAAAGTCCATTGGGTATATGTAGTAGGTTTTAGAAAATCTAGGAATTTATTCGTTCAAATAAGAATTAACAATTGTTGCCAAAAAGCCTAATAAACC
The DNA here is from genome assembly GCA_033807775.1 of Saussurea involucrata. Classification (NCBI taxonomy): domain Eukaryota; kingdom Viridiplantae; phylum Streptophyta; class Magnoliopsida; order Asterales; family Asteraceae; genus Saussurea; species Saussurea involucrata. Next base: position 26,946,449 of record CM066323.1, read on the forward strand.
AAGCCTCAAATATTGTTTAACAAAGCCAAAATCATTGGCCCAAAATTCTGTCTTTAAAGCCCATCCAAAAAGCCCAAAAGTTGTTGGCCCATTTTCTAACCCATAATCCTTCAACTTCCTCCGACTTTCCCCGAGTATTCTGCAATATTATAATGGAAGTTGCATGAGTTCCATGATTTTGCAATTTTAAGTCAGAAAGCTTCATCAATGTTCTAAACATTACTCAAAACTCTAATGACCAATAATATGTATAAAAATAGAACATAAAGACTCAAATGGATAAAAAGGACATAAAAAGAGTGGAAAATATGCTACAAATAGGGTTAAGGTATTAACTCTATCAATAATATAGCCAAGAAAAACAACATTTTGGCACAATAAAATAACATTTTTCCATCTTTGTGTACAATTTCTGTTTTCTCAAAACCTAAAAAACACTTTGATGATTTAGACGATCTGTCATATTTTTCTATAAATTAGAATATCATCCAAATAAACCACCACAAACTTACCTAGAAATGGTTTGAGAACATTGTGCATCAATATCATGAAAGTACTCGGTGCATTAGTGAGACCAAACGGCATCACTAACCATTCGTGTAACCCAAGTTTAGTCGTCTATATTCTTGGTATTTAATTGACTATATAAAGTTGAAAGACTTGGAAGAAAATAATGAATTTAGGGTGGTTAAGGTAGAGTTCGTTAATTGTGGGAGTACGACTTTGAACTAAAAAAATAGAGAACTAATTAGTTTGGATACGATCGTCATTAATGAAATGGTTTTACCCATTTTATAATATAGATTAAGGCGTGTCCACAAGTTTAAAATTACAGTATTTTATATAGGAGCTTTATACTAACTTACTTTATTTTTCATCTTATTCTAGGGAACTCTAACAACTACTATAATCAAGAAGAACTTGGTGTCGAAGTTCAAACATTTGTTGGAGGGTTGATGTATATCGTTATAAATTTCAGGGTGGCTGTGAATTCTGGAGATTATAGGGTTGTTAATTCAAAGTTTAGAGTTTTGTACTCTTTTAATAGTAGTCAAGGAAGTAGTGGACAATGCATCTTTGTACTACTTTACATGATTTACGAATAGAACCGTATACATATTTGTTAGAGGAGGTGGACTATTGTATTGTTGACGAGTAACTTTATAGTATTCAGAAACTATAAGTATTATCATGTGGGTCGTTTTGATTTATTTATTAATTTATGCTACTATTAAATACAATATATATGTTTCTGAACACCGTGCAATCCACGGTACAGACCACTAGTATTATTAATACATATGTAACTAATTGTCACACTTAACTAAATCAAATACTACACGATCACCCCTTCAATACAGGATGGCCAAATAATATGGCAATAAAGAAAGCTAACTTGAAGCGTAAAAAAAAACCCTAGAATGAATCTTGAATATTGTCTCATTTGACAACATTAAATCGTTGGTTTAGATAGGTCTATTAGCAAACCACCTCTTAACCATTTGAAAGCATTGTTCTGGTTTGAACTCTGGAGCTGTATGGCCTGCTCCCTACACAGTTAATGGCAAATTACATAACTTTTAGTTTATTTGACATAACAAATCTTTTCCTTATGCATGTAGGAATGAGATCATGTCAGAAGTGTCATTTTTAGTGAGAAGTGTGAGAAGTACTTTTAAACCGTTGATCACTTTTAATCAAATACCCTCCCATGAATTGCGACTTAAAAGAGAATTGATCCAATGTATCTTATCTCGGTGCATCTCATTCTAATCTTCGTCCATTTCTCATCCAACGGTTGATAACCACTTCTCACGTGTCTCACCAAATTTGACAGTTCTCACCGTAACCTAACCCTATGTATCGTAAACAAAAAAAAGACCATGGTGTACCTTTACGGTAGCAAATGTTAAAGAATAGTTATGACGGGAGTATGTGGTTTTATATCCTGCAGCTTGACCATTACTATACCATGCATCCCAGTCACTCTCCGTGATCGTTAAATTAAGAGAATTTATCCAATTACGTGTGCCCACATGTGGCACCATCATGTCATGATCTCCACTGTTTCAAAAAAGAAATATAATTAAGAATTGATATAAACAAGGGACAGGTTTAACCCAGAAGCTAAACCTTATGTGAGAAAATGAGAAGCGTGATATTATATATGATACACAAGCTTAATCATATATGATTAAACACACGTTACATTGGCAATACATAGACGTTTATTCATATATGATTAAACACACCCACATGTCGTGTAAGATCATATATATATGATATCACACTTCTTGCCTTCTCGTATAATTAATGTTTAACTATTCATATTGAGGGAACCAAGAGTTAAGAGTAATTAATTAAAAAATCAATACCTAAAAATCAAAGCTCGACAGTTCCTCTTGCTTAGCTTTTCATGGTAGACGACACTGCTCTTGACATTGAAGTCATACAATGGCATTGAAGGTTTACCATAATTGTATTTAATGTCCAAATTACATAACAACCATTCCTTCACCGTTCCCTATATATATATATATATTTAGCAATATTATATATATAGATTAATTAATTAAGCCATAAGATATATATATATATATATATATATATATATATATATATATATATATATATATATATATATATATATGGGTGGTATTTTTTGCAAACCAGTGTATTTGTACAAACTCGTACAAACCATACCTAGCTTCATGATTTTGTAAATTTGGCTTCATGAATTTTTATATATATTTTTTGGCTTCATGAATATATAATTTGGCTTCATGAATATATCATTTGGCATTTTTAACTAATTTTTTTACAAAAATAAGGGTATTTTAGGGCTCCACCGAAAAAAATTAGTTAAAAATGCCAAATGATATATTCATGAAGCCAAATTATATATTCATGAAGCCAAAATATATATATATATATATATATTCATGAAGCCAAATTTACAAAATCATAAAGCTAGGTATGGTTTGTACGAGTTTGTACAAATACACTGGTTTGCAAAAGATACCCAGCATATATATATATATATATATATATATATATAGAGAGAGAGAGAGAGAGAGAGGGGGGGGGGGGGGGGTGAAGGATCATGCGAGAAGGAAACATTATGCTAGAAGGCGAGAATTATGATATCATATATGATTACACGACATGTGGGCGTGTTTAATCAGATATGATTAAACGTCTATGTATTGCCAATGTAACCTGTGTTTAATCATTTATGATTAAGCTTGTGAATCATATATGATATCACACTTCTCGTCTTCTTGCACGATCCTCCCTTTATATGGGGCAAGTTCAAACGAGAAGCTAAACCTTATGCGAGAAGTGTGATATCATATATGATACACAAGCTTAATCATATATGATTAAATACATGTTACATTGGTAATATCTAGACATTTAATCATATATGATTAAACACACCCACAAGCCATGTAATCAATATATGATATCATAGTTCTCGCGTTCTCGCATATGGTATCCCTTCTCGCGTGATCCTCCCCCCCTCTCTCTCTCTCTCTCTCTCTCTATATATATATATATATATATATATATATATATATATATATAATATACTAGCGTGTAAAAAAAGGAAGGGAGATAATTACTCGGCAAAAAGTATCTTTGTGCAAAGATAGTGTAGGAACCATTTTAATTGGATTAGCCCCTAGAGATTTTCGATGTCCGCTTATTATCGGATTTCCACTTCTGACCAAATTGGTCGCTGGATCGCAATCAGGATCCAAAATTTGTTGAATGTTGATGCCTCCAACACGCTAAAGTGAAAGAAAATAAAGTATCAGCTAAAATTCAAAATAGTTACAAAGGTAAATTTAATATATAGTTATGAGTTATGCATACTTTGTTGACTTCATCAATTCGTAGCTTGCATAGCAAATCGCTTGAATTGGCTTCTGCATAATCTCCATTGCAATCGTTTTTTGTTTCCTGTAGTTAATAATCCACAAAGGGAATTACTATTATTAGTTACATTCTATATGTTATAAAGATAACATATATGTACAAATATATAGAACCATTATGAAATGGAGATGATAATAAGTTACCTCGTACAATTCTTGAGATATAAGTGCTACACGATAAGCGTATTCAAGCCTGGAGTTTATATCACCGGTTTTATCCGTTAATGGATTTCCTTCCATGTATCCCTTAAAAATTCCAACATCAATGTCCTTAGTATATATGAAGATTCTACAAAATATTGTACGTGGAAATCTTTTCGATCCAAAGTAATTACTTGTTACCTATAATACATATACTTACTTGGATATTTACAACTGGCTCTAGTCCTTCTTCGTTACCTTTAAAATGTAAAAAGTAAAACAAACCAGTCAGATCATTTTAATTTTCCTTTTGTAAAAATATACGTGTCGTCAAATTTGATAAAGAATTAGACCCAATATACGAAAGAATGAAGTACACAAATTAAATACTATAATACCTTTATATAACTCCTCAGTGACTATCGGAATAATAATCCCTGAATATGAAATTCCAGTAACATACATAGGATTTTTTAAAAACCTTGGATGATTTTTAACAAACTGCATTGTAAATAATCATTAATAAGAATCCTCTCTCAATAGTACCTATATATTTGAACTTATTAAACTTTCACCAACCTTTCTTAGAAATTCGGCGGTTTGTGCTGCTGAAGATGTATCACTAGAACGAATGGCTTGTGGAGATTTTGTGTATGAATATCCCGTTAACGTAGGTGCATCCAAATATATCACGTTTGCCACCTTTAAATCCCCATAAGAGGTTTTATTATTATGGTCAACAAAAGTTATCAACTAAATTAAGGAGCAGGTTCAGATGAAACCGTATATTTTCTGAACCAGAGAACTATATATGTATTTCATGTATTATTCATGATTAATAATCCTCAATATATAGTAATGAGTATTTATCATGAATATCTATCATAATATGTACATCACGAATAATATATAAAATGGTTGATTCTCCAATTCACAAAATATTTATAATTTTCATTTTAACCCGTCCCACTTACTAGCGATTTAATACGAAACAAGTATGTATATACACATACCTTCGTCCAAGAATTTGGGTCCAATTGTAAAGCTGGGACATTATCCATATAATTCCCATACTGAATTTGCATCGGACCTATAAATACAATATGATTTCAATACTATATATGTAGGAGATCACTCATACATGCATTATACTCATATAACATAGACCAATGTTTTAATATCTCGATTTCGTTCATTGTTATCAATGAAATATAAGAACTACGGGTCGAGGTTGGTAGTTGTTTTTGTTCATTTATGAGTATTTCCTCTATTTTTTGGAAAACTTTTCAACTTTTTCACGTATTTCTAAAAAATCCAAGGTATTCATAAAAACAACTGTTATACATTTTGAAGATAGATGTCAAATCTATTTATATCTCACTCTCCAAATAAACTATATATATCACGCTCGTTTGATTTCGTTTTTAACATATGAGTGAATAATAGATGTTTTTTGTATCATTACTAGTACTTTGAGAGAGAGAGAGAGAGAGTACAAGAACTATCAAATAACATGTGAATTTACACTAGAATCACATGTAAAATCAAATGTGACTCACACGATTTTGGTTGTAACCTAGGATCACGGCCCAAATTGCCTGCTCAAACCATTGCATTGACCTTGTTCTGTAATCGTTAGCATTCATGATTTGATGGTCATTCTTTAAAACCCATTTCCCTAGAGTAACGTAGTAGAGTTATCTAAAACTGAAAAGTTGTTTAATTAAACAGATGAGGCCGGTGGGGTTACTATAATTCGAACTGATGTGACTAAGCCGTTTATTAAAATTTTGATTTGTAAGATACTACTAATTAATTAGGGTCGGGATAAATCAAATCGCTCTATATCCTAAATAAAAAATCACTATCATGTTCATAGTTTTGAAGAGAATTGAAGGCATACCGATTTCATAAAAGAAGGCACGAAGAGTGCCACAGCCAGGTCCTCCGGCAAGCCATATAATGAGTGGATCCTCATCCGGATTCCCTTCTGATTCCACAAAGTAGTAAAATAGTTGCACAACTTCATCTTCTCCTACTCCGATATACCTAAACATGCATTCAATTTACATCACCATGCATGTACACTTCAAAATTAATATCCATCGGAAATTAAAACATCCAACAACCAGAGATTGATAGAGTTATATATATATATAGGGTCAGGTTCAGAGAAAAACTAAAAAAACGAAAAACTAAGGAACACCCTGTAGCTCTTCATCCGGACGGTATGCATTTGTACATATAAATAATTTATAACATGTGCATATGCACAAATGCATAATGCACACGATGCATAAGAAAACAAAAAAAACAACTTATTTTACTTGTATACACAAGTGCATACAGTCCAGATGAGGGGCTACCAGTGTGTTCCTCAATTTTCCATTTATTTGATGTTTTCCGCTGAACCCCCCTCTATATATATATATATATATATATACCCAGTTTCTAGCTTGAAAGGAAGGAGGCCAGGATAGCCTGGTAAAGATTTGACGATGGTCTGAGAGGCAATAAGGGTGGTGGAGGTAGCCAAAAGAAGAAAACCCACATAAATGGGAATCAAAGAATTGATTGTGTGCATCATATGATCTTAATTTAGTGTATGTTTGTGGGTGTTAAGAGTTTGTTTTGTTGTAGACAAGGTAGATAGGATGCATGATGCTAATTGGTTATAGATATATATATAGTGGAATGAATATGGATCGAGTTACAGGTTCGATGGATTTGGTGGGTGATCGTTGGACAGATTTGAATAGCTAGATCAACCATTAAATATGTGGCCCCGTATACATCATGAATCCTCTCCAAATTTTCAAATTTGATACAGAGACTGACCCCACTTAATTGTAATATAAACCTAGATCAATAGTACGTCGTTTAAACTATACTTCAGAATGTTCGTAACAATTGTATACTATAGGTGATTAATGTGCATCAAATTTCAGATCATAAAAAGAGTAATATAACATAGTTAAATTAAATAACCAGCTCTAGAGGTTTTTCTAACTTTTAACTTATGTGTTTATGGATCAGTAGAGGTATGCATATATATACTCAAACTCGTTCGAATACTATCATTAATTATAATCGTCTCCTCAATTTTTCAAAATGATTCCAACACTGAATATTTTTAGATTTAACTATATTATTAAATATCATAAATACGTAAAAACTATTTTTAGTATTTACACTTTCTACTCTCATAGTTATTCATTTAATTTGTAAGTATTAAAAATAATCTATAAGTATTTATAATATTTAATAATATGTGATTAAATCAAAAAAATATTCAATATTAAGCTCCTCTTAAAAATATTGTCGACACAATTATGATGGAAATAAAAAATATTCTATATTAAGCTCCTCTTAAAAACCTGTGGCACGCCATGGCCTAATGAGGTTTTTTTACACGATATTTGATTTTTCTTTACGTTTGTAATGTCTTATTTGTTTGTTTTTAATATATATAACTTAATTTAACTGTTTATTATCGTTGACTCATTGAGTAATAGTACAAAACATATGTTTTTTTATATAAAATTATATATGATCTAGAGATTTGCCGCCATAAGTCATGCCTTGAAAACGTTTTGTCCTTGTCGTGGCTCCTAAGGCTTGAGACTTGGCCTACACTTAACGCCATGTAGAACCTTGATCAAAACTGGGTTCATTCGATCTTGGTTGTTAGATTAGATTTAGGGGTCGTTTACCTAATCACTTACCCGGGTAAGTTACGGGTAAAATTTAACACTATCACCAACTTCTCGGGTAAGATTTTAGTCCACCAAAATGGCATCGTATGCAACAATTTAGCTGGTAAGCGCTAACCGTGGTAAGATTCTTGGTCCTTGCCATACGGTAAGCTAATGTTACTTGGTAAGCACTTACTCGGGTAAGTGTTTTGTAAACGGCTTCTGGATATGGTTCTGGAAGGTGGAGGTGGTAGATGGGAATGGGGAGAGTTCATTAGGAAAGTGGGGTGCATCAATTGGTTGTACACATGCTTAAAACATGTGCAAACATTAGTATTTTTTTAATACAAAAAATAAATAAAAATAGTTTGAAAAAATCAAAATACCCTCTAGAGTTATTTTAATAGACAATATGGACCCACTCTAAAACAAAATGATATCCAAGAAAATCAACTTCATTTGATAGTAGATAATAAATTACTCTACTTTTAATATATTAATGTGCCAACTGATCACATTTATTGCATTTTTTTGTCAAATAAACCTTTGTTTAAGGATCAACTTGATTAAAGATTTTTAGGTATATAACCTAAAATGAGATTTTAATTAAATCCATGACCTTTTTATGAATATAAACCCATTTACCTAAATGAGCCACTTGATTAAAGTTCAACAAAAAAGGTTCAACTTGATGGTATAATATGAAAATACGTGTCCATTTGCATGTGGGCCACAAATTACATATCCGGTAGACTATATATATATATATATATATATAGAGGCTCCGTAAAATGCAAACATTGCTTTTGTTGCACATCTTACAAGCCACAGTCTGCATATGTGCAGAACCAGTCTGCATATGTGCATATGCATACGTGCAAGAATATACATATAATGAATATACATTTATATGAGATAATGCATATATGCAGACTGGTTCTGCACATATGCAGACTGTGATTTGTAAGGAGTGCAACAAATACATGGTTTGTATTTGATTTGTACCATATATATATATATATATATATGACGCGTTTCAATTGAAAACCCAGTAATTGTAACAAACTATGTAAACCCATCTAACACTGTTCATTTCAATTAGATGATGAATTATTTATTTTATTTAATTAATCTCGGCCAAGGGAAATAAGTAATTGTACATTGCATTTTATTTTTGTAAATTATTTTGTTTTGTTTTACTTATAGCACTAACTGATTTTTAGGGATATTTATCATTATCAAGATCACGTCTCAAAGGTTTTTATTTACTCATATCTTCTCCTTTTCTCCAGCAAAAGTCTATAATATCAATCGTTTATGTAGAATATCGTAATATGTTTCCAGGGGCGGAGCCAGAAACTTATACGAGGGGGCACCAATTGAACTTCAACTCTATTTTTCTTCTGTAAAGAATTCTTTTTGACAAATATAAATTTTTCCATATCGTCCGATGTTGTCTTAGTCTAATGCTACCATTTCGAGGGATTTTTAGAGATTTTTTTTCTTGATTTCAAGGGATTTTTAAGTTCTTTTTATCGATTTCGAGAGATATTTTCGGTTTTTTTGGTATACTTCAAGAGCTTTTTTCGGTTTTTTGATTGATTCAAGAGTTTTTTTGTTTTTTGGTTGATAACGAGGTATGGTTGCACCTTTCACAAACCTAATTTTTTTTACTTTACGGTGGAGAAATAATAGTATAGGAATTATGGATAAAAGGTTTAGGAGACCCATTGTCCAATACATAAATGTAATACCCCGGGTAAGTCCGTTAGATATTTTACCTATCCGTCAAATTAATTTAACCATAAGATATAATGATTTGGTTAAGTTTGAGATAAGTTATAAGGTTAAGGGTGTTTTGGGTCATTTTGGAATAGTTTGAGCCAAGAAGGTAATTTTGACCTATATTATCTCTTAAGCCTCGTATACTCATCAGATACCTAAAATAGAAAGAGTGTGTGTGTGCGGGAGTTCTGGAGGCGAAAAGAAGCAGTGGACGAAACCTACGGTTAGAGCATCAATCGATTGGGTTAGAGGCGATTTTGAGGTAAGTTTCTTTACAGTATGTATTTGTAATCACGAATAGAAGATATCTATCGGTTTAGAATTTCTAATTTCGCGTCTTGATTAGATTTCAATCGATTTCTGGGTAAGTGGAAACCGACTGTGTTCTTGAAGACTCCCGGTGGAGTCCCGGTACTGTCGACTCCCGGTGGACTCCCGGTAAAGTGAACTCCCGGTATTGTTAACTCCCGATGATCGAGACTCCCGGTACCAAGGAGTCCCGGTACTGCAAAGTCCCGGTACTCGGTATAGTCCCGGTAGTTTGCTAAGTTTAGTGGTACAGTTGAGAACAGGAACTGGTAGGCTTTATATGTTTGGCTAGTAAAGCGGTGTATGTATCTTAAATTGTTTCAGATTCTGTGGAGTCGTGATAAGAGATAAGACCATTTTGAAAGGAGATTGCGAGCTGTGTAATAATAAAAACAGGTGAGTTTTACTTTAAAAATATTTTTACTGGAATACATATATGTATGGTTTGGGAATGTGATAATTGGTGATTATGTGTTTATATGTGCGATATATGTGAATTATAGTATATTGAGGTATTATATTTAAATGAGTATTATAATGTGTTATAATACGTTGGTCGGGCTTAGGACCGGTGTGTTTGGCTATAGAATCTGTATAGCGTTGTTTGGCTGTAGATGTTGTACAACGTTGTAAATTTATTAGTTGGCTTGCAACCAACTAATATGGCCAGGAGGAATGAGAAGGGAAGGTATATGATGTGTGAGTTCAAATTGATATATTTGATCGTGTTGTGTGATTTATATAATTAAAGTTTATATAAACGATTTCAAACTAACAGGGATTTTCTCACTTAGACCCTTAGGTCTAACCCTCATTTTGTTTCAAAAATATGTATTCCAGGTGGTGGATCGAGTAAGGGCAAATGATTAGAGTAATCGATGGATAGCTTTTGTTAAGGAATGCATGATGAAGATTTTAGCATGTTTAGCAGTTGTATTATAATAATTAAATGTTATGTATGTATTTAGTATAAAGTTTGTAATAGAATGGCTTTTTCTGATTGTAGAAGACTACGGGACCGTACTTGTAATATGATGTTTCGTTTGTCATATCAATGTTATGTTACATTATGTGATCTGTTGTGTATATGGGAATTGGGTTGATACAAATGGTATCAGAGCCGTAGTTTAAGGGATTTAGGTATTTGTATCTGTACCTAGACTTAAACTGCATGTGAAGTAGGATGTCCCTATTAATGTAGAACCTTGGGATGATGAAGTATAAAAGGGAAGAAGGAACATCATGTAAGGTAATTTCAAATTACACCTGGCCAGTGTAATTGTGATCTTATAGGTACATGTTTGAACTGGAATACCTTGTTATATGGGGTATGTGCTTATGTGTATATTAACCTTGTTTAAATCTATAGAATGGCAAGCGGTACACGAAATTCGAATCGAGGAGGAGGAAGAAATCCGAATAGTACGAATCCGCCAATAGGAACAGGGGAAAGGGGAGGCAGAACTGGAGGTCGAACAGGGGGCAGAGCTCAGCCACGAGGTACAGAGTTTGTTACAAGGGATGACTTGATGGCAGAAATGGGAAGACTGCAAACTAGTATACAAGCAATGTTTGATCAAAGTCGTCACAATGAAGCTGAAACACCGGATCCCGGGCCAGAAAATGAAATGCCAATTACACCAACTGTTGTACCAATACAAAGGAGGTGCGACTACAAAATGTTTTTAAGCTGCAGACCTCCGACCTACTCAGGAGACAGGGATCCCGTGAAAGCAATGAGATGGATGAAGGAAATAGAAGCTATTTTCAAGACAAGCAAGTGTGCGGATGAAGATAGGGTATTGTACGGGGCATCAATGTTAAAAGGGGATGCTTTGTATTGGTGGGAATCTTTTATTCATTCTAAAAGATCTGATGTTTATTCTACCCTCTCTTGGAAAGAATTTGTGATAGCCTACGAGAAACAATTTTGTCCCCAAGCAGCCGTCAAACAACTGGAAGGGGAATTTATGAACTTACAACAAGGAAACTTATCTGTTCGAGACTACACCGCTAGCTTTCTGGAAAAATCTCGGTTCGCAGAATACTACGTTGCTACGGAGACGATGAAGACGGAAAGGTTTATCTTTGGGCTGAACTCAGAAGTCAGAAGGCTAGTGACTGCAAAAGGACCCGATACCTTCTCAGCTGCAGTTGATGCCGCGGAGAATGTTGAAAGAGATATTAGAAGGGATGCTGGCAATAAAAGTATCGGGAAGAGAAAGTGGGAAGGACCACAACACGATCCGAAGAAGTCCCGATTTCAGAGGTATGATAACCGTCCGCCATTTCGATCGGCGGAAAGACCATGTCAGAAGTGCAACCGTGTCCACCAAGGAAATTGCCAAGGTGATTTACGAGCGTGTTATAAGTGTGGGAAGACCGGACACGTCATTAAAGATTGTAAGGTAACGCGGTTATGTTTCTTATGCAATTCTCCGGATCACCTTCAGTCGGACTGTCCGCGGGGGAGGATACAGCAAGGTGGGTCATCGGGCAGGCCAGCGATTGTTAAACCAATAATACCAAGACTGGAACCGCCAGTAATCAGAGGTCGTGCATTTCAAATGACCGAGAAAGAAGCGGAGGAAACTCCGGATGTGGTCACAGGTACATTTTTAATAAACTCTACACGTGCTAAGGTGTTATTTGATTCCGGTGCAAACCGATCGTTTGTGTCTCCTGCATTTGCTGATTGCCTGTGTTTGAAACCTAAAATGCTAGAACATGCTCTATCAGTAGATACGGCAAATGATAATCAAGTGTCAGTTATAGAAGTATTTGATGGCTGCGTGATAAATATAGAGGGGTGTAGAGTGCCGATACAATTGTTTCCTATAACTTTAATAGAGTTTGACGTCATAGTGGGAATGGACTGGTTAGCCGAGAATCAGGCTAACATAGTGTGTGATAAGAAGTTAATACATGTGGTATTACCTGAGAAGGGACCAGTAGTGATTTATGGTGATCGTAGGAATCATCAGTCTAGCCTTATATCTATGATAAAAGCCCGTAAGTGTGTGAATAAGGGTTGTCAGAGTTACTTGGCTTATGTGATAGATATTAAGCCAGAAAAGAATAGGATGGAAGATATTCCTATTGTTAGTGAATTCCCTGAAGTATTCCCCGAAGACTTGAATAGTCTTCCGCCCACTAGACAAGTAGAGTTCGGTATAGACCTGATTCCTGGAGCCACTCCTGTAGCCCGTGCACCTTATCGTCTGGCACCTCCAGAGATGAAAGAGATGATGGCACAACTGCAAGACCTATCTGATAAAGGCTTCATCATACCTAGTTCTTCGCCGTGGGGAGCACCAGTGTTATTTGTGAAAAAGAAGGATGGTTCGATGAGGATGTGCATCGACTATCGGGAACTGAATAAGCGCACGATAAAGAACAAGTATCCGTTACCCCGAATTGATGACCTCTTCGATCAGTTAGTTGGAGCTTGCTATTTCTCCAAGATTGATCTAAGATCCGGTTATCATCAGTTGAAAGTTAAAGAAGAAGACGTTCTAAAGACTGCTTTTCGAACAAGGTATGGACATCACGAATTCTTAGTGATGCCATTCGGACTGACGAACGCTCCAGCTGCCTTTATGGATTTAATGAATCGGCTATGTAAGCCGTATCTCGATAAATTTGTTATTGTATTTATCGATGATATACTTATCTACTCCCGATCCAAAGAAGAACATGCGCAACATCTTCGTTTAATTCTGGAGCTATTAAAGAAGGAGAAGTTGTATGCTAAATTCTCGAAATGTGAATTTTGGTTACGAGAAGTTCAGTTTCTGGGGCATGTAGTTTCCGAAGAAGGCATTCAAGTTGATCCAATGAAAGTGGAAGCGATTGAAAAGTGGGAACCTCCGAGGACGCCAACCGAAGTACGTAGTTTTCTGGGTTTAGCCGTCTACTATCGGAAATTCATAAAAGACTTCTCTCGTATCGCAACGCCTTTGACTAAGGTGACCCGAAAGAACCTGAAGTTTGAATGGAAAGCGGAGCAAGACGAGGCATTCCGGATATTGAAAGAGAAACTGTGCAGCGCGCCGATTCTATCACTACCTGAAGGTTCGGAAGACTTTGTTGTTTATAGTGATGCGTTAAAACTGGGATTGGGATGTGTACTTATGCAGCGTGGAAAGGTTATTGCTTATGCTTCTCGTCAATTAAAGGATCATGAAAGACAGTATCCTACGCACGACATGGAGCTTGCAGCAGTCGTCTTCGCGTTGAAGATTTGGAGACATTATCTGTATGGTTCCAAATGTCAGATTTATACCGATCATAAGAGTCTCCAACATCTCTTTGACCAGAGGGAACTAAATATGAGACAAAGAAGATGGCTAGAATTGTTGAATGATTACGACTGTGAAATCCTTTATCATCTGGGAAAGGCAAATGTGGTAGCTGATGCATTCATCAAGAAAAGGGTGGAACAATAAAAGTTATTTCGTTACGAACTGAACTCCTACCCAACATATTTGACAAATTGCAGAAGTGTCAAGTGGAGGCTTATCAGGATGAACATCTGAAATCAGAACGGTTAGCAGGGATGTCAGCATTGCTAGTAAAAGATGATCGTGGGTTATTGTGTCTGGGAAGTAGAGTGTGGGTACCTCGTTTGGGTGGGTTACGTGATCGTGTTTTACAAGAAGCTCATCAATCCCGTTTCTCTATTCACCCAGGTACAAACAAGATGTATAAAGACCTAAAGCAATTCTATTGGTGGCCGAGGATAAAAAGAGGAATTGCTCAGTATGTGGAAGGATGTGATACTTGTAAGAAAGTAAAGATCGAACACCAAAAGCCGTTTGGTCAACTACAGAGGCTAGAAATACCTATGTGGAAGTGGGAGCAGATTTCCACAGACTTCATCACGAAGCTACCAAGAACTTCGAAAGGATTTGATTCTATTTGGGTGATCGTCGACAGATTGACAAAGTCTGCACACTTTCTACCGATAAAGGAAACCGATTCGATGGAACGATTAGCTAAACTGTACATTGACGAAATAGTAACTCGGCATGGAGTTCCAATCTCGATTATTTCTGATCGTGATAGTCGTTTTACTTCAAGATTCTGGAGAAGTTTTCAAAGGGAAATGGGGACACAGATAAAGTTAAGTACGTCGTATCATCCCCAAACAGATGGGCAGAGTGAACGAACGATTCAGACCTTAGAAGATATGCTCCGGGCTTGCATTGTTGATTTTGGGGTATCATGGGATAAGCACTTACCGTTGATCGAGTTTGCATATAACAACAGTTATCATTCCAGCATACAAGCGGCACTGTTTGAAGTACTGTATGGTAGGAAATGCCGAACGCCTCTATGTTGGAACGAAGTAGGAGAGAAACAGTTAGCGGGGCCGGAAATAGTTCAATTAACTGCCGATAAGGTTACTCAAATTAGAGAAAGATTGAAAGTGTCTCAAGATAGACAGAAGAGCTACGCTGACCGACGTCGAAAGCCATTGGAATTTCAAGTTGGGGATTTCGTAATGTTAAAAGTTTCGCCATGGAAGGGAGTCATCCGATTTGGGAGACAAGGTAAACTTAGCCCAAGGTATATCGGACCGTTTGCAATTACAGAAAGGATCGGTGAAGTAGCTTACCGATTAGATCTTCCACCGGAATTGAGCAGGATCCATAATGCATTTCACGTATCGAACTTCTGAAAGTGTTTGGTTACTCCAGATCAGTCAGTCTCCCTACCAGAGATACAAGTAGATGAAAGATTGAATTATGTGGAAGAACCAGAAGCAATAGTTGATCATAAAGTCAAAGTGCTGCAGAATAAGGAAATCAAGCAAGTAAAGGTTCAATGGAGGCATCTTGGAGGTCAGGATGCTACGTGGGAATCCAAATCGGAAATGAGAGCCAAATACCCTCATCTTTTTACTTAACTGAATTCCGGGACGGAATTCTTTTAAGGGGGAGATGATGTAATACCCCGGGTAAGTCCGTTAGATATTTTACCTATCCGTCAAATTAATTTAACCATAAGATATAATGATTTGGTTAAGTTTGAGATAAGTTATAAGGTTAAGGGTGTTTTGGGTCATTTTGGAATAGTTTGAGCCAAGAAGGTAATTTTGACCTATATTATCTCTTAAGCCTCGTATACTCATCAGATACCTAAAATAGAAAGAGTGTGTGTGTGTGCGGGAGTTCTGGAGGCGAAAAGAAGCAGTGGACGAAACCTACGGTTAGAGCATCAATCGATTGGGTTAGAGGCGATTTTGAGGTAAGTTTCTTTACAGTATGTATTTGTAATCACGAATAGAAGATATCTATCGGTTTAGAATTTCTAATTTCGCGTCTTGATTAGATTTCAATCGATTTCTGGGTAAGTGGAAACCGACTGTGTTCTTGAAGACTCCCGGTAGAGTCCCGGTACTGTCGACTCCTGGGGGAGTCCCGGTACTGTCGACTCCCGGTGGACTCCCGGTAAAGTGAACTCCCGGTATTGTTAACTCCCGGTGATCGAGACTCCCGGTACCAAGGAGTCCCGGTACTGCGAAGTCCCGGTACTCGGTGTAGTCCCGGTAGTTTGCTAAGTTTAGTGGTACAGTTGAGAACAGGAACTGGTAGGCTTTATATGTTTGGCTAGTAAAGCGGTGTATGTATCTTAAATTGTTTCAGATTCTGTGGAGTCGTGATAAGAGATAAGACCATTTTGAAAGGAGATTGCGAGCTGTGTAATAATCAAAACAGGTGAGTTTTACTTTAAAAATATTTTTACTGGAATACATATACGTATGGTTTGGGAATGTGATAATTGGTGATTATGTGTTTATATGTGCGATATATGTGAATTATAGTATATTGAGGTATTATATTTACATGAGTATTATAATGTGTTATAATACGTTGGCCGGGCTTAGGACCGGTGTGTTTGGCTATAGAATCTGTATAGCGTTGTTTGGCTATAGATGTTGTACAGCGTTGTAAATTTATTAGTTGGCTTGCAACCAACTAATATGGCCAGGAGGAATGAGAAGGGAAGGTATATGATGTGTGAGTTCAAATTGATATATTTGATCGTGTTGTGTGATTTATATAATTAAAGTTTATATAAACGATTTCAAACTAACAGGGATTTTCTCACATAGACCCTTAGGTCTAACCCTCATTTTGTTTCAAAAATATGTATTCCAGGTGGTGGATCGAGTAAGGGCAAATGAATAGAGTAATCGATGGATAGCTTTTGTGAAGGAATGCATGATGAAGATTTTAGCATGTTTAGCAGTTGTATTATAATAATTAAATGTTATGTATGTATTTAGTATAAAGTTTGTAGTAGAATGGCTTTTTCTGATTGTAGAAGACTACGGGACCGTACTTGTAATATGATGTTTCGTTTGTCATATCAATGTTATGTTACATTATGTGATCTGTTGTGTATATGGGAATTGGGTTGTTACAATAAAAAATAATGGTTTAGGAGGCACCTTTCTATATATATATATATATATATATATATATATATATTATAAACATAATAAGGATATGTATTCATTTTTTTTCATAAACCTAATAAGGATATTTTTTTGTCAAAATACCCAGGAGGCACCAATGCCACTTCTGGCACTGGTGTGGCTCCGCCACTGTCTGTTTCAGTATATGGAATTATTCATGAAGCAAATAATTGTAATCATGATGAGTAGTATGTATTCATGAATATAACTACTAGAATCATGATTCAGTAAACCCAAAAAAAAACCAAAATACATGAAACTCAGATCACCACCGCCGATTCACCACCGAATCACCGCCGATTCATCGAACCACCGATTCACCGAATCACCGTCGATTCATGGGTGGTTTCACCAATCACCGCCGATTCATGAACAGAAACACAGATCTGAAACGGTTTTAGATTCACCAAATTTTGAGGGTGTTACAGGATCCCAGTGTCCTCGTTGGCACAACAGTCTAGTTCCCGACTCTGATACCATACATCACATCACAACCCAACCGTACTAGACATTGTTTGCTTTACTCACACACCTGGACTCACCGTTTTGAAACACGCCTGATAGAGAAGATGTCAAGTCCTTTATAAGACAACATCCATTCCTTTCCCCAACCAATGTAGGATCATACAATCCATCCCCTTGGGGGCCCAACATCCTCGTTGGCACATCAATC
This sequence comes from Saussurea involucrata, assembly GCA_033807775.1. NCBI lineage: Eukaryota > Viridiplantae > Streptophyta > Magnoliopsida > Asterales > Asteraceae > Saussurea > Saussurea involucrata. The sequence continues at coordinate 26,964,479 of CM066323.1, forward strand.
CGCTTCCCGGCTCTGATACCATCTATAACATCTTAGACCAACCGTAACAGATATTGTCCGTATTTCCCACACACTTGGACTTACTTGATACCTCATCTATCAAATGTGCTTTAAAAACGTGAGTCAAGTTGTGTGGGAAAAATTGACAATATCTGATACCATTGGTCTAGTATGTTACATTGCCTCTCCCTCTTACCCCTTTTGGCACCTTACAAACTCCTAGATCAAGCAGAGAAACCACCATCTTCAACATTCCCTTGATGTACTCCCTATGGCGACACCATCACCATCACCCCGACCTCCCTGCCACCATCGAACAAGTGGTGACCTACTAATCAAAACTAGTTCCTCTTTCTCATATCAAAACCTTAACACACACATACAACCAGTGGCAACCTATATCCGCCGACATCGTTAAACTCCATTAGTGGCCACCACACAAAAACAGGGGGTTAGACACCACACAAAATCAGGGGGTTAGAGAAGATTCCATTTTGACTTCGATGAAGGTTTTTCATTTCTAGGACCACCATTGTCTTTTTTTTAAGATATTGTTTGATTTAGTTTAAATTTTTTTACTTTCATTTAGGGTTTTCATCTAATTTTTGATTTTGGATATGTGTTGCCTTTCTAAATTATGGTTGAAATTTGTTTCACTGGTGAAGATGACGGTTCCTAAGGAAAAGAGGCCAGATCACCCAATACTAGAGCCTGAGGTTTTTGATTTGATTGTTTTCTCATCATTCTTTATTTAGATTTCCGTTAGTGTTTCGATTTGGGGTTTAGGTTGATTAACATTTGGTTTCATTTGAATCAAAACCATTGTTCTAAAAGGCTCACCGCAAAGCCGCCATGACGCGTCATGGCTCAAGGCTTGTGTCTCACGTCACGTTAAACTTGTGGCATGCCATGGCCTAATGCGGTTTTTGTTACACGATATTTGATTTTTCTTTACGTTTGTAATGTCTTATTTGTTTGTTTTTAATATATATAACTTAATTTAACTGTTTATTATCGTTGCCTCATTGAGTAATAGTACAAAACAAATGTTTTTTTATATAAAATTATATATGATCTAGAGATTTGCTGCCCTAAATCACGCCTTGAAAACGTTTTGTCCTTGTCGTGGCTCCTAAGGCTTGAGAATTGGCCTACACTTAACGTCATTTAGAACCTTGATCAAAACTGGGTTCATTCGATCTTGCTTGTTAGATTAGATTTAGGGGCCGTTTACCTAATCACTTACCCAGGTAAGTGCTTACGGGTAAAATTCAACACTATCTCCTACTTCTCGGGTAAGATTTTAGTCCGCCAAAATGGCATCGTATGCAACAATTTAGCTGGTAAGCGCTAACCGTGGTAAGAGTTGTCGCACTCACTTACCGGGTAAGACTCTTGGTCCTTGCTTTCGACTCTCGGTCCTTGCTTTCGCTCTTACCGGGTAAGATTCTTGGTCCTTGCCATATTCATCCGGTAAGCTAATGTTACTTGGTAAGCACTTACCCGGATAAGCGTTTTGTAAACGGCTCCATAGATTTCAGATCTGGATATGGGTTCCGGAAGGTGGAGGTGGTAGATGGGAATGAGGAGAGTTCTTTAGGAAAGTGGGGTGCATCAATTGGTTGTACACATGCTTAAAACATGTGCAAATATTAGTATTTTTTTAATAGAAAAGATAAAAAAAAAGTTTGAAAAAGATCAAAATACCCTCTAAAGTCATTTTAATAGACAATATGGACCCACTCTAAAACAAAACGATATCCAATAAAATCAAATTCATTTGATAGTGGATAATAATTTACTCTACTTTTAATATATTAATGTGCCAACTGATCACATTTATTGCATTTTTTTTGTCAAATAAACCTTTGTTTAAGGACTTGATTAAAGATTTTTAGTATATAACCTTAAATTAAATACATAACCTTTTTATGAGTATAAACCCATTTACCTAAATGACCCACTTGATTAGAGTTCAACAAAAAAGGTTCAACTTGATGGTATAATATGAAAATACGTGTCCTTTTGCATGTGGGCCACAAATTACCCATCCAGTAGAATATATATATATATATATATATATATATATATATATATATATATATATAACGATAATAAAATGAGAACCTAAAATAGGTGGAGAATCGTGAAAACCAATCTAAGCCATTAATTGATTTTAATCTATGGACATTATTATAGGCAAAAATAGGTTGAGAACCGTGAGAACCTATGAATGAATTGTTATGTTTTTAAAACCATAGGATCAAAATAAAATGATGGCTTAGATCGGATCCCACGGTTCGCAACCTATTTTTGGTTCTCATATGATTTAACCCATATATATATATATAGGCTCCGTAAAATGCAAACCTTGCATTTGTTGCACACCTTACAAACCACAGTCTGCATATGTGCAGAACCCGTCTGCATATGTGCATATGCATACGTGCAAGAATATACATATAATGAACATACATTCATATGGGATAATGCATATATGCAGACTGGTTCTGCACATATACAGACTGTGGTTTGTAAGGGGGTGCAACAAATATATGGTTTGTATTTGATTTGTACCATATATATATATATATATATATATATATATATATATAAACTTGAGATCATGTGAGACCAGGCTATCTCCGTGAGACCGTGAGACCAAAAAATTAACACTAAACCTTCACAGCAAAAGATTGTGAAGGTACTGTGATGGTAAACCTTCACAGTGTTTTTGCTGTGAAGGTTCGATGTTTTTCTTACCTTCACAATGAAACACTGTGAAGGTTTAGTGTTAATTTTGTGGTCTCACGAAAACAGATTGGTCTCACGTGAACCCAACCCTATATATATATATATATATATATATGTATGACGCGTTTCAATTGAAAACCCGGTAATTGTAACAAACTATGTAAACCCATCTAACACCGTTCATTTCAATTAGATGATGAATTATTTATTTTAATTAATTAATCTCGGCCAAGGGCAAATAAGTAATTGTAGATTGCATTTTATTTTTGTAAATTATTTTATTTTGTTTTACTTATAGCACTAACTGATTTTTAGGGATATTTATCATTATCAAGATCACATCTCAAAGGTTTTGGTTTACACATATCTTCTCCTTTTCTCCTGCAAAAGTCTATAATATCAATCGTTTATGCAGAATATCGTAATCTGTTTCAGTATATGGAATTATTCATGAAGCAAATAATTGTAATCCATGATGAGTAGTATGTATTCATGATTATAACTACTAGAATCATGATTCAGTAAACCCAAAAAAAAAACCAAAATACATGAAACTCAGATCACCACCGCCGATTCACCACCGAATCACCGCCGATTCATCGAACCACCGAATAACTGTCGATTCATGGGTGGTTTCACCAATCACCGCCGATTCATGAACAGAAACACAGATCTGAAACGGTTTCAGATTCACCAAATCATACCTGAACGGAGCCACCGCTGAAAACTGTTTGTCGTGCTTATCCATTCAGAAACACAGATCTGAAACGGTATCCGATTTGTAGAAAAAAGAAACACCGACGGTGGCCCCGCCTCAACGAGCTTCGCCATAAGGGATGCAAGGTGGAGGGCGATGGCTTTGCCGATACCGCAAGAGCCGCCGATGACGATTGCAACCCTATACTGGAGTTGGAGTGTGGTTTGCGTCGATGAATGGTGGTGATATTATTAATAGAACGGTCGGTGACTATCTTACATAATATGGGTTTTCCAAAGTCTCCTCCGAATTCCAGATTTACCCTTGTGCGTGGTTTATTTTAATGAAATTAAATCAGATTTCAACCTTATTTACGACTTATGCCACTGAATCAAGTTTAGCCGTGGATCAAGAAAATTAATGGTATAGATTAGTTTGCAAAGCGTGTTAGAATTATCGGGTTTGCAATTGAAACCACCCATATATATATATATATATATATATATAGGGGAGAGATCAAATGCAAACCACTCTAATTTTGCAAACCGTGAAAACCGTTGATTTCACCGGTTAAGTTAATGAAATTGGTCCATGAAATTGTTTTATTTGATGAATTGTTTCTTATAATTATTTTTTTTAATGAAATTGTTTCTATGTATTTGAGTTTTTTTATGTAGTTTCATGCATTTTTCTCATTCTGATGAAACTATTTCATGCATTTTCTCAGTCCGATGAAAGTTTTCATTTTTACATGAAAAAGACAAATACATGAAACAATTTCATCAAGAAAAGTATTACATGAAACAGTTTCATCAAATTAAACAACTCATGAACCAATTTCACTAATTTAATAAATGAAATCGAGGGTTTGCACGATTTGTAAAATTAGAGTGGTTTGCAAATGAAACCACCTCTCTCTCTCTCTCTCTCTCTCTCTCTCTATATATATATATATATATATATATATATATATGTATAGCCTTAGGTTCAATAGAGAAGTCCAAATATTTAAAGAAATAGAGAAGTGATCTTGGCCATTTATTCGGTCAAGATCGATTATAATTGGTCAAAAGTTGCGGCTTTGACTGGTCAAAAATTGCGGCTTTGACTGGTCAAAAGTTGCGGCTGTTCCAAAAATAAAAGGGCAATTTCGTAACTTTTACAAAAAACACGGGCTGAATTCATATATGAATCTGTGTGATTCACATATGAACTATACGTTCATATATGAACCTTTATAATTCACATATGAACTCTTTATAACTAATTCATATATGAATCTTGTGATTCATATATGAACCTTTGTGTTTCATATATGAAACTAATTAACTGTAGGTTCATATATGAATCAGTTGAATCAATTAATTGATTCATATATGAATCTTTGTGTTCATATATGAACCTTTGTGATTCATATATGAATTTTTTTTAACTAATTCATATATGAACCTTTGTGTTCATATATGAATCTTTGTGATTCATATATGATTTTTTTAACTACTTCTCATATGAATAAATTAACTGATTCATATATGAATCACAAAGGTTCATATATGAATTAGTTAAAAAGAGTTTATATGTGAATTACAAAGGTTCATATATGAACGTATAGTTCATATGTGAATCACACAGATTCATATATGAACTCAGTCCTTGTATTTTTTACCAAACTACCCCTCTATCTTGTGCAGACCACGCGAGTAATTATCCGCTGCTTCTCGGTCAAAGCCGCCGATCTTGACCGAATAAATGGCCAAGATCGCTTCTTTATTTCTCAAAATATTTGGATTTCTCTATTGAACCCTTCCCTATATATATTTATATATATATATATAGGGGCATAATCAAATGAGAACTGATTAGTTTGTGATAACTGTGAGATCCAATATGAGCCACAAATTTAAGATAATCAATATAAATTTTATATAAATATAAAAGGGTATTTTAGTAAACTTGTTTTATACAACTAATTAAATTAATAAACCAAAAATATCCCATTTATTTATTTTATACGTCTCCTCACTCACCTTCTCTCTCTACCATATACAAACCCTAAAATCTTAATCGTCGTCAATATACCTCCACCAAACAGGTTTTTGAAATAATTATTTCAAAACCCACCCAAATCTTGATGAATGATCAACAAAAAGACCTACTTCAAGCAAAATATTCCCATCAACCGTGTTCTTGAAAAAAGTTATTTCAAACCCCATCAGGTAATCGATTTCCAGATCGCAGGAATTTCACCACCAACTCAACCGCGGTCATCGTCGTCATTGTCGACAATCATCTCTCTCAAGTCTCAACTGCACGTCAACTCTCCCAAAGAACTCGTGTCGTTATCACAACACGAAAATTCGCCATTGAAAGAGCATATCTGCGAATTCGACAATGGATTTAACAACGATCGAGCAACAATTGAAATAGTCAACGATTGAGCGGTTGATTTAGATAACGACAGATTCAAGGGAAGATGACTTTTTGAAGAATCAAAGATGGATTAAGGTGATGTTGAGTGTATGGATGTAGCCCATATTGCATGAGTTCACCGTCGTCCGACGGAAGAAATAAAGGGGTTGTGATGGTGGCGGTGAAGCACCACGGCGTCGTCGACAATGACAACAATATGGTTATCATGGTGTATCACAATGTGTATCACAATGATACATTGTCTTAAAGTTTAGTATTATCGTATCGCAATATGTATCATTGTTGTTTACAAAGTGTATCACAGTGTATCTTCTGGTTCAGATCTACCAATCTTCGTCATCTCGTTGCTTCACGGCGTATCACATTCGGTATCACGACATATCACAGTCGGTATCACGACGTATCACGGCGTATCATAGTCGGTATCACGGATTCACGATGGTATCATAGTTGGAGACCCAAGGGAATGTTACGGGAGAGGGAATAGGGGAGAGGAGAGATAAATTTTCTGTAATTCCTAAAATGTCCTTTATTTAAAATTAAAGTCAAAATTACCAAATATATTTTAAATGGCCCTCTCTCTCTCTCTCTCTCTATATATATATATATATATATATATATAGGGGTGGTATCGGGTACAAACCAAATAGATTGTACAAACTGTACAAACTCATCTCCACCAATCACGTAACTTCTTTTTTTATATCCATAAGGGTATTTTAGCATATTTTTTCATCTCCACCAATCACGTAACTTCTTTTTTTATATCCATAACTTTTTTTTATATCCATAAGGGTATTTTAGGGCTCCACCGGAAAATATAGATTCATGAAGCCAAATTATATATTCATGAAGCCAAATTATATATTCATGAAGCCAAAATATAGATTCGTGAAGCCAAATTATCAGATTATCAGATTCATGAAGCTAGATTGAGTTTGTAGGGGTTTGTACAATCCATTTGGTTTGTATTTGATACCCAGCCTATATATATATATATATATATATATATATATATATATATAGAGAGAGAGAGAGAGAGAGAGAGGCGGGTTCAAACGAAGAGCGTACCAATTTAAGAAAACGCGAGGAGCACCGGCCATGTACTGAATCACATGTGATTCACTACACAAACCGCGGGACAAACCGCGCGCTTTTGCAAACCGCGGGACAAACCGCGCGTGTCTGAATTTTAATCACATATGATTTTAGTTGTGAATCACATGTGATCCACTACATGGGCGGAAGCCCCCCGATCAGTTGTGAATCACATGTGATTCGGCAGTAGTGAATCACAAGTGATTCAGTACATGGGCGGTGCTCTCCGCGTTTCTCGTAAATTGTTACGCTCCTCGTTTGAACTTTTCTCTTTGTCTCTCTCTCTCTCTCTCTCTCTCTCTCTCTATATTCGTTATTTTTTGTTATTAGATTCCTTCTCTTTTTTATCTGTCTATTTATGCATGTTCCATTAAATTGTTGGGATAGTGGAAGAATTGAGATACAAAAGGACATATTAAAAGAAGGAACATCGATGGCAAGGGGCAAAGGCGGCTATAGACGATGATGGAGAGAGAACGACGTTGGGGCGATGAGGAGTGGCGAGGGGGCGTAGATATTGGGTGCTAGGGGTTAGAATGACGTAGGGTTTAGGAACCGTAAAACTTATTTACGTTTTTTCTTATAATTTAAAACCTTCTAAGCCGGTTACATGTAGCCTGTCTGGATTAAAAATGATTGATGACCAATTTCTAAAAGTTCGGTGGTTTATTTACTAAAAAAATCAGGGACTTAATCACTTCGAATGAAAAAATTCGATGGTTTATTTATTAAAAAAAACCGGTGACATAAAACTTCAAAATGGGAAACTGCATTGGGTCTTTCGGGACTATTACTTTCCGTGCTTATTTTGTAAGAAACATTGTGGTTAATTTCATGGTTCACCAGAGCCATTACATCTGTGGATCCCACCAAATCATTAAACTTGGCGGCAGCTCGTATAATTTGCATCTATCTCGATGATATATTATGACTTTGATCATTAAGGTTCAATCTTAATATCAATTTTATTGTTTTCATTGGTCCTACACTTTTGCTATAGCTTACCCCTTGAAGGTAGTTGTGATCCCAGAACAAGTAATCAATCAATGTAAATCATAAAAGAAGCCATCTCTATATTCAATAATCTCCAAATAGCTCACAATACAATGAAGAACAAATGCTTGTGTGTGTGGCTATTTGGAGATTATTGAATATAGAGATGGCTTCTTTTATGATTTACATTGATTGATTACTTGTTCTGGGATCACAATTGGTATCAGAGCCAGGTTTTTTTTTCTAAATTAATTTTCACTCCCCCTTAAATGATGCAAGTATGTTTTGAAAAATTGATTTTCATCATTTAAGAGTTTGTGCAAAACAAATTAGAGAACATACCTTGTGATCGTCAAGTAAGGAGCACATGAAATCAACACTTACAAGCTTTGTCGGATATGCACACTCCCCCTAATCTTGTGCATACATCTTATATTGTACTCCCCCTGAGACTATGAACACACCTTATGCAGACACATATATCATAACAAGAATGTAAAGTGACATAAAGAATAAACAATGAAAAACAACAAAGACATGAAAATAAAATATCTTATATTGAGAATAGAATGTGATGAAAATTTGAATGTATCAATCTAGATAGAAATAACTAGATTGACAAACACATATTTCCATCCATTATATGATCAATATAGAATATTAGACTTTCATGTTCAACATGCCGAGCTTGGATACTAAGAAATTAAATCGTTTTTCATCCAAAGCTTTCGTAAAGAGATCGACAAGTTGATACTCAGTTGTGAAAAAGTATAATTCAATCGTACCTTTTTCGACATGATCTTTAATAAAATGATACCTGATGTCGATGTGTTTGATCTTTGTATGTTGGACCGGGTTAGCTGATATGGCAATTGCACTCTTGCTATCACAGTAAATAGGGATCTTCTCATACTTGAAGCCATAGTCCATCAGTTGAGTCTTCATCCACAGAACCTGTGAACAACAACTGGCAGCGGCCACATATTCTGCCTCCGCAGTTGATGTTGAAACACATTTCTGTTTCCTCGAGGACCAACTTACTAGTTTATCACCCAAAAACTGCACATGACCAGATGTGCTCTTCCGGTCTAGCATACTACCTCCATGATCCGCATCAGAATATGCAGTGAGTTCGAATCCCGTTCCCTTTGGGTACCACAGACCAAGATACGGTGTCCCCTTCAGATATCGAAAAATCCTTTTAACAGCACCATAATGTGATTCCTTTGGTTGTGCCTGAAATCTTGCACATAGACATGTCAAAAACATTATATCTGGACGACTTGCCGTAAGGTACATTAATGAGCCTATCATCCCTCTGTAATTCTTAACATCTACATCTACACCATGTGGATCCGGACCAATTTTAGATCCATGAGCCATAGATGTGCCAATTGAGGTACAATTTTCCATCTTGAATTTCTTCAAAATGTCAAACACATACTTTGATTGGTTGATGAAGATACCGGTTGAGAATTGCTTGACTTGTAATCCAAGAAATAAATTAATCTCTCCCATCATACTCATCTGGAATCTAGTCATCATAATGCCCGAAAACCAAGTACACAATCCAGGGTCAGTTGAACCAAATATAATATCATCAACGTAAATTTGTACCAGAAGGATCTTACCATTTTATGCAGAGTGAAGAGAGTTGTGTCGATTTTACCTTTCCGAAAGCCATCACCAAGTAGATAGGTAGATAAGATTTCGTACCAGGCTCGAGGGGCTTGCTTGAGACCGTAGAGAGATTTGTCAAGAATGTAGACGTGATATGGTTTATCTTTGTCCACAAAACCCTCCGGTTGAGAAACATATACTTCTTCCTTCAAGATACCGTTCAAGAAAGCAGTCTTCACGTCCATTTGATAGATAGTGAAGTTTCTGAAAGCAGCAAATGAAAGGAACATCCGGATTGCCTCTAAGCGAGCTACTGGTGCATAAGTCTCATCATAGTCGATTCCCTCTTGTTGCCTATACCCTTTCGCTACAAGGCGTGCTTTGTTTCTCACAACAATCCCATCTTTATCTTTCTTATTCTTCAGGACCCACTTTGTACCAATTACTGTTTTACCCTTGGGTCTAGGAACTAGTCTCCACACGTTCAATGCTTCAAAAGAATTCAGCTCATCTTGCATGGCAATGATCCAATCCGGATCTTCTAAGGCTTGTCGAACAGTTGTAGTCTCAACTTGACTTAGAAAGAGCGCGTAAAGGACTTCGTTCGCCGTTGCAGATCTTGTCTTTACAGGTTCGGAAACGTCACCAATGACTTATTCAATGGGGTGACTTTTAGTCCATCTTGTTGAATGTAGGAGGAGAGATACAGCACCTTCATTGGGATCCACTAAGGTAGGATCTTTATCAAAACTCAACTCTATTGTCAAGGTAGGTTCCGGTTGTGGGGCTGGTTCATTGACAGAAGAGTCAACAGGAACTGCCTCCAGATCTGCTTTAGAAGATGACTCAGGTTGAGTTGCAGAGTCCTCACCATTGGCGTTAGAAGTTGTACCTGACGAAGAAGCACCATTCGTGGATACACGTTGTGTTTCTTGTGGAGATGCCATATGCGTATTACTTGAAGACGAAGCAGGAGTTGTTGCACCAGTTGTAGGAGTAGTCAGTACCGGTGAAGGCCCTGACAATGTAGCATGAGCTGGTGGTGTAGCATAATTGCTCCTGTTATTCACAGATGAAGAAGGTATAGCATTACCAAAATAATCATCATAAAAATATTCAAACAATAAATCAAGATCATTAGGTTTAGAGTTAGAAGTGGAAGCTTGATCCTTGTTTGAAGATCTAGTCACCATAGGACGGATTTGTCCAGATGCTAGTACTCCAGATATTGCTGGTTCTGTACTATTTTGCACAGAAGCCATGTCTTCAGTTTCGTCGAATCTGACTTTTGTGCTTTCTTTCACAGTTCTGGAGGACTTGAGATAGACTCTGTATGCTTTTGACGTGAGCGAGTATCCGATAAAGACGCCCTCGACCCCCTTAGGACTGAATTTGTTCAAGATGTCCTTGTCGTTCAGCACAACACACCTGCATCCAAAAACACGAAAGTAGTGTATCACAGGTTTTCTATTATTAATCAGTTCATATGGAGTTTTACCAAACCGACGATGGATAATAGAACGGTTTTGTGTATAGCATGCCGTAGAAACAACTTCAGCCCACAAGAACAGAGGTAGATCAGCATAGGACAGCATCGTTCTTGCGGCTTCAACAAGTGTGCGGTTTCGTCTTTCAACGACTCCATTCTGCTGAGGTGTTCTAGCCGCAGAATACTGATGAGATATTCCTAATGATGTAAAAATCATCGAGAGTCTTGTTCTTAAACTCTGTCCCGTTATCTGACCTAACAGTCTGAACTGTTTGTTGACGATTCACTTGAAGCTGTTTGATTAACGAGATGATCAAGTCAGGTGTTTCGTCTTTTGATCCAAGAAACTTGACCCAAGTATATCTCGAATAATCATCGACAATGACTAACACGTATCGTTTGGCACTAACGCTCTGAGTCTTCATCGGACCACAGAGATCCATATGAAGGATTTCCAAAGGTTTGTGTGTGCTGGGTTCGGGTTTCGGTGGGTGAGGAGCTCGCTTTATCTTCCCCTTCTCACAAGCAGTACAGAAGTTGTCTTTTTCAAACTGCAGAACTGGTAGACCTATAACTAAATCACCCAATGTTAGCTTTTGAATGTAACGAAAGTTGAGATGAGATAGTCGTCTATGCCATAACCAACTCTTTTCCAATGTTGCCTTAGTCATCAGATACACGTCATTCTTTGGCTTTAGCTTTGATAGGTCAATAGTGTAGAGATTTGATTTTCTAGAACCAACTAGAAGTTCATTTCCTTCGTCGGTTAGAACTGCACATCGGGTCTTCTTGAAATGGACTTCTAGGTCTTTGTCACAAAACTGACCTATGATAAACAAATTATGCCCTAAGCCTTCAACATAATTAACTTTGGTTATCCTGACGTTGTCTGTTACTATATCTCCATAACCCAAGATTGGAGAGTACTGATCATTCCCAAACTTAACTTTCCCTCCATCTTTTTCCACAAAGTTGCTCAACAGCTCCTTTCTACCTGTCATGTGTTTTGAGCAACCAGAATCCAAATACCACACATGACGGAGCTGCAAAATAGAAATTAAACAGTTTTAGGTACCCATTGCCAATTGGGTCCTTTCGGGTTAGGAGAATTAACAGGTTTCTTTGAAGTGTTGTGGTTATAATATCTATTTGTGTAAAAACGATTAGAACCATAGAAATTATAACCAAACCATGAAGAATAATCAGACTTGCAGATAAAATCATCTACACCACATGAAGAACAACAAATTTGATCATGTGCTAAATTAATCAGTTGTTGCATTGAAGAAATCTTGTACGGAATAACAAGTTTTTGTTTGTTTGAAGCAACACGATTACTAACAGTAGAAACAAAAGTGTTTTTCTTGGAATTAAAAGCGACAGTAGATGATTTTCTCTGGGCCACATCCTGTGTGGACTCCTTTATTCTCCACTCTAACCGCGAGTTGTTTCTTAAATAACGATCTGAAACGGAATCAAAATAAGAATCGTAAGCGTATGAATTTTGAGCTTGTGAAGATTTAGATTTGCGCTTATTTTTCTTCTTTTTCTTTTTCTTTTTCTTTTTCTTTTTCTTTTTCTCAATGGTCTTAGAAGATTCCCCTTCGAAGAAATTCTTCTTAGTTCCTCTTCCTTGATCAAAAAGTCAGAATGATCCGGAAGTTTAGCACCAAAATCAAATTGAACATCTTTTTGTTGTGCTTTCTTACCCTTCACTTCAGAAGGAATGTCAATAACACAATCAACCTTAATGTCATCGGAAGAAGAGTTTTGGAAGATATCACAAGAGTTTTCATTAACAGGTTGTTTCTCTAGATCAATAGGACCAAAATCATCAAAGTCATCCACAATCATGCTTCTGTAAAGAGTATTGCCCATGAAGGCTTTGCATGAGGAAGCATCTGAATCAGAGGAGGGTTTGCTTGCCCACTCTGTCATAGCTTCAGTGGAGAAAGTTGACAATTTTCCCATAAGTCTTGAGATTTCATTTTGAAAGTACTCTCTATTAGTCTCAAGATCTTTTCTCTCTTTGATCAAAATGTTTTCTAAATCAGATATTTTCTGTGAAAGTATAACATTTTCAGATTCAAAAGATTGTCTTTCGAACTTAAATCTCTCCCTTTCTTTCGCAATTTGATCTTTTTCAAGAAATAACATTTTCTAAAAATCAGAGACTTGTTTTGAGAGATTCAAACATCTAAGTTCAAGATATTTCTTTTCTTGAAAGCTTTTTGTAGACGATTCCGAAACAACCTTTTCATACTTATCTCTCTTGCTATTTATCAAAACAGTTAGCATAACTTCCTTTTCAATATCAAAAGCGAGTTGATCGTCATTTCTGACTTCTTCAATTTTGCTTTTAATACTCAACTCAAGATTGACAAGCTTCTGTTGAGTACCAAAGGAGGGTAATATGTTTTTCCTTCAAAAACAGGTTTTGAAACAGTTCCCTTTGGTGGCTCAACAACATAGCTTTGAAAATAGTCATTAGGCAAGGTTTGTTTCCCAGACAGTGCCTTCCTATTTGCCGAATCATAATAAAAAGGAAGTTGCATTGTTACAGTTGTCTTTATTTTAATTTCTTCCTCAACCCCTTGTTCTTCCTCATTAAGCCATTTGATTCTGTATTTGGGTTCTATGGTGAGAAGCTTAAGCCATTGAAACTTGTATAGACAAGGTGCCTTTTTCAAAGCATTTTCCAAATAATGAGGATTGTCATATCCCACACCCCATTTGGAGTTGTAAATCTGAAATTCTTAGGCGTGTTTAGAAAAATGGTTTGTTCAGATTGACCAAGTTTGTATAGCTTCACTTCTAGATCACTTGCCTTTTCAGACAATTCGTTGTTAATATCTTTATAAGATCGCAACTTTTGTTCAAGCTCATTCTTCCTATATTCAGAAATTCTTACCTTTCCTTCCATTTCATCCATTCTTTTCCGGAAAGAAGTTCGAGATTGTTCGATCTCAACTCGTTCCTTCTTCAACTCATCATTTAACTTGTTATGGTCAATGATTGCTTTTCTTTGAGATTCTATTATTTTATGTGCATTTTTTAGTTTTTCACTTTGTTCATCTAATTTTAATTGGAAGACTTTAAACTGATTATCATAGTGATTAATAGTGCAGAGATCTACCTCATTTGTCTCAGGCACCGCATCAGCCTCTGAATCCTCACCTTCTCTGCTCATCAAGCACATCTTTGCCATCGCAGCTGTCTCCTCTTCTCTTTCATCATCAGTTTGATCCAGCCAATACTCTTCCTCCACCAGAAGTGCAATTCCAGACTCCTTCTGCTCTGCCAACATCGCTTTCTTCTTGTAGTAGTCGGAATCCCTTACCTTCGGTTTCCAGCACTCTTTGGAGAAATGTCCAGACTTCCCACAATTGTAGGACTTTTGCTCTTCATCCTTTCTTTCACCAAACTTCTTCACTTCCAACCTTTTACCATCTTCCTTGTGATCATCAAACTGTTTCTTTGATTCAATCCGATTCTTGTGCTCAAAGTTTTTAGAACCAGATGAGTAACGTTGGTTGTTTGATCCAGGAGTTTTTACATATCTTTGTTGAAAGTGCTTGGATAGAAGTATCATTGCCTGCCTTAAACTTTCCGCCTCATCCAGATCATCCTGGTCTATCCCATATTCTTCTCTCTGAACACTCTTACCCTTTGCAGCATACTTTCTTGACACCAACGCTAATGGTTCACTCTCAAACTCATCATCCTCTTCTTTCTTCTCAGACCCCGCTGTCTTCTTTTCCTTCTTATCCTTCTTCTCTCTTTTCATCAACTTCTTCTTTTTCAGATCAGCATCATCCTCATCTTGCTTTAATGTTTCAAACATCTGTTGTAACAGAAGAGAATCCAGCCTAGAATTCTGTTTCATTCTACGAGCATACTTCTTCCATTCAGGCTAAAGCACGCTCAAGAACTTCACATTAGTCTCGATGATGGATTTGGATATTTTGTAACTGCTTAGATCATTTAGGATGGTTGTGAAACGATCATATGCATCGTCTAGACTCTCACCATCCTTCTGCTTGAAATTCTCATATGTGTTGATGACGTTTGAGACTTTCATTTGATTTTCCACTTCTGAACCTTGATACAACTTGATCAGCTCATCAAACATGCCTTTCCCAGTTTCACTCAAACTATCAACCTTTCGATAAATGTTATTGGTTAAGGCTTGCATGACCAGTGACCTAGCTGCTTTATCGGCTTTGTGTGTCAACAAGTGTTCACCGACGTAGTCCTTTGGTTGAAGAACTCTTCCATTGCCATCTGGGTTTGTTTCTCGAACTTCTCCTTGTACCCCGTTTAACAAGGAATCATGGATTAGAGCCCCATTTTCTTTTCGTTCCACATAGTCAAGAAATATGTCTTTCCATATTTTAAAGTCATTAGGGAATAGAACTGGAGGTTTGTCTTTTGAACCTATGGTCAAAATATCTCTGGCAGTCATTTTTAGATTACTTGTCGTTGATCGTTTAATATCCTTTTAATCTGATTAGGAAATACTGAGTACACAATCTTTTGGGTGGACTAATCGTAATTCCCGTTTAGGTGAAATCGTGGGATAGGCATGGACTAATCGTAATTCCCGATTTCTAAGGAAGAAAAGGAATTAACATGTGTAATTGTAATCTCCACTTCCTTTCCAAGAAATTGACATGTGTAATTGTCATTTCTTGGACATGAGCATTAATCTAGAATCTGTGGAGATTCGTAGTGGGCTCTAGAACATGATACTATGATTGATTTGGTGTCGGTCATATTCATGGAATCGGGTATGATCCCGTCATCGTAAGATGTTTTACTCATTGGTAAGAAAGATGGTAAATCATGTTTGTTATGCCTCGTTCACAATGTTTTTTTAAAAGTATTATTTTGAAACCGAGAGTTCTCACTAGGCGTTAGCCTAATCGTTTCAATTTATATTTTCTTACCAGGTACTAGCTCCGGGAAATAAAGAGATGTGGGACGAGAGCTTTTGGAATAGCGGAGAAGTTAATGAACTTTGAGGGTTTTGATGAGTTATTTAGATAATCTAGTTATAACGACATGATTAGATTAATAGGTTATTTAAAGAATTCGATAGTTGTAAATATGACCCTCATATTTAATTCTCTGCTTATGTATAAAGTTAGAAGGTTTATGTTTAAATCTTATTATATAATTAAGGTTTAAATTAGCCCTGATTTTAGGGTGTTACAACCCTGGACTTTCAAGGCTCATGGGAGAGACATTTACCTTTGATCGAGTTCGCCTATAACAACAGTTATCACTCGAGTATCAAGGCAGCGCCATATAAAGTACTCTACGGTAGAAAATGTTGAACACCCTTGTGTTGGAATGAGGTTGGGGAAAGACAATTAGTTGGACCAGAGATTGTGCAAATGACCTCGGACAAGATAGTCCAGGTACGAGAAAGGCTGAAGATCGCTCGCGACCGCCAGAAGAGTTACGCAGATAAGAGACGGAAAGACATAGAATTTCAAGTCGGAGATAATGTGTTTTTAAAGGTATCCCCTTGGAAGGGAGTTGTACGTTTTGGGAAGCGTGGAAAACTAAGCCCACGCTACATTGGACCGTTTGAGATCACGGAGCGAATAGGGGAAGTAGCGTATAGGTTGGATCTACCCGAAGAACTGCAAGGCATTCACAATGCGT
The DNA here is from genome assembly GCA_033807775.1 of Saussurea involucrata. Classification (NCBI taxonomy): domain Eukaryota; kingdom Viridiplantae; phylum Streptophyta; class Magnoliopsida; order Asterales; family Asteraceae; genus Saussurea; species Saussurea involucrata. The sequence continues at coordinate 26,981,233 of CM066323.1, forward strand.
TTCATATGTCTAATTTGATGAAGTGTCTAGCAGACGTGGGTAAAACCGTGCCGCTAAAAGATGTAAGGGTAGATGAGAAATTGAGTTTCGTAGAAGAGCCCGAAGCCATTTCGGATTGGAAGGTGAAGAAGTTGAGGAACAAGGAAATCAACCTTGTAAAAGTTCAGTGGCGTTTTCACAAAGGTCGGGAAGCTACCTGGGAGTTGGAATCGGAATGAGGGCGAAGTACCCGCACCTGTTTAGTCAAGGAATTCCGAGGACATAATTCTTTTAAGGGGGGGGGGGGGGGGGGGTTGTAACAACCGGGCATTTAAGTGAATAAATGAAACGTTGTGGCCAAATTTTAATAAGGGAAAATATGAGGGACCAAAGTGGCAAATTTGAGGAAGTAAAAATAGGAAGTAATCCCTAGGTCTAATTAATAGTTCTCCATCTGATTTTGGTGTTTGCGGCTGTGAGAAGATAAGAAGAACCAAATTAGGAGAAATCAATCTGAGGAAGAAATCGCTGAAGGTAACCTCATCCAAAACTCTTCTTCTTGCTATTTCAGGTTATCTCTAATGAATTGTCTAAGAATTGGTGGAAAAATCTTAAGTGTCATTGTGTTCTTCACCTAAATGTCATTAATGGAGTTAAGGTGAGACATAGCTTAGTAATCAAGGAATGGGTGATTTAAACGGTTATCTAAGTTGAGAATGTGTGCCTAATCGTATATCTAATCAAGTTTGGGAAATTTATCGCTTGTGCAAATCGATTTGGGAAGTTTGGGTTTTCCCAGTTCGTGGGTTATCGGATGTCGCCCCGTCCGGATAGATTGTAGTCCAGACAGTGGGAGTTTCTCGGATGGAGTTTAGTATTGCAGGATCCTGATAGTTGGGTTCCCGGATGAGTTGTATCATCGGGTAAGAATCGGTTTCTGGATGAGGAGACCGGAAAGTGTAGTACCCGGTAAGGGGTATCCGAACTACCATCCGTATAGGTATTGTGTCCGGAAAAGGTGAGTTAGCATCCGGAAAGTCTAGCGTCTGGAAAGTCTAGCGTCTGGAAAGTTTAGTGCCTATGGATCCAATGCAACATAGTCTATAATAATATGCCCATCCTGGAATGACTAACGCACCCGAGCATGTAAATATCAATTATGCGCAATATAATGCGATATGTTGCAATAAATGCAAACTATAATTAAGACCCCACATTGAGTCATCAAAACCGGACAAAATGTCCCCAAGACTTCCTTAAAGTCAAACCGAGCAAAATGTTCAAAACTCATTAGACCCATAAATAACGGTCATCATAGCATAAAATGCATTTAAACATCGTTTAGGTAAACAAGTACCACAAAATCATCATTAACCCAAAAATCGACACGGGTTAAACGAAAGGGTTTTCCCAAAAGGACTCATACCCTTATAATTCTCAAAATGACCCTTGACACTAAATCGTGTATTTCCCAAATGGTTTATAAAATCAATTACACTAACATGATTAAAACATCAAAAAAAACTTCATTTTGAGCAATAAATCTTTTATGGACATATTATGATTTCCATACATCAAAATATCCAAAAATCCCAAATATGGGTGTTTTACAACTTTATAAAGGTAAACACTTCAAAAAGGGTAAAACTCATCAAATAACCCAACAATTGATAATTTCTAGTAAAACACACAAATACTTGGAAAAATAACATTTTTGGCATGTACAAAGTTTTCACAAATCAACTTGAACTCACCTTGCTAGATTTAGGCTAAATCTAGATTTTCCCCAAACGTAAGCCCCCTTGAAGAAACTTAAACCTTCAAGCCAAATCTTCCAAAAGCCTAGGTTCATAAGTTCCACCTATAAATATTCAGATCCAAACATGTAGAATCATTTCCCAAACATTTTACATCTAAATCCCAACTTATATCAAAACCCTAACTTTCATAAATGAAGAGAAGAGAAGATTACCTTAACCATACTTGAATCCACCAACCAAAATACCTCTAGAATCACCAACACTAGTACAAAAATGGGTTTTTGCCACGGTTAAAAACCATGGCCGTAGGCCTTTAGCCACGGTTTTTTGAATTGATAAAACCGTAGCCTATCTTGCTGTGACTATTGATACCCTTATGGCCACGTTTAAAATGCGTCACCATATCACATGAAAAACCGTAGCCATAGCCTAAAAACCGTGGCCCTAAACGTATCCAAAATTTGATGGTGTTGGGGCATTTTTCCTATAACCGTGGCTATAAACTACCTATCGCCACACAAACTCATATTAAACGTGGCTATTAGAGACCTTTTAGTCACATGAGTAAACTAAAACCGTGACCATAAACTACTTATAGCCACCCAAATGTTCCTATAACCGTGGCTATAAACTACTTATCGCCACACAAACTCATATTAAACGTGGCTATTAGAGACCTTTTGGTCACATGAGTAAACTAAAATCGTGGCTATAAACTACTTATCGCCACACAAACTCATATTAAACGTGGCTATTAGAGACCTTTTGGTCACATGAGTAAACTAAAACCGTCACCATAAACTACTTATAGCCACACAAACTCATATTAAACGTGGCTATTAGAGACCTTTTGGTCACATGAGTAAACTAAAACCGTGACCATAAACTACTTATGGCCACACAAACTCATATTAAACGTGACTATTAGAGACCTTTTGGTCACATGAGTAAACTAAAACCATGACTATAAACTACTTATCGCCACACAAACTCAAATTATACATGGCTATTGGCTGCCTTTCGGTCACACCAAATAACTAAAATGTGGCCATAAACTACTTACTAATGTGTGCCAAAATAATAAATAAATCTTTAAAAAAGTTTAATATAATAATTAATTCAAAAACATCAAACAATTAAATTAATAGTCATACATCATAAGGAATAAAAATACCAATGATAAACGTATCACTACAAGTTCTCTATTATATAAGATTTTTTTAAAGCTGCTTTTCGTATGCTTCGGGTTCTGTAATTCATTGACAGTTATATAATTATTCTTTCTCTTCTTAGGATTTTGTTTATCTTCATGTTGATTAGAAGTTGGATCCGGTACCTGCAACAAGAATAAAAAATTACAAACCAACGAGTTTCACAAACAAGTACTAATTTGGTCCAAAATTAATAAAAAAAATCACAGAAAGAAAGCATTCTCAATGTGCTAGCAAAACCACTGCAACAGGAAAAAAATAACAGAAACTTGCTTGAAGTAAAAAGATGGAAAATTTTATGAAGTCACTATAGGTCACATGATCCCACTGGAATCTTTCCAGTACGTAAACCCATAAATTCCAGCATATTGTTAGAACGATAAAGAGCCAAAATGATGGGTTTTGACAGATTTGCGAGGCTGTCGTATTTTGAGCATATCTCACTCATACGAGCTCCGTTTGAGGCGATTCAAAATGTTCCGAGAAGCCAACACATAGGCGCACAGTGTGTGTTTTAAGTTTCTGCAAATTCAGAGTGAATCTGGTCCAAAATTGACGTCGAAGTCAACCAAAGTGTGCTGGAACAGCATCAAAGTGAAATGTATATATTTATATATGTGCAGTCCGAAAAGGCATCCAAACAGCCCGTAATACAACCAAAATCCAACATTCATTGCTTTTGAAGATCGAAATAAACCACAAAAGAAATATTTTATATAAACTTACACTTAATTCTGTTGTGTAGTGAATAGTCTTGTGGCCTTACGACCATTGACAGAACTAGAAAGCGTCAACCTAATGCCTTTAAAGATGGCTACCTACACAAGAATTTCAACATGTAAAAATGTTAAGCAGACCCAAGGTCTGAATGGAACAGCAAGCATGAATTATATACCACCAAAACAACCAACACCAAGGTCTGAATGGTTAAGCAGATCCAACAGAACCAAACAGAACTGTTTTGACAAAATAAAACAGTAACAAGTGCTTAATGGTTAAACAAACAACCAAACAACGAGCAGAACCGAAACATAATTAATCCAAGCAGTAACAGGCTGAATGGTTAAGCCAAACCAGGAGGTGGTCAAGGCATCGACTCTTTTACCAATCTCTCTCACACACACACACACACACACACACACATATGTAGAAAGTATGAACAGAAGCTGAAATAAAAAACGAAGGCCAAAACGTAAACCCATAAATTCCAGCATATTGTTAGAACGATAAAGAGCCAAAACGATAGGTTTTGACAGATTTGCGAGGCTGTCGTATTTTGCGCATATCTCACTCGTACAAGCTCCGTTTGAGGCAATTTAAGATGTTCCGGAAAGCCAAAACATAGAAGCACAGTGTTCGTGTTGTAAGTTTCTGCAAATTCAGAGTGAATCTGGTCCAAAATTGACGTCGAAGTCAACCAAAGTGTGCTGGAACAGCAGCAAAGTGAAACGTATATATTTATACTAGTTGTCTACCTGCGCGATGCAACGCGGGTGAATCACAATTCTAAAGCATTAACTTAGCCCTCGATATTGTTCCTTTGTTTCGTTCTTGTTAGAGTATTAATGTCAATATGTATAGTTCAGGGTCCTTTCTGTAATTACGTGTAACTTACCTTGTATAAATAGTCTCTTAGGGTTTCATTATTAGGTTAGACACTTTATTTGTAACACTCTCTCATTATATGAAAACCGGCCTATTCAGCCATCTCAAGTGTGTCTCTCAATCTATTAATCGACTCTCCAAATCTAACATGGTATCAGAGCTGTAGGTAAGTATCCTCACTCACTCAGGTACAACACCTACCTTCCAGATCTGCATTCCATTTTATTTCTCTTTATTTTGCCGCTCTCATTTTTGCTCCGAAAAACCATTTTCTGTTGGTTTTTTGACAAAACACCAAGCATTAAAGTTACCCAGAATAGCATCACAAACTTGCGTACCAATTTTCAGCCAAAATCGATAAGTTTTGAAATTTCGACTCAAGAACATCTTGAATCTTATAACTATCGCAACCCTCAAAGTTTCATAACTATCGCAATCCTCAGAGCTTCATAACTATCGCAACCCTCTGTTGCGACTCTCAGCCTCATAACTATCGCAAACCTCAGACTCTAAACTATCGCAACCCTTACTTGCGACAAGCCCTATTATCGCAACCTTCACTTGCGACTCATTCAGTTATCGCAACCCTTACTTGCGACAATCTCAATTATCGCAACCTTCAATTGCGACAAGCTCTATTATCGCAACCTTCACTTGCGACTTGTTCCGTTATCGCAACCTTTACTTGCGACAAACCTTGTTATCGCAACCTTCACTTGCGACACTTGTGTGTTGCGATATCAGTTGGCTGCAATATCTCAACTCCGGGTCTCACTTTTCTGAAGTTTTAGTTCCAAAACACTCTGTTCCATCACTCACAACTCAGAAACTCCTCTTTTCGATTTTCAATTCTGGAACACACAGTTTCGGTACCTCACGATCAGTTCCTTAAATCCTCATAAGTCAGATGGCTACCAATACTCAGATTCAATACAGTGACTGCACGTTTTGTCACTCTACTTCTCATCTTCTTCTCAACTGCCCAATTCGAAAGTGTCGCTGGTGTGGGATCAGACAGCCACGACACTATGGGTCTGACTGTCCAACGCATTCACGGAATGCAGGTAAGCAAAAGCAACAACTGCGTACTCAGTCCTTTGCTGGATCAATCACTCCAGACTCCTCTACACCGCCAATTCAGGCACTGCATAACACCAACTCATCACCTGACCTTATGGCACTCCTGCACCAAACCCAAGACCAAATAAAGCGACTCATGACAGGTTCTATGGGTATGCATAACACCAACTCATCACCTATGCATAACACCAACTCATCACCTGACCTTATGGCACTCCTGCGCCAAAACCAAGACCAAATAGAGCGACTCATGACAGGTTCTATGGGTATGAATTCTCAGTGCAATTTCTCAGCACCAGGTAATCCTTGGCTATTTGATTCTGGTTGTTGTAACCACATGACACCTAAGGCTGACGGGTTTATCTCTAAGCAAACCTCCAGCATGTTCTCATCAGTCCGTACTGCGGATGACACTCGCTTACCAGTATCTTTCAGTGGAACCGTATCTACCACCAACATTCAATTACCTGATGTGCTACATATTCCAAACTTATCTCTGAGTCTGATTTCTATCACTCAACTTATGGAATCCGGCCTAATTGTTTTGTTTCATCCTTCTGGTTGTGTCGTGCAGGATCCAAAGACCAAGCAGATCCTTGGAGTAGGCCGTAAAGTTGGTCGGATGGTTGAAGTGGTCTACCTCCGTCTCCCCTTACAATCCTCAAATCGTGTTGCTTCTGTTTCCAGTACCCCTTCCTTTGAATTATGGCATAAACGTCTAGGACATTTATCTCTAGCTAGGATAAAACTGTTAGATAGTTCAGGACTGTTAGGCAACACCTCTTCTGAAAACATTTCTTGCTTATCCTGTCAACTTGGCAAACACCATGCCTTACCTTTTCAACTAAATGAATTTAAATCTATTTCCCCTTTCGATCTCATTCACTCCGATGTTTGGGGACCAATACCACATCCATCCATGGGTGGTTCTCGATACTTTGTTATCTTTATCGATGATCACACACGCTTCACATAGATATATCTCATGAAACATCGATCCGAACTACCTCAATTATATATCAAATTCGCTCGTATGATTCTGACCCAGTTTTCCAAGCCTATAAAGATTCTTCGAGCAGATAATGCTATGGAATACAAAGAATCTTCTCTCATTTCTTTTCTTCACTCTCAGGGTACTCTTTCTCAGTACTCCTGTCCCGGCACCTCTTCGCAAAAAGGACGTGCAGAACGTAAACATCGCCACATCCTCGATACTGTTCGTACTCTATTAATCTCAACCAAATGTCCAGAACGTTTTTGGGGCGAAGCTGCCTTCATGGCTGTCTACACCATCAACCGTCATCCTACTCCCTCCTAAATCAAAAGTCTCCCTATGAAGTGCTCCATGGGGTCTCCCCTGCATATGTACTCCTAAAAGTATGGGGTTGTGCTTGCTTTGTTCAGTTGCAACCTCATGAACACACCAAACTCGAACCTCGTTCTAGATTATGCTGCTTTCTTGGCTATGGTATTGAACACAAAGGTTATCGTTGTTGGGATCCAGTCTCTAAGAGACTACGTATATCCCGTCATGTCACATTCTGGGAACATCTTCCCTTCTCAATAGTGTCCAAATTTCAAGACATACCCAATCCTTCCACTTCCTTCTTCACTGATAACTCTATCTCTCTTGACTCACTCCAATTAGATCTCATACTCACCTCTCCATTTGATCCACCTGCTTTCGTCTCACCTCCATCTGTGACCTCACCATCTGTCCCACCTCCTTCTATCTCACCTCCATCTGAGCCTTACTCTGTGTCATCTGTTCCACCTCCTTTCGTCTTGTTAGAATGTAAATTAGGTTATGTGGCCCAACTTAGCCCATGGGCCCTTAGGGTTTACTCTCCTAGAATCTTCGTATTCTGTATAGTTTCTTGTCTATAAATACCTTGTATTCTTTCATTGTAAATCATCAAGTTAAAATCAATACAACAGTATCACTGTTTACATGGTATCAGAGCGAGGTTTGTTCTCATACCCTGTTTTCGAAATTTTTTAGGGTTTCTGTTCGTCGACTTTTGGCGCCGATTTTTTTGGGTTTCTGTTCGCCGATTCTGTTCTGGTTCGTCGGCTGTTTCTTGCACCCTGTGCCGAAATTTTTAGGGTTTCTGTTCGCCGATTCTGTTATGTTTGTCGGCTGTTTCTTGCACCCTGTGAGTGCGACGTTCCTTTGTGAGTTAGTGGAAGATGGCTGGAGAAGACAAACCAACTGGCAGCGGTCCACTTGTACCCGAGATGCTTCCGATGCATGTTAAACTTACTGATAACAAGCTTAACGGCTCCAACTTCTTTAAATGGAGCAAGACTATTCGTCTCTATCTCCGGAGCATGGGAATGGGTTCTCATCTCACGTCTGATCCTCCTAAAGGTACCGATTCTGATTCCGAATCATGGTTACAAAGTGATGCCCGTTTGTACTTACAGATTGTCAATACTATTGAGCCCTCTGTTTCGTCTCTGGTTAGTCACTGTGAGTACGTGAAAGAACTTATGGAATATCTTGATTTCTTATATTTTAGGCAAAGTAACATCTCTCGGATTTATAGTGTGTGTAAGTCCTTTCATCGTGGAGAACAACAGGACCGATCGCTTACTACTTATGTCATGGAGTTCAAAAAGGTATATGAAGAGCTTAACTCTCTTCTTCCGTTAAGTGTTGATGTCAAAGCTATGCAGGCTCAAGGGGAACAAGTGGCTGTTATTAGCTTCTTGACCGGCTTGCGACCAGAATTCGACTCTATCAGATCTTAGTTCTTGAATGAATCTGCTATTCCCTCTCTTCAAGAAACATTTGCTCGTGTTCTTCGTAATGAGAATCTTCAGTCTTCTCAATCTGTGGATCACAACAGTGCTCTGGTTAGTCGAGGAGGATTTCGTGGAGGATTTCGTGGTGGCTCTCGAGGAGGGTTTCACGGGGGCTCTAGGGGCGGTCACAGTGACCGAACTGATTCACGGGTTAATGTTCCAGATTCTAATGGTATTGAATGTTACTACTGTCATGAGCTCGGTCACACCAAGCGCACATGTAAGAAGCTTTTGGCCAGACACCCGAGGAGCTCATCAGCACACTATGCTTCTGCCGCAGATACAACTGTTACTATACCTGCAGAAGAATATGCTAGACTCATGGGGACTGAGAATTCCACTGCTCCGACTGCTGCATTTGCTGAAACAGGTAACTCTAGTACTTGCCTAGTATCTTCTGCCTCCAAATGGGTCATTGATTCCGGTGCCTCAGATCACATGACAGGTAATCCCTCTCTATTTTCTAAATTCAATAAACACGCATCCCCATCACACGTCACAATTGCCGATGGGTTAGCCACACCTGTCCTTGGTTCTGGCACGATCGATCTTTCCCCATCAGTTTCATTATCTTCCGTACTAAGATTACCTAATTTCACATTCAATCTGTTATCGGTCAGCAAAATCACCCGTGCTCGAAATTGTTGTGTCTCATTCTTTCCTGATTTATGTATCTTTCAGGATCTGTCGACGAAGAAGATTATTGGTAGAGGACGGGAATCTGACGGCCTATACATATTTGAACGTCCACCATCCTATTCATTGACTTGTTCCAGCCCATCGTCTCCGCTTGACGTTCATTGTCGATTGGGTCATCCCTCTTTGCAGAATCTGAAGAAGTTGTGTCCTGAGTTTTCATCTTTATCTTCTCTACAGTGCGAGTCTTGTCAGTTTGCCAAACATCAACGTGTTCACTTAAGTCCTAGAGTCTGTAATAAGCGGGCCTCGTCCCCATTTGAGTTGGTCCATTCTGATGTTTGGGGACCATGTCCTGTTACTTCAAAACTTGGATTTAAGTATTTTGTTACATTTGTTGATGATTACTCTCGTACTACTTGGCTTTATTTTATGAAAAATCGATCTGAAGTCTTTACACATTTTTGTTCACTCTATGCTGAGGTTAAGACACAATTTAAAGTGTCAATTCAAACTCTTCGTAGTGATAATGCAAAAGAATATCTGTCTCACACATTTCAGTCATATATGCTTCAAAATGGTATTCTTCATGAGTCTTCTTGTGTTGATACACCAGCCCAAAATGGAGTTGCCGAACGAAAGAATCCTCATCTCTTAGAGGTGGCTAGGGCTCTATTATTCCACATGAATGTCCCTAAACTCTTTTGGGCTGACGCTGTCGCTACTGCTTGTTTTCTTATCAACCGAATGCCATCTGTTGTTTTGGATGGACGAAGTGCCTTCTCAGTCATGTTTCCAACTAAGTCCTTGTTTCCTATCGACCCAAAGATCTTTGGTAGTACCTGTTTTGTCCGTGATACCCGACCACATATCACTAAGTTGGATCCCAAGTCTTTGAAGTGTGTCTTTCTTGGTTACTCTCGCCTTAAAAAAGGGGTATAAGTGTTTTTCTCCCATGCTTAATCGATACATTGTCTCTCGAGACGTTACATTCCATGAGAACACACCCTTCTTTCCTATGTCCACACCTTGCAATTCTAGAGAGAGTGATGACTTGTTGGTATATACCATAAATGTTCCAGAGTCTCCTATCCTATCCGAACCAACACTGCCTCAGGAGCCTGCTAAACCACCGATTGTTCATGTGTATAGTAGGCGCCAACGCCCGACGTCAGATCCCGATCCTATACCATCTTCGTCATCGTCTGCAGATCCATCTACTGATGATCCTCTTGCTTCAAGTGATCCACCACCTTCCGCTACACAGGATCCTGATCTCGATGTTCCTAGTGCCCTTCGGAAAGGTAAGCGCTCATGTACTTACCCGATTGCTTCCATTGTTTCCTATGATAGACTCTCTTCGCATTCTCGTTCTTTGGTTTCTACACTTGATTCGGTTTCCGTTCCTAAAACGGTTGGTGAAGCTTTGGCCCATTCTGGATGGCGGGATGCTATGATAGATGAGATTAATGCTCTTGAGCATAATGGTACATGGGATTTGGTAGGGTTACCTGCAGGTAAAAAGGCAATCGGCTGCAAATGGGTATTCACTGTGAAAGTCAATCCAGATGGGTCCGTGGCTCGTCTGAAAGCCCGGTTGGTCGCCAAAGGATATGCTCAAACTTATGGGGTTGACTACTATGAAACATTCTCTCCTGTGGCGAAGGTTACCTCCATCCGCTTGTTTATTTCTTTAGCTGCTACCTACGACTGGGCATTACACCAACTGGATGTGAAAAATGGCTTCTTGCATGGTGATTTACATGAGGAAGTTTATATGGAGCAACCACCTAGGTTTGTTGCTTAGGGGGAGTCTGGCAAAGTCTGTAGACTACGTAAATCACTTTATGGTTTAAAGCAATTGCCCTGTGCTTGGTTTGGACGATTTAATGCTGTGGTAACTGAGTTTGGCTTACGGAGAAGCTCTCATGATCACTCAGTGTTCTTTCATTCGTCCTCTTCTGGATGTATTCTACTAGTGGTATACGTTGATGACATTGTGATTACAGGCAGTAATAAGGCAGGGATCAAGAAGCTGAAAGATTTCCTTGCGTCTCGGTTTCAAACAAAGGACCTAGGTCCTTTAAAATACTTCTTGGGAATTGAAGTATCTCGTACTCGGAAAGGGATCTGTTTGTCTCAACGAAAATATTGCTTGGATGTACTAAATGACTCTGGGATGATTGAAGCAAAACCGTGTGAGGCTCCAATGATTCCAAACATGAAATTGAAAGCAGACAAGGGAGATCTACTAAAAGCAGAAGGATTGTGGGAAAGCTGAACTATCTGACAATTACTCGTCCTGACATTGCTTTTCCGGTAAGCGTCGTAAGTCAGTTTATGTCATCTCCAAGAACTCCACATTGGGAGGTTGTTAAGTATATATTGAAGTACCTAAAAGGTGCTCCTGGCCTTGGCATTCTTTATCAAAATCACGGTCATCATGTCATAGAAGGGTTTACAGATGCCGACTATAATGGAGATCCCACGACCAGGAGATCTACGACAGGCTATTGTGTGTTAGTTGGAGGGAACCTAGTCTCATGGAGAAGCAAGAAACAGCATGTCGTTTCTCGGTCTAGCGCGGAATCTGAATACAGGGCTATGGCCCAAACCACATGTGAGCTGATTTGGTTGCGTAACCTGCTAGGTCAACTTGGGCTTACTCAATCTAAACCCATGAAACTGTATTGTGACAATCAGGCGGCTATCCACATTGCAAACAATCCCGTGTTTCATGAGAGAACGAAGCATATCGAAGTGGACCGTCATTTCACTCGTGAGAAGCTAGAAGAATGAACCATCTCTACTCCCTTTGTTCGAACAGGAAATCAACTTGCTGATGTATTTACCAAAGCCTTACCTAGTTCGCGAGTCTCTTCTATTTGTAACAAGCTGGGCATGATTAACATCTATGCTCCAGCTTAAGGGGGAGTGTTAGAATGTAAATTAGGTTATGTGGCCCAACTTAGCCCATGGGCCCTTAGGGTTTACTCTCCTAGACCTCTGTATAGTTTCTTGTCTATAAATACCTTGTATTCTTTCATTGTAAATCATCAAGTTAAAATCAATACAACAGTATCACTGTTTACACGTCTCATCTCAACCCGAGCCTTCATCTATGCCATCTGATCATGATCACTCATCTGCACCACCTCCAAGGACTACTTCTGAGCCATCTGCTGAGTCTATGGATCCTAGCTCCTCTCAACCACAAGATGAAGCACGACGCTCTGATCGGGTAAGACAAATCCCTTCTCACCTTCGTGATTATCATTGTTATGCCACTTTACTGTCCACCCATGAACCCACTTCCTTCAAGGAAGCCGCTTCTAATCCTGTTTGGAAGCAAGCTATGACAGAGGAACTTCAGGCACTTGACAAAGCCAATACATGGGAGTCTGTTCCTCTCCCACCGGGCAAGTCATCCATTGGTTGCAAATGAGTCTTCAAAATCAAAACCAAGTCTGATGGATCCATTGATCGATACAAAGCACGTCTTGTGGCAAAAGGCTTCAATCAAGAATATGGCATTGACTACGAGGAAACGTTTGCTCCTGTGGCTCGGGTCACCTCGGTTCGTAGTCTTCTGGCCATAGCTGCCACCAAGAAATGGCCACTCTATCAGATAGATGTCAAGAATGCCTTTCTCAATGGCGATCTCGAAGAGGAAGTCTACATGAGACTCCCTCCAGGTGTGACCTCCCGTCAGGGACATGTATGTCAACTTCGAAAAGCCCTCTATGGCCTCAAACAAGCTCCTCGTGCTTGGTTTGAAAAGTTTAGCAACATTGTCATCTCATTGGGATTTTCTCCAAGTAACTATGATTCTGGCCTGTTTACTCGGACTACTGCTGCAGGTACTATCTTACTCCTGTTGTATGTTGATGACATGATCATTACCGGCAGTGATACTACAGGTATCAATCATCTCAAACAGTCTCTCAGCTCATGCTTTGAGATGAAAGATCTTGGTAAACTACACTATTTTCTTGGCCTTGAAGTTCTGTCAGACTCTTCTGGCATCTATCTCTGTCAAGCCAAGTACATTTCAGATCTACTGTCCAAAGCTGGGATTACAGACAACAAGGTTGCCTCTACACCTATTGAGCAAAATCTGCATCTTGCTCCTAATTCTGGAACCCCTTTGCGGGATCCTACATGGTACCGTCAACTGGTTGGATCTCTGGTCTACCTGACCGTTACTCGACCAGATCTTGCCTATGCAGTTCATATAGTTAGCCAGTTCATGGCTGCTCCATGCTCAGATCACTATGCCGCTGCTCTTCGAATACTTCGGTACCTCAAAGGGACAATGTTTCATGGGCTTCACTTCTCAGCCACATCATCCTTAACTCTTTGTGCCTTCTCAAATGCTGACTGGGATGGTGACATAACAGACCGTCGTTCCACCACCGGGTATTGTTTCTTCCTTGGTGACTCTCTTATCTCCTGGCGTAGCAAGAAACAATCTCTGACAGCTCGGTCCAGTACTGAAGCAGAATATAGAGCCTTAGCTGACACTACTCAAGAACTCGTATGGCTACGCTGGCTACTATCTGATATGGGTGCTCATCAATTTTCCCCAACACCATTATGGTGTGACAACACTAGTGCTATTCAGATTGCTCACAATGATGTCTTTCATGAGCGTACAAAGCACATCGAGATTGACTGTCATTTCACTCGTCAACATGTTCTTCGCAAGACGGTTAAACTTTTTCCAATCTCAACCATTGATCAAACTGCAGATATCTTCACCAAAGCTCATCTTCCAGGGCGTTTTTGGACTCTTGTTTCCAAACTCAATTTGGTTCATTCTTCCCCTACTTGAGTTTGAGGGGGGATGTTAAAGTATTAATGTCAATATGTATAGTTCAGGGTCCTTTCTGTAATTATGTGTAACTTACCTTGTATAAATAGTCTCTTAGGGTTTCATTATTAGGTTAGACACTTCATTTGTAACACTCTCTCATTATATGAAAATCGGCCGATTCAAGCATCTCAAGTGTGTCTCTCAATCTATCAACCGACTCTCCAAATCTAACAGTTCTATTCTCCGCCCCTCTCGATTAAAAAAAGTCTTTTAAACATCACTCTATAACCACCTGGTATTTTACCATAAAAATAGTCTCAAAATGACAGTTAGACAACCCCTAAGAGCTGCTACTCAATGGACAACAGTAACAAGGCCGTTGCCATCGATCCTGCACGAAAAAACATCCCCTTAGCTGCTGTCAGTAAGCTTGCACAAATTGCGAACCAAAAAATCTCATAGTTGCTATTTTCTGGACTCTAAAACAGGGTCTAAGTTGTCCACATCCATCTATGTATTAGCCAATTAATACAACAATCTATTATTTGTATTAGCCAATGACCCAAGTATTATTAGTTGATAACCCATTTAGGATTTATCAAACTATGATTTGTATTAACCGATGAACCAATCTATGATTTGTGAAATGAAATGCTCCTATTTGTAAAATCAAACAAATAAAAAAGTTCGATAAAAAGCAATACAACTGATGGTTTTCTAAATCCATAAAAGCCATTGTTGGTTCCCGTTTTGTTTAAACAAGATTATCAGATCTATTAGTTCAAGTTTAAGTATGATGCGGAAGCGTATTTGAAGAACCAACAGATATGTTTGATAGATTTAGAACACACACTATCAAATAAACAGTGAAGAGAATAGATTTATAGCACAAAGACCCACTGTATTTAATATATCAAGAACACTAAGTACAGATTTGACGCTAATTGAGTGTAAGTGTTTTGTGTTGTATGTTAAGTGATTGTGTAAACTTGTAAAGTGTAAAAACGGTGATCCTTAGGAAGAACTCAACATGAGTCTTCCTTTTATACTACTACAAAAGATCTATTCTAGACAAGAGACTGTTGCTACAGGAAAGAAGAGATGGTATGAACAGTTGGAAAACTGCATGCATTAAATGTCGCAGACGTCTATGTTGTACTAAGCCCTATTGAGTCCACTCAGAGTTTGACACGTGTTGAAGTTGGACAGGGCATGCTACCATACAAGTTGATGAACAGATCATGGAACAGTATCAAGATATTTCTTTAACAGTGGTAAGATATTATAAGTATCTTGAGTCTTCAGTGAGGACAACAGAGGCTCTGTAAAGTGTTTCCGAGGTTCTGCGGTCTGGTCCTTTGTAGAGTAGTCTTCACTGGGTTCCTTGTCTTCTGAAGTTGTCTGCAGAGGCTCTGTTATTGGTGACAGAGGTTCTGAGGTCTTGATCTTCTGTAGCGTTCTTCTGTAGTTTCTTCGGTCTTTGATCACTCTTGATCAAATTTCCTTTGCTTCTTCTTAGATGCCCGACAGAGCTTCTGTTGCACTCAACAGAGCTTCCGTGGAAGTTCTTCTGTACTTGGCCATTTTTCAATACTTCTAATGTTTCAGTATATTGGAGCTAACAATCTCCCCCTAAGTATTGAAAAATAAATTTTGAATTTTTGAATTTTTTTTGGCTAAGTTAAGATAGACAGAGGTTAAACAATACCTCAGAAGATTATTTCTTTCATTTGGAATTTATGCCAGAGGCATTTACATTTGAGTACATTAAATGAACAGAAATAAAACGTTGACAGAGGTTCTTTGACGAGACTCAGATTTTTGCATTTGGGAAGTCGTCGAACTTTCTGTTGTCTTTTCCTACTTCCTTGAGTTCTTCATAGAATTTGAGGCAGAGATTTCTTAAGCCTAGTGTAGCATCAATCTCTTTGATCATCATCAGAGCAGATTCTTCATCCATAAGCTCTGTTGCTTTGTTCTCCTCTAGTATTTTTCTGAACATGTTCAGAGTACGGGTTGTGTACTTCTGAGAGTCCATTGTCACAAACAGTTTAAGTTGATCAGCAGGATTCTTGAATACTAAGCCGTACCTTAGAGTTTTGATGATCGAATTGTGTATGGCATTGGGTGGGCAGAAATCCTCTGGTGGTCTGATGCTTAGAGTAGTAACGCCTAGATCGATGGCTAGTTGAAAGTTGAGCATGCTGTAGATTAGGAGCTTTTCACGCATCGCCTTTCTGAGAACTCGATAAGATCTTTGGTGGCAGTCGTCATTGAAGTTGTCTTTCGTCCATTGCAGAAGGTCAGGTAAGTCATAGGGATTGAGGTTTCGGATATCAGCATCAGAGAATTGATTCTCTGATCTGTCAGACGTTTTGACTTTCCAGATTGTATACATCGTATGAGGATAGGTTCTCATTTTAGAGTATCTACAATAGATTACCTTCTTTATCTTGTGAATGGAGTAAACTTGACTGACCGATTTTGACTTTGTAGAGGTGAAGATGGCATTGAATTCCTCTCTTAGCTTCTGATATCGGACATGAGCTGGCAGATCGCTCTGGAAGTGCTGTCTGTAGAGATAACTGTAAACATGCACTTCCATTTGTTCAATGGTTGGAGTAGTTCTTGGAATTGGTCTCCTTAGCTTATCCATTTGTCGAGTGATGTCTACTACTTTACCTTCTGTTACCTTAGCTGTGGGATCCAGGGTTGGGTTTTCTGGAAGAGGTTTCAAGTTGAATGCCCAGTCTTCCTCTTCGGGTTTAGGAGTGATGAAGGCATTAAAGGCACCTTTCATCAACTTCTCTGTAGCAACTGGCATTTTCTTCTTTGGCTCTTCTTCTGTCATTATTCCCTTGCCTTTATCTTTTGGTTTTGAGGTTTCAGATGTTGGGTTTTGGATTTGTATGGGTGGAGCCTCTGTAGATTTGACGGTTGAAGGTTCTGTGGGTTTTGGATGCTCTGATGTTTTGGTTGTTGCCTCTGAAGGTTTTGATACTTCGGGTTGTGAGGTCTCTATTGGTGAGGAGTCTTCGGGTCTTGGAGGTGGGATGTCAAAACGCTTTGCTGATTGAAAAGCAGATACAAATTCCATTATGCGAAGAATGAACTCTGCAAAGCGTTTTGGTCTTTGGGGTTTTCGAGCTATGGTTTTGACTCTGGTTTTGCGCGGGATTGGTTGTGAGGTTGGTGTTGGTTCTTTGGGTGAGGGTGGAGTTTGTTCTGTGGATGAGGATGCAAGAGTGATTACCTTAGGTTCTGTGGTTGGTGCATCCTCTGCTGAGATAGAGGTGTTTTTCCTCTGTTGTGTTCCTTGTGTTTTTTATTTCGGGGTTTCTGTTGTAGAGGGTTCTGCAGTTTTCTCTATAGTTTTTGCAGAAGCAGCCTCTGTTGTTTCCTTTGTTCTCTCCCCCTCAGGATGACCATATGCACCATCATCAGGATCATCCTGCCTTCTTTTAGCAGCAACTTCTGTTCTGCAGGTGTCTTGAGCTGCTTGCCTTGCTGCTTGTTTCTTCATTGTTTCAAAGTAGATTGCGATCGAAGTCTTGAAGGCTTTGGTCGCACTTTTCTCGAATTCTGCAGCGGTTGTTTTGGCAATGTCAGTGGCAGAGGCGATGGCAGCAGCAACAAAAGTTTCTTTATTTGACTTTAATTCTGCAAGGGCTTCTTTAACTTCTGTGGATAAGGTATCCACTTTGGTATTTAATCCTGTAAGCGCGCCTGAAGTTGAATCTGTAAAAGTTGTGAATGAGCTTTGCAACTTATTCAATGTTTGAGTTACAGAGGTTACAAAGACTTGGAACTCATTCTTCGTAACATGTTCCCCTTGGGTAACCTCTGGAGGAACAACCCCTTCTCCAGAGTGAGTCCCTGTTCCTAGGACACCTTCTTTCATTCCTGTTTGATCGTTGAGAATGGAAGGATTTCCTTCTGATCTTCGAGAAGAAACAAGAGTTTCAGTCTCTACAGAAGTTCTGTGAAGAACAGTGTCCAAATCCACTCCAGAGGTGGGTATCGGAATGTCCTTCTTTTGACTTGGAGACTTGTCTAGAGTCTTTTCGTCTTTGTGCTTACTACTTCTCTCTGAAAGAAGTTTTGGCCCTATATTGTGCGTGGCAGAGGAAACGAATTCCTCTGTTGGGTGTTCTAGTGTGATCTGGGGCGATTGATCATGAACTATATGTGAGTCTCTTTGAGGAGACTCTCTAGGAATGGATTCCCCGGTTTCTGTGGGCGCAGAAGTCGAAAGAGTGACTTCTGGCTGTTTGGTTTGGGTAGGGGTCGAGTTGTGCGACTCTTTTTCAATAACTCCTTCTGCAGCTAGACCTGCGGAGTTAGATGTGTGGGTTGCACTAGGAGGGGTGAGGGATGTGTGCCTTCTTCATCTTCATCTTCGACATCTTTTTCTTTTTCATTTTCTTTTCCTCCAGATGTTTCTACCCTATCCTCTAACCTATTTTCAGTAATTTTACCTATTTGGACCTCTTCTTCTGCAGTTTCTTGTCTTGGCAGAAGTGAATCAAGACCCTCTGTGATTGTTTAGGTTTGCAGAGGTGGAGGTTGAGGTTGTTCTTTTTCGATTCCCTCTGAAATTGATTGCAGAGGAGAAGAGAGTTTCTTCTTCTTTGATTTCCTTTTCTTTGGTTTAGGTGCCCCCTCCTCTGTAGATTTTGACTTTCTTTTTCTTTTGGAAGAGGGAGGGGCATAGGGACCTTGGGTTTGTGGTGGAGATGAGGGTTCTGTGGTATGTTAAGTGGGTGGAGAAGATGGTTCTGCAGGGGGTTGTTGGATAGCAGAAGCAGAGGCAAGTGGTTCCTCTGTATGGGTCTTGGTTTTCTTTCCCTTTTTCTTCTTCTTCTCTTTAGATCCCTCAGAAGACTTCCTCTTTGAAGAATAGAGGTCTTTCCTTATATTTTTGAAGTTCTTCTGGTTGGCCTTGTGTTTAGCCAACTTTATCTTCCATTCTTCCTCTGTTAGTCTCTCTACAACACTACCTCCTATGGGTAATCCTATACGCGGGGGTGTTACAGAACTGGGTTCAGGAGTTCTGTAAACGCGTATGTACTCACTAACTAGTTCTTCATTACTAGCATAACCTAACATTACCTTTGACAGTGGTCTGCTGTGCGGGTAGCCGTCCTCATGTTCTGTAGGGTTGTTCTTGGACCTAGGAAATTGCTTAGGTTTAGGACCGTCCATTGGCCATTTTTGGATAAGGAGTAGGGGTTCGAAAAGTACACTGAGGATTCGCTGGAACTGCAGAGGGGGCAACCAGTTGTGATCAGACATTTTGGCTTTCTGGGAGGCGATTTTTCGATCGATGGTGTTGATGATCTCTTGCATCATTATGGTGGCATAATCTAGTGGTAGATCATAGTACACACCATACATGATTGAGAGAATTTTAGGTGAGCTTTGATCGATGCTCCCAATTTTTCCCGTGAGGCAACGATTTAGGATGGAGAATAAGGTATTCCACAGAGGGGGTAGTCTTTCTCTGCGGAAATCGTTCCTCTTTTTCAACTGTTGGTTGTACCCTAACATGTGCAGAAAGTCGACAAGTTCTTCATTTATTGGTTGGGGGCATACTTTTTGATTCCCATGAGTCCTCTTGTTGGAAGGCCAAATTCTAATGAGAACATGGTGCGGTTGAACATCAGTTCAAGACTGTTACTTTGGTTAGGTTTAGAAATATAGCCTCTGATCAAATCGGTGTCAGCGTCATAACGACAAGATTGCCAAAAATGATGTAGGTAACGCACAGGTAATTGTTCAACGGTTTTGCTCAGAAGAGGGTAAAGAAAGTGGTTCTCTAGGATGTTTAGCAGGATGGCATGTTCTTTACCAAAAGCCGTAGGAGAAGGAACAAGATAACAATTGTTTGATTTAATGGGAAGGGTTTGCTCGAAATGGCCATTAGAGAAAAATTGTTGCAGCTGGGTAGTGGGTACAAAGGATGCCTCGTCGCCGGAGTCATGTCTGTTGGTATCGGCGGCGGTATGTGAGATGTGGAAGTGCTCAGAATGTACTGGAGAGAGTGGCGGAGAGTTCATCGGTGAAACGTGAGTAGCTTTGGAACTGGAAGCCATTTGTATGTTTGAAAGTTCTAGGTTTTCAGAAAGAAATAAGCAAGTTCGCCGGAGAAGATGAGAGAATAGTAAAGTTTTGAAAGTTATTTTAACTTAGGTTTTATACTGTGGTAACGGGTAGAATTTGGAACGGTGAAAATGTGAGAAAGTTAATAAAATTTGAGGTCCGCACTCGAGTTCATTTGGCGTGGAGCAAGTTTCCAGGACGACGTTATATGTACGTCAATGAAAACTCGACATGTCAATAGTGTCAGTGATGACGAGACGTCGTGGGCGGCCATATTAAATGAAAAGCGCGTGGGTTTAAATTTTCACCACAGAAAAGTTACCGTTAAAAAGTTACCGTTACAGAAGTTCCTAAGTGAAAATCTTTACAGAAGCTCTGTGGGTACAGAAGCTCTGTGATTTTGAAAAACTTTTATCTCTGTAGATTGTATCTTATGAAATTTGTTTGAAAAACGCAAGGAGAGGATCGATAAATCTTTAGTAGAGAAATAGTCCTACAAAGGTTTTTAGACCTCTGCCAGAGCCAGCAGAGGCTCTGTTACAGGAAATTTATAATAACTAATAATTTATAAACATTTTTTAATCATCCAAGTTTTTGATCAGTTTTAACAATGTATTTAGGACCTATTTGAAAGTTGGTGTCCTAGAAAATTGTAAATCTCAAAGATTTTGTGCAGCAGAAGTCTTTTTAAAGATTTGAGTGATCTACAGAGGTTCTTTGGATGAAAGTACTCTGTAGCTTAAGACTTATGTAGCATTGTGCGTGTAATTGGTTTCCGAGATGACATTCCAAAAGATCGATAGAGGTTAAATTTGCGATCATAGAGCATATTCCTGGCAGAGCTTCTGTTGAGCCCAGCAGAAGCTCTATGACCTCAAATTTCTCATAACTCAAATTTTATGAAACTTTTTGATCTTTTGATTTTTGAAATGTTATCCACAGTATATTTAGGACATATTTGACAATTTTTGTCCTAGAAAACTGTTTTCAAAAACCTAAAAGTACGAGATACCAACCTTTTGTTCTTTTAGTTCGGCGAGTGTGATTTCTTCTGTCGCATTTTTCGCTCCCCCTTGACTTATAAATCTCTGTAGATTCAGCAAGGTCTCCTTTTTCGCTCCCCCTTGATCTAGCAACCTCTGTAGATCAAGTGTCTTCTTCTGCTCCCCCTTGACCTATGCTTGGTTCAGAATAAGATAAGTTGTGCACAGGACATAGGTCAAGATCATCAGAGGTTCTGTAGAGGTTGTCAGAGGTTCTGAGCAGACCTTACAGAAGTTCTGTGATATCAAGAACTATTGTAGATTTAAGAATTTACATACAGAAAATAATAAATAAAAAATATTTACAAAATATACAGTATCTATGTTATACTTACAGAGGTTTTGGGTACCCATAACCGTATGGGTCCTATTGTATGAAACGCCTTTATGCATTTGTCATACATACCAGAAATGAAAGGCTTTTTGTCTTTTTGAGCATTTTGAACAGGTATAGAGCCTTTCACTATCCAAACCTTTTTCACCTTTTTAAAAGTTTGATTAACTAATTTGTCCAACCTATGATCATGCAAAAATTTCGATGTTGAGGTCTGAAGTTTTGAAAACATATTAGGCTTAAAAGATCCTTCACGATTGAATTTCCTGATCTGTTTAGCAAAAATATTCTTTTTCCTTAAATTTTCCTCAAGCATCTTTTGGAGATTAGATTTGCATCTTTTCTCCAACATGATTTCAGTTGATAAATTAGAGAGTCCTTTTGTTAGTTTGGATATTTCTGTTTTAAAAATCCTTCTCTCTTTTTCAAAGTCATCTTTTTGACTTAAATCTTGAAATCTTTGAACCTTCAATTGTTCAGATTCTTTTCTTTCAGAATCAGATTCTTTCCTTTCTTTTTCAAGGATATTCTGCAATTCTGAGATTTTATAAGTAAGCTTCATCGACTTTGTTTCAAGAACAGTTTTCTTCTCTTCATAATTTCCTCTTTCATTGACCACAATCTTTTCAAAATTGAAAATTAGTTTAGAGAAGTTTAAACATTTTAGTTCAAGTCTTTTATTTTCTTCATCTGACAAAGATAAGTTCCTTTTTAGTTCAAGATTTTCACAGTTTAAGTTTTTAACAGATTTTTCAAGTTTAGCAATTTTATCAGAAATAATAAAAATGCTTTTGTTCTTTTCATCTAGTTCTTTTTCAAGAGAAGGAATCATTTCGCGAAAATTTGTGCTGAGTTTTGAATAAAAAATTGAGTCAGCATCACCATAAAACTTCATTCTAGATATTTTAAATGAAGTTTTTAACGAAAGAAACAGTTTCTATGATGTTACCAGATCAAATGAATCGAAGATGACAGTAAAACAGAAACTGTTTGAAGGAATGAAGAACAGGTTAAAAACAGACAATTTCTATCAAAAATCTTTGTAAAAACGAGGATCACTTGATATTGAAAATCAAGCTTTGCTCTGATACCAATTATTGGTTCCCGTTTTGTTTAAACAAGATTATCAGATCTATTAGTTCAAGTTTAAGTATGGTGCGGCAGCGTATTTGAAGAACTAACAGATATGTTTGATAGATTTAGAACACACACTATCAAATAAACAGTGAAGAGAATAGATTTATAGCACAAAGACCCACTGTATTTAATATATCAAGAACACTTAGTACAGATTTGACGCTAATTGAGTGTAAGTGTTTTGTGTTGTGTGTTAAGTGATTGTGTAAACTTGTAAAGTGTAAAAACGGCGATCCTTAAGAAGAACTCAACATGAGTCTTCCTTTTATACTACTACAAAAGATCTATTCTAGACAAGAGACTGTTGCTACAGGAAAGAAGAGATGGTATGAACAGTTGGAAAACTGCATGCATTAAATGTCGCAGACGTCTATGTTGTACTAAGCCCTATTGAGTCCACTCAGAGTTTGACACGTGTTGAAGTTGGACAGGGCATGCTACCATACAAGTTGATGAACAGAACCTGTAACAGTAGCAAGATATTTCTTTAACAATGGTAAGATATTATAAGTATCTTGAGTCTTCAGTGAGGACAACAGAGGCTCTGTAAAGTGTTGCAGAGGTTCTGCGGTCTGGTCCTTTGTAGAGTAGTCTTCACTGGGTTCCTTGTCTTCTGAAGTTGTCTGCAGAGGCTCTGTTATTGGTGACAGAGGTTTTGAGGTCTTAATCTTCTGTAGCGTTCTTCTGTAGTTTCTTCGGTCTTTGATCACTCTTGATCAAACTTCCTTTGCTTCTTCTTAGATGCCCGGCAGAGCTTCTGTTGCACTCAGCAGAGCTTCTGTGGAAGTTCTTCTGTACTTGGCCATTTTTCAATTCTTCTAATGTTTCAGAATATTGGAGCTAACAGCCATCGAATTAGTAATTGATCGAGTGATTATCTAATGATACCAACTATTATATTTCAGCTAAAAGAAGCAAACATTTTATGAAATCAAACAACGGATGAAGAAATCGAACCCAAACCCACAAGAAAACTCAAGAACCTTAACCCACGAAAGTGAAGATGGAAACAAAAAGAAATTACCTCGATTGGAATCAGTAAACAAAAAGACGTCTTGACTTCTGTCAGTGACTCCACCCTCCCTCTTTGCTAGTTTTTGCTGCCAAATGAATATTATGTGAAAAGGACACCAATTATGAGAAGAATATTAAGAAATAGAAATCAAATAAGTATGGTACAAGATATACTCATCAAGCTCCCGTATAACTTTTTATAAGAAATAGGTTAGAAACCAAAACCTATGGGTGTCCAAAAAGAAGCCAAACCAAACCAAACCATGAAAACTTTAAAGACCCTGGTTTACCTCTCAAATCTAAACCTGCAGTTCCTGGTTTACCTCTCAAATCTAAACCTGCAGTTCTTGGTTTACCGTTTACCTCTCAAACACAAGATATAAGAGATCTAATTCTTGGTTTATCACTCGATCCATCATCGATTTTCTCTCAAACTCGTCCCAAAATGAACAATCACAAAACCTATCCCTTTCGATTTACCTCTCAAACCCAGGGCCACGATGGAGAGAAGCAAAGAAAGTCTGAAGACCGGCGACAGTAGCCCCGAAATCGCCGGCATGAGCAACTCTGATCGAGAAGAAAGTTAGAAGATTATGAGGGTTGTTGTCGCAGGAGTAGATGTTCTGGAAGATGGAAGCTGGAAGTGAGGTTTTATTTTGTGAGAGGTCTGAGAGCTGGGCGTTTTTTAGAGAATGCAGAGTTGAGAGAATTTTGCTGGTAACTTCGGGTGATTGAATCTATGCCGAAGCGGCTGAGGGTGATTGTGGTGGTACGGTGCAAAGTGGGAGAAGAGAGTGGAGTGAGTCTAGGGTTTTGTTTGTGCAAAGAGGGAAAGTATGGCGGGAATTGGGTTAGGGGTCCAATTTTGGGGGGAAATTTAGGGTGTGGGGGGAAATTTTCATAATCCAGGCTCTTTTTTATTTTCAGTTTTCATATTTAAATAAATAAAATATCAAGTAATTTATAATAAATACACATACATAATTAAATATATATACTTAATTGAGTTTATAATTATCACTCTATTTGTAAAAACATTTTAAAGCTATATGTTTAAACCATGTAATCATTTTAAAGCTATTATCGAATCATATTAATTTTCTATTTTTGATTTATAATAAATGTTTTATTTCTCAACATAACGCAAGGATACACAACACATATCAACCAAACATTAGTCGCATTTAACAGACTTTGGTCTTAATGAGTTTAAATAGGTCTTCACGTATATATATATATATATATATATATATATATATATATATATATATATATGACGATAATCAAATGAAAACCACAAATAGGTTATAAACCCGTGAGAACCAATGTAAAATTTTTTGTTTACATGATTTTTTTTCATCAAAACCTATGATTTAAGATATTGTTACACATATGTTCGTGTTCACCATATGATAAGTTTACATGTGAAAAATGAATTTTGTTTCACCTAGTGAAATGAAAAATACTCGTAAAAAATATTCATATGGTGAAACAAATCCATGTGAAACTATCATATTATGAAACACATATATTTGAAGTATAATATAATAAATCCTAGCATTTGATGAAAAATTTTCATGTAAAAAAATATTTTTTATATCGGTTCTCACGGTTTATAACATATTTGTGGTTCTCACATGATTTAACCCCTATATATATATATATGATTTGAACTCTACATATATATATATATATATACACATATAGGCATGAGATCATCCAACGGTTGGTAACCACTTCTCACGTTTCTCACCAAATTTGGTACTTCTAACCGGAAGCCAACCCTATATGATTGGGCCTTTTATGGGCTTTTGTTGCTCTTAATGAATTCTAATGAGTCTTGATGTGTCTTATTGAACTTAATGAATTCTAATGGCTTTTATGTATGTATGTATGTATGTATGTATGTATGTATGTACGTATTGGTTTTTTATGGGTTACAATAGCTATTACTATTGGCCCTTTAAAGCCCAATAGACCCCTTTAAAGTCTCATAGATCAATTAAGATCCAATTAAACCCTTTAAAGCCTAATAGAACCCTTTAAACCCGATAGATCCATTAAGGCTCAATGAAACCCTTTAAAAGTCAATAGAACCGATTAAAGCCCAGTATAATAGATTAAGGCCAATAGATACTTTAAAGTCCAGTAGAACCGCTTAAAGCCCAATAGAATTGATTAAAACCTGATAAGACCCATTATGACTTATTACATGTTTGTATGCAAAGTGTGTACTGCATATATGTATGTGGTGTCTATTGGGGTTGATAAGACCACTAAGATCCACTATAGGTCAATAGGACTCATAGATATACATATTATATGCTATCTATACATTGATATATACACATGCATGTATACATATATATAACACATATACACATCATATGCGATTACCAAATAACACGCACATTAACTATATATTCACATATACACATGATATCAATATATATACATATACACAATATACACATATCAACAACCAACACATGTATACATACAATTTACAAACATAGGGGTGGGTTCAAATAAAAACCAAATTTCAGTTGTAAACGTGAGGACAAACCACATCCCTTGATTAAAAAATCGGAGATCAGATCAATGAATAAAAAACACGGTGGCAATTTTGTAAATAACTTGAAAACTATGTCCATGGCTTAGTGAATTTTTAGCGCGCAGGGGTAAAATTGGAATCAGCCCTCTTTTGTTGACTTTTTATTTTCTTTTTTAATTAAAAAACTTTTACCCCCTTAAATTTTAAAATAAATTATCTCAAAAACTACTAACATTTTAATCAAACAAATTACATCAAAAAACGAGAATTTCGTGCTCTTCGATATGACATCCATCATGATATAGTTTTTTTTCGATTTAACCGTTTTTTAAGTGAAATCGTGTATATATGTTATATTCAGACTGAATATAACACATATTCAGTCTGAATATATAAAAAAAATCTTCTTATAGTTGGGATGGCCCTAACTCCTAAGTAGAGAACCAACCTAACATAAGAAAGGAAAAAGCTAGTAGATTATTTTTAACTTACGAACTGGTATTTGGTATTGCTGAGTTGTATGCTTAATTAAAACATGCAACTAGATTCAGAACGTACGTACAAGCTCTTTGTTTTCATATAATGATCGCCATTGTTACCACATCTATCATATCATCATATGTGTCAATAAACATTATGATGCAAACACGTGTATGTTAAATGAAAGTTATAATTTGTGTGCAGTTACAAAGACAAAGCTCTTTGTTTGTTTGAGTTGTAAAAGTTGGTAGCTACACTATATATTGTGGTTGAACAAACTGCATGTTGGTATATATACATATAAATACATCAGTCTGAATATGTGTTATATTCAGTCTGAATATGTGTTATATTCAGACTGAATATGTGTTATATTCAGACTGAATATGTGTTATATTCAGTCTGAATATGTGTTATATTCAGACTGAATATGTGTTATATTCAGTCTGAATATGTGTTATATTCAGACTGAATATGTGTTATATTCAGTCTGAATATGTGTTATATTCAGACTGAATAAAGGTAGATATTCAAAACGAATAAATGTTTAAATTTTGTACCTTTATTCAGTCTGAATAACTCTATATATTCAGACTGAATAAAGGTAAATATTCAAAACTGAATAAATGTACCTTTATTCACTCTGAATATAACACATATACACGATTTCACGTAAAACGGTTAAAACGAAAAAAAAAACTATATCAAGATGGATGTCATATCGAAGAGCACGAAATTCTCGTTTTTTTGATGTAATTTGTTTGATTAAAATGTTAGTAATTTTTGAGATAATTTATTTTAAAATTTAAGGGGGTAAAAGTTTTTTAATTAAAAAAGAAAATAAAAAGTCTATAAAGGATGCGCTCATTCTAATTTGACGAAAATACCCCTAAAGCTGAATTTTAGGAATGGCTTAAATATGGCTGCGATCAATGGACGAGATTTGTCCTCATGTTTACAATTGAATTTGAGTTTTCATTTGAACTTTCCTCTACAAACATATATATATATATATATATATATATATATATATATATATATATATATATATATATATATACACATGTGTGTGTGTGTGTGTGTGTGTGTGTCCGTCACTAATTAGTCACTAAGCCATCACTAATTGGGCTTCAATGAACCATTTTGGGCTTTAATGAACCATTTTGGACTTTAATGAACCGTAATGGGCTTCAATGGATTGCATTGGGCTTTAATGAACCGTTTTAGGCTATAGTTAACCGCTTTGGGCTTTAATGGACCGTAATGGGCTTCAATGGACTGTATTGGGCTTTAATAAACCATTATGGGCTTCAATGTATCGTTTTGGACTTTAATGGATCGTAATGGGCTTCAATGGACTGTATTGGGCTTTAATGAACCATTTTGGGCTTTATTGTATGGTTTTGGACTTTAATGGATCGTAATGGGCTTCAATGGACTGTATTGGGCTTTAATGAACCGTTTTGCGCTTTAATGTATTGTTTTAGACTTTAATGGATCGTAATGGGCTTCAATGGACTGTATTAGGCTTTAAAGAATCGTTTTGGCCTTCAATGTATCGTTTTGGGCTTTAATGGACGGCTTTGGGCTTTAATGAACTGTAATGAGCTTCAATGGACTGTATTTGGCTTTAATGAACGATTTTGGGATTTAATGAACCGTTATGGGCTTAATGGACTGTTTTGGACTTTAATGAACCGTTTTAGGCTATAGTTAACCTCTTTGGACTTTAATGGTCCGTAATGGGCTTCAATGGACTGCATTGGGCTTTATTGAACGGTTATGGGCTTCAATGTATCGTTTTGGGCTTTAATGAACCGTTATGGGCTTTAATGGGCCGATTTGGGCTTTAAAGAACCAATTTGGACTTTATAGGGACTGCTTTGGGCTTTAATGAACCGTAATGGGCTTCAATGAACCATTTTAGGCTTTAATGAATCATTTTGGATTTTAATGGACCATTTTGGGCTTTAATCGATTGTATAATAATAATAATGTTGATAACTATATAAGAATAAAAATAAGAATAATAAAGAAATATTATAGTTTCGGCTGAATTCCGGCGAACCTACATGTACTGCCGAAAATCCGTCAGAAACGTTAATCTTGTATTTCTAAAACCGTTCTAAACCCAACCATGGCTAACCTGTATTTCTAAAACCGTGGCAAAAAGTGGAACTGAAGAATTGAAAAAATAAATATATTGGAAGAATTGAATCAATTGATGGAAGGGATGAAGATTGCAGTGGGACAGGGGAATAATAAAAAAATGGAAATAATATAAATCTAAAAAAAGCCTCCAAGGCCACATACAATAGAAGGAGACTACAATGTCATTTTAAATGAAAAAATAATTAGTGCAGAGAGAGGGACTCGAACCCAGGTCTCTTGGGTAGAGAGAAATGCACTTACCAACTAGACTATGATCATATTTGTGTCAATTTGTGTCTTTTGTACAATATATACTAAATATATATAATATAATATGAAAAGAAATCAGAGGCCCTTGACAATTGTCACACAAAATAATTGTGGCGAAATCATCACATATAGTTACGTTTAATATTTATAACTGTGACTACTGGTTACCTTTTGACCACACAAAATAATAAAAACCGTGGCTATAAACAACTGTGGCTTTTGGCCACGTTTTACATATTTTTGTGACTATATATACATTTATTTTGGTCACTGAAAATTGGTTTCATGTGGCCATATGTCAGTCTATGGCCACGGATAATAACCGTTACAATATAAAACCATGGTTTAGACAAAAAACCATGGCTATATGTATGTCTATGGCCACGGTTTTTAGTCGTTACTTGTCACGGAAAAAAAACCGTGACCTTAAAGAACCATTTAGTCACGGTTTTATCTAAACCATGGCAATATGTTTAAACATTTTTTGTAATGGTCACGATTTTTTAGTTAAGCCGTGGCTAACCCAATACTCAAATTTTATTTATGACTTTTAGCCACGGTTCTAAACCCAACCGTGACTAACTCCAATTTTCAAAATCGTGGCAAAAACCCATTTTTGTACTAGTGCAAGATGAACCACAAACTCCCAATCTTCAAAGTGGAGTGAAAAGGGTTGGATGAAAGCCTAGAAACTTGATGAAGAAGATGAAGTGAAAGGTTTCTAGAAATGTTAAGGTTCATAAAAATGGTGAGGGTTTGTTTTGGAGAAAAAGGATGAAGAGGAGAGGGGAGATTTAGGGTTTCTTGGGGGAGAAAGTCGGTTTAGAGGGAGAGAGGAGGCTGAGTTGAAGCTGAGAAATGAAATGGGGGAAGTGAGAGGGAAAAGGGCTTAAAAACACAAAATATCTCATCAGATGCATCGTGGACGTCCGCGTGGAGTCCTATGCGGACGTGCACGTGCACGCGGCCAACTTTCTACTGCTTCCGCGGAAGCACACGCAGACTTCCACTCAATGCGGACGTCCACATGCATCATGCGGACGTCCACGTGACCCTGGTTTTCCGATTTATTTCCCGATCACTGTTTTGGTCATAACTTTTTCGTTTTAGCTCCGTTTTCGCTCCGGAAAGGCTCGTTGGATTCGTATTTGAATTATGTATCCAACAAGACCATAAAATCTAGGATTCAATCCAAAATCCTATTTTTCTTATTTATCATAAAAGACCGATACCTTCCAAAAATCGGGGTGTTACAATCCTCCCAACCTTAAAGAGATTTCGTCCTCGAAATCTAGTTCCCTTACAGCTGAGGTCAACCCATATACGTTACCCTCACATCCGAATGTATGTTCAACTTGCTAGAGTGATTTCTAACCGCATGGATTTGGTTGTCTCCCAACCTCATGTGTTCTATACTTCCCCGATTGCGGTTCCAGACTCTAAATCAATCTAAGGTTTGTTCACTATTGAACCCAACAGAATCTCCAATTCCGATCGTTCCTACTGCTAACTGTCGATTAATTTCAATGTGTCCTAAAAGACTCCAAGACCTGCGGTCGTCACTGACCCATCGATTATACAACTCCAAGAATCCATCCCAACATTAATCATTAAACCGACAGGTTCTTTTACTACACACGAAAATCATTCCACCAAAACTACTCATCACAAGTGAGCATCTTAAGATTACCACAACCGTTATCATTATTTCTTTAAAATTGGACTACAACCCTCCGAATATACTAACGGTTCTTGACCTCGAACCCCAAAAGTTGGCACCTAGTCATACTATCAAGCTTTGACTCCCAACAGAACTCCACACACGAGTTCCATCCGTCGAGCGTTCCCACAAAATTAAGGTTATCAATACGGTGTCTAAAGGGTTCCTCATGCAAAAATTGTCCAAGACCCAAAACAGGGTTGCCGACAAGAATGGTTACCACCAATCTCAAAATATGATACCGCAAATCTAACCCTTCAGTTACAATAAGTACATCAACTCTGCCACCGATACCATCCGGCCTATAGCACCATCACACGTCGAACCACCCAACTTATATAGTCGAAGTTCTACACACACTTACTCTTAACTGGGGTTACTTAACCTTTCCAAGGTCCTAATGAGTTCAAGGTTCTCAAGTGAATTATTTAACAGATATGCCAATCAAAACTTTTTATAGAAATTTTCAACATAAAGGTTTTCATATCAAATTAATCGTACGCATAAAAACTACTACTATCAATCTGGTAGTTGCGCAAAAATGGACACACTCGTCCCACATATGAAAACCATATTGAAAACTATTTCATCGTAGTTTAGATTATTAACAAAAACGCAAAAGCGTAATAAACAACTTCTTTGAAATAAACCGCTACGGTCCTAGTATGGATTGATTCATGTCATGCACGTAAAGTAACCGCCTACTTTAAATAGTGTGCAACAAAAGGTCCGCACGTACTTCAAGAGAAGTTTAAACAACATTCGACTCCAAAAATTCCTTTTTAACCATAAAATGGCATGGAACAAGGTTCATCAACAAAGTTTGCGTGCGTCAGTTTATTTCACAAAAACGATGAAACGGTTCATAAGTACACTTTGGTCAAAACATAAGATGACTTGCGGCAGTTCCAAGTTTAAAGACAAAATTAATACGTTTTCATCATTTGAAGATATCGACTAAAACATCATGAGGAAATATCAAATTGGAGTATGCATGCAACTTATAACACTCTCTTAGTAGTTATCTTTAAATGAAATAACATGCATCAAATAGTTCACGACAAAATTTCAAAAGATGAAATTTTTTAATCAATTTTCAAAAAATTTCTCATCTGGTCATATAATGACACATGAGTAAAACGTTTCTGACAAGGCTCACACACATCAATGTGTTTTCCCAAAACTTAGGAGAGAATAAGTGCTAGTAGATGGTTGTAACCGAAAAAGGTTCAAACCGACTTCACATCTCGAATTGCACCAACAGTGCGCATCAATGTTAAAAAAAAAACATAAGTAATTCCATGCACTCAAGGTTAGGCAAATAATTTTTCCAAAATCCCCATCGCAGAGCATTTACATCAACAATTTCACACTCGTAATATAAAACGTTAAAACGTCGATGCTTAAAAGTTTACTCGTTAAAATACCCAAAATACCCATTTTCTTTATAACCAAAAAGGTTTACAATTTTCCAAAACGTCCATCAAACTAAAATTGACCAAATGTCAATGACTCACACATTCGTGTTTTCAAAATGTACTGTATCATAAACCATGCATGATCCCCATGACACAAAAACACACGTTGACCAAATGACTTCCACTAGTGCAATAATTTGATGAAACATTTTCATTCACTATTCGTTTATCAAAGTGTCGGGGAGTAATGGTTACCAAGTTATGCATACCCCTAGGTCGATATAATGTATTTACATGAAATGATAATAGAACAATCAACTGACCGAAAGCGCGATAAGAAAATTGTTATGAAATACTATCAAGGTGTCCTTTCATGCATTACTTATGTCACGTATAAATCAATCCATACACTGAACAAGTTGCAACAAAATGTGCTAACACAAATCTTTGAAAGAGAAATCATGCGACACCAAAGTTTCAAAACTCATCCCTTTTGGTCGTCTTAAGGCATAAAATAATATTCCTCAACAAAGCCCGAGTGGGACAAAATGCCCAACATAACTCATAAATTCTCACATAAATAAATGAAGTATGCACATTGTGAAATTGCACTCACATGACACAAAACGTCGTAAAACAAAACTCCGTGAAATTCAATGGGCTCAATGACCTCAAGTCAACAAGATGGCACCAAACCTTTCGCTTCCAAAAATCGAATTGCAATAAGCAAAATTATGACTAAAAACATTAAAATTCCAAAAATCCCCTTTTTGTTGTAATACCATATAAACAACATTGTTTAACAAACTCTCATTAAACAAATTCTCCAAAATAGCTTTACATAGACATAATGGAAGATACATTTCCGTCCAAACCTTAACATATGTGGAGGAGATCCAATGTTAAAGTTGTAAGCCGTAGTTACTTACCCAACATCTTAAACATCATTAAAATATGAATATCACTGTATCTGAAAGTAACGTTGGACAACAACAAAATAAAACAAGTACCGACGGGGTTTGCAACTCCCGCAATAAAATAATTTCATGCATGTTCAAAACCATGATTTAAAATCTTGTGTGTGCTAAACGTTTTTCTGAGATTTCTTAACACAATCCACATAAGGATTTGAAACACAAGAAATAACTGGTGAAATTTATTTTTAAAAAATAAATTTTGTGCATGAATCTAGTCGGCACTCAACGTCTCAAGTCATACTCCGCCGAATTTCTCCGGTCCACTATTGTCATCCGAATGCTCAAACCTCTTAAGACAAAGTTGGGAATTACATCGATTAACCTTACGATTTCTCCTCGAATCAAAATAGATTCAATAAGTATATGGTTCTAATCCAACCATCAATCTCGACCCGAAATGGTCTACTTAAAGAAAATATCATGCTTATTGTCACCCTAAGTGACTAATACTAAAATTGTCAATCTTTCCAACGACTACTCGCTTAGAACTTCTTCACTACCCCAACGATCATCACATTAAAGTAGTTCAAGTACGCACATGTAACTAGTAGATTCACCATGACACTGGTCAGGTGTCATTATCAACGTACCATACATGATTATCCTTGCTACTCTTGACGTGATTCTCGTTTCTAGTGACTCCATCGACCTCAAAACATCGTATCTTAAAGTGCTTAATGGTGAATTTCACTCTCATTTACTTAAAAGAACGCTAGTTTGAGTCTAGGTATCCAAAAATCAACACCTAATTCTCTCAAACTTATGCTCTGATACCAACTTGTATCACCCTCGAATTGGGAAAGAGCAACTAATTAAAATTTTCGATAATACATCCAAAATAGTAGGATTTCTTCCTATAATCCAATAGGTAAAATACCTAAAATTACAATCTATGGTTAACCTCAAACAATAAATAAATCCAAGTCTTGTTACAAAGACTAAAACCACATCGGGTGTTACTTAACCCAAGTACAAGTTGCTAATCCCAAAGATGAATGCGGAAAACTTCACTTAAACTATTCACCTCTCGAGCACTTTACTAGCACACGACCTTTCACAGTGTCACTAGAACTACTCCCAACCTGAACCTGTTGCACATGCCGACAAATAAAAAGGGTTAGGCTAACGCCTAGTGAGTTCAAGAGTTTATAGCATGATTTAAATAATTCTTTAAATGAAAGTTTGCGACATAGATTATGATTTCCAAAAGAGTTTACAAAATGGATATAAACGACTCATTTCCAACGCACCCAAAATCTATGAGAAAGTTCCCAAAAGGTATAAAGCGTTTTCCAAAATGAATTCCAATCCAAACTCACTCAACACGTGAATAATTCTACATCATGCAAAACCTTCAAATACGGTTGACGACAAAATACCCAACCCATAAACCATGGAAGAACAATCCATTTAAATACAATACTTCATCGAAAACATGATACGAACAAATACTCACGCGAACGTAAAATGTAATAAAGTCCAAATACCATAAATATGGAAATGACATGCTTCATGTAAACTTTAATATACATGGAGGGGAATCCAGTATTAAAGTCTTCCAATTGTTGTCAAACGTATAAGACCAACGATGATAAAACATGGACATTATAAAATCCCAAGTAAGGTTGGCCAACGACGGGAGAGACCCGTATCCATTGAGAGTGGATGAACACAAAAGTATGCCACTCAAACAATGTTAATCGTATGACACTTCACTACATAAAAGCCCAAGTGTCCCATACGACGTCGTTCAAGACACACCTAAAGAGACAGCTGACCTTAGCGGAATATTACTAAGAATACCACCAAAGGCTCGGCACAAGCGGGGATACAACCATGGCATTGCCCCGACATGGAGAAGGTCAATAAAACGCCCGTCAATCAACCTGACAGCTCAACCGGACTCAGCCCTCCTAGTGTACCCTTGAAAAGTAAAGATCATAAAACATGGGGCCCAGTCAAATCCCGCGAAACCCAGTAGACCATCCAACAAAGACTGACTTACGTGCCTATGAATCCAATGCAACACAGTCTATAATAATATGTCCATCCTGGAATGACTAACGCACCCGAGCATGTAAATATCAATAATGCGCAATATAATGCGATATGTTGCAATAAATGCAAACTATAATTAAGACCCCACATTGAGTCATCAAAACCGGACAAAATGTGACTTCCTCAAAGTCAAACCGAGCAAAATACTCAAAACTCATTAGACCCATAAATAACGGTCATCATAGCATAAAATGCATTTAAACATCGTTTAGGTAAACAAGTACCACAAAATCATCATTAACCCAAAAATCGACACGGGTTAAACGAAAGGTTTTTCCCAAAAGGACCCATACCCTTATAATTCTCAAAATGACTCTTGACACTAAATCGTGTATTTCCCAAATGGTTTATAAAATCAATTACACTAACATGATTAAACCATCAAATAAACTTCATTTTGAGCAATAAATCTTTTAAGGACATATTATGATTTCCACACATCAAAATATCCAAAAATCCCAAATATGGGTGTTTTACAACTTTATAAAGGTAAACACTTCAAAAAGGGTTAAACTCATCAAATAACCCAATAATTGATAATTTAAAGTAAAACACACAAATACTTGGAAAAATAACATTTTTGGCATGTACAAAGTTTTCACAAATTAACTTGAACTCACCTTGCTAGATTTAGGCTAAATCTATATTTTCCCCAAACGTAAGCTCCCTTGAAGAAACATGAACTTTCAAGCCAAATCTTCCA
Organism: Saussurea involucrata; assembly: GCA_033807775.1. NCBI lineage: Eukaryota > Viridiplantae > Streptophyta > Magnoliopsida > Asterales > Asteraceae > Saussurea > Saussurea involucrata. The sequence goes on from CM066323.1 coordinate 27,017,089, forward strand.
AAAATCTAGGTTCATAAGTTCTACCCATAAATATTCAGATCCAAACATGTAGAATCATTTCCCAAGCATTTTACATCCAAATCCCAACTTATATCAAATCCCTAACTTTCATAAATGAAGAGAAGAGAAGATTACCTTAACCATACTTGAATCCACCAACCAAAATACCTCTAGAATCACCAAGATGAACCACAAACTCCCAATCTTCAAAGTGAAGTGAAAAGGGTGGGATGAAACCCTAGAAAATTGATGAAGAAGATGAAGTGAAAGGTTTCTAGAAAGGTTAAGGTTCATAAAAATGGTGAGGGTTTGTTTTGGGGAAGAAGGATGAAGAGGAGAGGGGAGATTTAGGGTTTCTTGGGAGAGAAAGTCGGTTTAGAGGGAGAAAGGAGGCTGAGTTGAAGCTGAGAAATGAAATGGGGGAAGTGAGAGGGAAAAGGGCTTAAAAACACAAAATATCTCATCAGATGCATCGCGGACGTCCGCGTGGAGTCCTATGCGGACGTCCACGTGCACCCGACCAACTTTCTGCTGCTTCCGCGGAAGCACACGCGGACTTCCACTCAATGCGGACGTCCACCTGCATCATGCGAACGTCCATATGCATCATGCGGACGTCCACATGACCCTGGTTTCCCGATTTATTTCCCGATCACTGTTTTGGTCATAACTTCTTCGTTTTAGTTCCGTTTTCGCTCCGGAAAGGCTCGTTGGATTCGTATTTGAATTATCCATCCAACAAGACAATAAAATCTAGGATTCAATCCAAAATCCTATTTTTCTTATTTATCATAAAAGACCGATACCTTCCAAAAATTAGGGTGTTACAAATAATATACGCCTTGATGAAATATACTTTTAGCCATTTGACAAGTAGCACACCTTGAAATCATGGTTTCCACATCTCCCAACATCTTAGGCCAATAGAAGTGATCTTTTAACATCATTAGAGTTTTTGTATTACCAAAGTGACCTGCCAACCCACCACCATAAGTTTCATGTACCAAAAGTTCTCGAATAGAACACTTAGGAATGCATATTCGACTTCCTTTAAAAAGAAATCCATCATGTAGTACATAAGAGCCTACATATCCTTTCGAACATTTTTCTAGAATAAGTCCGAAATTTCCATCTTTGTAGTATTCTCTGATCAAATCAAGCACAACTTGAACTTCAAAAGACTAAGCATTGCATGTGTAACACCCCAATCTTTGGAAGATATCGATCTTTTAAGATAAATATGAAAATAGAATTTTGGATTGAATTCTAGATTTTATGGTCTTGTTGGATGGAGAATCCAAATACGACTCCAACGGTCCTTTCCGGAGCGAAAACGGAGCTAAAACGAAGAAGTTATGGCCAAAATGGTGTTCGGTGCTTCCTGAGCGACTATGACACGTGTCAATGTCGTTGGTCAATGTAGCGCCAGGGAATAGAAGGTTGTACCAACCCCACGACTGTGACACACGACTATGCCAAAGGGCATAGTCGTCGGGCATTGTTGCACGGGGCACCTGCCCTTAAAAACAGTATTTTCACCCCTTTTCCTCATTTCACTTCACCCTGTTAGGGATAAAATCAGGTTGAATAGAAGTTCAAGGGCTTATTTTGTAAAAGGTGTAATTTGGGCTTAAATGTGTAAATTGGCCATGGGCCTTATTGATTTAGGCCTAGATATAAATAGCCTTTATTGTTTAGAATTTAGGCTAGTCGTTCATAATCGTTTGAGTCGTCTTATTCACTCATATTGTAATTCTCTCAAGTTAATCAAAGTGAATTGGATGACCAGTTGAAATCATATCGATTGCTTCTACTTATTGATTTCTACTGTTTATATGCACTAATCTGGAACTCACAATTGGTATCAGAGCATACGGACGATTTGATTCAAGGTGATTCAAAGGTTTCTGGTAAGATTTTTTGTTCTAGTCGACTGTGTTCTTGGCTTAAAACTCCATATTTTGATTCGGTTAAAATTGCTCGTTTTCGTTTATTTCATTCGATTCACATCATCATTATAAACGTTTCTGCAATTTTTCGTCTTCTAATTCGATCATCTGATTAGTTTTTAAGCCAAATCAATTTCTATAAGTTTTGGTCTCTGTTCTTGCAAAAATCCAATTTTTACATTCAAAATCTTCATGTTTTGCTTGAAATTCGATTAGGGTAGTGTTATTTTGTTATTTTGGAAGGTTTCTAATCTTTCAGGAAAGTTTTTGGCAATCCTAATAGCATTCCAGTCGATCTATTGAGTTACAACCGCAGTTTCCGGATACATCAGCCCCACTTTCCGGAACATCGCATTTCTTTTCGGGTAAGTCTATTTTCTTCGCTACTTTTCGGATAAAACAAAGTATCCGGTAAATTTCCGGATACCGGTTGTTTCCGGACAAATCACACCTGGTAACTCAAAGTTTTCGGGCACCCTGATCATTCCGGACACCTATCCGTATTCATTTGTTCCCGGTAAGTCTTGCCATTCGGTAACCATTGATATTCGGTAAATCTTTCATCTGGTAAGTTTATCTTTAAATAGTTCTATCTGGTAACCAAGTTATCCGATAAGATCATTTCTATCCGGTAACTTTAGTTCATCCGGTAACTTCCTGTTATCCGGTAACCTGAGTTTATCCGGACTCTTTTGCTACCCGGACACTTATGCTATCTGAACAATTTCACACACATCTTATCCGGACACTTCCAGATCAGACACTTTTTCATCCGGATTCCTATCCGGTAAGTTCTGATTAGCTAGTTTCTTACCAATCTTAGTTTAAATTACTCTTAGAACCTGCGTTAGGACATCACTCTTAGTGCCTTGCGTTAGGTTTACACTTTCAATCGACAAACGTCTGACGATCACATTAGTGCAATCAACAAAGATGTCTCGTGACGCTCTTGCTATCGGCACCGACTCCAAGCCGCCGACTCTCTACCCGGGAGAATATAGCCAATGGTGGGATAGATTCCTCATATTCATTGAGTCGAAGGATAACTACGAGTACATCTGGCGTGCTTTATCTAATGGCCCACAATCTGAACCCGTGAAAATCATACCAGCAGGAGAAGAAGGTGGTCAACCTCTAAGGGAGGCCAAGACATACTTGGAAATGAACGAGGACGAAAAGGGCATGGCTGATGGCGAAAAGCATGCCAAGAGATACCTCGTTCAGGCTCTACCTAATTCGAACTACACAGCCATTGACAACTACAAGCACACAGCAAAGGGCGTGTGGGATCAGGTAGAGAAAATGATGAGTGGGAGCAAAGTCGGCAACCAATTGAAGATCAACAGCTGCATAACAAAGTTTGACAGCTTCAAGCAGTGCTCCGACGAATCTCTCTCCCAGACCTATGAACGGTTTTGTCTCCTACTGAACGAGCTCCACAAGAATAAGATCAGTCGTTCAAATACGGAGAATGCACTCAAATTCCTAAACAACCTCTTGCCTGAATGGAAAGTGTTTGCATCTCATATCAAACACAACCACATAATGGAGGACGTTCCAATTCACGAATTCTATGAGATGCTTCTCCAGGACGAAGATGAAGTGATGGAGATTCTGAGCAACAAGAAGTCTGCTCCCAAGTCACCTGCTGATCCACTTGCTCTTGTTTCTTTAAAACGAGGCAAATCCTCCTGCCGTCGATCCAAACGAGCCCAAGAGCCAGGTGAATCTGACCCAGAATTTGAGGAAGAAGAGGACAGTGATTCTGATCATGAATTAACTGCTGTAAAGAAAGCAATGGCTCTGCTCTCCAGATCTTTCCAGCAAAAGAAGTTCTTCAAGAAGCCCTCATCCAATAATCAACGCTACTCCACTTCTTCCAACAAGCGCCATGATTATCAGGATAAATACAAAGGCAAGAAGAAGGCAGATGAGCACAAACAGCCTGGCAAGAAGGAGAAGAATGAGAAAGAAGATCGTAAGCCCGAAACAAAGAAGAAGGATGAACCCGTCACTTGCTACAATTGCGGGAAACTAGGTCACTTTACAAAGGATTGTAGAAAGCCCGCGTGAAGAATTCACACTACTACAAGGCCAAACTTCTTCTTGCAAAACAGAAAGAGGCAGGAGAAGCTCTATTTGTTGAAGATGACCACTGGCTGGGTCGTTCTGATAGTGAAAGCGATTCTGAAGATGCCGATGCTTTCATGGGATACCATTATCCTCTAGAAAATAAGGCAAAGCCGTGTCAGGTATGTGAACTTATTCATAAAGACTTAATCAAACAGTTGGAACCTCTAGTTGAACGAATAGATTCTTATAAGGCCACCACTAATGAACAACTGCTTGAAATCAAATCGTTAACTGAAAAGCTAGATGTTCAAAAGCGCATAACTGAAAAATGTACAAGTCCGAAAATGCTAGTACAAGGGGCAAAATATCTGAACTGAATTCACAGCTGGATCAGTGTAAGAATGAGAACACATAGATTGTTTATCAATGCTCTTCTCTTCAAAGAAATGGTTTCCAAAATAATTGATCTTGAAACCAAACTCCACAAAAGAGTTCAAACAGACCAGACCATTCACATGAACAAACCCAAGGAATTCACATACTTCAACAAGGAATGGGGAATCGGATACGATAACCCTCAGTACTTGAAAAAGGGTATATCCAAAAGACAGACACTTTATCACTTTGGTTGTCTCGGTCTGGATAAGAAGTATCCTGAATACAAATTCAAATGGACTGGTCCTCTTGAACCGGAGAAAGAAGAGGAAACTGAGGAATACAAGCGCAAACATACCACCAAAATGCAACTTCCTTTTTGCTACGAGCCTACGAACTACTCGTACAAGAAACATCCAAAGAAATACCTCTCGAATGACTACTTTGATGGCTATAAGATTGCAACGCCCAATGATTCCTCCATAAAGGATGATGCCCAAGCACCTGAACCCAAAATTGAGACGGACGAGTTTAAACTCTATGTCCCACCTCTTATTTTGGAAGCAAAAATAGTCGAATTAGAGGAGTCTCTCGAGAAGGAAAGATCATGTTTTCAAAAGGAAAAGCAAGCGCTTATGACAGAAGTTGAGAATCTTAAATCCGTAAAAACCGAATCTGTGTCGGATGAAGGACAGGAAATCCTTCGGAACGAAATCGATCGACTCACATCAAAACTGTCTGCCTTAGCAACAGAAGCGATGAAGGAGCATGTGAGAAATGGTCAACTTCAAGAGAAGATTGACCTACTCCAAGAAGAAAAGACGATTTCACCCGAACCTTCCTTGGACTCGTCTGACACATCTTCGTGCAAAGCTTTCATTGGCAAAACATCTTCTTTAAACGGTAAAGAGTCTCAAGATGAGTGTGTTTTAAAGAATCTAAACTCTGACTTTTTCTTAGCTTCCGCACCAGATTCACCTAAGCACACAGACACAAAGTGTTCCTCACCTCCCTCGACCAATCCTAGTCCATCGATTTCGGATATCGATTTTTCTAAATTCATGAATTCCAAGGGTAGTTCAGATGAAGAGTTTGAATCATTTCCATTTGATAAACCTCTTCCAAGTCATAACGACTTTCTTTTGCCAGCGGTAAATCGCCCGGTCAATTTTCAAAAAGGCAAATGTTCTACCAAACCTAAGACCCCGGCTGTGAATAACGTTTCTAAAACTGAGTATTGTTCTCAGAAACAATCACAGCCACGGCAAAAGACCGGTCGATTGACTGATAAACATCCTGCCTACTCACTCTCTGCTGACCAATACAATAATGCTGTTTCAGATAAAAATGGTCGGGCTAAATAAGACAAACCAAAGTGGGTAGCCAGGGAATCTATCGAGAAAAATGCAGCATCGAAGTCATTTAATACTGTCTTTTATCCTAGAATGAACAAGAATGACTGTGCTTTGAATCACAAGAATGCTTTTGTTGAACAAGATGTTAATTTTCTGATTAAACTTTATTCCATTCAGCAATTGATTCAATTATCGCATGATTGCTTGTGTTGTTCTAGTTGTGGTTGGAATGACTTTGATGACATTAGAAATTCAACTGATTGGTTTGGTTCTTATCATGTATATAATTCTGAACCAAAACGCAAACCTCGTAAAAACAAAAAGAAGTCCAATTTAACACGGGGTCCCCAATCAGAGGTTAAACCTAAACACGAAAGGAAACCCATTTCAAAACGGGTTCCTCAAAAAGAGGTTAAACCTACACCCAAGAGGAAACCTGCTTCAAAACAGGTTCCTTAGCCAGGTGTCAAACCTAACCCTCCAGGATCTATTTTCAAATGGGTACCTAAAATCCGTTAATCTTGTTTTTACAGGACGGTCATGTGTGGTACTTAGATTCAGGATGCTCCAAGTACATGATCGGGAGGAGGGAGCTGCTCACGAACTACACCGAGAAATATTGCGGAGACGTGAGATTCGGAAATGACGACAAGGCGCCGATTTTGGGCTACAACGACATTGTCCAAGACAAGATCACAATAAAGAAAGTTTCATACGTCGCGGGATTGGGACACAATTTGTTCAGCATCGGCCAATTCTGCGATAAAGATCTAGAGGTCAGATTCAAAGCCAAAAGGTGTAGCGTCCGCACTGACGACGGAACGAAACTGTTGGTTGGAACGCGAAAGACCAACCTCTACACCATCGACCTCTCAGCCCTGAAGACCGATGACTTTGTCTGCCTGATGTCGAAGGCCAACTCTCAGCAAGCGTGGATTTGGCATTGACGTCTTTCGCACCTCAACTTCAAAAGTATCAACAAGCTGGTGCTCGACGGACACGTGAAAGGCATGCCCGAACTTCAATTTGTGAAGGACAAACTATGCGGGGCATGCGAGATGGGGAAGATGAAGCGAGCAACGCACAAGCCGAAGGCTGCTCTGAGCACGTCCCGGTCCCTTGAACTTATCCATATGGATTTGTGCGGACCGATGCATGTTCAAAGCATCAACAAACGGAAGTACGTCCTGGTGATGGTGGATGATTTCTCACGCTACACCTGGGTAAAGTTCCTGCGTTCGAAGGACGAAACCCTGGAGCTGATAATCAACCACTTGAAGACCATCCAACTGAACCTTCGACAACAAGTTCAGACCATCAGGACCGATAATGGGACGGAATTTAAAAATCAAACAGAGGTACAGTTAAACTCTACTTTGTGAATACAGAACATCAGTTAGCAGACCTGTTTACAAAACCCCTGGACGAAAAACGCTTTAATTATCTAGTGTCTAGGTTAGGTATGCTAAATCTGAAGATTTGATCAGATCGTGTGCCCGATACAAGTTCCATACATCTACGAGAAACTGTCTATTCATCATCTGTTGTTTATACTCCAAATGATTGAGTACACACTTTCTCGCATCTGTATTCTACTTGTATCGTTTACACTTTTTCGTTTAAATCTCTGTATTAATTAGGTAGATTTCGTTTGTTTGCTTTCTTTTAACGTGTGTTTCCTTTTTCTGTTTATTACTGTCATCTACTTTCGGTGATATATCTGTGCTTTCACAAGTTGTTCATGTGTTCATGGGGAGCACGAACAAGTATCAGGTAAATATATTCCACTTTTGAGGGGGAGTGTTACACAACTGTTTTTTTTTCTAACTACCAAATGTTTTTGTGTCTGGACATTCCAAGTGTGCTTGATATCACACTACTTGCACATTTCGAGGGGGAGCAGATTTCTATTTGTTCATCAGTTGAGGGGGAGCGACACACAGTTTTTTTTCTCTCTTTCCAATGTCAAAGGTTTTTATGTGTGTTCGTCTCTCAAACTCACTCACATGCACGATCTGAGGGGGAGTAGAGAAATTCACATGCTAAGTTCGAGGGGGAGCGGGGAATTTTTTCTTTCAAAACCAAAACGACCATTTTTTAAGAAATTTGAAAGAACAAGGGAATTTTTTTGAAAAAACCCAAAGTGTCCGGACAGGTTCCCGGAATCCCATCTATCCGGATAGGTTTCCGGACCGGACACCTATCCGGACCGGATGGGTATCCGGGTAAACTCTTCCGGAAAGTCACCCCTCCTATAAAAAGAATTTGGACCCCATTTATTCATTTTTTTCCCTGATATTTCAAAACCCACTCAAAACCCTCTCGTTTTTCTCTGACACTCGTAAACTCTCGCAAATCGCTCTTTCTTCATCGATTTCGATACATTCTTCATAGGTATATTTCTATGAATATCCTCGTATACTTTCCGATCATTTCCACACCCGAACCAAAGGTTCAATCGACCTAAAAGTGGACCGAAAAAGGGTTTTTCAACCCTGTCGCGATATCGCTTCGATTTACACTCCATATTGGGTGTTTTAAGCTGCTTAGTAGGTTTGCTATTCTTACATCATTGATATAATGCACATACTATGCTTTAATCTATGTTTTAATGGGTAACTTTCGCGATTAGTGCACAATGGATGTCGTCTGGATAGTTTTCAAACTATCCGGACACATTCAAACGTATCCGGAAACACTCTTCATTTAGATATTTTATCCGGACACTTGCAACACCCGGTCAACTATCCGGGTTGTTTATATTAGTCCGGTATCCATCTCATCCGGTAACCCATATCATCCGAAAACCCTAGTTGTCCGGAAACCCTCGTGGTTTCCGGTAAGTTCAACTATCCGGTTGATTCACTTATCCGGATACCTTTTGTCCGGTAACTAATGCTTGTCCGAAAACTCTCTTTGTCCGGACACCCTGGTTGCCCGGAAACTTCTTTTTACCCGGACACTTTCCAAAATTTGGGAATTTCAGTACCTGTTGTTAGTCCCAAGTATACAATATGTAAAAGTATTGAAAATATTACAAGTCAGAAGACCACCAGAGATCTGACAGAAGACATAGAAGAAAATCAACCGGAAGATCATCAGAGCTTGACAGAGCTCTGGCAGAAGACTTCTTCTGTTCCTCCAGAAGAACTGTTCACACCAGAAGACCATCAGAGCTCTGGCGTAAGAGCTCTGGTAAATGAAGACCTCTGTGAAGCTTAAGTCTCGTAGAAATCTCTAAGTGTCAGACACGTGTCCGTACTTTCCACGTAAGCCCTAAAAGGACAGAGACACATTTTCCACGTGTCACCCCAGGGTTAGATAGTACACTGTCTTTCATTTTATCAGGCTATAAATAGAAGGGTAGTGGAACGCACATTTGTAAGCTTTTGGAAGGATTATTTGCCACAATTGTGAGAGCACACACTGCAACATTCCTTTCCACTATCACTGTACGATTTGTCACCAGAGAGATTTCAGAATACACACAAGAAAGTGTTCTTGGTGTTATCCATATTTATCAATATACGAGCAACTTATTTATTGATCTTGTTATCATTTACTGTTCATTATTGATACTCTCACTGTTACATACTCGTATACACAATCACTTATATTTAATAACTTTATATTATGCTTCCGCTATCTGTTTTATGCTGTTTATATGAGACAACTTGAATCTGGGAACCTACAATTGGTATCAGAGTAGATTGATTTGCTTAAATCAAATCGATCCAATCTAACCAGGTTGATTCACTGTTGTTGATTGTGTCTGTCTTTCAAAAGCTTCATAGTATACTCTGTTTTTTTTCCTGTTTAAAGGTTTAAAACAAGTTTTCAGAGTTCTTTTAACACCTGCTTTAAGCTTTCTAGTTAGTCTGAATATCTTCTCTACTCTAGTTACTGTTCCATTGGCTACTGTTCATCTACTTTCGGTTTAAAGCCCTTTTAAATCTTTCCAAACCTTCGTACTCTGTTTTCTGAAAATATGACTAATAACAACATCAATGCTATCTACATGGCTGGTTCTCTGACCAAATCTCCTACTCTTCTGAGAGATGAATATCCTCAATGGAAGATTAGGATTGTTAACTTCTTTGATGGGATGGATAGAGACCTTATGTGATCTGTCACTGATGGACCATTCCAACCTATGGTTTTGGTTCCTCATGTACCCGCAACAGAAACTACTGCTGAGGTTCCTGCTCACTTCGAAGTTAAAACCACTGGGTTTACTGAGGAAGAAAAGCTAAAAATGGAAAATAACCTCAAGGCAGTTAGACTTCTGATTATGGCCATTCCCAACGATATTTTCCAAGAACTAGACTCATGTGTTACTGCAAAATAAATCTGGGATCAACTTCTAAATGAACTCGAAGGTGGTATAAAAAACCCAAAAGAATAGAAGGACCCAATGTATTAATGAATACAATGATTTCAAAGCACTTCCTGAGGAAACCTTACAACAGACCTACAACAGATTCAATGTTTTAATAAACAAATGTAAGAAGTGTGGGGTTGTTCGGTTGAAGGAAGATAACAATGCTTATTCTTGAAAAGTTTAAATGATGAATAGTTGAATCTATCCATGTCTCTACAAGCTAACCAAGATTTGGATGCATGGTATCTTACTGATGTGTATGGCACTCTTGCTGCACAAGAGAAGGATGTTGTCAAATAAAAGGGCAAATCCACCATTGCAGGTCCAATAACTTTGATCTCTGATTCGAAAACTCCCACTGAAGGAAAGTCCAACAGAGAAAGTACTAGCAGAGAAAAGAAGAAGGAGAAAGCTGTGAAAAAGAAGGGAAAGAAAAGTTTGATTGCTGAAAGTGATGAAGAGGAGAGTTCATCAGAGGATGAAGATATCAATGCTTTTGCTCAATCTCTTGCCCTAATAACTCAAAAGTTCAACAAGAGATTTGGTAACAAAGTATTTGATAGAAGAGGAAGATATGAGAGAGAAGAGAAAGACGAGAAGAGAGGTTATGCTGCATCGCACCATCAGAATAACAACAACAGAGCTCCACAAGAGCAGAGACCACAACAGAAGTACAATCCTCCAGCCCCCCAGAAGCAAGCTGATGTTGTCCAGCCCATCAACCAGAATGATGGAAGATGTTTTCGATGTGGCAAACCTGGCCATTTATCTGCTAACTGCAAAGGTAGACTGGTAAAAGACCAGGACTACTACAAGAACAAGTATAAGTACAACTACAGAGAGAGAAGTTATGTTGCTGAGATGGAAAATTGGATCTCTGACTCGTCCTCTGATGACGAACCAGTGCAAGCCAATTTCTAATGGGTTCCTATCGATGATGAGAGTTTGGAAGAGGTAGCTGACTGGATGACTGGAGAAATACCAGAAAGATCAACAGAGGCAGACGTGTCTCAGAATGCATGTGCTCTTTCTGTGACCGAGCCAAACAATAGAGGGCTGGAGACCACTAAACCCAGTGCCAAGGTATGTACTACTTCTGAATCAAAATCTGACTCTGAGATGGAGATGCACATGTCTATACTTACTGAGGAATTTCAACTGTTGAAACAAAAGCTTTCCAATGAAAAAGAATTTAGAAAGCTAGCTCAGAAGGATCTGTCCTTCTACAAGAGAGAGAAAAATCTCTTGGAAATGGAGAGAAGGAAGAGATCTCCAAAGAAAAACCTGAGCTAGAGTTTTTGCAAAAACAGAAGGAAAATACTTTTTCTGAAAAATGTAAAGAATATGAGGAAATTCTTAAGCAAAAGACAGAAGAGGTTAAAAAATCTGAATACGAAAGGCTTAACTATGTCGCTCTAAAGGACTATTTTGAAAGAGAAAGAGAGGTTTTGCACCAATCTTTACAGAAAAAGGAGATTTTAATCAAAACGTACCAGGATGCACAAGATGTGCATATAAAAATCAATTCTCAAAAGGATACTCAAGGTCTGGGTTTCAAAGACCTTGTTCCCTTCACTGGAAGGAAGAAGACTTCCTTGTCCTCTACCTTCTGTGTTGGAAAAATCCAAGAAGATGTGATCTCTGATACTGCAGTTTTTAAAAGAGCTAAAACCTCAGATGTTTCAAAGACCAGAAGACTGAATTACAGGAATGTCAGCTATGACTCCTTGGATCAAGAAAAGGTTACAAAACCATCTGTCAAGTTTATTCTGGATCAAGGAAAAGCATAAAACTCATTTCCTGATTCTGTCAAAAGTCTTGATCCTAAAGAAAATTTTCACTTCAACTCTTTTAAAGGCCAGAAGTCTGTTACTTCTGTGGCTGAGTCCTCTGGTGTTAAAACACAGAGTGAGCTCAACCTTGAAGTCCCAGTCTTCTCCCCTACCTCTGAATCAATAAGAACATCTTTTGAAGAGGATCTTAAAAGAGTTCTTGAGGAAAATGCTGCATCTGAAGCTTTGAAACCAATGTTGAGAAAGTTTAAGTCTACCAGAGCAAATATCTCTGATTTACCCAAAGAGTCTCACACCTCTACCAGAGCCACCAGAGACTTTCTAGACTCTGACTCTGACTCTGATTCTGAGGTAGATGAACAGATTTTTTGTGCATAAGAGAATGTTATGCACAAACCCAAGCAGGTACTTATTGGATCTGGAGTTTTGAAAACTGTCACATTTTTTAAGAACCAATCCAGATTTATACCAGTTCCTGATTTCAAAAACAAGGGTATCAGAATTCTTTCTTCTCATGAGATAGAAGAGAAGAGAAGAGAAAAATCAAAGAATATTCCTGTGAACCATACTTTTGTTCCCTTTGCTTATAAACAATCAGATTTACTCCAGAGCAAAAGGGAAAATGGAAAGTCAATGACCAGCCTATCCCTACTTCTGCTGTAAATCAAAGGAAAAACACCTTTTGGTCAAAAGAATCTGTTCCAAGGAACAATGCTAATCTCAATAGAGCAAGTCAGGACAAAATGTCAGTTAAAACATCTGGCCTAAAGTTTTTCAATCTAAAAAGCCAAATAATCCACAGATGTTGAATTGAAACAGCAATATGCATCAATCAAATTCATGTTCCATCAACTGCAATTGCATTCGACTTCTGTTAAAGTTACAAAATCACCTGACTGATCCTCATTGTATTCTGAATCAGTTATTTGAAAGGAAAAATCCTAAGACTGCCCAGAATATGCAGAGAAAATCCTCTGGCACACCATCACAGAATGGAAAGCCAGCGGGTAAATCTGTTAACACCCCTAAGCCTAACAAGAAAGGACCCATTATGCAATGGGTACCTAAAAGGAACTAATCTGTCTTGCAGAAGCCTCATGTGCAGATCTGGTATTTAGATTCAGGATGTTCCAGGCACATGACAGGCAATAAGGAGCTGCTGACTTCATTCAAAGACAAAATGGGAAGTGCAGTAACCTTTGGAGGCGATGAACAGGGACATATTAGAGGTTATGGTGTTTTGAATAATGGTGGTGTTTCAGTATCAAAACTTGCTTATGTTGAAGGTTTAAATCATAATCTGCTTAGCATAAGTCAACTGTGTGATCATGGATTCGATGTCAATTTTAAGAAGAAATATTGTTCTTTGTTACTTTCCGAGTCTGGTCAAGAGCTTTTAAGAGCCGATAGAAAAGGCAATCTGTACAAAATGAATTTTAATCCAAATCAAAGCTCTACAATAGAAAAACTCTGTTTAGTCTCTTTGAAAAAGGAAGATTCCTGGCTCTGGCATAAAAGATTTGCTCATTTGAATTTTTCAAATCTTGACAAGCTCGTGAAACTCAACTTAGTGAAAGGTCTGCCTTCACTTAAATTTGACAAAGACCATCTCTGTTCTGCCTGTAAATTGGGTAAGCTGAAAAGAGCTTCACACAGAAAAAAGTGATCACAATTGCCCTAGACCTTTGCATATGCTTCATGTAGATCTCTGTGGTCCAATTTCTGTGCAAAGTCTGTCTGGTAAAAAGTATACTCTTGTTCTAATAGATGAATTTTCTAGATATACTTGGGTTGAGTTCATCAGAGTAAAATCTGATGTCCCAGAAATTCTGATAAGTTTGTTGAAAAGGATACAGGTTCTGTTAGGTCTTAAAATCCAGAAGTTGAGAAGTGATAATGGGACAGAATTCAAGAATGACAGAATAGATGCCTACCTATCAGAGGAAGGAATCTCCCAGAACTTCTCAACTGCCAGAACTCCCCAACAGAATGGTGTTGTGGAGAGAAAGAACAGAACTCTGGTAGAAGCCGCCAGAACTATGTTGGCTGGTTTTATTCTTCCTATCAACTTCTGGGCAGAGGCAGTCTCAACAGCCTGTTTTACCCAGAACAGAGTTGTCATAGTAAAGAGATTCAAAAAGACTGCTTATGAACTCATCAACAACCGAAGGCCGAAGGTGAAATACTTTCATGTTTTTGGCTGCAAATGCTACATCTTGAATGACAGAGATTAGCTGGGCAAATTTGACAAGAAGGCTGACGAGGGAATATTTATTGGTTACTCCTTAACCTCTAAAGCCTACAGGGTCTACAACAAAAGAACCAGAGTCATTCAAGAAAGCATAAATGTATCCGTTGATGAAAGATTATCAAGTTCCTCTGATTGCAAATCACAAGAGGGGATACAGACTGAAGAGAAGCCAAGCTCTTCCAAGACAATAGAAGAAGATATCAACTTGATATTCAATGATTTCTTTGATGATGATGATTCCTCTGTCGATATCACCAGAGGCAATCAAGCTCAGAACTCTGCTGAACAAAACCTAACAGGTACATCTCTTACTGGTCCCTCCAATTCTTCACCATCTACTTCTCTGTCTACAGGTCAAATTCAGAGAAATGAGGGACAAGAGTCAGATGTAAGAGAACCTGAACAATAGCCATCATCACCACATGTGACCCATATTAGAAGAAATTCATTGTATGAAAGCTCACCCTCTCAGAGCTCTGTTGGTACATCACAGAGCAATGAAGCCACTCTCTAAAGTTGTGTGCCACAGAGCCCTAGTGCCAATCCTCAGAGCTCTGATGCTGACATACGTCTTTTCCCATTATAAGTACAGACTTCATCTGTTGTTCACACTCTAATGACCAGATGGACAAAGGATCATCCCCATCATCAGATTATAGGTGCTGCTGAAGATGGTGTAAAGACAAGATTGACAACAATCAATGAGGCTTTCTTTGTGAATTTTCTAAGTATGATTGAGCCGAAGAAGATTTCTGAAGCCTTGGAAGACCCAAACTGGATTGAAGCCATGCAAGAGGAGCTTCTGGAGTTTGAACGAAATAAAGTTTGGTCCTTGGTTCCACTTCCAGAAAACAAAGCTGCTATTAGAACCAAGTGGGTGTTCAGAAATAAGAAAGATGAGGATGGTATTATCATCAGAAACAAAGCTCGGTTGGTTGCCAAGGGATACTTCCAAGAAGAAGGCATTGATTATGACAAAACCTTTGCAACTGTGGCTAGGCTAGAAGCAATCAGAATCTTCTTAGCCTATGTTGCCCATAAAGGTTTCAAGGTCTATCAAATGGAAGACTGCAAGAGGAAGTCTACGTCCAGCAACCACCAGGTTTTGAAAGTTCAGAGTTTCCAGACCACGTATACAAGCTAGACAAAGCTCTGTATGGCCTTAAACAAGCCCTCAGAGCCTGGTATTAAACTCTATCAAATTTTCTGTTGGTCAACCACTTCGAAAAAGGTATTGTCGATACAACCTTATTCATTAGGAGGTATAAGAATGACATTCTTCTGGTTCAGATATATGTTGATGACATTATCTTTGGGTCTACAAGGAAGGAATACTGTGACAGGTTTGAGGATTTGATGAAAAGTGAATTTAAAATGAGCATGACGGGAGAACTCTCTTTCTTCCTTGGTTTACAAGTTAAACAATCCATCAGAGGCACTTTTTAAAGTCAATCAAAATACGTCTCTGATATTTTGAAAAAGTATAAGCTCAATAATTCAAATCCTATGAAAACTCCTATTGCCACTGGAGTTAAACTTGACCGTGATCCTCACGGTCAATCTGTGGATGTCAAGAACTACAGAGGTATGACAGGGTCACTCTTGTATTTAACTGCTAGCAGACCTGATATAATGTTTGCAACATGTCTCTGTGCTAGATTTCAAGCAAATCCTAAGGAATCCCATTTGTCTGTTGTCAAACGCATCTTTAAATATCTCAAAGGGACTCAATTCTTGGGTCTCTGGTATCCTCTTAATTCTGGTTTCGAGCTTGTAGCATACACATATTCAGATCATGTAGGATGCAGGAATGACAGAAAGAGTACTTCTGGTAGTTGTCAATTGCTTGGAGATAAACTAGTCAGCTGGACATCCAAGAAACAGAACTGTGTATCAACCTCTACAGCGTTAGCAGAGTATGTTGCTGCTGCTAGTTGTTGTTCTCAAGTAATCTGGATGAAAACTCAGCTCAATGACTATGGCATGGAGTACAACAAAGTCCCAATTCTGTGTGACTCCAAGAGTGCAATAGCAATTACAGCTAATCCAGTTCAGCACTCAAAGACAAAACATATCCACATAAGGTACCATTTTATCAAGGATCATGTTGAAAAAGGGACGATTTAAATGTACTTTGTTTCAACCGACCTCCAACTTGATGATTTGATTACAAAAGCCCTTGATGAAAGGAGATTTAACTTCTTAATCAGCAAGATGGGTATGTTGAACATGTCCTCCTAACTTTGTTTAAAATTCACCAGAGCCTCTGACGTTCATACCAGAGCTCTGTCAAAATAGTTAGGTAGGATACTTCACCAGAGCCTCTGACATCCATCTCAGAGCTCTGCCAGCATACTTTTTCAGTATTTTCTTCTGTGAATTCCAAATCTGTATATTTGACTTCTTTTTTTGTAATTTTTTTTTTGCAAGAGCTGAAAAGATAAATCTGTTAATTAAGCTCATCATTTTAGGGGAGCTTAAATAAGCATGGTTTAAGGGGGAGTAAGTCAAAACAATTTCAAATCTAAATGACTTGGCTCGTTAAACATAAAGGAAAACCTTTTTGGGGAAGGGAAAACCTGTTCTGATGAAAATATTTTTGATATGTCAAGAACTTACCAGAACTCTGACATTTTACCAGAGCCTCTGATGAACTTCACCAGAACTCTGTGAAATCTCTGAGTCAGTTCTGCTTTGGTCCTTTGACTATTCTCACATCAGATACAGGATTTACAAATGATTTTAGGGTAAAGGTGAAACACTTTACGTTACTTGAAAGAATGAACATGGTCACTCAACAGAGGCAAAATTGTGCTGAGTTCCACCAGAGCTCTGCCAGTTTTCTGCCACGTTATCAGAAGTGCGGGTTATTTTTTAGCGTCAACCACATGTCACCCACATATCTCTAACCGTGACGGTTTGATAGCCCAAAAGTTATCAGAACCAAAATCCACGTGGCATTCTCTGATTGAAAGACCAACCGTTAGCTGTTTCCACGTTCTACTGTAGAGGTCGTTCCACTATCTGACACTCAAGTGCCTACAGTACCTGCAAGGGTTATCCAGCCAGATATTTCTAGTATAAATATCCATTTCTTTGACCCATTTCATTTCTTATGAGTTTTAAGTATTCAAACCTTCCCTCCTTCGTTCAAATATCCTTCGTGTTCTTCAAAACCTAAAAACCTGCAACAATGGCAGAACAAGAAAACTCTGCTGAATCAAGCTGAATAGTGCCCGTAGATCAAATAGTGATCCAACCCTACGAGTTTGTAGATAACAACTACAGATTCGACGCCAATCCAGCCAATTTTTTGCCCATTTACCATGTTTTTGTTGAGTTCTTCAGAAACTCAGAACTTTTCCAAGCCATTACCAAGCACGATGATACCCTTCCACAAATCTATGTCCAACAATGGTGGACAACTTGTCAGTTCATTCCAGAGAGGAAATGTATTTTTGGGAACGTTGATTCTGGAAGACAAGGAGGAGCAAGAACGATTCGCATTCGCGACAAGACCTTCAGGAGAATCTTTGGAATGCAAACAAAAGAACAGTTGGGGATCCCTGCTTTCGAAAAACCCCCCAAAACCCTTGTTCTTCTTGCATTTATTCAATTCTTAGGCTACAACAAAACCCTAACCAAGATTGGAGACTTCAAAAGAGGTAATCTACCTCCAATATGGAACTTCATGTTCTCAATCCTCAACAGAACCCTCACCTACAAAAGTGGTACCCAAGACCAAGCTAGCACTGAAATTCTTCAAATTATGTACTGCTTATACTTCAAAAGGCATTTCGACTATGCCAAAATCCTCTACAAAGAGCTTCTGACCGCTGTGAATACAAAGACTTCAACTCTGGCGAGAGGAGTAGTGGGAGAGCACAGGAATCTGAAGCACATCAGATATCCAAGATTCATCAGTCTGGTGATCAGAGAGGCATTTCCAGTACTGCAACTTGTTCAACAGGGCAACCCAACTCCTGGATGAGTAATGTCAAGATTCAATCCGACAACCACAGGTACGTATCCTAACACAAGAAGAATCCCACAAACTCTGCTCTCTATGATAAGCCCAACCCACATTTCTTTACAAAACTATAGACATACTGCTCAACCTCAAGAACCTGAGGTGAGATCCCCAACATACATAGGTCCTGAGTGTAATACCCCGGGTAAGTTCGTTAGTTAAAAAAATCCGTTTTCGTTAAATAAAGTTAACTTTAATATTGAAAGGTTAGGGTAAGTATAGAGTATTTTGTAAGTTAGAGGTGTTTTGGTTATTAGTGATTAGTGTAAGGACCAAAATGGTAATTATGTTTGATATTATCTCTTTTAGGTATCTAGATATTCATTCAGCAGAATTCAGTGTGTATGTGTGTGTTTTGAGAGCAAAAAGGAGAAAAGAAGAGAAAGCTAGGTTAAGGCATCAATTGGTGTATTTAGAAGTGATTCAAGGTATGTTTCCTTTACATTTTATGGTTATAATTGCTAGTAGATAGTTTCTATCGGAGTAGAATCGCTGATTTCATGCCTGAGGTTAATTCAGTCGATTTTTGGGTGAAATTTAGGTAAACCGACAGTGGTTTCCGGATAGATTGAATGTGTCTGGGTAGTTTCGTTGGTAGTGTCCGGTAGTTTTGATTGCTGGTGTCCGGACGATTCATCTACCCGGTAAGTACCCCTTTTCTTTAAGTTTTCAGATCATATAAGATACCGGATGGTATCCGGGTTACTTTGGTTTCCGGGTGTCGTCCGGATTGTTTATGCCGTCCGGAAAGGTTATGCTGTCCGGAAAGATCTGTTGTCCGGATTGTTTTGTGTTGTCCGGATAGTTTAGCTGTTTGGTTATTTTTGAGTGTTTGAGTTATCTAGAGTCCTTAGCCTGCTAATAAGTCTTATACATGAGTTGGTAAGAAGATATTTGTATGTAAATGGTTTCAGATTCTGAGAATTTTGGGTAAAGTATCAGATAGATCGGAGAAAGGCTTGGAAGCGTATTTTTAAGCAATCAAGGTGAGTTTTACTTTAAAACGTTTTTAAACTGGAATACATACATGTGTGGATTGGGAATGTGATAGATGGTGTGATTATGTGTTTACGTTTGAGATGGATATGTGGTTGGAATGTGATGACGTTTTTATAAATGAAAATATAATATATTGAGATATTGTATTTACCTAAGCATTATACTATACAAGAATACAACTGGCCGGGCTTAGGACCGGTGTGTTGGCTGTAATATTCGTACAGTGTTGTTGGCTGTAATTGTCGTACAGTGAAGTTAGTTTATTAGTTGGCTTGCTACCAACTAATTTGGCCAGGTGAAGGATGTGAAGGATGAGTGGTACACGATACACGAGTCTTATTTGGTATTTAGTTATGTGTGATATATGTGTGTTTATATAAAGGATTTTATATAAATTGGTTTTATAACGATTTCGAAATAACAGGGATTATCTCACTAGACCGTTTGGTCTAACCCTCATTTTGTTTTCAAAAATATGTATTCCAGGTCGATGATCTTTTCTTAGCAAAGGGAAGGATAAAGTGTAGGACGCGGTTGATAGCTGACGAAGATTAGGAAAGGCTTATGTTTTGTATTTTATAGTTTTGAGACTATGGGACCGTATGTGAATTATTATGTATCTTTTGTTATGAATGTAACGATGTTATGCAATATATGTTATTTGTTGTATGTTTGGGAAACCGGGTCGTTACACTGAGCCTTCACTAGAGTCTGTTAGTGTTGTGAGAGAAGAGGAAGAAGTTGTGAGACTAGAGGTAAGAGTACCCATAGTGGGGTCTTCCTCTGCCAATATTGAGGAAGAGGAAGTAGTAAACAGAGCATCCCCTTTGGAGGTTGTCCAAGAGGAAGAAAGGGAAACTGCAGAGGATGTGGCAGATAGTTCTTCCTCCTCTGGCAGTAGTGAGGAAGAGGAAACTGAGGGAGAGACATCTGCGTCTTCTGAATCCCTAGGAGCCGAGGGAAATGCGAGCATAGAAAAAGATGTTCCTAAGAACACACATGAGCGTTTCCCTAGCCCATCTCCCAATGCTACCACACAACCTATCCTTGGTGATCAAGACCAAATGGATATTGAAATAGAGGTGCACACCTCGAACCCAAACCAGCCTGGCCCATCAGAGGCAACTCTTCATGCCTCTGGTATGCACGAAACCGGGGAATCCATTTTTGGTAATGATGTCCAATTGCCCCAGGACATTAATAGGACAGAACCACACGCTGAAGCCTCTATGGCTTGCATAGATTTGACATAACCTAGTCCTGAGATCTTTAGAATCTCACATAGGCAATGTCCAACTCAGGGACATTGGTTTGACTTAGTATCACAAGGGAAGACCTGTCTTGATCCTAGTTCTTCTCAACACATCAGATTTCCTTCTCCAGAACCTGAGCTGGAAGAGGAAACTCTGATCAGAACACCCAGAGATGTATCCCCTGAAAAGGAACATCAAGAACAGGGTGGAAGTCCTCCAAGAGCCAACATCCAAACAACTCTTGAAGGAGGCGTCTCTGAGCTCGAGACTGACTTGGATCCATGTGTTGGAAACAAAGTTACCCCCACTGATAATGTCACAAGTGCAGAGCTCAAAAGCTTCTATGACAGTATTAGTAACTCCTTAAATGAGTATAAACTTATCAATGAGGCCAAAGAGGAACTGATCCGCAAGGAGAATGCTTCTCTCAAAGAAAAGCTGCAAGAGGTCACTAGAAAACATGCAGAGACTTCCCAGAAATTTGCTGATTGGGAAAGGACCAGAGCAGAGGAGACAGAGAAGATGACTAAAGAGATAACAGAGCTGAAAAAGACCTTGACAGAGAACCACAAGGAACAAATGAACAGAACTCTGCCTATCCCCTCTGTCATTCTGTCAGAGAGCAACATCAAAGCTCTGACAGAGATGATCAATTCTTTTGTCAAGGATCCTATCAAAGAGGCCACTACATCTTCTGCCACTCCACTTAATGCATTCGGTCCAAGCCCCAACGAACTTCCAATGACTGTTGGCCAGATGGGAGAATACCGAAGAGACGTCATGAGCAAAATGATGAGTATAGCTTCCAAGTTCGTCATGAAATCTCAAGCGACAGAAAGACATGTTCACATATCTCTTGACTCTCACAAATTCAACTTTGAGAGTCAAGTAGATGAGATCAGGGTTGCTGCAACAGAGGTTGAAGAGGTTTTGAAAAAGGCAGTCGTTATCTTCACAGATACCATCTTACAGACTGCTTCGCTTAAAAGACCTGCAGAAGGAACCCCAGAAGGAGAACCTTCAAAGAAGAAGGGTAAGTTTGTTGCCCCGGACTCTCCCAAACAAACTGTGGCAACTTCTGATGATGATGCTGATGATGATGACATTCAGAAATATGCCCCAGGGCCTTCAGGTAATCAAACAGGAGAGTCCTTAGAGCAACAAAAGGGGAAGACAGAGGAGAAGGAGACAGAGAAAGAAATAGAAAAAGGGAAAGAGAAAGAGACAGAGGAAACTCCAACAGAGACTGGGATGATAGAGTTCGACTACATCTACAAAAACTTAACATTCAGAGCACCAGAAGAGGCATCGACATCTCAACCACCAGAGATTATCATCCTAGACACTCCTCCCCAATCCCCTAGGACTGAACCAGAGAGAACAGAACCATTCTCTGCTGAAGAACAAACAAACCAAAGCCAATCCCAAGTCCACCAAACCCAAACTGCAGAAGAGCCTGAAAACCTAGCTGACATCCTAATGGCTGAAACTCATGATGATCAAAACCAACCCCAAAACCAACCAGAGCAGAACCCAGAATCTGCACCCCGACACTCAGAAAACCCCTCACTGGAAGAAGTGTTTGCATATCTCTACGCCGACAGAGATATAATCCCAATAAATGTTGTACCCAACAATCCATACCTAAACCCCATCAGAGTAAACACACTTTCAGACGCTAGGCGAAGGTTCATTGCTACAAAGTCTCAACTGAACAAAGCCATAAACTCGTCTTTTGGGATCGGCAGAATTCTGAAGATAGAACAAAGAAAATTTTCCCATGATAGAGTTATGTACCATCTGTACACAGTGGAATCATCAGAAGACAAGAAGATAGAGACCTTCAACGATAATGATCTTGTGCTTCTAAACCCATATGATTTAATAACTCTTCATGTCTATGGCGTGAACTTCCACGACAGATACAGACCCGTAAGGACAACTTTTCCAGAGGTTCAGTACGCCATGCAATAGCACATCAACCTCAGAATGCAAGTTGACTTTTAGCTAGGCATAGAGTTCGAAGTAGAGAGACTGGCGATTGCACCTCCAAATGAAAATATTGAGGGTTATGGCCATTACAGAACTAGAACTGTGGTTGGAAATCCTCCAATCTTTATCTGTCGAAAGAAAGGCATCAAGAAGGCCATCAGATCTCCTGAAACCCACAAGTACTCAAGTGAATCGCTGTAGTACCTCAGAAACATCATCCTGAACCTTCCAAGGGAAAAGTGTCCAGAAGAAGCAATGAGGCTTTACATGAACCTAATACACCTCATGTTAGAATTCAGAGAGCTGATCAGAAGATTCGACAGAATTCTAAGAGGAGAGTTCAATGCTTAGTATACTAGTTCTTTGTGCTGTATTGTAATCTTTTAAAGAATAGTATCAAGTTTCACAGAGGATGACTTTCTCCTCTTTGTCTTTTGTTTACATATCTGTAATTTGCTTTATTTGTATTTTCAATACTTAGGGGGAGATTGTTAGTCCCAAGTATACAAGATGTAAAAGTATTGAAAATATTACAAGTCAGAAGACCACCAGAGATCTGACAGAAGACTTAGAAGAAAATCAACCGGAAGATCATCAGAGCTTGACAGAGCTCTGGCAGAAAACTTCTTCTGTTCCACCAGAAGAACTGTTCACACCAAAAGACCATCAGAGCTCTGGCGTAAGAGCTCTGGTAAATGAAGACCTCTGTGAAGCTTAAGTCTCGTAGAAATCTCTAAGTGTCAGACACGTGTCCGTACTTTCCACGTAAGCCCTAAAAGGACGGAGACACACTTTCCACGTGTCACCCCAGGGTTAGATAGTACACTGTCTTTCACTTTATCAGGCTATAAATAGAAGGGTAGTGGAACGCACATTTGTAAGCTTTTGAAAGGATTATTTGCCACAATTGTGAGAGCACACACTGCAACATTCCTTTCCACTATCACTGTACGATTTGTCACCTGAGAGATTTCAGAATACACACACAAGAAAATGTTCTTGGTGTTATCCATATTTATCAATATACGAGCAACTTATTTATTGATCTTGTTATCATTTACTGTTCATTATTGATAATCTCACTATTACATACTCGTATACACAATCACTCATATTTAATAGGCTTTATATTATGCTTCCGCTATCTGTTTTATGTTCTTTATATGAGACAACTTGAATCTGGGAACCTACACCTGTTACCCTTCCTGTCCTCAATCTGTTCCACATTGAGCCGATTTATGCCAAGGTACGCATCGACAATTGTTCATCCGACTATATTCTAACATCGTGTATTTCAGGTATACTTATGGCGGATCAACAACAACCACCGCAAGAGAACATTCCTCCACAAGAGGAATTTATCAACGAGGAAGCGGACAATTCCTTGGTACCGACAGACCATGGCATAGAAATCGAGGCGAACAACCACTACTTAGACACTGCTGAGTTCCGACCACAACATCGTGTGGTCGTGGACATTCTAATGGGGCACCCGCTTCACGAGGCACTCACTGCCACGTCCGACGTCCCAGTTCTATATGTATATCAAGTCTGGCTGTCAGCTCAAGTCGTCACAGCTGCAAACTCTCAGACTATCACGACGCGAATCGCCAATCACCCTTTCACGCTCACACCAGATTCGTTCCGACGACTTCTATCGCTGCCTGAAGTCACTGTCGGCGGACATTAAGCTTACGACCCCGCGGTCAACGACACCACCCTCTGTGCCGAGATCCAAGCTCTCAGCTACAACCACGCCCTCGACCGCCCATCCGGATTCAACCAAAAGTACCTGGAGCCCATCTGGTACACGCTGTTCACAATTCTGAACAGGTGTCTATCATACGGATGGAAGGGAATAGATCAATGCACCGGCGACTTTCTAAGATTATCCCACGCTGTCTGCTACAACCGCCACATCGACTACGCGATGGTGATCTGGCACGAATTAGTTCAAGCCATCAGGCAGGTCGGTGGGACAAAGCAGAAAAAGTTCCTACCATACCCACGGATCCTCTCGCTGGCTGTTCGCCAACACATGGACGCAAATCCAGGGATACCGCGATGCATTAACCATCCGGTATGTCCTCCTTTTCACTTAAGATGTTTGGTGATTCGAAACCCGTCCAACGCCCAACCAATGCCCTTACCTGAAGCCTTACTGGCACATGTGGACCCCAATGCACTGAGTGTGTTAGAATATAGACGAGAGTTAGGTGCTCTTGTGGTCCAGCCAGAGCCGGAGGGACCTCCCCAGGGAGTTAGACCTGAGAGGCATGAGGGTCCGAGGACTCGAGGAGGTAGAGTCCGAGTAGCTGGGGCTCCCGGACAGGGTGTGTTGAGAGTACATGGGAGGGGAACAGGCGCGGGTGGTGCATTGGATACGCATGCCAGTACTACCCATTCCAGCCAAGCTGGAACTAGCCAACAACCCCTCATCCAACCCACCAGAATCACGACCGAAGCCGGACCGTCGACTAGATTACACGAGGTCCCGGTTGTCACTGCCCCTATCCTCGAAGAGGACCCCAACACTGACACAACAGAGTCGATCTCACCATTCACCCATGTCAAAACTGTCGAATCCGACAACACTGACACCGATATGGATCAAACCATCCGTGAAGCACTCATACCACCCCGTATCGGACGTCTACCTCAATTGACTAAAGGATCTCCTACTGACTCACCCACACCCTCCACCATCCCAACATCCGAGCCTATTATGGGAGACATAAGGAGAGAGGAGGGAGTTTTAGTTGAAAATCTTGAGCAGGTGAGTCAGAGAGAATGGAGATCAAAACAGAATCAAGAGAGAACGAGCATAAGAACTAGAGAGGCTCGTGAGCGAACCCACACCAGCGTCAGCCAGGTAGCCACATCTGCTATCTTGTCTCATCCATTGGGACAAGGTATTGAAGAAGTCGTCGTGGACCTAGCAGCGCAATTGCACAACCTCCCTAGCCACTCATCCATCTCTTAACAGATGGGTGTTTCATTTTCACACGGGGACTTAGCACAACATCTACCGATCTCTCACTTGGAGAGTATTGGTATTGAAACAAGAGACCAGCCTCCCCCGGTCTCGACTTCTTTTGATGTACGTTCGAGTCTAGATCCACTTGATATTATACATTCTTCGGCTAGGTCACAGGACGAGACTCCACAAATCGGTGCTCTTAGTGACCCGATCGGAACTTCCGTAGTGTCTCTGCCTTTGAGCAGAACATGAGGATCAGAAGGAAATCCTACCATGGCCACCCAGTTGCCATCCGTGAACGTAGGTGGTACTACCTCTACAGTAGATACCTCAACGGGTAATCTAAGTGATCCCAGAGTTAAGTTACCCGACGTCTTGTCAAGGGAATATCTGGATGGCACCCTAAAAGCTGTCCGCGAGGCAATGGAGCAGCAGTTCACCAACGAGCTCGACAAAATCAAGATCTTGATCAAAGGAAAGGAGAAGATCATCGAAACCAAAACCGCTCCAACACCTCCACCGGCTCCCGTTCAGCCATCTTACTCGGTGGATACACTCAAGACGATGCTTCTCGCTCAACTGCTCCAACACACTGACACCGACACATCTATAGAAGCAGACCTGGTATCAGTTCTATGCTCCCAGGTATCTGCTCCAACCTCATCCATGAATAGCCGATTGGATCATCTTGATTCGACTCTTAAGGATGTTCAGAAAGCCTTGAACACTCTGTCCGAAAGAGTTACATCAACTCGAAGACACATGCAAGAGTCAGGCCGGCGGACTCAAGAGATGGCACGATGACCATGACGATCCTGATCACCGTGAGGGGGAGAACAAGAGACAAAGACTGTCTGAGTCCGAGCCAATCCTCACTGAAACAACAACAACGGTTCAACTGGAACCATCAACTGTAGCAACCGCAACCGAAGACCAACCTGAAGCCCAGTTGAGCTTAGCTGAGATGGAGATAGACATGGATATCTCAGACGAAGATCCGACGGTTGAAAAGCCCGAGGGAGACTCACAGGCGCTGATCGTATGCACTGCACCGGAAGGGGATGCTCTTAATCTGATTAATCCCGAATTAGAGATTGACCCGGAGACTGAAGAAGCATGGTATCAAAAAGCCACCAGTGCGATGAACTCCAAGGTAAGTCTTGTATTTCCCACCAATGTCGACGACGATATCGACTACGATCAGTTTCTGCTGCAAAATTTCTACAGTACACCAGTCTACACTACTCAGGCCCCCGAGACTTCTACTGTTATACCTTCAACATCTCCTCTACAACCGACAACTTCTGATCAACCTCCTCCACCACCGCAACAAATCCGATGGGAGAAGATCATGATCCTTATTCTTCATCTGGAGGCATCTCTGAAGAAGCTCTATGTTCACAGGTTACGTCCGATCGAGCCGACATTCTGCCTTGGGATTTCCATGTTTGACAAGGAATACCAAAGCCAGTACGTAAAGGTAATGAAGCGGTGTCTTCCAGTTAGCCAAGTCCGAACAAAGCACAAAATCACTGAAGTGCTCAACATCCAAATCGGCCGAATTCTTATAGTCATGTTTCTAGTTTTCATCGTTCGACGCGAAGACGGAAATGAATGGAGATTTTCTGAAGCTGACTTTAAGAACCTCAAACTGTTTGACTTCCATGCTATACTGAAAGACCTCCGAACCAGAACTATCCGACCACTTCATGTTACCAAAGCGCTCGACGCTGTCCGTCGATTCCTGCTCCACAAAGTAATGATTTCTTACATCACAGACTTCCAAATGGGAATCGAGCACAGAACCAAGAAGATAACCCTGTTGAAACCGAACCTGAAAG
This sequence comes from Saussurea involucrata, assembly GCA_033807775.1. Taxonomy (NCBI): domain Eukaryota; kingdom Viridiplantae; phylum Streptophyta; class Magnoliopsida; order Asterales; family Asteraceae; genus Saussurea; species Saussurea involucrata. The sequence goes on from CM066323.1 coordinate 27,044,361, forward strand.
CACCTGAGCTGAAGATGTATCCCGAGAACTCACTGCTCCTAGAACCAGAGTTTGGGATCGTATACCTCAACGAACAGAAAGAAAAGAGGTTTCTCCGCTTCAGCCAGGTCGACAGATTCTGCGATGGCACACTCCTGAAAGTCAGAGATGCTCTTCGAAACATCATCACCAAAGAATCCAAAAATCAAAAATCGTCGTTTGTCTCCGGTTCACATGAGATAAACGCTCGAGAAGCTTTAGAATTGATTGAAGACCGCATTAACTACCGCCGAGCCATCCGAAGTTTTGAGATCTACTTTGCGCTCCAAAAGAGATACGTCGAGAACTGGCGTGAACTCGGACTTCAATTCAAAGGGGGAGATTGTTAGGGATAAAATCAGGTTGAATAGAAGTTCAAGGGTTTATTTTGTAAAAGGTGTAATTTGGGCTTAAATGTGTAAATGGGCCATGGGCCTTATTGATTTAGGCCTAGATATAAATAGCCTTTATTGTTTAGAATTTAGGCTAGTCGTTCATAATCGTTTGAGTCGTCTTATTCACTCATATTGTAATTCTCTCAAGTTAATCAAAGTGAATTGGATGACCAGTTGAAATCATATCGATTGCTTCTACTTATTGATTTCTACTGTTTATATGCACTAATCTGGAACTCACACACCCACTTCGTTTTTCTCTCCCAAGAACCAAAACCCTCATCCCTATTGTCGATTTTGAGCCTCTAACACCCCAAGAATCAAGATTTCAAGTGACCCTTCTCCATCTATCATGGTTTTGGAAGCTAAAGCTAGAACCCTTTCATTTTATCTCCCTCATCAAAGTTTTCTAGGGTTACACCCAACCCTTTCCTTCCTTTTGAAGAAATGAAGATTGAGGTTCATTTTGGTAACCCTAGAGGTGCTGGGTTGGTGGATTCAAGTTGTGGTTGAGGTAATATTCTCTTTCTTCATTGATGAAAATTAGGGTTTTGGTATAAGTTGAGATATTAATGTAAATGTTTGAGGAACGATTATAAATGGTTAAATATGGATATTGATGGTTGAAAACTTGTGGATCTAGGTTTTTGGAAGATTTGGCTTGAGGATTCAAATTTTCTTCAAAGGAGCTCATATTGGGGAAAAAAATATATAGATTTAGCCTAAATCTAGCAAGGCGAGTTCAAGTTGATTTGTTAAAACGTTGTACATGCCAAAATGTTTATTTTAAAGTGATTATGTGTTTTACATAAAATTATCAATTGTTGAGTTATTTAGTGGGTTTTGATTAATAAAAGTGTTTAGCTTTACAAATCTTGTAAAACACCCACATTTGGGATTTTTGGGTAATTGATAAATAAATCACGAATGAAAGTGATTTGTTAGTTTATTGCATAAGTGGAGGTTGTTTGGTCAAAATACAATTTTAGTGTTTGTTGAGATTATGCAATATTTACGATATGTTACGTTTTGAAAATGCGAACGTGTGAGTTGTGGATTTTGGTCAATCTCGACCTTATGAACATTTTGAGAATTGTAAACCTTTTGATTTTGGGCCGAAAGCCACTTAAAAGTCAAGAGACAAATATTTTGGGTAACAATGTATTTTGGTTTATGTAACCGTGTTGGCAACGTGTATTTAGTCAAACGTATAATTTGCCTTTAAAGGCTTGTTTTATACTCAAATGGTCTTTGGGGTGTTTGGCGGTTTTAGTAGCTTGAGATGGAGCTTTGGATGTGTTGTGCACTTATTTGCGCTTTATTTGAGAATGTGCCATTTTGAGTGTTTTGTCTCATATGTGAAGACCATTTGACAGTTATGCATTCTTGGTAGTTTTGGGTTTTATAAGCCATTGCGAATTATATACATTATCGGGTTATGAAGTATTGAGTATATGTATAAATGGTTTGACTTCATTTGGAAGGAGGCAATGAAGGGGTTTTGAGTTAGTCATGTCTTGGAGCATGTATTTTGCATAATGTGGGTTAGATACACTTCATTTGCATATGTTGTCTTTTAACAAAATGGTCATTTGATCTTTTGCGCTTATGGTTCGGTTTTTGGACTCTATTGGGTCTTGAGGACATTTGTCCGATTTTGATAGCTCGATGTAGAGATTGGGTTATGATTTGCATGTATTGCATCTTATTTGGGAATTACATGATTTGAATGTGTTGTTATTCTCTTGGGAGTCATGTATAGATTTCTAAATTAAATAAGCTTGTTTTGGATGGTGAGATTTCAAGGTAAATATCCGGTTTGGGTTGAACTTGGTGGTTTTAGGCTAAAGATCCGGTTTAGGTTGATGCCTCAATAGACTAAAGATCCGGTTTGGGTTGATGTCTCACTAGGCTAAAGATCTGGTTTGTGTTGATGCCTCACTTGACTAAAGATCCAGTTTGGATTAATGTCACAATAGACTAATGATCCGGTTTGGGTTGATGTCTCTTTAGAATAGAGACTCGGTTTGAGTTGATGTCTCCATGGACTAAAGATCCGGTTTGGGTTGATGTTCCAAGATCGACTAAAGACCTAGATGAGGTTGATGTCATATGTTTTCCATCCATGAAACATGATTATAGTTTATAATTGTGATTTAACTTGTGTATTCGCCACATTCGATGAAATCGGGTCTCCCCCGTCACCGAAAGGTGATGTTTCGGGTATTTTTTTATCCATGTTGTCGATGACGTATTATATTTTTATGGATTGTTTTCCATGATTTATGGGTGATATATTATGCCTCATCCTTGTTTAGATGTTTCGATTATTGGAGTTTTCTTCGCGATGATATTATTTGGAAATTAATATTTATTCACATCTTGAGTGAGTTTTGGAATTGAGTCCTTTGTTGAGATATGATTTTCATTCGAGCTTTCGTCACGGAATTTGTGTGCGTTTAGAAAATGGGTTGTTGGTATATTTAATACAAATCCATGTTTGGAAATCATCATTTATGTTGCATCCTTTTGTCTAACGAGTTATTTAATCATGATGTAAACTCTTGAACTCACTAGGCATTAGACTAACCTTTTTATTTGTCGGCATGTGCAACAGGTTCCGGTTGGGGAATAGTTCTAGTGAGACTATGAAGAGTGGAGTGATAGATGTGTGTTCGATAAGTAAGTGGCTTGGTGAAGTCTTCCGCGGTTTTGGGAATAACAACTTTGTTTTGGGTTGAGTAACACCCGACCTTTGTAGTCTTGGTGTATGACTTAGATTATGGATACTGTTGAAGTTGTGGCGTTTTAAATTTTGATGTGATTTATTGGATGGTTCGTAGTAAGAATTTTATCTTCATTTGTCTATTTTAATCGAAGTTTTATTTAGTTGTTCTTCCAATTTTGAGGGTGTTACAGCATGTCTTCTAGATAACGCGTCGGCCACCACATTAGTTTTACCTTTCTTATACTTTGATGAAGAATTGAAAGATTGAAGGAGTTCAACCCACTTGGCATGATGTGGATTAAGTTTTTGTTGACCATGTATGTACTTTAATGCTTCATGATCCGAATGCAAAATAAATTGACTAGGTCATAAATAGTGACTGTAATGATCTAATGCTCTTACAACTGCATAAAATTCCCTGTCATAAGTAAAATAGTTCCATTCAATTTCACAGAAATAAGCCTTAGGATGTTTCTATTGGACTAAATTAACCTAGTCCTAACTCCGCTAGCATTCGTTTCTACTTCAAACAAGCATGAAAATCTGGTAATTTAAGAATAGGTCCTTCACACAAGAGTTTTTTTTACTAAGTCAAACAATTTTTGTGCTTATTGTCCACTTAAACTTTCCATTTCCTTTCTTGAGACATTCAGCCAAAGGTCCAACCACACTTGAAATATTCTTCACAAATCTTATATAAAAAGAAGCCAAACCATGAAAAGATCTAACCTATATTATGCTTTTAGGAATCAACCAAGACTTGTTTGCTGCAACCTTGGATGGATCAACTGAAACACCCTCTTTTGACATAATTGATTGTGTTTTTTACACACCTACAGATATGTGATAACTAGACCTCAAAGCAAGTATACAATAGGATCCAATATCGTCTTTCATGTAATAAAATGGTGAGAACCAAGTTTCGTATTCCACATGGATAAGTAGATATCTTGAGTTGCAAGATCTCGACATGAAAGATTAACTTTAGATGGCGAATTTGAAGAATTTTTTTTTGTTGGGTTGGTTGGTTGGTTTAAAACAACTTGAAGATTTTCTACAGAAACTTGTTGTAGGGATGTTACGATATCTGCAACAATATGTTGTTTCTATACAGGTTTAAAGTAGGTGTTAATGACAATCTTGGCACTTTGTTGCATCTTTTCACTATTTTGAAGTGAAAAGGGGTTGCTCAAATGCTCAGGTGTTTCTTTGGAACTCTCTATCTCTTGACTCTTTTCCAAAGTATTAGCCTCACCCTCACCCTCACCCTTACCAATACACCTAGATTTTTCAATATCACTTGGTATAGGGATTTGTCTTTGTCTTTTTCAATATCACTTGGTATAGGGACTTGTTTCCTTGTATGTTCTGTAAGAAATCATTCATCAAAGTTTCAAGAGATTCGAAGCTTTCAACTTGTTCTAAAGGGGACGTAGATGGTAAAAGTGAGTTGTTAAAATCATCCATTTGAAAATTCCCAGAAAAACCAACGTGTTCCTCCCAAGATTGGTCAAAAGTAAGTTGAGTAAGTGTTACTCCAATCTTGATAGGGAGGTATTGATGATGTGAAAGTGCCATGATCTTGACCATTTAAAAACAAATTATGATAATCCTCCCATGATTTAGTGTAACCATTGATGTGTGATATATCCAAATTAATATCTCCCATGAATAACGAGATTCGGGGTTTGAAGGGCAATAGTATGAGAAATGATTTCCGCCACAGTAGTCACAGAAAACAGTTTCATACTGTCCAAACGAATGTCCCATTGAATCCATATTCACAGAAAGATATACTCAAAATTTTATTATTTGTGCACACATGGAGAAGTATGACAAGCAACAAAGATGCTAGAAATATTAGCTTCTCAAGACTCAATCTCTAAACAACTATAGATTTATGCCTATCCCCGGCAAGACGCCAAAAACTTGATAGTGCTTTTAACACACCTACAAACATGTGATAATTAGACCTCAAAGCAAGTATACAATGGGGTCCAATATCGTATTTCAAGTAATAAAATGGTAAGAACCAAGTATCATATTCCATAGGGATATGTATCTTAAGCTGCAAGATCTCGAGATGAAAGACTAACTTCAGATGGCGAATTCGAATAAATCTTTTTGTTGGGTTGGTTGGTTGTCACTACAAGAAAAATCATATGCAAAAATAAGCAAATGGTGTAAAGTTTCGTTAAGATAAAAATAAGTAATCCGATAAAAAGATATTATAGCGATATACGCTATCTCAGATTTAATATTTAAGTAACTTCTGAAAAGCTAACACATTTTCATACAAATAATTAGTTGTTAATTAAATGTGATCTTCAATGAATTATTTTTATAATCTGATTTAATTAATAACGACAAGACTATATTAATACACATTTTTACACCGGTTTAAATCTTAACTACGTTTTACACCCCAAGCTAAGGTTGTCATCTTATCATTGCTCGGTTTCTTTTTGCAAAAGATGTAAAGACTGTTGGAACTTAGTTGAGATGTAAGAAAACTTGTCCCACATAGGAGCCAAGGCAAAGTTTAGACCACTTAATAAACTCCAACCATTGAGCATTAAATGAATCATTTAATCGCTTAGGCCTTGGAGTGGGGTGTTCTTGGTGGGCTCTCTTTGACATAAATATATATATTAAATGTCAAAGATGGGGCCTTGGGCCTTGGGGTCGAGATTCAACGATTGAAGAATGAGTGTGGTTGTGCATGCATGTTTCGGTCGCTAGATTCAAGTGTAAACTTGAATACGATTGTTTTATCCTCTAGACGGACGCTATACCGGCGAAATTTCTGCCTTAGGAAACTGCGTAACGTGCAGGCCTCAATCGATTTCATTATATTCAAAGAATCTTCATATCAAGTAAGGTTTAATCATTGTTTTCATTTGATTGTTTGTAATTTCATGTAAAAACAAAGATTTTATACAAGAAATTCTCTTCTTTCCTTCAATTTTTGTCCGTTTATATACATAATACATATATGTAACGATTAAATAACAAGACTTGAATTACTTAACGAATGTAGTAATATTGAAGAAATCGGTTGATACAAAAGCTTCAAAGAGGCCGAAGGCTTCAAACCAAGAACCGAAAAACTAGCAAAAAGAGAGGATTTCAACAAACCATCCACCAAAGTGTGGTGGAAATGGTAAGTGAAGTTGTGTCTTAAATCCTAAGCTAAGAGCATCTCCAATGGTATTTGAAGAAAGCTTGAATAGGACTTGAAGAAGACTTGAAGATGAGTTGACCATTGGAGAAGATAACTTGAAAATGACTTTTTTCATCAACCACTTAAGGATCCTCAAGTGTTTGAAGAAATGGTTGTGAGAGGCAAAGAGAGAGAAAATGTATAATATGGTAGGACCAAGACTTTTTTTCTATTTTTATTTTGTTCAAATCATTCACATAGGTTGATCATTGTGGATGCCCTAAGCATCCTATTTATAGTAATAAAAATGAGGTTTCATATGCTTTATTATAAGTGAAAAGTTTGAAAAAACCCCGATGGACTTTCTTATTTTGAATGAACTAGGACAAATTTGTTAAACAAATATATTATTGGACATTTTAAAACCTACTACTTACATATTTATCAACTAAAATAATAACCGGTAACCTGCCATGCAGGTAAAAAGAGTGAACTACATTTTATTCTTTAGAAAGATTCACACCATCCACCTGCACCATGAACAACCACAAGGAGATCATATTCATAGACATAGATACACAGAAAAATTTAAAAATTAGATTCATAGATCACACACAATCAAATCAGATTCATAGACAAAATAACATCAACTACTAAATCAAATTCATACATAACAACCTAAATCTAAATCAGTATACAAACAGTAAAACTCTAAATCACAACCTAATCTAAATAAAAATAACAAAACCCTAAAACCAAAACTCTATCTCAAGAACATCCCCATCTTCACCCATAGATCTGCATCTTCGATAATCATTTGGATCTCTGTCTCTCTCCCGATTTTCAAAAATAATGTGCAGATTCGAAAACCATCAGGATCGACCTACCTCTCTATATCTTCTAAAACATCTGGATCCGAAACCATCTTCATGTTAAAACCCACTAGATTCGCATCGTTTCTCTGCTGGAAATGAAGACACCCAAATCAGAACCTACCAATCGAAAAATCAAATACAATTATACAAACCTAAATCTGCAAAAATGGAGAAAATGTAGAAAAAAACCTAACTTCAACCTGCAAAAAAGGAGGAGAAAAGTCTCAAAAGATAACCCATTTGTTTGCTTCCATGGAGATAGAGATAAGTGTCAAGAGGAGATGATTGGGGGCGGCGGTTTTTGAGTTTTGAAGCAAGGATATCACGAGGTTTGCAGATTTGGTTCTTGATGAATGAAATTATTTATATAATAAAATAATATTTTTCAATATATTTAAAATAAAAATAAGAAAAAGAAGACGAATGGTAAAAAAGACAAAATTACCCTTTAGTTAACTAGCTTTATAGGTCAAAAGGATATATAGTAGGTTTTAAAAAGTCTAGGGATTTATTGGTTTAAAAAAATTGTTCAATGACTTAATCACTCAAAATTAAAAAGTCCATTGGGTTTTCTTAAATTTTTCCCTAATTATACTAAGAATTAAAAGCCTTAACAATTGTTACCAAAAAGCCTAATAAACCAAGCCCCAAATATTGTTTAACAAAGCCCAAAGCATTCGCCTAAAATTCTGTCTTTAAAGCCCATCCAAAAAGCCGAAAAGTTGTTGGCTCATTTTCTAGCCCATAATCCTTCAACATCCTCCGACTTCCTCCGAGTATTTTGCAGTATTGTAAAGGAAGTTGCATGAGTTCCAAGATTTTGCAATTTTAAGTCAGAAAGCTTCATCAATGTTCTAAACATTACTCAAAACTCTAATGACCAATAATATGTATAAAAATAGAACATAAAGACTCAAACGGATAAAAAGGATACAAAAAAGAGTAGAAAATATGCTGGAAATAGGGTTAAGGTATTAACCCTATCAATAATATAGCCAAGAAAAATAAATTTTGGCACAATAAAATAACATTTTTTTATCTTTGTGTACAATTTCTGTTTTCTCAAAACCTAAAAAACACTTTGTTAGGGTCAATTTATGTTGATTTAAAGTTCAGGGTTTAAACTGTAATTCTTTATTTTGAGCCTTATTAGTGAACGGGTCGTGGGCTTGTTAACCACGGGCCCGCCATATAAATAGATAGCTTAGCCTTAGAAAATAGGCTAGTTGTCTCATTTGCTTTCTTTCACTCTTATTGTAATTCTCTCTAATATTGAAAGCTAATCAGATATGACCAGTTAAAATCGTTACACTCTATTGTTTTATCTGTTTGATTTCATAATCGTTGCACGGATATGGAACTAACAATTGGTTTCAGAGCAGACGGACAGATTCGATTCAAAGTTCTTCTCATTGATTTCTAGTAAGTTTGACTTTTTCACGTCTGTATTCATATTGAAAAATCAAAATCTTGATTCTGGTAAAATTGTTCAAATTCGTTTATTGGGTTGTGTTAGCATTATTGTCATAAGTGTTTCTACAAATTTTCACACCCTAATTCGATCGTTTGAGTGGTTAATCTAGCAAATTAAGTTCAAAGTTTTTGGTTGTGTTCTTCAATAAAAATCAAATTTTTACCATCAAAACGTGTTCTCTTTGCTTAAAAATTGATTGGGTAGTGTTAGTTTTGTGTTTGTTAGTGTTTCTAATCTTTCAGGAACTTTCTTGAGCAACCCTAATCGAGATTCGATCGAATTGAAAAAGTCAGCCGTGGTTTCCGGATAGATCAGCCGTAGTTTCCGGACAAGTTCAATCTTTCCGGACATCTGTGTTATTCCATCCGGATTCATCCAATCTGTCCGGGTACATCACTCTTTCCGGGTAAGCAAACCATTCCGGGTAAGTTTCTTAAACTCAAATCTCTCCGGGTAAGATTGTTCCGGATAACTCAAAGTATCCAATAATCAATTTCATCCGGAATCCTATTTTACCCGGTAAGCACATTCACCCGGTAAGTTCGTGTTGCCTATATTCCGGACACTTAATCTATTCGGACACTTATACTTTCCGGTAACCTTTGTTATCCGGAAAGCTGATGCTGTCCGGACTCTACTAGTTATCCGGACTCTTCTGTATTTTTTGAACTGTTTTCACTAATTCTGATCCGGACACTTCCCGATCAGACTCTTATTTGGATTCCTATCCAGTAAGATCATTATTAGTTCATATCAGTCGTAGAACGTGCGTTAGGAGTACACTCTTAGTGCCTTGCGTTAGGTTTACACTTTGAATCAATCAACTCGTCTGACGATCACTCCGTTGCAACCAAAGATGTCTACTTCGCGTGAAGCTCTTGCAATCGGCACCGACTCCAAACCACCGTGTCTCTTTCCAAATGAGTACAGCCAATGGCGCGACAGGTTCATGCTCTTCATAGAGTCCAAGGACAACTACGAGTACATCAAGAGAGCTCTTGAAGATGGTCCAATCCCTTGGCCGATGAATGAAATAGCAGCAACTGCAACTGCTCTAGCTCGTAGCACGAAAAAGACTATCACCGAAATGACCGAAGATGAAAGAGGCATGATCGAAGGTGAAAAGCATGCAAAGAGATATCTTGTCCAAGCCCTCCCCAACCCGACCTATACAGCTATCGACAGCTACAAAGAAACGGAAAAGGGCATATGGGATCAAGTGGCCAGAATGATGCGTGGGAGCGATGTCGGAAATCAACTAAAGATCAACAGCACGATAACCAAGTTCGATGGTTTCAAGCAGCGCACCGGCGAATCTCTCACACAAACTTATGAACGGTTCTGCTCACTTCTTAATGAACTGAACAAGATTAAGATCACTTGCGCACCAAATTCCCCAAAGCACACTGACACTACGTGTTCCTCGCCTTCCTCACCTAATCCAAGTCCTGCAATTCCAGAGATAAATTTTTCTGAATACATGAACTCTGATGGAGAGTTTGAGTCGTTCCCTTTCGACAAACCTTCCCCGTGTCACACTGATTTTTTGTCTCCAGTAGTCAATCGTCCGGTCAATTTTTTAAAGGGTAACAGTTCCAACACAAAGGCCCCAGCTGTGATCAAGATTTCACAATCAAAATCGACTTCTAAACCTGTTTCTAGAAAGCAATCACAGTCGAGGCAAAAGACCAAGCAATTGCCTACCAAAGATATCGTTCCTTCAAAAGTCACTGACCATTCCGTCCCTGTTGTTTCAGATAAAATTGGTCAAGCAAAACAAGAAAAACCAAAGTGGCTGAACAAGGAACCTGTCAAGAAGGAAGCATCAAAGTCTTTCCCTACTGCATTCAATTCTAGAATAAACAAAGACAACTGTGTTTGGAATAATTGGAATCGTTTTGAAGTTTCTTTTCCGATTAAACTTAATTCAGTTCATCAATTGATTCAATTATCGCGTGATTGTTTATGTTGTTCTAGATGTGGTTGGAATGATTTTGATGAAATTAATTTAAAAGATTGGTTTGGGTCATATCACATGTATAATCATAAACCCAAAAATAAACCCCGTAATAATAAACAGAAATACTATAAACAACGGGGTTTCCAATCTGAGGTTAAACCACAGCGGGAGACCAAACCCACTTCTAGATGGGTTGCTCCTACTGAGGTTAAACCGGCACCAAAGAGGCAACCTGCTAAAAATCCTGTTCCTCCACAAGGTGTAAAACCTACACCAAGGAGGCAACCTGTGCCAAAATCAGTTTTCGCAAACGGTGTACAACCTGCATCTAAGGGGAAAGCTATGTCAAAGCAAGTTCCTCCAAAAGGTGCCAAACCTAACCCTCCAGGACCCAAACAAATTTGAGTACCTAAAATCCGTTAACTCGATTTTGCAGCACGGTCATGTGTGGTACTTAGATTCTGGATGCTCCAAGCACATGACCGGAAGGAATGAGCTTCTCACGAACTACAAGGAAGAATATGGTGGAGACGTGAGATTTAGGAACGACCACAAAGCGTCGATCGTGGGCTACGGCGACATTGTACAAGACAAGACCACAATAAAGAATGTATCATACGTCGCGGGATTGGGACACAATCTGTTCAGCATCGGGCAGTTCTGCGACAAAGATCTCGAGGTTATCTTCAAAAAGACACGGTGTAGAATCCTCAACGACGACGGAGAGGAACTACTGGTTGGAAAACGCAAGACCAACCTCTACACAATCGACCTCGCAGCCCTCAAGATTGATAACCCTGTCTGACTCATGTCAAAGGCCAATTCCCAGCAAGCTTGGATTTGGCATCGACGTCTTTCGCACCTCAATTTCAAAACAATCAACAAACTGGTGTTGGACGGACACGTGAAAGGCATGCCCGATCTTCAATTCGTGAAAGATCGTCTCTGCGGGGCATGTGAGATGGGAAAGATGAAGAGAGTTCCACATCAGCCGAAGGCAACTCCGAGCACGTCCCGGACCCTCGAGCTTATCCATATGGATTTGTGTGGGCCGATGCGTGTTCCGAGCATTAATAAGCGCAAATATGTCCTCGTGATGGTGGATGACTTCTCGCGCTACACTTGGGTGTTGTTTCTACGCTCAAAGGACGAAACACCAGAGCTGATCATTAATCACCTAAAGACTGTCCAGCTAAACAAACTCCAACAAGTTCAGTCTATCAGAACCGACAACGGGACGGAGTTCAAGAATCGAACGGTGGACGACTATCTGACGTCAGTTGGCACCTCGCACACTTTTTCTGCCGCACGCACTCCTCAGCAAAACGGAGTGGTGGAACGATGCAACCATACCCTGGTCGAAGCAGCTCGCACCATGCTTTCCCAATCCAACCTTCCACTATTTCTATTGGCCGAAGCGGTGTCTACGGCTTGTTATACACAAAACCGCTCCATCCTTAACAAGCGGTTCAACAAGACGCCATACGAGATCATGAACAATCACGTTTCGAACATCAGCTACTTTCATGCGTTCGGATGCACGTGCTATATTCTGAATGACAAAGATGATCTAGGCAAATTCAGCCCCAAGGCGCACAAAGGAGTCTTCATCGGATACTCCATGCAGGCTAAGGCGTATCGCGTTTACAACAAACGGACCAAATCCGTTGTTGAAAGCATAAAAGTGACATGCGACGAAGCCGCAAATTTGGCTTCTGAACAAAACAGTTCAGAACCCGGTTTAACTGGCGTGCTAACTTCCGGACCTTCAAGTTCGGGATCTACACAAGCGACAGTAAATCCAAATCATGCATCTTCATCGAATGCTGACTCTTCTGATTTAGATTTATTGTTTAAATTCTTTTATGATGACATCTTTAATGTTTCCCCTACTGTCTCAGCACAACCTCGTCTAGAAGTTGCTCGTAATGAGGACTTGTCGAACCTATATGGTCCGCCGCCTTCTACAAGCACACCATCCATCACTGTGGAGACAACTCAACCGTCAGCATCAACCGCTACAGATACTACTGCTTCCCCGGAGGAACCTGCTATAAACCCGGAGATCACTCCTGGTGATTCGTCATCTGCTACAACCGCGGATCAACCTCTGAACTCCTCAAAACCAGAAGTTTGTTCAACCCTCGGCGAATCCTCCCCCACTTCCTCCAAGAAACCAGCCTGCTACGCTAGAAGCAGTTCAAGACATACATCCTGATGATTATGTGGACTCGGACGCGTCTCACTCTACTCAACAGACGCTTCCGCATACCACCAAGTGGACGAAAGCTCATCCGCTTCATCAAATCATCGGGGATCCCTCTAATCCAGTTCAAACACGAGGTGCATCCGCCAACTTCTGTCTATTTTCTGGCTTCTTAAGCAACATCGAGCCGACGAACGTACGCGAAGCGCTTGAAGATCCAGACTGGGTCATAGCCATGCAAGAGGAGCTCAATCAATTCGAAGCTCTAAAGGTATGGCGACTGGTTCCACGTCCAAAACACAAGACCGTGATCGGCACCAAGTGGATTTTCAAGAATAAGAAGGACGAAGACGGCATAGTTGTACGCAACAAAGCGCGCCTCGTAGCAAAGGGATATCGACAACAAGAAGGGATCGATTATGATGAGACCTATGCTCTGGTGGCAAGAATCGAAGCCATTCGTATGTTCCTTGCATACGCCGCGCACAAGAACTTCACGGTCTTCCAAATGGATGTGAAGACCCCCTTTCTCTACGGTAATATCGAGGAAGAAGTATATGTGTCGCAACCAGACGGGTTCGTGGACGATTCGAAGCCTGATCATGTCTACATTCTAGATAAGACGCTTTACGGTCTAAAGCAGGCTCCACGAGCATGGTACAAAACACTGACTGAGTTTTTGATAAATTCCGAATTCACACGAGGTAAAATCGATTCGACTTTATTTATCAAACACGAAAAGGGTCACATAGTTCTTGTTCAAGTGTACGTGGATGACATAATATTCGGCTCTACTAATCCCACATATGCTAAGAACTTTGCCAATCTCATGGGAGAATTTTTTAATATGAGTATGCTTTGCGAGATGAATTTCTTCCTTGGTCTTCAAGTTAAACAACTGTCGACCGGAATATTCATAAACCAGGCTAAGTACATCAGGGATATTCTCAGGAAATTCCAGTTGGACCAGTCCTCGCCAATGAAAACTCCCATGGCACCCAATACAAAGATTCACGCCGATCCTCACGGAACGGATGTGAATCCTAAATTGTATCGCGGGATGATAGGTTCTCTAATGTACTTAACTGCAAGTCGACCGGATATTATGTTCTCAACATTTATGTGTGTCCGGTATCAATCAAAACCTAAAGAGACTCATTTAACTGCTGTCAAACGAATCTTTTGTTATTTACGTGGTACTACTGATCTTGGCTTGTGGTACCCGAGAGAGACAGGTTTTGCACTATCCGCTTATTCTGATGCGGATCACGTGGGCTGCATGCTGGACCGGAAGAGCACCTCGGTTCACATCCAGTTTTTGGGAGATAGCCTGGTGAGCTGGGCGTCCAAGAAGCAGCAATGTGTTTCAACATCAACTGCCGAGGCGGAGTACGTGGCCGCCGCGAGCTGCTGCTCACAAGTTATCTGGATGCGGACGCAACTCAAAGACTATGGTTTCACGTATGTCAAAGTTCCAATTTACTGCGATTCGAAGAGCGCAATTGCGATATCCAGCAATCCGGTCCAACACACCAAGACGAAGCACATCGACGTTCGGTATCACTTCATTAAGGATCACGTCGAAAGAGGTACAGTCGAACTCTACTTCGTAAATACTGAACATCAGTTAGCGGACCTATTTACTAAAGCCTTGGACGAAAAACGTTTTAACACTCTTGTGTCTAAGTTAGGTATGCTAAAACTGACGACTTAATCCGATTGTGTGCCCGTTACAAGTTCCATACATCTATGAGTAACTGTCCACTCATCATCCGGTGTTTACACTCCTGATGATTGAGCATACACATCCTCGCACTTGTATTCTACTTGTTCCAGTTACACCGTTAGATTAAGTCTCTGTATTTATTTTGTAGATTTCATTTGTTTCCTTTCTTTCTTCGTGTGTTTCTTTCCTTTCATAATGCCGTCTTCTTTTAATTGTCACTATCTGTGCTTTCACGGTGTGTTCATGTGTTCAGGGGGAGCACAAAGAAGTATCAGGTAAGTATACTCATCTTTTGAGGGGGAGCGTCACACACAGTTTTTCTTAAAATGATAAAAAGTTCTTGTGCGTGTGGGAACTCCCGTGTGATCCTCAAACTACATTCATCATTTGAGGGGGAGCGACACCGTGTTTTTCTGTTGGTCCCGAAGGCCTATACAAGTTTGTAGAAGGGGGGGTTGAATACAAACACACAGATTTTACTTTTCTAAATTGTTTATTGATAAATCATTAACAATTTACAGCTTGTTGCGGAGACAAGATTAAGGATAAACCTAAATCTAAACAAGTTGGAACACTAAGGTTTCTTGCACTAAGAAAGATAAGGAAATTACTAATAATAACCTATCTTGAAATAAGAGATATGAACTTGTCCAGAGTTAGCAAGTTACTTCAAAATGAAGTGAGTTCATCTCTTTATATACTGCATGCATTTAATGCAAGTCAGTATACACTTTACACGTGTCATCAGCTGGTTGGTTGCATGTCATTGACCTTTGTTGACAACCTTAGTAGCTGTAAGGATGAACAGTGTAGTATCAGAGTGGTTGTACGATTTCAGACAGTCGAAGGTTCTTTTCTGACATTTCGTACGGAGTCGTGCAAGGGTGGTTAAGACAAAAGTACTTTGTACGGAGGACTTCATGATCAGCTTTCGTTGATTCAGCGATTATCATTTACTATTCAGCAGATGATAAAGTTCAGCGATAGCTGAAGTCTTGTACTTGATACTTCACGTTGAGTGGACAAATCTGAGTCTTCGCTGATCCGCATCAGTTCATTAGGAGACTTGTCGCTGGTTCTTGAGCTTGATCTTCGACTTCAGCGTAGAACCTTTGTTGATGTGAAACTTGTCTTCAGGGATCATAAGTAAACAACTAACTTATCAGCGATCATCATAATGACTGAACAGACTCAGAGCATTTATGGTGAACAGTTTCGCTGAATGTTTAATCTAAAGAGCGAGAGTTCCTATCAGCGGTACTGGAAGATCTTAGTACTTATCAGCGATAGTGAAACTCTGATACATATTGTTTACTTACAATTTTCACTAAGTATATAAGAGAGGGTCATTATCAAATCACTGAGGGTTTGGATCAACAATCTCCCCCTATTTGATTATGACATAGCAACAAAGAAAATTGCTATTAAATGAAAACATAAGGATAAAAAGAACTCATAAAATATTTGTCCCTTTTACTGTTTTCTGGGATCTTTTCAGTACTGATGGAGTAAAGTACGTTCGCTGAAATCTTTCTTTAAAACTTTGAATCAGGTTACAATGAAGAACAGAAAGATTACAAGTACAAGCGAAATAATTTACAAGTACAGAAGGATAACTGATACAATAGAGAAAAAGGAGATTATATCAGTTTTCAAAAGGTTCTTCCTTAATGAGAAGTTCATCAAGGGTCGTCTTTTCAGTGGGGATCATCCAGTCAGGAACCGTTACGCCTTGTTTTCTTTTGTTCAGCGCTTCTTCAAAGATCAAGGGTTTTAGGTGTCGTGCCTTAATGTCTTTTCTGAAGTCACACCAGTAGATGAGATCTCTGAGCTGTTCGATTGGAGTGATTGGAAGCTCAGCGATCCGTTGAAAACATTTACGTCCGTCGTTCGAGAAAGAATATTCCATAAGGATTACTGATGACTTTACCAGGGACGAAAAGTTCACATGGTGGCAAAGAAATGTCAAGGGCAGATAGATCAGGGTCAGGACCAAGCACTTTAGCGCGAGAGAAACCAATTCCAGTTTCATTTCGTATGACAGGACCTGAGTTTGAATCTTGACGTTTCTTCTTTGGAGAGCCCCTTTTTCTTTTCAGCTTTAGATCAGGAAGAGGAGGAATGTCCACACAAGAAGATATCAAATCGATCTGTCTGTTTATCAGCTTTTCGAAATGATCCTTGTACTTAGATTGTGACGATTGGATAGCTAACCTCATCTCCAGCCATTCAGAGAGACCATACCTCTTTACAGTGTCAGCGCGAAAGGTTTCAGATTGGCCATCTTCTCTGAAAAGTTTGATGTCAACAATAGGTACTCCGATAGATGTTCTTCCAGAGATGAATACCTTGTTGATCTTCGCTGGACGATATCTGAAGTGAATTTTCTCTTTACACCAGATCAGGGTGGTCTGAGAAACTTCAGTTTTCTTTTCCACGATCTTCTGGGCTTCTTCCCAAAGCTTTCGTTGGATTTGAATGGGAACACGTTTCAGCTTGGGGTCTTTGACAGATTCTTGAGTAAGCTTGATGGCGTATTCTCTGTCTTTTTCTTCAGCTTCCTTTCTATCAGCGATGAGGCGTTCAGCTCTGAGGTGTTCCTTGTATTCAGCTTTTGAAATTCTGAACTTAGGAGGAACTGAAGGCAGTTGATCACGCCTTAGAATGATTCGTTGATCCTCGAATCGCTTTATTATTTCTTCTCTTTTCTTCTGTTCTTCTTCTCTTAGCTTTTGAGGAGCCAAGGAAGGTCTGTTTCTGTGTGAGAGAGTTTGTTCTTCAGGTTCATCAGTCTCAGAGATCAAATCTAAGACTGTGATTATTTCTTCAGCGGCAGCTGGAATTATTGGTGAAGTCGCAGTTGTGGAGCCTTCAGCGATATCCTCAAACAGGGGAGAGGACTAGCTGAAACGCAACGATCTTACAAATAAGAACTGGGTAGAAGAACTTGGGTAGAAAAGATAGAAAAAGTATGTGGATGTGTAGAGAGGTTTGTGGAGTAGAGAACTGATTGTGTATAGAGATGTTCAGGGAAGGAAAATAAGTAAAGTTTAGTGTACCTGACAAACCGGCTTTTCAAGCAAGATCGCCAGATTTTCATCTTCAGCGAGGCCTTTGCCTTTGTCTTTGCCTATCTCAGCGCCAGAGGCTGAGGGCTTTGTCTTTGTCTTCTCCCCTGAAGGTTCATTTATCAAGATTCCCTTAAGAGCTTTGATCCTTGGAGCAGGTTTGACGATAAAGAAATCATCGTCATCTTCGTCATCATCATCATCATTCTTTGGAGAAGAAGATGGTTCATCATCAGGGATGTCGACGGCTTCATCATCTTCTGCTTCGGATTCTTCAGCATCTTCTTCGAGTTGCTCCCCCTCATATACAGAGGCGAGCTTCTCGGTTCCCTCAGAATTTTCATCTCCCTGAGGTTTTTCAGCGATCAGATCTTCATTCCTCTCTCCCCTGATAGATTCATCATGGGAAAGGTCTTCAGCGCTTTTGTTCAGATCTTCAGCGATCTTCTCAGCGGTATGTTCAGCGCTCTTCTCCCCCTCTTTCTCATGATGACTGGGGGAGGAATGTGTAGATTCAGCGTTGGTGTTATCTCTGTCTTCTAGGCCAGAGATTTTCACACAACCTTCAAGCTTTGCTATTCTGTCTTCTAGGCCAGAAATAGCAGGCATGATTTTCTTCAGCTCTGTGCGATCCGCCGCTGTGAAAGATTCCAAAATAGGGGCAGGAGCAGGAGCTGGAGTTCTTGCCTTGTTGAGCAGCTCTTCAATCATTGTTTTCATCGAACCAACGTCGGTCTTTATAGAGCCTAAGTCAGTCGTCAGAGTTTGAACATTTGTCTTCACAGCAGACATATCACCTTCTAGTGCTCCAACCGATGTCTTCAGCGTTGTTACTTCGCCGGACATGGAGGAAACTGATTGTTTGAGTGAGGTGTAGTCTGTGTAGATGTCAGCGAGCACTTTGGCGAAATCGCTGAGAGTCTT
This sequence comes from Saussurea involucrata, assembly GCA_033807775.1. NCBI lineage: Eukaryota > Viridiplantae > Streptophyta > Magnoliopsida > Asterales > Asteraceae > Saussurea > Saussurea involucrata. The sequence continues at coordinate 27,062,898 of CM066323.1, forward strand.
ATCAACAATCTTGATGTCGTCTGTGGAAGCTTTCTTTTCCACCACCCTTGTCAGCTTCGTCAGATTCTCTCCAGCGTTTGTTACAGCTGTAGAGTTGTTGGAGAGTGTGGTGGTGAGATCAGTCAGCTTAGTTTCCACGGACTTCAGAGACTCGTTGATGTCTCCCAAATTAGGACCTGTAACACATAAGTACTTGTGAACAAAGGAAAGCTCAGAAGTTTCAGGTTTAGTTACAGTGTATATGGGTTGATTTGTACCTGCAGGAGGATGAGACGAAATCGTCAAAGTTGCGGACTCCTGAATAATGTTCCATATCCTCTTCGAAAGTACAGTGAGGTATGGTGATCTCTGCAGGTCCTGTCTTCATCATTTGTTGAGAAGCGTCAGCGGTGGCTTCTGGAATGATGGCATCTCTAGTGTTAGCTGGAGGAGTGTCCAAAGAAGTGGAGGGAGGAGCGAAGGATAAGATTGGGATTCGGGTACTGAGTTCAGCGTTGGAATCGCTGACAATCACTTCATCAGTCTTTTGAGAGACTGAGGGAGGTTGGGTAGTTTCCAAGTTTCTAACCTCAGCGTTTGGAGACGCTGAAGTCTGGATTGGAGGGATGGCTTGAACGGGTGTGGCAGAGCGTACCACGGAACTTTCCTTCAGCTCTTCAGAATGAGCTGAGGAGTCTTCAGCATGGGATTGCTGGGGTTGCTCCTTGGTTTTCTTGATCCTTTTGGAATCAAGTTGGGTGTGAGAGGGTTTCCTTTTCTTAGAAGGAGAGGATTATGTGGCCGGGGAATCAGCGATGGGTATTGTCGCTGAAGGAGCCACAGAAGTCGAAGAATTGGGGTTTAGAAGAGAGAGAAGGGTAGAGAGACGTACCTCATTGTCGATAGGTTTGAAATCGAGCACCTTAGGGCCAACCTGAGAAAGTTTCAGGTCACCCTCTTCAGGATAGCTGTCCTTCAGGCCATATTGGAAGATGGCGCTGATGAAACGGGGGTAGGGAACCCATGTTGGTCGGTCAGCGGCAGAATCCACGCATTGTACTAGGTCATCATATATAATAGAGGCCCAGTCAATGTTTAGACCTTTCAGCAGTGCGTATCCCATAGCTTGCGTAGGTTGTGCGGCTTGATCAGAAGAGCCGGACTTCGCTGTCATGCAGCTGATCAGGTGAGCGAAGATGAAATTCATCTCACTGGGCATTTTGGACTTCTTTATCAGCGTCACCTTATTCTCGGGCTTCTTGTCCCTTCCAATGTCCCAGATGTAACCCATTGTGTCGAGAAAAGCAATGATGGCATCTTTGTCAGCTTGCTTCTTATGGTCAGGGAATGGAACGAATGGTTTTTCTTTGGTGGCATTGGGAAAGTTCAGGGCTTTTCGAATGATTGCGGGGGTTTTGGAGGGGTCTTTCTTTGGTGGCATTGGGAAAGTTCAGTATCGCTGAGTATGCAATCGATGGTTTTGGAGGGGTCTTTGGCGGAGGGTAGCTGAGAGTGTCTGGCAGAGTACCAGAACTGGGATAGTAGTAGCTGACTTGTGGGAGGTGTGATGGTCAGGGCTGTTGAAATGCAGCAGTTTTTCAGGAAATTCACAGCATCATCCAGATGTGTGACTTGCTTTCGAGGAGGAAACTCGAGAAGCGCAGAGAGGTTGTTCACCTTAGTCCAATCTAGTTGATCCAGCTTGAACTTTACCTGAGGGGCTTTGATGATGTCCACTTCCTCAGAGTCAGCGGAGATGGACTCAGCGGTGACATTGATCTTTGAAGATGCCATTTCACTGTATTATCAGTTCAACCAAAGATGTTAACAAATAAGAATTGTCTTAGTATGGAAAGAATTTCCATTAAGATTGTTCGAATTTTGTCCATTTCATTCAGACATAAATGTCTTAATGAAGATTAGGGTTTTTCATGATTTTTGAAAAGAAATGTAAAACCCATAAAGTCTTGTATTCCAGTTTCTAAAAGAAAACTGGATACGAATGAAGAACAAGTTTAAGATTTAGATTTAAAACTTGAAGAACAACCATGAAATGGTTGTGTTCATAAAACCATGAAAGAAATGATTTTATTTTACAAAGTTCTTTTGTTTGATCTTGTTAAAACAATGAGAAGATCGAAAACAAGTTATACGCATTTGATAATAGATAAGAACATATTAACCTTGATGTTTTGATGAAGAAGATGATGAACAGTTCTTGAGGTTTTTGAGAGCACAAATGCAACAGAGGATTCTTTCTTGCGGAGGAAGAATGTTCGCGTAAAAGACAAATATAAACCAAGAGTTGTTTATATATGGATTTTTAGAGAGAGAAAACCTTGAGCGGGAAAAGGTTTTCATCATGACACGGACACGTGTTTGCATTTGATTGGAAGTTTGAACGAAACGTGCAAACGTGTGTCAGAAAGAAATCGTGCCTAGTGTTATCTGTTGCAATGACGTCACAACTGTCCTTTCACATTCTTTTAGGATGTCTCTGAGGTTTTAAAAGCTCAGGGACTCTTTTGAAAAACATGAAGTACTGAATAGAAAATATCAGTGAAGGTTTAAAGAACTTTCAAAATATCGCTGTTAAGGAAGAGATATTCAGCGATGCAAATTTATTTTGAAATCTTGCATTTACATGCGATTGTCAGAGAGAGAAAACATACATGGATATCAGTTTTACCAAGTTTATTCAGAGAGAAGATGATGAAATGGATTATATAAGTTGATTTTATCCCGAAGGCTATACAAGATTGTATAACCGTATCGCTGATCAAATGTGAACCGCTGAAGATTTTACCCTTCAAAGTTCAGCATTCCAAGCTCGCTGATGAGAAAGTTAAATCTTGTCTCATCAAGAGGTTTGGTAAATAAATCAGCTAACTGATAATCAGTTGGGATAAAATGAAGTTCTATATCACCATTCATCACATGATCTCTGATAAAATGATATCTGATTTCTATGTGTTTTGTCTTTGAGTGTAGAACTGGATTGTTTGCTATAGCGATGGCACTAGTGCTGTCGCAATAGATTGGAATTTTGGAGAGCTGAAGATCATAGTCTAGTAGCTGATTTCTCATCCACAAGACTTGAGAACAACAGCTTCCAGCGGCTACATATTCAGCTTCAGCTGTGGAAGTGGACACTGAGTTTTGCTTCTTACTTGTCCAACTTACCAGCTTTCCACCCAGGAGCTGACATCCTCCTGTGGTGCTTTTCCTATCCATTTTGCAACCTGCAAAATCACTGTCTGAATAGGCGGTTAGATCGAATCCCGAGTCTTTGGGATACCAAAGACCTAGATTCGCTGTACCCTTAAGATATCGAAAGATTCGCTTTACAGCTTTCATATGGGATATCTTAGGTTCAGCTTGATATCGTGCGCACAGACATGTTGCAAACATAATATCGGGTCGGCTAGCTGTAAGATACAATAGTGAGCCGATCATCCCACGGTACAGCGTGACATTGACAGGAACACCCTTTGTGTCCTTATCAAGTGTCAGCGGAGGTGCCATAGGGGTTTTCATAGCTGAACTTTCAGTTAAGTCGAATTTCTTCAGCATATCTTTAACATATTTTCCCTGATTAATGAAAGTTCCTTTTTCAGTTTGCTTAATCTGAAGACCAAGGAAATATGTTAGTTCACCCATCATGCTCATTTTATACTCATCTTTCATTCTATCAGCGAAACGAGTACAAAGCTCAGGGTTAGTAGAACCAAATATAATGTCATCAACATATATTTGAACTAGAATGATATGACCTTTCACTTTTCTAAAAAATAGAGTTTTGTCAATCTTACCTCTCTCAAATTTTTCAATATGGAGATAAGTAGAGAGAGTATCATACCATGCACGAGGAGCTTGCTTTAAGCCATAAAGTGCCTTGTCCAGTTTATAAACATAACCTGGACGCTTAGGATCTGAGAATCCTGGAGGTTGTTCCACATACACTTCTTCATTCAGCTTTCCATTCAGAAATGTTGACTTAACATCCATCTGATGTACAGTGAAGTTTTTGTGTACAGCATATGCTAAGAAAAGACGAATAGATTCGAGTCTTGCTACTGGAGCAAAAGTTTCGTTATAATCTATGCCTTCCTCTTGTCTGTATCCCTGAGCAACAAGACGAGCTTTGTTGCGAGTTACAGTACCATGTTCGTCCAACTTGTTTCGATAGACCCATTTAGTGCCTATCACCGTTTTGTCAGTTGGTCTACGAACGAGTTTCCAAACTTTGTTTCTTTCGAATTCAGTCAGCTCTTCTTGCATAGCGCTGACCCAGTTTGGATCTCTGAGGGCATCATCTATTTTCTTTGGTTCAGTTAGAGAAATAAAGTTAACAAATAAACAAATATTACCTGCACTTCTACGAGTCTGAATACCAGCGTTGGGATCACCAAGAATTTGATCGATTGGGTTATTTACAGTCCATCGCTGAGCCGGAGCATACGTCGCTGATTCAGTCTGAACTGGAGAAACTGAAGATGAGGCTTCAGCTACTTCTGGATTATCAGCTAAGAGAGGAATGTTTGCATTTGTCACTTCATTCACTGATTGCTGAGAAATAGACGGAATTTCTGAGACATTTGGATCAACTGCAGGTATAGTATTTATAGGAACAGCTGAGACCCATGATGTTTCAACTTCACTATTCTGCATGTTTGGAATGATAGTGGGACTATCATCTTCTACTGGATGACCATGAGGAGTGGGAATTTCTTCTGAATCACCAAGATGAGAAAACATCCATTGATTCAGTTCTTCTGTATCAGCGTTCGGTTTAGAGTTCGCTGAACGGGATTCGTCAAACGTGACGTGAATAGTTTCTTCTACAGTTTGTCTTCTACGATTGAAGACTCTGAAGGCTTTGGAGACTGAGGAGTATCCAAGAAAGATTCCATCATCAGCCTTAGGATCAAACTTTCCAAGGGCATCTCTGTTGTTCAGTATGAAACACTGACATCCAAAGATGTGAAGAAAGCTGATTGAAGGCTTTCTCCCATGAAAAAGTTCATAGGCTGTCTTTTTGAATCTTTTAACTATCAGCGACCTGTTTTGCGTAAAGCAACCAATGTTGACAGCTTCTGCCCAAAACTGAGTAGGCAGGTGAGAATCGCTGAGCATTGAACGTGCATCTTCAATAATTGTTCTATTTCTTCTTTCAGCGACTCCATTTTGTTGCGGTGTTCTCACTGACGAAAAGTTGTGAGAAATACCCTTACTCTCAAGGAAGGAATCAAGAGAACTGTTTTTGAATTCAGTTCCATGATCACTCCTTATTGAGCGAACAGTCATATTGTTCAGAGTTTCCATCTTCCGAACAAAGGTGATGAGTTCTTCAGGGGTGTCACTCTTAGAACGGAGAAACATTACCCATGTGTAACGAGAGAATTCATCAACTATGACTAGCGTATATTTCTTTCCAGCGATGGATTGTTTGTTAACAGGGCCAAACAAATCCATATGGAGTAGTTGTAGAGGAGATGACACTGAGGAGACTTGCTTTGACTTGAAGCTTGCCTTGGTCTGCTTCCCTTTTTCACACGCTGAACATAAAGACTCTTTGGCGTATGAATGTTGAGGTAGACCAGTGACTAACTCTTTGGAAGAAAGAGTATTCAGTGTCTTGAAATTTAGATGTGAGAGCCTCTTGTGCCATAGCCAGTTGACATCAGAAGATGCCTTTGAGAAGAAACAGGAGTTCTCAGTGGTTGTTGAGTCCATGTTTATTACATAAACATTTTCCAAACGATAACCGCTGAGAGCTATCTTATCCTTTTTGTCAGAGACAAAGCAGGATTCCTTAGTGAAAATCACTTTGTTATCCATGTCGCAATGCTGACTGATGCTCAGAAGATTATGCTTCAGCCCTTCAACATATGCGACTCTTCTGAAGGAGGTTGTACCATTTGAAAGTACACCATACCCTCGGGTATGTCCTTTTCCATTTCCACCGAAAGTCACAGAGGGACCTTTCTCTTCCTTGTATTCAGCGAGCAGGCTTTTCTTTCCAGTCATGTGTCTAGAGCATCCGCTATCGAGATACCAGATACCCTTCTTAACCTGCAATACAAAGGAAGATTAGTTTTTCTTAGGTACCCACTTAACCATGTATACACGTTTGTCAGTGGAAGTAGTTGGAATGGAAGGTTCAGCGGTCTTCGCAGCATTTGAAGATTCAACTTTGTCTTTCTTCACTTTGGTTAATTTCTTAACCTCAGTGGTAGAATTCACCTTGACCTGATTTGCACCAGGGTTGGTCTTCTTTGCCTTGGGGGCAATCTTCACCTTAGCTATCTTTTCAGCTTTGGTGGCTGTGGGGCACTTACTAGCAATATGATCGGTAAGTCCACAGTGATAACATTTCCTATAACTAAAAGTAGTTCTAGGACTACTTGTATGATGAGCTTTTAATTTTGAATTAGAAGTGCCAGCACCAAGTAAACTATTGGCTTTAGAAATGGGACGAACATTCAGTTCTTCAGATTTCTTACCAAGGAGAGCCACTCTGAGTCTAGGAGTAGATCGCTGAATAGATCCAGAGATCAACTTTCTAGATCCAGAGGGGTTGGTCACTGAAGCTTTAGAAGCATTCAGCTTTGGTACTAAGGTGCCCTTCTGAGGATTTTGATAAATAACAATTCCTTTACCTTTGTCTTTAGAGACAGAGGTAGGTTTTGAATAAACCATTTTCTCCTTACCTTTTGAGGAGGTAGGAGTTTCCTCAGGGATTGGTGTAATGGACGAGGAGCACTGAGATGATGAAGTGTCAGCGACTGAGGATACGAACGTTCCAAATTTAAGCATTGAACGTTCAGTGGTTGGTTTTGGAGTATCATATTTATAACCCAGACCACGTTTATCACTCAGAGGAATCTGAGCCTTAATTATCTCAGTGATCTTTGTTGAATAATTACACCATCCTTCAACAGTAGCTTGTTCAGCTTTTAATGCAGCGATAGCTTCTGCTCGTTCGATTTTGACTAGCTGATTTAAATAGACTTGATCTTTAAAATCATCTTCAATTTTAGAAAGCTTTTCTATTTGAAGGTGGCAGTTTTTAAGCTTTTCAGCGAGATCAAGATTTTGGTTTTCAACCACTGTTTTGCCGTTCATGGCTTCGTATAAACTTCTAGTCAAGAGATCGATCTTACGGAGACTATCAGCTTCATCAATATTTGCAATATTGGTAAATAAGGAAGGTGATACCTGAATGGCAGATGTTGAAGTGGAGGGAATGTCTGAACTTTCTTCCTCTTCTTCAATCTTAGCCATGAGACATTGATTTGCTTCATCATCTTCAGAATCAGATGATGATGCTTCTTCATCAGAAGCAGCCCAATCATAGTCATCCATCAGGCCTTTTCCTTTCTTCTTAAAGCTTTTCAGCTTTGCATACTTCTCCTTCAGCTTTGAGTATTTGTCATCTTTATTCCTTGGAACAAAGGATTTCTTTGTAAAAGCTGAAGGTCTCATGATTTTCTTTGACCTGCACTCATTAGCGAAATGACCTGTCTTTTCGCAGTTGAAACAAGTAGCAGTAGCCTTATCAACAAAAGCTGATGTTTTAGGCTTGTCAGCTATGGAAAGAGTTTTGTTCTTTCTAAACATTTTCTTCTTGGCGAATCTCCTGAACTTTTTAGTTAGGAGAGCCAAGGATTCATCATCATCTGAAGAATCAGAATCTGATGACCTTTCAGAGTTACTCTCTAACTCAGTGATAGTGACCGAGGGTCGCTGAGTAGAAGGTTCCTCTGAGAATAAAGCAACACGGGTGCTTTTGGAATCTTTTACAAGATTCTTCTTAAGATGGCTAGATTGCTCATGATTCAGCAACGTGCCATATAAGGTAGCAAGGGTCATTGATCTTAGATCCTTTGATAGCTTGAGACACATGGAATAATTGTCCCAGCTTTCAGGTAAACATTCTAGAAACTTTGTCAGCACTTCAAAGTTAGAATATTCCTTACCAACAGTTTTCAGATCTATAATTAAACAATTAAAACGTTGGTGAACTTCAGAGAGAGTTTCATTCTTACCAGAAATGAAGCTTTCGTATTGTCTTACCAGGTTGATCTTTCTTGAGTCCTGGACTTCAGACGTTCCTTCATACTGAACACATATTGTGTCCCACATGGCTTTTGATGATTTCAGGTTCATGACGGAATGGTAGACTTCGTCAGGAAGGGCCATGGATAGTATGGATCTGGCTTTTGTATCTATAGCCACTTTCTTCTTATCTTCGTCGGTCCACTGATGGATTTCTTTAGGAATCAGCCTTTCTGGAATAGCAGGTCTATTTGCAGTGGTTGGAACTAAAGGATCAATTGTTACAGGGATGTGTGGGCCGTTCTCAAGATAGTAAGGTATAGTAGGGTCTACACCTTCTAAGAAGAGTGTCATCCTATTTTTCCACAAGTTGAAGTTGTCTCTGGAATATCTAGGGGGTTTTGCAAGAGAACCATTGTCTATATAACGTGTGTTTGAATTGGTGGCCATTTTCAGATAATAGCAAGGAAGAGAAATATCTTAGATTAGATCTTGTTTATGAGATTAAACAAATCCGCTCTGATACCACTTGTTGGTCCCGAAGGCCTATACAAGTTTGTAGAAGGGGGGGTTGAATACAAACACACAGATTTTACTTTTCTAAATTGTTTATTGATAAATCATTAACAATTTACAGCTTGTTGCGGAGACAAGATGAAGGATAAACCTAAATCTAAACAAGTTGGAACACTAAGGTTTCTTGCACTAAGAAAGATAAGGAAATTACTAATAATAACCTATCTTGAAATAAGAGATATGAACTTGTCCAGAGTTAGCAAGTTACTTCAAAATGAAGTGAGTTCATCTCTTTATATACTGCATGCATTTAATGCAAGTCAGTATACACTTTACACGTGTCATCAGCTGGTTGGTTGCATGTCATTGACCTTTGTTGACAACCTTAGTAACCGTAAGGATGAACAGTGTAGTATCAGAGTGGTTGTACGATTTCAGACAGTCGGAGGTTCTTTTCTGACATTTCGTACGGAGTCGTGCAAGGGTGGTTAAGACAAAAGTACTTTGTACGGAGGACTTCATGATCAGCTTTCGTTGATTCAGCGATTATCATTTACTATTCAGCAGATGATAAAGTTCAGCGATAGCTGAAGTCTTGTACTTGATACTTCACGTTGAGTGGACAAATCTGAGTCTTCACTGATCCGCATCAGTTCATTAGGAGACTTGTCGCTGGTTCTTGAGCTTGATCTTCGACTTCAGCGTAGAACCTATGTTGACGTGAAACTTGTCTTCAGGGATCATAAGTAAACAACTAACTTATCAGCGATCATCATAATGACTGAACAGACTCAGAGCATTTATGGTGAACAGTTTCGCTGAATGTTTAATCTAAAGAGCGAGAGTTCCTATCAGCGGTACTGGAAGATCTTAGTACTTATCAGCGATAGTGAAACTCTGATACATATTGTTTACTTACAATTTTCACTAAGTATATAAGAGAGGGTCATTATCAAATCACTTAGGGTTTGGATCAACATTTTCTTTAAATGCTAAAAGTTTTTTTGGTGTCGGACTCCTCATTGCACAGTTATGCACAGTCCGAGGGGGAGCAAAGTCATCCCCATGCTAAATCTGAGGGGGAGCAAGCGAAGGATCTTTTCCAGTTCTAAGCTTTGCAAAAATTTTCAAGGAAATGACAATTTTTTTTTGCAAATACAAGGTGTCCGGACAGTTATCCGGAAACTCTACCTTTTCGGGTAGGTTTCCGGACCGGGTCACCATCCGAGTTGAATGGGAACCCGGATACCATCCGGACTCAAGGGTCATATATAAAGCATCCGGATTGGTTCATTTCCTTTATCCGGATTTCTTAACCTAAAACCCTAAACCCTCTCAACGCTCTCTCTCTCTCTCTCTCTCGCTCGGACTCTCCTCAAAGTCTCGATTTCACTCTCGATTGTCATCCCCAACTCAGGTATGTATCTCGTAACACAATACCCATCATTCATGTTCACTGTGTTTCGATTTACACCACAAATCGACCATCAGTTTGGTCGATTCACGGTATCCAAAAACCCCCTATGGGTTCACTCGATTTCGGGTCATCTAGGTGTTGGGCAAACGGACTTTGATAGCTATATATGATTCCATACGCCTATCCACTCTTAATATATGTTTTACAACATCCTAAGTCTCTATTTTGGTTGATTGTTGGTTTGAATCTCGTCCGGACACATTCATTGTGTCCGGAAACCATCAAAACAAATGGTGTTTTGTCTAGAAACTACAATAGCTATGTCGCTTTGTCCGGACACACTCAACCTCCGGAAACCTAGTTGTCCGGAAACCTCAGGGTTTCCGGTAAGTTCAACTACCGGAAAGTTGAGGTGTCCGGTAATCCAATTTGTCCGAAATATCCCTGTTATCCGGATACCATGTTATCCGGATTGTTCATCCTGTCCGGGAACACTCTTCCCATCCGGATACCTTTGTCCGGACACTAGTGTCTATCCGGAAAGTTTTGTATGTCAATAATGTGGTCCGGACACCCCTGTTGTATGTCCATCCTGTACCTGTTTTGTCACGCCAGTCCTCATTCTGTCTAAGATTGAGCCTATTAACGCAAAGGTACGCGCCGATACTTGTTCATCCGCCTCAAACACTAACTGTTTTTTTTCAGATCTCATGGCGGATCAAGAGCAGAATCCTCCACAGAATCAGGAAGAACAACAACACCCACCGGAAGATCAAATACCTCAGGAAGAGGAACTCATTAACGAAGAGGCGGATAATGCCTTGGTCGCACCTGACCATGAAACGGAGTTAGAGCCGAACAACCATTATCTTGATCCGGCTCTATTCCGTCCACTAGAACAACATCGGGTAATCCTCGACATTCTCATGCGTCACCCTCTCCGAGAGGCCCTCACCACCACTACCGACGTACCATTGATCTATGTGTTACAAGTCTGGTTCACTGCCCAAGTTCACTCTGCCGGCAACTCACAGACCATAACAGTACAGATTGACAACCATCCGTTCACACTGACGCCTGATTCCTTTCGCCGCTTACTCTCACTACCAGAAGCCACCGCCGGTAACCATGAACGGTACGATCCTGCCGTCAGTGATGAAACGTTATGCGCTCAAATCCGCGCACTCGGATACAATTCCGCACTTCCGCGGCCATCGGCGTTCAATCATAAGTACCTGGCCCCCATATGGTACACCTTGTTCACAATACTGAACAGGTGTCTCTCTTCACAATGGAAGGGCATAGACCAATGCACCGGCGACTTTCTACGCCTTGTTCACGTCGTGTGCTACAATCGCCACGTCGACTTCGCCATGATCATCTGGCGTGAACTCGTGCAAGCTATTCGACACATCGGAGGTACCAAGCAGAAGAAGTTCCTCCCATACCCGCGTTTCCTCTCGCTCGCAGTTCGTCAACACATGGACGCTAATCCGGCGATACCTCGACGTGCTGCCCACCCGGTATGTCCCATTCGTCACCTACAGTACATGGTTATCCGCAACCCATCCAATGCGGTAGCCATGCCCACCCCCGAACCCCTATTAGCCATCGCCGATCCCGCTGTACCGAGTGTTATAGCGTATAGGGAAGCGAAAGGGAATCCCATGGTCCAGCTAGCACCGGAGGGACCTGCCCAGGGACCTAGACCAGAGGGACGTGAGGGTCCAAGAATGAGAGGAGGAAGGGCCCGGACAGCAGGTGCTGCCGGGCGGGGTGTTTTGAGAATCCGTAGGAGGGGAACTAGTGTGAGTGGTGCAGCGGAACCAAGACCCAGTTCTACCCAAGCCCAAGCCGGTCCATCATCTAGACCCAAGCTTCATCATGACTCCACTTCACATATTGAGAACGTGGGATCTGACTCCACGGACTCCGATACCGACCGCACCCATCGTGCAGCACTCATACCTCCCGGTATCGGACCCAACCTAGACTTCACCGAAGGTATTCCACTTGACTCACCTCCACATACTTCTATACCTGGTATAGAGGAAACTAGGATGCCCGATGGATTTTTAGATGATTTAGATCATGTGAGACGGAGGGAACTGCGTTCGAAGTCGAACTAGGAAAGATTGAGCTGTAAAGATAATGAGGCTCCTGAGCGACCCCAACCGAGTGATATCCGGGTTGCCACATCTACTATCCCGTCTCATCCGTTGGGACGGGGTATTGAAGTAGCCTCCGTGGACCCAGCGGAGCAATTGCACGACCCCCTTATCCACTCATCCGTTTCTCAAAAGACGGATGTTTCAACTTCACACGGGGAAATAGCACAACTTCCACCGGCCTCTCACTCGGAGAGTGCTGGTGTTGAAACAAGCGACTAGCAGCCCCCGGTCGCGACTTCATTTCGTGCACAATCGAGTCTAGAGCCATTTGTTATTGAAAATCCTTTGGCTAGGACACAAGAGGAGCAACACCAAGTCGAGAATCTTCGTGACTCGACCGGAACCACCGTAGTGTCGTCACCTTTAGGTGGCACGCGAGGATCGGAGGGAAATCCTACCACAGCTACCGACATGCCAGCTGTGAACGTAGGTGGCTCTGCCTCTCAGGTAGACGCCTCAACGGGTAATCTAAGTGATCCCGGTGTTACTCACCTTGACTTTGTGTCACAAGGGTCCCTGGACAGCACCCTCAAGGCTGTCCGAGAGGCAATGGAGCAGTATGTCGTCGCCGAGATCGACACCGTCAAACGCATAATCAAAGGTAAAGGGCATATCGTTCACAATGAAACCGCACCCATACCTCCACCGGCCCCTACTCATCCTACCTACTCGGTGGACACCCTCAAAACGATGCTTTTAGCCCAACTGCTCCAAGAATCCGAAACCAACGCCTCTACCGAAGCAGACCTGATATCCGTTCTGAAATCCCAGGTCACTGCTCCTTCATCATCCATTACCACTCGTTTAGACGCCATTGACTCGACTCTCAAGGACTACAACCAAGCGCTCACAACGCTGTCCGAGAGAGTCCGCTCACTCGAAGATACCTGCAAGAGTCAAGCAGACGGTCTGAAAAGCAAGCACGATGACCAGGATGATCTTGATCATCGTGAGGGGGAGAAACGGCAACGTCTAACCGAGACCGCCGCCCCGATCCAGTCTGAAACTCCAATTGTGGTTCAACAGGAACCCCCAACTGCGGCAGCCACAACAGAAGCACCTGAAGCCGAGTTGCCATTAGCCGACATGGTAATAGATATGGAGATATCAGATGATGAAGACCCAACGGTTGAAAAGCCTGAGGGTTCAACACAGGAACTGGCCGACTTTGATTCATCAGACAGACCGCTATTGGATATGATAGATCCAGACTGTGAATCCAACCCGGAGACCGAAGATGCATGGTATGAAAAAGCCGTCAGTGCCGTAAATCTCCAGGTAAATTTGGTTTTCCCTACTGATGAAGACGATAACATCGACTATGATCAGTTCCTGCTCCAGAATTTTTATGGTACTTCTACCGTTCACTATGCTCAACCCACTGGAACTTCAACAAGACCTGAAACTACTACTGCCAATATTCCGACAACTCCTCTGCAAACGACAGCTTCTGATCCTCCTCCCCCTCCTCAGCAACAAATCCATTGGGAGAAGATCATGGTACTTATCCCTCATCTGGAGGAATCTTTGAAGAAGTTGTTCGTCCACAAGCTTCGCCCGATCGAGCCGACTTTTTGCCTTGGTATTTACAACCTCAACCCTGAATACCAACGGCGTTATATCAGCGCAATGCAGCGGTGTCTTCCAGTCAGCCAAGTCAGAACCAAGCATCAGATCACAGAGGTACTTAACATCCATTCAAGACGCATCATGAAAATCGTCTACCCAGTATTCACTGTCCGACGTGAAGATGGGAATGAATGGAAATTCTCTGAAGCCGACTTCCAGCACCTCCGACGGTTCGACTTTCTGGCTATTCTGAAAGACCTTCGTACAAGAACCATCCGACCGCTTGAAGTTACAAAGGCGCTCGAAGCTGTTCGTCGATACCTGGTCCGTACCATTATGATGTCATATCTAACGGACTTCCAAATGGCTGTCGAGAACAGGGCGAAGAAGGTAAATCTGATAAAGCCGAATCTGCAAGCTCCTGAGTTGAATATGTATCCCGAGAACGCTATGCTTTTAGAACCAGAATTTGGGATCGTCTTCATCAATGAACAGAAAGAGAAAAGATTTCTGCGGTTCAGTCAGGTAGAAAGATTCAGCGACGGCACGCTCTATAAAGTTCGAGATGCTCTTCGAAAGATCATTCAGCACGAGTCTGAAAATCCAAGGGTTTCGTATGTTCCTAATCCGAATGAAATAACTGCTCGGAATGCCTTGGAATTGGTTGAAGATCGCATCGACTACCGCAGTTCTATCAGATGGTTCGAGATTCACTTCGCGCTTCGCAAAAGATATGTCTACAACTGGCGAGAGCTAGAGCGCGAACTCGAACTTCAAATCAAATGGAGAGATTTTTAGGGTCAATTTATGTTGATTTAAAATTCAGGGTTTAAACTATAATTCTTTATTTTGAGCCTTATTAGTGAACGGGCCGTGGGCTTGTTAACCACGGGCCCGCCATATAAATAGATAGCTTAGCCTTAGAAAATAGGCTAGTTGTCTCATTTTCTTTCTTTCACTCTTATTGTAATTCTCTCTAATATTGAAAGCTACTCAGAGATGACTAGTTGAAATCGTTACACTCTATTGTTTTATCTGTTTGATATCATAATCGTTGCACGGATCTGGAACTAACACACTTCGATGATTTAGACGATCTGTCATATTTTTCTATAAATTAGAATATCAATATATCATCCAAATAAACCACCACAAACTTGCCTAGAAATGGTTTGAGAACATTGTGCATCAATATCATGAAAGTACTCGGTGCATTAGTGAGACCAAACAACATCACTAACCATTCGTGTAACCCAAGTTTAGTTGTCTATATTCTTGGTATTTAATGGACTATATAAAGTTGAAAGACTTGGGAGAAAATAATGAATGTTGGGTGGTTAAGGTAAGAGTTTTTTAATTGAGGGAGTACGAGAACTAATTAGTTTTGGATACGATCGTCATTAATGAAATGGTTTTCCCCATTTTATAATATAGATTAATGTGTTTCCACAAGTTTAATAATACAGTATTCTATATACCGACTTACTTTATTTTTCATCTTATTCCAGGGAACTCTAACAACTACTATAATCAATAAGAACTTGGTGTCTGAAGTTCAAGCATTTATTGAATGAGGGTTGGTGTATATCGTGAAAAAATTCAAGGTGGCTGGAGATTATATAGGGTTGTTAATTCAAAGTTTAAAGTTTCGTACTCTTTTAACAGTAGTCAAGAAAGTAGTGGACAATGCATCTTGTACTAATTTACATGATTTACGAATAGAACCGTGTACATGTTTGTTAGAGGAGGTGGACTATTGTATTGTTGGTGAGTAACTTCATAGTATTCAGAAACTATAACTATTATCATGTGGGTCGTTTTGATTTATCTATTAATTTATGCTACAATTAAAAATAATATATATGTTTCTGAATACCGCACAATCCACGGTATTAATACATATGTAACTAATTGTCACACTTAAAGCTTACATGATCATCCCTTCAATACAGGATGACCAATCGTGCAATAAATAAAGCTAATTTGAAGCGTAAAAAAAACCTAGAATGAATCTTGAATATTGTCTCATTTGACAACATTAAATCGTTTGTTTAGATAGGTCTATTAGCAAACCACCTGTTAACCATTTGAAAGCATTGATCTGGTTTGAACTCTGGAGCTGTATGACCTGCTCCCTACACAATTAATGGCAAATCACATAATCTTTAGTTTATTTGACATAACAAATTTCTTCCTTAGGTATGGGATCATATGAGAAGTGCCATTTTTGGAGAGAAGTGTGAGAGATACTTTTAAACCGTTGGATCACTTTTAATCAAACACCTTTCCATGAATTGCTACTTAAAAGAGAATTGATCCGATGCATCTTATCTCGGTGCATCTCATCCTAATTTTCGTTCTCACGTGTCTCACCAAATTTGACAGTTCTCACCGTAACCCAACCCTATGTATCGTAAACAAAAAAAGACCATGGTGTACCTTTACGGTAGCAAATGTTAAAGAATAGTTATGACGGGAGTATGTGGTTTTATATCCTGCAGCTTGACCATTACTATACCATGCATCCCAGTCACTCACCGTGATCGTTAAATTAAGAGAATTTATCCAATTACGTGTGCCCACATGTGGCACCATCATGTCATGATCTCCACTGTTTCAAAAAAGAAATATAATTAAGAATTGATATAAACAAGGGACAGGTTTAATCCAGAAGCTAAATCTTATGTGAGAAAATGAGAAGCGTGATATTATATATGATACACAAGCTTAATCATATATGATTAAACACACGTTACATTGGCAATACATAGACGTTTATTCATATATGATTAAACACACCCACATGTCGTGTAAGATCATATATATATGATATCACACTTCTTGCCTTCTCGTATAATTAATGTTTAACTATTCATATTGAGGGAACCAAGAGTTAAGAGTAATTAATTAAAAAATCAATACCTAAAAATCAAAGCTCGACAGTTCCTCTTGCTTAGCTTTTCATGGTAGACGACACTGCTCTTGACATTGAAGTCATACAATGGCATTGAAGGTTTACCATAATTGTATTTCATGTCCAAATTACATAACAACCATTCCTTTACCGTTCCCTATATATATATATATAGATTAATTAATTAAGCCATAAGATATTTTAAAAAGTATTCACAACACTTTTTCATCCTGATTTGATTGTTGGTTACAATGAATATACCTTGCGAACATTAAGTGCTTTCATAACACTTTCATCATTGGCCCATAGTGTTGCATAGTTATAGTAGACACCCTGTTGAAAACAACACAACATATAAGTTTATAGATTCATGGAGAATTAGTGAAAGATATCAATATCAATATCAATATATATATATATATATATATATATATATATAGAGAGAGAGAGAGAGAGAGAGGTTCAGGAGAAAACCTCAAAAAAATAAAAAAAATAAAAAAAATAAAAAACTGAAGAACACCCTTATAGCCGTTCATCTACACGGTATGCATTTGTGCATAACTGCATATAGGTAAGTTAAGTTGTTTTTTTGGTTTTATGCACAAGTGCATCATGCATTTGTGCATATATGCACATGTGCATGTTACAAATTACATGTATGCACTTGTGCATACGGTCCAAATAGAGGGCTACCAAAGTGTTCCTTAGTTTTCCGTTTTATTGAGGTTTTCCCCTGAATCTGACCCTTTATATATATATATATATATATATATATATAGAGAGAGAGAGAGAGAGAGAGAGAGAGAGAGAGGGCGAAGGATCATGCGAGAAGTAAACATTATGCTAGAAGGCGAGAATTATGATATCATATATGATTACACGACATGTGGGCGTGTTTAATCATATATGATTAAACGTCTATGTATTGTCAATATAATATGTGTTTAATCATCTATGATTAAGATTGTGAATCATATATGATATCACACTTCTTGCCTTCTTGCATGATCCTCCCTTTATATGGGACAAGTTCAAACGAGAAGCTAAACCTTATGCGAGAAGTGTGATATCATATATGATACACAACCTTAATCATATATGATTAAACACATGTTACATTGGTAATACCTAGACATTTAATCATATATGATTAAACACACTCACAAGGCATGTAATCATATATGATATCATAGTTCTCGCGTTCTCGCATATGGTATCCCTTCTCGCGTGATCCTCCTCCTCTCTCTCTCTCTCTCTCTCTCTCTTTCTCTCTCTCTCTCTCTCTCTCTCTCTCTCTATATATATATATATATATATATATATATATATATATATATATATAATATATACTAGCGTGTAAAAAAAGGAAGGGAGATAATTACTCGGCAAAAAGTATCTTTGTGCAAAGATAGTGTAGGAACCATTTTAATTGGATTAGCCCCTAGAGATTTTCGATGTCCGCTTATTATCGGATTTCCACTTCTGACCAAATTGGTCGCTGGATCGCAATCAGGATCCAAAATTTGTTGAATGTTGATGCCTCCAACACGCTAAAGTGAAAGAAAATAAAGTATCAGCTAAAATTCAAAATAGTTACAAAGGTAAATTTAATATATAGTTATGAGTTATGCATACTTTGTTGACTTCATCAATTCGTAGCTTGCATAGCAAATCGCTTGAATTGGCTTCTGCATAATCTCCATTGCAATCGTTTTTTGTTTCCTGTAGTTAATAATCCACAAAGGGAATTACTATTATTAGTTACATTCTATATGTTATAAAGATAACATATATGTACAAATATATAGAACCATTATGAAATGGAGATGATAATAAGTTACCTCGTACAATTCTTGAGATATAAGTGCTACACGATAAGCGTATTCAAGCCTGGAGTTTATATCACCGGTTTTATCCGTTAATGGATTTCCTTCCATGTATCCCTTAAAAATTCCAACATCAATGTCCTTAGTATATATGAAGATTCTACAAAATATTGTACGTGGAAATCTTTTCGATCCAAAGTAATTACTTGTTACCTATAATACATATACTTACTTGGATATTTACAACTGGCTCTAGTCCTTCTTCGTTACCTTTAAAATGTAAAAAGTAAAACAAACCAGATCATTTTAATTTTCCTTTTGTAAAAATATACGTGTCGTCAAATTTGATAAAGAATTAGACCCAATATACGAAAGAATGAAGTACACAAATTAAATACTATAATACCTTTATATAACTCCTCAGTGACTATCGGAATAATAATCCCTGAATATGAAATTCCAGTAACATACATAGGATTTTTTAAAAACCTTGGATGATTTTTAACAAACTGCATTGTAAATAATCATTAATAAGAATCCTCTCTCAATAGTACCTATATATTTGAACTTATTAAACTTTCACCAACCTTTCTTAGAAATTCGGCGGTTTGTGCTGCTGAAGATGTATCACTAGAACGAATGGCTTGTGGAGATTTTGTGTATGAATATCCCGTTAACGTAGGTGCATCCAAATATATCACGTTTGCCACCTTTAAATCCCCATAAGAGGTTTTATTATTATGGTCAACAAAAGTTATCAACTAAATTAAGGAGCAGGTTCAGATGAAACCGTATATTTTCTGAACCAGAGAACTATATATGTATTTCATGTATTATTCATGATTAATAATCCTCAATATATAGTAATGAGTATTTATCATGAATATCTATCATAATATGTACATCACGAATAATATATAAAATGGTTGATTCTCCAATTCACAAAATATTTATAATTTTCATTTTAACCCGTCCCACTTACTAGCGATTTAATACGAAACAAGTATGTATATACACATACCTTCGTCCAAGAATTTGGGTCCAATTGTAAAGCTGGGACATTATCCATATAATTCCCATACTGAATTTGCATCGGACCTATAAATACAATATGATTTCAATACTATATATGTAGGAGATCACTCATACATGCATTATACTCATATAACATAGACCAATGTTTTAATATCTCGATTTCGTTCATTGTTATCAATGAAATATAAGAACTACGGGTCGAGGTTGGTAGTTGTTTTTGTTCATTTATGAGTATTTCCTCTATTTTTTGGAAAACTTTTCAACTTTTTCACGTATTTCTAAAAAATCCAAGGTATTCATAAAAACAACTGTTATACATTTTGAAGATAGATGTCAAATCTATTTATATCTCACTCTCCAAATAAACTATATATATCACGCTCGTTTGATTTCGTTTTTAACATATGAGTGAATAATAGATGTTTTTTGTATCATTACTAGTACTTTGAGAGAGAGAGAGAGAGAGTACAAGAACTATCAAATAACATGTGAATTTACACTAGAATCACATGTAAAATCAAATGTGACTCACACGATTTTGGTTGTAACCTAGGATCACGGCCCAAATTGCCTGCTCAAACCATTGCATTGACCTTGTTCTGTAATCGTTAGCATTCATGATTTGATGGTCATTCTTTAAAACCCATTTCCCTAGAGTAACGTAGTAGAGTTATCTAAAACTGAAAAGTTGTTTAATTAAACAGATGAGGCCGGTGGGGTTACTATAATTCGAACTGATGTGACTAAGCCGTTTATTAAAATTTTGATTTGTAAGATACTACTAATTAATTAGGGTCGGGATAAATCAAATCGCTCTATATCCTAAATAAAAAATCACTATCATGTTCATAGTTTTGAAGAGAATTGAAGGCATACCGATTTCATAAAAGAAGGCACGAAGAGTGCCACAGCCAGGTCCTCCGGCAAGCCATATAATGAGTGGATCCTCATCCGGATTCCCTTCTGATTCCACAAAGTAGTAAAATAGTTGCACAACTTCATCTTCTCCTACTCCGATATACCTAAACATGCATTCAATTTACATCACCATGCATGTACACTTCAAAATTAATATCCATCGGAAATTAAAACATCCAACAACCAGAGATTGATAGAGTTATATATATATATAGGGTCAGGTTCAGAGAAAAACTAAAAAAAACGAAAAACTAAGGAACACCCTGTAGCTCTTCATCCGGACGGTATGCATTTGTACATATAAATAATTTATAACATGTGCATATGCACAAATGCATAATGCACACGATGCATAAGAAAACAAAAAAAACAACTTATTTTACTTGTATACACAAGTGCATACAGTCCAGATGAGGGGCTACCAGTGTGTTCCTCAATTTTCCATTTATTTGATGTTTTCCGCTGAACCCCCCTCTATATATATATATATATATATATACCCAGTTTCTAGCTTGAAAGGAAGGAGGCCAGGATAGCCTGGTAAAGATTTGACGATGGTCTGAGAGGCAATAAGGGTGGTGGAGGTAGCCAAAAGAAGAAAACCCACATAAATGGGAATCAAAGAATTGATTGTGTGCATCATATGATCTTAATTTAGTGTATGTTTGTGGGTGTTAAGAGTTTGTTTTGTTGTAGACAAGGTAGATAGGATGCATGATGCTAATTGGTTATAGATATATATATAGTGGAATGAATATGGATCGAGTTACAGGTTCGATGGATTTGGTGGGTGATCGTTGGACAGATTTGAATAGCTAGATCAACCATTAAATATGTGGCCCCGTATACATCATGAATCCTCTCCAAATTTTCAAATTTGATACAGAGACTGACCCCACTTAATTGTAATATAAACCTAGATCAATAGTACGTCGTTTAAACTATACTTCAGAATGTTCGTAACAATTGTATACTATAGGTGATTAATGTGCATCAAATTTCAGATCATAAAAAGAGTAATATAACATAGTTAAATTAAATAACCAGCTCTAGAGGTTTTTCTAACTTTTAACTTATGTGTTTATGGATCAGTAGAGGTATGCATATATATACTCAAACTCGTTCGAATACTATCATTAATTATAATCGTCTCCTCAATTTTTCAAAATGATTCCAACACTGAATATTTTTAGATTTAACTATATTATTAAATATCATAAATACGTAAAAACTATTTTTAGTATTTACACTTTCTACTCTCATAGTTATTCATTTAATTTGTAAGTATTAAAAATAATCTATAAGTATTTATAATATTTAATAATATGTGATTAAATCAAAAAAATATTCAATATTAAGCTCCTCTTAAAAATATTGTCGACACAATTATGATGGAAATAAAAAATATTCTATATTAAGCTCCTCTTAAAAACCTGTGGCACGCCATGGCCTAATGAGGTTTTTTTACACGATATTTGATTTTTCTTTACGTTTGTAATGTCTTATTTGTTTGTTTTTAATATATATAACTTAATTTAACTGTTTATTATCGTTGACTCATTGAGTAATAGTACAAAACATATGTTTTTTTTATATAAAATTATATATGATCTAGAGATTTGCCGCCATAAGTCATGCCTTGAAAACGTTTTGTCCTTGTCGTGGCTCCTAAGGCTTGAGACTTGGCCTACACTTAACGCCATGTAGAACCTTGATCAAAACTGGGTTCATTCGATCTTGGTTGTTAGATTAGATTTAGGGGTCGTTTACCTAATCACTTACCCGGGTAAGTTACGGGTAAAATTCAACACTATCACCAACTTCTCGGGTAAGATTTTAGTCCACCAAAATGGCATCGTATGCAACAATTTAGCTGGTAAGCGCTAACCGTGGTAAGATTCTTGGTCCTTGCCATACGGTAAGCTAATGTTACTTGGTAAGCACTTACTCGGGTAAGTGTTTTGTAAACGGCTTCTGGATATGGTTCTGGAAGGTGGAGGTGGTAGATGGGAATGGGGAGAGTTCATTAGGAAAGTGGGGTGCATCAATTGGTTGTACACATGCTTAAAACATGTGCAAACATTAGTATTTTTTTAATACAAAAAATAAATAAAAATAGTTTGAAAAAATCAAAATACCCTCTAGAGTTATTTTAATAGACAATATGGACCCACTCTAAAACAAAATGATATCCAAGAAAATCAACTTCATTTGATAGTAGATAATAAATTACTCTACTTTTAATATATTAATGTGCCAACTGATCACATTTATTGCATTTTTTTGTCAAATAAACCTTTGTTTAAGGATCAACTTGATTAAAGATTTTTAGGTATATAACCTAAAATGAGATTTTAATTAAATCCATGACCTTTTTATGAATATAAACCCATTTACCTAAATGAGCCACTTGATTAAAGTTCAACAAAAAAGGTTCAACTTGATGGTATAATATGAAAATACGTGTCCATTTGCATGTGGGCCACAAATTACATATCCGGTAGACTATATATATATATATATAGAGGCTCCGTAAAATGCAAACATTGCTTTTGTTGCACATCTTACAAGCCACAGTCTGCATATGTGCAGAACCAGTCTGCATATGTGCATATGCATACGTGCAAGAATATACATATAATGAATATACATTTATATGGGATAATGCATATATGCAGACTGGTTCTGCACATATGCAGACTGTGATTTGTAAGGAGTGCAACAAATACATGGTTTGTATTTGATTTGTACCATATATATATATATATATATATATATATATATATATATATATATATATATATATATATATATATATATGACGCGTTTCAATTGAAAACCCAGTAATTGTAACAAACTATGTAAACCCATCTAACACTGTTCATTTCAATTAGATGATGAATTATTTATTTTATTTAATTAATCTCGGCCAAGGGAAATAAGTAATTGTACATTGCATTTTATTTTTGTAAATTATTTTGTTTTGTTTTACTTATAGCACTAACTGATTTTTAGGGATATTTATCATTATCAAGATCACGTCTCAAAGGTTTTGATTTACTCACATCTTCTCCTTTTCTCCAGCAAAAGTCTATAATATCAATCGTTTATGTAGAATATCGTAATATGTTTCCAGGGGCGGAGCCAGAAACTTATGCGAGGGGGCACCAATTGAACTTCAACTCTATTTTTCTTCTGTAAAGAATTCTTTTTGACAAATCTAAATTTTTCCATATCGTCTGATGTTGTCTTAGTCTAATGCTACCATTTCGAGGGATTTTTAGAGATTTTTTTCTTGATTTCAAGGGATTTTTAAGTTCTTTTTATCGATTTCGAGAGATATTTTCGGTTTTTTTGGTATACTTCAAGAGCTTTTTTCGGTTTTTTGATTGATTCAAGAGTTTTTTTGTTTTTTGGTTGATAACGAGGTATGGTTGCACCTTTCACAAACCTATTTTTTTTTACTTTACGGTGGAGAAATAATAGTATAGGAATTATGGATAAAAGGTTTAGGAGACCCATTGTCCAATACATAAATGTAATACCCCGGGTAAGCCCGTTAGATATTTTACCTATCCGTCAAATTAATTTAACCATAAGATATAATGATTTGGTTAAGTTTGAGATAAGTTATAAGGTTAAGGGTGTTTTGGGTCATTTTGGAATAGTTTGAGCCAAGAAGGTAATTTTGACCTATATTATCTCTTAAGCCTCGTATACTCATCAGATACCTAAAATAGAAAGAGTGTGTGTGTGCGGGAGTTCTGGAGGCGAAAAGAAGCAGTGGACGAAACCTACGGTTAGAGCATCAATCGATTGGGTTAGAGGCGATTTTGAGGTAAGTTTCTATACAGTATGTATTTGTAATCACGAATAGAAGATATCTATCGGTTTAGAATTTCTAATTTCGCGTCTTGATTAGATTTCAATCGATTTCTGGGTAAGTGGAAACCGACTGTGTTCTTGAAGACTCCCGGTGGAGTCCCGGTACTGTCGACTCCCGGTGGAGTCCCGGTACTGTCGAATCCCGGTAAAGTGAACTCCCGGTATTGTTAACTCCCGGTGATCGAGACTCTCGGTACCAAGGAGTCCCGGTACTGCAAAGTCCCGGTACTCGGTGTAGTCCCGGTAGTTTGCTAAGTTTAGTGGTACAGTTGAGAACAGGAACTGGTAGGCTTTATATGTTTGGCTAGTAAAGCGGTGTATGTATCTTAAATTGTTTCAGATTCTGTGGAGTCGTGATAAGAGATAAGACCATTTTGAAAGGAGATTGCGAGCTGTGTAATAATCAAAACAGGTGAGTTTTACTTTAAAAATATTTTTACTGGAATACATATACGTATGGTTTGGGAATGTGATAATTGGTGATTATGTGTTTATATGTGCGATATATGTGAATTATAGTATATTGAGGTATTATATTTACATGAGTATTATAATGTGTTATAATACGTTGGTCGGGCTTAGGACCGGTGTGTTTGGCTATAGAATCTGTATAGCGTTGTTTGGCTGTAGATGTTGTACAACGTTGTAAATTTATTAGTTGGCTTGCAACCAACTAATATGGCCAGGAGGAATGAGAAGGGAAGGTATATGATGTGTGAGTTCAAATTGATATATTTGATCGTGCTGTGTGATTTATATAATTAAAGTTTATATAAACGATTTCAAACTAACAGGGATTTTCTCACTTAGACCCTTAGGTCTAACCCTCATTTTGTTTCAAAAATATGTATTCCAGGTGGTGGATCGAGTAAGGGCAAATGATTAGAGTAATCGATGGATAGCTTTTGTGAAGGAATGCATGATGAAGATTTTAGCATGTTTAGCAGTTGTATTATAATAATTAAATGTTATGTATGTATTTAGTATAAAGTTTGTAATAGAATGGCTTTTTCTGATTGTAGAAGACTACGGGACCGTACTTGTAATATGATGTTTCGTTTGTCATATCAATGTTATGTTACATTATGTGATCTGTTGTGTATATGGGAATTGGGTTGATACAAATGGTATCAGAGCCGTAGTTTAAGGGATTTAGGTATTTGTATCTGTACCTAGACTTAAACTGCATGTGAAGTAGGATGTCCCTATTAATGTAGAACCTTGGGATGATGAAGTATAAAAAGGAAGAAGGAACATCATGTAAGGTAATTTCAAATTACACCTGGCCAGTGTAATTGTGATCTTACAGGTACATGTTTGAACTGGAATGCCTTGTTATATGGGGTATGTGCTTATGTGTATTTTAACCTTGTTTAAATCTATAGAATGGCAAGCGGTACACGAAATTCGAATCGAGGAGGAGGAAGAAATCCGAATAGTACGAATCCGCCAATAGGAACAGGGGAAAGGGGAGGCAGAACTGGAGGTCGAACAGAGGGCAGAGCTCAGCCACGAGGTACAGAGTTTGTTACAAGGGATGACTTGATGGTAGAAATGGGAAGACTGCAAACTAGTATACAAGCAATGTTTGATCAAAGTCGTCACAATGAAGCTGAAACACCGGATCCCGGGCCAGAAGATGAAATGCCAATTACACCAACTGTTGTACCAATACAAAGGAGGTGCGACTACAAAATGTTTTTAAGCTGCAGACCTCCGACCTACTCAGGAGACAGGGATCCCGTGAAAGCAATGAGATGGATGAAGGAAATAGAAGCTATTTTCAAGACAAGCAAGTGTGCGGATGAAGATAGGGTATTGTACGGGGCAGCAATGTTAAAAGGGGATGCTTTGTATTGGTGGGAATCTTTTATTCATTCTAAAGGATCTGATGTTTATTCTACCCTCTCTTGGAAAGAATTTGTGATAGCCTACGGGAAACAATTTTGTCCCCAAGCAGCCGTCAAACAACTAGAAGTGGAATTTATGAACTTACAACAAGGAAACTTATCCGTTCGAGACTACACCGCTAGCTTTCTGGAAAAATCTCGGTTCGCAGAATACTACGTTGCTACGGAGACGATGAAGACGGAAAGGTTTATCTTTGGGCTGAACTCAGAAGTCAGAAGGCTAGTGACTGCAAAAGGACCCGATACCTTCTCAGCTGCTGTTGATGCCGAGGAGAATGTTGAAAGAGATATTAGAAGGGATGCTGGCGATAAAAGTATCGGGAAGAGAAAATGGGAAGGACCACAACACGATCCGAAGAAGTCCCGATTTCAGAGGTATGATAGCCGTCCGCCGTTTCGACCGGCGGAAAGACCATGTCAGAAGTGCAACCGTGTCCACCAAGGAAATTTCCAAGGTGATTTACGAGCGTGTTATAAGTGTGGGAAGACCGGACACGTCATTAAAGATTGTAAGGTAACGCAGTTATGTTTCTTATGCAATTCTCCGGATCACCTTCAGTCGGACTGTCCGCGGGGGAGGATACAGCAAGGTGGGTCATCGAGCAGGACAACGATTGTTAAACCAGTAATACCAAGACTGGAACCGCCAGTAACCAGAGGTCGTGCATTTCAAATGACCGAGAAAGAAGCGGAGGAAACTCCGAATGTGGTCACAGGTACATTTTTAATAAACTCTACACGTGCTAAGGTGTTATTTGATTCCGGTGCAAACCGATCGTTTGTGTCTCCTGCATTTGCTGATTGCCTGTGTTTGAAACCTAAAATGCTAGAACATGCTCTATCAGTAGATACGGCAAATGATAATCAAGTGTCAGTTATAAAAGTATTTGATGGCTGTGTGATAAATATAGAGGGGTGTAGAGTGCCGATACAATTGTTTCCTATAACTTTAATAGAGTTTGACGTCATAGTGGGAATGGACTGGTTAGCCGAGAATCAGGCTAACATAGTGTGTGATAAGAAGTTAATACATGTGGTATTACCTGAGAAGGGACCAGTAGTGATTTATGGTGATCGTAGGAATCATCAGTCTAGCCTTATATCTATGATAAAAGCCCGTAATTGTGTGAATAAGGGTTGTCAGAGTTACTTGGCTTATGTGATAGATATTAAGCCAGAAAAGAATAGGATGGAAGATATTCCTATTGTTAGTGAATTCCCTGAAGTATTCCCCGAAGACTTGAATAGTCTTCCGCCCACTAGACAAGTAGAGTTCGGTATAGACCTGATTCCTGGAGCCACTCCTGTAGCCCGTGCACCTTATCGTCTGGCACCTCCAGAGATGAAAGAGATGATGGCACAACTGCAAGACCTATCCGATAAAGGCTTCATCATACCTAGTTCTTCGCCGTGGGGAGCACCAGTGTTATTTGTGAAAAAGAAGGATGGTTCGATGAGGATGTGCATCGACTATCGGGAACTGAATAAGCGCACGATAAAGAACAAGTATCCATTACCCCGAATTGATGACCTCTTCGATCAAGTAGTTGGAGCTTGCTATTTCTCCAAGATTGATCTAAGATCCGGTTATCATCAGTTGAAAGTTAAAGAAGAAGACGTTCTAAAGACTGCTTTTTGAACAAGGTATGGACATCACGAATTCTTAGTGATGCCGTTCGGACTGACGAACGCTCCAGCTGCCTTTATGGATTTAATGAATCGGGTATGTAAGCCGTATCTCGATAAATTTGTTATTGTATTTATCGATGATATACTTATCTACTCCCGATCCAAAGAAGAACATGCGCAACATCTTCGTTTAATTCTGGAGCTATTAAAGAAGGAGAAGTTGTACGCTAAATTCTCGAAATGTGAATTTTGGTTACGAGAAGTTCAGTTTCTGGGGCATGTAGTTTCCGAAGAAGGCATTCAAGTTGATCCAATGAAAGTGGAAGCGATTGAAAAGTGGGAACCTCCGAGGACGCCAACCGAAGTATGTAGTTTTCTGGGTTTAGCCGGCTACTATCGGAAATTCATAAAAGAATTCTCTCGTATCGCAACGCCTTTGACTAAGCTGACCCGAAAGAACCTGAAGTTTGAATGGAAAGCGGAGCAAGACGAGGCATTCCGGATATTGAAAGAGAAATTGTGCAGCGCGCCGATTCTATCACTACCTGAAGGTTCGGAAGACTTTGTTGTTTATAGTGATGCGTTAAAACTGGGATTGGGATGTGTACTTATGAAGCGTGGAAAGGTTATTGCTTATGCTTCTCGTCAATTAAAGGATCATGAAAGACAGTATCCTACGCACGACATGGAGCTTGCAGCAGTCGTCTTCGCGTTAAAGATTTGGAGACATTATCTGTATGGTTCCAAATATCAGATTTATACCGATCATAAGAGTCTCCAACATCTCTTTGACCAGAGGGAACTAAATATGAGACAAAGAAGATGGCTAGAATTGCTGAATGATTACGACTGTGAAATCCTTTATCACCCGGGAAAGGCAAATGTGGTAGCTGATGCATTGAGTCGTCAAGAAAAGGGTGGAACAATAAAAGTTATTTCGTTACGAACTGAACTCCTACCCAACATATTTGACAAATTGCAGAAGTGTCAAGTGGAGGCTTATCAGGATGAACATCTGAAATCAGAACGGTTAGCGGGGATGTCAGCATTGCTAGTAAAAGATGATCGTGGGTTATTGTGTCTGGGAAGTAGAGTGTGGGTACCTCGTTTGGGTGGGTTACGTGATCGTGTTTTACAAGAAGCTCATCAATCCCGTTTCTCTATTCACCCATGTACAAACAAGATGTATAAAGACCTAAAGCAATTCTATTGGTGGCCGGGGATAAAAAGAGGAATTGCTTAGTATGTGGAAGGATGTGATACTTGTAAGAAAGTAAAGATCGAACACCAAAAGCCGTTTGGTCAACTACAGCGGCTAGAAATACCTATGTGGAAGTGGGAGCAGATTACCACAGACTTCATCACGAAGCTACCAAGAACTTCGAAAGGATTTGATTCTATTTGGGTGATCGTCGACAGATTAACAAAGTCTGCACACTTTCTACCGATAAAGGAAACCGATTCGATGGAACGATTAGGTAAACTGTACATTGACGAAATAGTAACTCGGCATGGAGTTCCAATCTCGATTATTTCTGATCGTGATAGTCGTTTTACTTCAAGATTCTGGAGAAGTTTTCAAAGGGAAATGGGGACACAGATAAAGTTAAGTACGTCGTATCATCCCCAAACAGATGGGCAGAGTGAACGAACGATTCAGACCTTAGAAGATATGCTCCGGGCTTGCATTGTTGATTTTGGGGGATCATGGGATAAGCACTTACCGTTGATCGAGTTTGCATATAACAACAGTTATCATTCCAGCATACAAGCGGCACCGTTTGAAGTACTGTATGGTAGGAAATGCCGAACGCCTCTATGTTGGAACGAAGTGGGAGAGAAACAGTTAGCGGGGCCGGAAATAGTTCAATTAACTGCCGATAAGGTTACTCAAATTAGAGAAAGATTGAAAGTGGCTCAAGATAGACAGAAGAGCTACGCTGACCGACGCCGAAAGCCATTGGAATTTCAAGTTGGGGATTTCGTAATGTTAAAAGTTTCGCCATGGAAGGGAGTCATCCGATTTGGGAGACAAGGTAAACTTAGCCCAAGGTATATCGGACCGTTTCCAATTACAGAAAGGATCGGTGAAGTAGCTTACCGATTAGATCTTCCACCGGAATTGAGCAGAATCCATAATGCATTTCACGTATCGAACTTCCGAAAGTGTTTGGTTACTCCAGATCAGTCAGTCTCCCTACCAGAGATACAAGTAGATGAAAGATTGAATTATGTGATAGTTGATCATAAAGTCAAAGTGCTGCAGAATAAGGAAATCAAGCAAGTAAAGGTTCAATGGAGGCATCATAGAGGTCAGGATGCTACGTGGGAATCCAAATCGGAAATGAGAGCCAAATACCCTCATCTTTTTACTTAACTGAATTCCGGGATGGAATTCTTTTAAGAGGGAGATGATGTAATACCCCGGGTAAGTCCGTTAGATATTTTACCTATCCGTCAAATTAATTTAACCATAAGATATAATGATTTGGTTAAGTTTGAGATAAGTTATAAGGTTAAGGGTGTTTTGGGTCATTTTGGAATAGTTTGAGCCAAGAAGGTAATTTTGACCTATATTATCTCTTAAGCCTCGTATACTCATTAGATACCTAAAATAGAAAGAGTGTGTGTATGCGGGAGTTCTGGAGGCGAAAAGAAGCAGTGGACGAAACCTACGGTTAGAGCATCAATCGATTGGGTTAGAGGCGATTTTGAGGTAAGTTTCTTTACAGTATGTATTTGTAATCACGAATAGAAGATATCTATAGGTTTAGAATTTCTAATTCCGCGTCTTGATTAGATTTCAATCGATTTCTGGGTAAGTGGAAACCGACTGTGTTCTTGAAGACTCCCGGTAGAGTCCCGGTACTGTCGACTCCCGG
Organism: Saussurea involucrata; assembly: GCA_033807775.1. Taxonomy (NCBI): domain Eukaryota; kingdom Viridiplantae; phylum Streptophyta; class Magnoliopsida; order Asterales; family Asteraceae; genus Saussurea; species Saussurea involucrata. Next base: position 27,093,610 of record CM066323.1, read on the forward strand.
TGTAGTCCCGGTACTGTCGACTCCCGGTGGACTCCCGGTAAAGTGAACTCCCGGTATTGTTAACTCCCGGTGATCGAGACTCCCGGTACCAAGGAGTCCCGGTACTGCGAAGTCCCGGTACTCGGTGTAGTCCCGGTAGTTTGCTAAGTTTAGTGGTACAGTTGAGAACAGGAACTGGTAGGCTTTATATGTTTGGCTAGTAAAGCGGTGTATGTATCTTAAATTGTTTCAGATTCTGTGGAGTCGTGATAAGAGATAAGACCATTTTGAAAGGAGATTGCGAGCTGTGTAATAATCAAAACAGGTGAGTTTTACTTTAAAAATATTTTTACTGGAATACATATACGTATGGTTTGGGAATGTGATAATTGGTGATTATGTGTTTATATGTGCGATATATGTGAATTATAGTATATTGAGGTATTATATTTACATGAGTATTATAATGTGTTATAATACGTTGGCCGGGCTTAGGACCGGTGTGTTTGGCTATAGAATCTGTATAGCGTTGTTTGGCTGTAGATGTTGTACAGCGTTGTAAATTTATTAGTTGGCTTGCAACCAATTAATATGGCCAGGAGGAATGAGAAGGGAAGGTATATGATGTGTGAGTTCAAATTGATATATTTGATCGTGTTGTGTGATTTATATAATTAAAGTTTATATAAACGATTTCAAACTAACAGGGATTTTCTCACATAGACCCTTAGGTCTAACCCTCATTTTGTTTCAAAAATATGTATTCCAGGTGGTGGATCGAGTAAGGGCAAATGATTAGAGTAATCGATGGATAGCTTTTGTGAAGGAATGCATGATGAAGATTTTAGCATGTTTAGCAGTTGTATTATAATAATTAAATGTTATGAATGTATTTAGTATAAAGTTTGTAGTAGAATGGCTTTTTCTGATTGTAGAAGACTACGGGACCGTACTTGTAATATGATGTTTCGTTTGTCATATCAATGTTATGTTACATTATGTGATCTGTTGTGTATATGGGAATTGGGTTGTTACAATAAAAAATAGTGGTTTAGGAGGCACCTTTCTATATATATATATATATATATATATATATATATATTATAAACATAATAAGGATATGTATTCATTTTTTTCATAAACCTAATAAGGATATTTTTTGTCAAAATACCCAGGAGGCACCAATGCCACTTCTGGCACTGGTGTGGCTCCGCCACTGTCTGTTTCAGTATATGGAATTATTCATGAAGCAAATAATTGTAATCATGATGAGTAGTATGTATTCATGAATATAACTACTAGAATCATGATTCAGTAAACCCAAAAAAAAACCAAAATACATGAAACTCAGATCACCACCACCGATTCACCACCGAATCACCGCCGATTCATCGAACCACCGATTCACCGAATCACTGTCGATTCATGGGTGGTTTCACCAATCACCGCCGATTCATGAACAGAAACACAGATCTGAAACGGTTTCAGATTCACCAAATTTTGAGGGTGTTACAGGATCCCAGTGTCCTCGTTGGCACAACAGTCTAGTTCCCGGCTCTGATACCATACATCACAACCCAACCGTACTAGACATTGTTTGCTTTACTCACACACCTGGACTCACCGTTTTCAAACACGCCTGATAGAGAAGATGTCAAGTCCTTTATAAGACAACATTCATTCCTTTCCCCAACCAATGTAGGATCATACAATCCATCCCCTTGGGGTCCCAACATCCTCGTTGGCACATCAATCCGCTTCCCGGCTCTGATACCATCTATAACATCTTAGACCAACCGTAACAGATATTGTCCGTATTTCCCACACACTTGGACTTACTTGATACCTCCTCTATCAAATGTGCTTTAAAAACATGAGTCAAGTTGTGTGGGAAAAATTGACAATATCTGATACCATTGGTCTAGTATGTTACATTGCCTCTCCCTCTTACCCCTTTTGGCACCTTACAAACTCCTAGATCAAGCAGAGAAACCACCATCTTCAACATTCCCTTGATGTACTCCCTCTGGCGACACCATCACCATCACCCCGACCTCCCTGCCACCATCGAACAAGTGCTGACCTACTAATCAAAACTAGTTCCTCTTTCTCATATCAAAACCTTAACACACACATACAACCAGTGGCAACCTATATCCACCGACATCGTTAAACTCCATTAGTGGCCACCACACAAAATCAGGGGGTTAGACACCACACAAAATCAGGGGGTTAGAGAAGATTCCATTTTGACTTCGATGAAGGTTTTTCATTTCTAGGACCACCATTGTCTTTTTTTTAAGATATTGTTTGATTTAGTTTAAATTTTTTTACTTTCATTTAGGGTTTTCATCTAATTTTTGATTTTGGATATGTGTTGCCTTTCTAAATTATGGTTGAAATTTGTTTCACTGGTGAAGATGACGGTTCCTAAGGAAAAGAGGCCAGATCAGCCAATACTAGAGCATGAGGTTTTTGATTTGATTGTTTTCTCATCATTCTTTTTTTAGATTTCCGTTAGTGTTTCGATTTGGGGTTTAGTTTGATTAACATTTGGTTTCATTTGAATCAAAACCATTGTTCTAAAAGGCTCACCGCAAAGCCGCCATGACGCGTCATGGCTCAAGGCTTGTGTCTCACGTCACGTTAAACTTGTGGCATGCCATGGCCTAATGCGGTTTTTGTTACACGATATTTGATTTTTCTTTACGTTTGTAATGTCTTATTTGTTTGTTTTTAATATATATAACTTAATTTAACTGTTTATTATCGTTGCCTCATTGAGTAATAGTACAAAACAAATGTTTTTTATATAAAATTATATATGATCTAGAGATTTGCCGCCCTAAATCACGCCTTGAAAACGTTTTGTCCTTGTCGTGGCTCCTAAGGCTTGAGAATTGGCCTACACTTAACGTCATTTAGAACCTTGATCAAAACTGGGTTCATTCGATCTTGCTTGTTAGATTAGATTTAGGGGCCGTTTACCTAATCACTTACCCAGGTAAGTGCTTACGGGTAAAATTCAACACTATCTCCTACTTCTCGGGTAAGATTTTAGTCCGCCAAAATGGCATCGTATGCAACAATTTAGCTGGTAAGCGCTAACCGTGGTAAGAGTTGTCGCACTCACTTACCGGGTAAGACTCTTGGTCCTTGCTTTCGCTCTTACCGGGTAAGATTCTTGGTCCTTGCCATATTCATCCGGTAAGCTAATGTTACTTGGTAAGCACTTACCCGGATAAGCGTTTTGTAAACGACTCCATAGATTTCAGATCTGGATATGGGTTCCGGAAGGTGGAGGTGGTAGATGGGAATGAGGAGAGTTCTTTAGGAAAGTGGGATGCATCAATTGGTTGTACACATGCTTAAAACATGTGCAAATATTAGTATTTTTTTAATAGAAAAAATAAAAAAAAAGTTTGAAAAAGATCAAAATACCCTCTAGAGTCATTTTAATAGACAATATGGACCCACTCTAAAACAAAACGATATCCAATAAAATCAAATTCATTTGATAGTGGATAATAATTTACTCTACTTTTAATATATTAATGTGCCAACTGATCACATTTATTGCATTTTTTTTGTCAAATAAACCTTTGTTTAAGGACTTGATTAAAGATTTTTAGTATATAACCTTAAATTAAATACATAACCTTTTTATGAGTATAAACCCATTTACCTAAATGACCCACTTGATTAGAGTTCAACAAAAAAGGTTCAACTTGATGGTATAATATGAAAATACGTGTCCCTTTGCATGTGGGCCACAAATTACCCATCCGGTACCTAAAATAGGTGGAGAATCGTGAAAACCAATCTAAGCCATTAATTGATTTTAATCTATGGACATTATTATAGGCAAAAATAGGTTGAGAACCGTTAGAACCTATGAATGAATTGTTATGTTTTTAAAACCATAGGATCAAAATAAAATGATGGCTTAGATCGGATCCCACGGTTCGCAACCTATTTTTGGTTCTCACATGATTTAACCCATATATATATATATATATATAGGCTCCGTAAAATGCAAACCTTGCATTTGTTGCACACCTTAAAAACCACAGTCTGCATATGTGCAGAACCCGTCTGCATATGTGCATGTGCATACGTGCAAGAATATACATATAATGAACATACATTCATATGGGATAATGCATATATGCAGACTGGTTCTGCACATATACAGACTGTGGTTTGTAAGGGGGTGCAACAAATATATGGTTTGTATTTGATTTGTACCATATATATATATATATATAAAAAAAACTTGAGATCATGTAAGACCAGGCTATCTCCGTGAGACCAAAAAATTAACACTAAACCTTCACAGCAAAAGATTGTGAAGGTACTGTGATGGTAAACATTCACAGTGTTTTTGAACCCAACCCTATATATATATATATATATATATATATATATATATATATATATATATATATATATATATATATATATATATATATATATATATATATATATATATATATATATATATATATATATATATATATATAAATATATATATGTATGACGCGTTTCAATTGAAAACCCGGTAATTGTAACAAACTATGTAAACCCATCTAACACCGTTCATTTCAATTAGATGATGAATTATTTATTTTAATTAATTAATCTCGGCCAAGGGCAAATAAGTAATTGTAGATTGCATTTTATTTTTGTAAAGTATTTTATTTTGTTTTACTATAGCACTAACTGATTTTTAGGGATATTTATCATTATCAATATCACATCTCAAAGGTTTTGGTTTACACATATCTTCTCCTTTTCTCCTGCAAAAGTCTATAATATCAATCGTTTATGCAGAATATCGTAATCTGTTTCAGTATATGGAATTATTCATGAAGCAAATAATTGTAATCCATGATGAGTAGTATGTATTCATGAATATAACTACTAGAATCATGATTCAGTAAACCCAAAAAAAAACCAAAATACATGAAACTCAGATCACCACCGCCGATTCACCACCGAATCACCGCCGATTCTTCGAACCACCGATTCACCGAATCACTGTCGATTCATGGGTGGTTTCACCAATCACCGCCGATTCATGAACAGAAACACAGATCTGAAACGGTTTCAGATTCACCAAATCATACCTGAACGGAGCCACCGCTGAAAACTGTTTGTCGTGCTTATCCATTCAGAAACACAGATCTGAAACGGTATCCGATTTGTAGAAAAAAGAAACACCGACGGTGGCGCCGCCTCAACGAGCTTCGCCATAAGGGATGCAAGGTGGAGGGCGATGGCTTTGCCGATACCGCAAGAGCCGCCGGTGACGATTGCAACCCTATACTGGAGTTGGAGTGTGGTTTGCGCCGGTGAATGGTGGTGATATTATTAATAGAACGGTCGGTGACTATCTTACATAATATGGGTTTTCCAAAGTCTCCTCCGAATTCCAGATTTACCCCTGTGCGTGGTTTATTTTAATGAAATTAAATCAGATTTTAACCTTATTTACGACTTATGCCACTGAATCAAGTTTAGCCGTGGATCAAGAAAATTAATGGCATAGATTAGTTTGCAAAGCGTGTTAGAATTATCGGGTTTGCAATTGAAACCACCCATATATATATATATATATAGGGGAGAGATCAAATGCAAACCACTCTAATTTTGCAAACCGTGAAAACCGTTGATTTCACCGGTTAAGTTAATGAAATTGGTCCATGAAATTGTTTTATTTGATGAATTGTTGCTTATAATTCTTTTTTTAATGAAATTGTTTCTATGTATTTGAGTTTTTTTATGTAGTTTCATGCATTTTTCTCATTCTGATTAAACTATTTCATGCATTTTCTCAGTCCGATGAAACTTTTCATTTTTACATGAAAAAGACAAATAAATGAAACAATTTCATCAAGAAAAGTATTACATGAAACAGTTTCATCAAATTAAACAACTCATGAACCAATTTCACTAATTTAATCAATGAAATCGAGGGTTTGCACGATTTGTAAAATTAGAGTGGTTTGCAAATGAAACCACCTCTCTCTATATATATATATATGTATAGCCTTAGGTTCAATAGAGAAGTCCAAATATTTAAAGAAATAGAGAAGTGATCTTGGCCATTTATTCGGTCAAGATCGATTATAATTGGTCAAAAGTTGCGGCTTTGACTGGTCAAAAATTGCGGCTTTGACTGGTCAAAAGTTGCGGCTGTTCCAAAAATAGAAGGGCAATTTCGTAACTTTTACAAAAAACACGGGCTGAATTCATATATGAATCTGTGTGATTCACATATGAACTATACGTTCATATATGAACCTTTGTAATTCACATATGAACTCTTTATAACTAATTCATATATGAATCTTGTGATTCATATATGAACCTTTGTGTTTCATATATGAAACTAATTAACTGTAGGTTCATATATGAATCAGTTGAATCAATTAATTGATTCATATATGAATCTTTGTGTTCATATATGAACCTTTGTGATTCATATATGAATTTTTTTAACTAATTCATATATGAACCTTTGTGTTCATATATGAATCTTTGTGATTCATATATGATTTTTTTAACTACTTCTCATATGAATAAATTAACTGATTCATATATGAATCACAAAGGTCATATATGAATTAGTTAAAAAGAGTTTATATGTGAATTACAATGGTTCATATATGAACGTATAGTTCATATGTGAATCACACAGATTCATATATGAACTCAGTCCTTGTATTTTTTACGAAACTACCCCTCTATCTTGTGCAGACCACGCGAGTAATTATCCGCTGCTTCTCGGTCAAAGCCGGCGATCTTGACCGAATAAATGGCCAAGATCACTTCTTCATTTCTCAAAATATTTGGATTTCAATATTGAACCCTTCCCTATATATATTGATATATATATATATAGGGGTGGTATTTTTTGCAAACCAGTGTATTTGTACAAACTCATACAAACCATACCTAGCTTCATGATTTTGTAAATTTGGCTTCATGGAATATTTATATATATATTTTGGCTTCATGAATATATAATTTGGCTTCATGAATATATCATTTGGCATTTTTAACTAATTTTTTTACAAAAATAAGGGTATTTTAGGGCTCCACCGAAAAAAATTAGTTAAAAATGCCAAATGATATATTCATGAAGCCAATATATATATATATATATATATATATATATATATATATATATATATATTCATGAAGCCAAATTTACAAAATCATAAATCTATGTATGGTTTGTACGAGTTTGTACAAATACACTGGTTTGCAAAAGATACTCAGCCTATATATATATATATATATATATATATATATAGGGGCATAATCAAATGAGAACTGATTAGTTTGTGATAACTGTGAGATCCAATATGAGCCACAAATTTAAGATAATCAATATAAATTTTATATAAATATAAAAGGGTATTTTAGTAAACTTGTTTTATACAACTAATTAAATTAATAAACCAAAAATATCCCATTTATTTATTTTATACGTCTCCTCACTCACCTTCTCTCTCTACCATAAACAAACCCTAAAATCTTAATCGCCGTCAATATACCTCCACCAAACAGGTTTTTGAAATAATTATTTCAAAACCCACCCAAATCTTGATGAATGATCAACAAAAAGACCTACTTCAAGCAAAATATTCCCATCAACCGTGTTCTTGAAAAAAGTTATTTCAAACCCCATCAGGTAATCGATTTCCAGATCGCAGGAATTTCACCACCAACTCAACCGCGGTCATCGTCGTCATTGTCGACAATCATCTCTCTCAAGTCTCAACTGCACGACAACTCTCCCAAAGAACTCGTGTCGTTATCACAACACGAAAATTCGCCATTGAAAGAGCATATCTGCGAATTCGACAATGGATTTAACAACGATCGAGCAACAATTGAAATAGTCAACGATTGAGCGGTTGATTTAGATAACGACAGATTCAAGGGAAGATGACTTTTTGAAGAATCAAAGATGGATTAAGGTGATGGTGAGTGTATGGATGTAGCCCATATTGCATGAGTTCACCGTCGTCCGACGGAAGAAATAAAGGGGTTGTGATGGTAGCGGTGAAGCACCACGGCGTCGTCGACAATGACAACAATATGGTTATCATGGTGTATCACAATGTGTATCACAATGATACATTGTCTTAAAGTTTAGTATTATCGGATCGCAATATGTATCATTGTTGTTTACAAAGTGTATCACAGTGTATCTTCTGGTTCAGATCTACCAATCTTCGTCATCTCGTTGCTTCACGGCGTATCACAGTCGGTATCACGGATTCACGATGGTATCATAGTTGGAGACCCAAGGGAATGTTACGGGAGAGGGAATAGGGGAGAGGAGAGATAAATTTTTTGTAATTCCTAAAATGTCCTTTATTTAAAATTAAAGTCAAAATTACCAAATATATTTTAAATGGCCCCCTATATATATATATATATATATATATATATAGGGGTGGTATCGGGTACAAACCAAATAGATTGTACAAACTGTACAAACTCATCTCCACCAATCACGTAACTTCTTTTTTTATATCCATAAGGGTATTTTAGCATATTTTTTCATCTCCACCAATCACGTAACTTCTTTTTTATATCCATAACTTTTTTTTATATCCATAAGGGTATTTTAGGGCTCCACCGGAAAATATAGATTCATGAAGCCAAATTATATATTCATGAAGCCAAATTATATATTCATGAAGCCAAAATATAGATTCATGAAGCCAAATTATCAGAATATCAGATTCATGAAGCTAGATTGAGTTTGTAGGGGTTTGTACAATCCATTTGGTTTGTATTTGATACCCAGCCTATATATATATATATATATAGAGAGAGAGAGAGAGAGAGAGAGACGGGTTCAAACGCAGAGCGTACCAATTTAAGAAAACGCGAGGAGCACCGCCCATGTACTGAATCACATGTGATTCACTACATAAACCGCGGGACAAACCGCGCGTGTCTGAATTTTAATCACATATGATTTTAGTTGTGAATCACATGTGATCCACTACATGGGCGGAAGCCCCCCGATCAGTTGTGAATCACATGTGATTCGGCAGTAGTGAATCACATGTGATTCAGTACATGGGCGGTGCTCCTCGCGTTTCTCGTAAATTGTTACGCTCCTCGTTTGAACTTTTCTCTCTGTCTGTCTCTCTCTCTCTCTCTCTCTATATATATATATATATATATATATATTCTTTTTCATTCCTTATGTAAATCAAACAAGTTGATTGGGTAAGGTTTTAAATCATTTCGGAAACCTTTATATGAATTAATTCAATGAACTTTTTTACTTGACCGAGTATTTAAAAAAATTAATAAATAAATGATAGACCCTTTTTACTTAAAATGATTTAAGTTTTTAAATATTTTTTTACGTAAAAAACCATCTTAACTTCTAAAAATTGACTATCGATAATCTTTTAACCCAATTTAGTTTTACACTTTTAAAATCTTACGTATACCAACGCCGTTGCTTCCTTCGTCCCCCGATCTTCATCTGCTTGATCACCTATGTTGACCTAGCTATCGATATCCTCCTATTTTGATTCGTTATTTTTTGTTATTAGATTCCTTCTCTTTTTTATCTGTCTATTTATGCATGTTCCATTAAATTGTTGGGATAGTGGAAGAATTGAGATACAAAAGGACATATTAAAAGAAGGAACATCGATGGCAAGGGGCAAAGGCGGCTATGGACGATGATGGAGAGAGAACGACGTTGGGGCGATGAGGAGTGGCGAGGGGGCGTAGATATTGGGTGCTAGGGGTTAGAATGACGTAGGGTTTAGGAACCGTAAAACTTATTTACGTTTTTTCTTATAATTTAAAACCTTCTAAGCCGGTTACATGTAGCCTGTCTGGATTAAAAATGATTGATGACCAATTTCTAAAAGTTCGGTGGTTTATTTACTAAAAAATCAGGGACTTGATCACTTCGAATGAAAAAATTCGATGGTTTATTTATTAAAAAAAACCGGTGACATAAAACTTCAAAATGGGAAAGTTCATTGGGTCTTTCGGGACTATTACTTTTCGTGCTTATTTTGTAAGAAACATTGTGGTTAATTTCATGGTTCACCAGCCATTACATCTGTGGATCCCACCAAATCATTAAACCTGGCGGTAGCTCGTATAATTTGCATTTATCTCGATGATATATTATGACTTTGATCATTAAGGTTCAATCTTAATATCAATTTTATTGTTTTCATTGGTCCTACACTTTTGCTATAGCTTACCCCTTGAAGGTAGTTGTGATCCCAGAACAAGTAATCAATCAATGTAAATCATAAAAGAAGCCATCTCTATATTCAATAATCTCCAAATAGCTCACAATACAATGAAGAACAAATGCTTGTGTGTGTGGCTATTTGGAGATTATTGAATATAGAGATGGCTTCTTTTATGATTTACATTGATTGATTACTTGTTCTGGGATCACAATTGGTATCAGAGCCAGGTTTTTTTTTTCTAAATTAATTGTCACTCCCCCTTAAATGATGCAAGTATGTTTTGAAAAATTGATTTTCATCATTTAAGAGTTTGTGCAAAACAAATTAGAGAACATACCTTGTGATCGTCAAGTAAGGAGCACATGAAATCAACACTTACAAGCTTTGTCGGATATGCACACTCCCCCTAATCTTGTGCATACATCTTATATTGTACTCCCCCTGAGACTATGAACACACCTTATGCAGACACATATATCATAACAAGAATGTAAAGTGACATAAAGAATAAACAATGAAAAACAACAAAGACATGTAAAAAAATATCTTATATTGAGAATAGAATGTGATGAAAATTTGAATGTATCAATCTAGATAGAAATAACTAGATTGACAAACACATATTTCCATCCATTATATGATCAATATAGAATATTAGACTTTCATGTTCAACATGCCGAGCTTGGATACTAAGAAATTAAATCGTTTTTCATCCAAAGCTTTCGTAAAGAGATCGGCAAGTTGATACTCAGTTGTGACAAAGTATAATTCAATCGTACCTTTTTTGACATGATCTTTAATAAAATGATACCTGATGTCGATGTGTTTGGTCTTTGTATGTTGGACCGGGTTAGCTGATATGGCAATTGCACTCTTGCTATCACAGTACATAGGGATCTTCTCATACTTGAAGCCATAGTCCATTAGTTGAGTCTTCATCCACAGAACCTGTGAACAACAACTGGTAGCGGCCACATATTCTGCCTCCGCAGTTGATGTTGAAACACATTTCTGTTTCCTCGAGGACCAACTTACTAGTTTATCACCCAAAAACTGTACATGACCAGATGTGCTCTTCCGGTCTAGCATACTACCTCCATGATCCGCATCAGAATATGCAGTGAGTTCGAATCCCGTTCCCTTTGGGTACCATAGACCAAGATACGGTGTCCCCTTCAGATATCGAAAGATCCTTTTAACAGCACCATAATGTGATTCCTTTGGTTGTGCCTGAAATCTTGCACATAGACATGTCAAAAACATTATATCTGGACGACTTGCCGTAAGGTACATTAATGAGCCTATCATCCCTCTGTAATTCTTAACATCTACATCTACACCATGTGGATCCGAACCAATTTTAGATCCAGGAGCCATAGGTGTGCCAATTGAGGTACAATTTTCCATCTTGAATTTCTTCAAAATGTCAAACACATACTTTGATTGGTTGATGAAGATACCGGTTGAGAATTGCTTGACTTGTAATCCAAGAAAGAAATTAATCTCTCCCATCATACTCATCTGGAATCTAGTCGTCATAATGCCCGAAAACCAAGTACACAATCCAGGGTCAGTTGAACCAAATATAATATCATCAACGTAAATTTGTACCAGAAGGATCTCACCATTTTATGCAGAGTGAAGAGAGTTGTGTCGATTTTACCTTTCCGAAAGCCAACACCAAGTAGATAGGTAGATAAGATTTCGTACCAGGCTCGAGGGGCTTGCTTAAGACCGTAGAGAGATTTGTCAGGAATGTAGACGTGATATGGTTTATCTTTGTCCACAAAACCCTCCGGTTGAGAAACATATACTTCTTCCTTCAAGATACCGTTCAAGAAAGCAGTCTTCACGTCCATTTGATAGACAGTGAAATTTCTGAAAGCAGCAAATGAAAGGAACATCCGGATTGCCTCTAAGCGAGCTACTGGTGCATAAGTCTCATCATAGTCGATTCCCTCTTGTTGCCTATACCCTTTCGCTACAAGGCGTGCTTTGTTTCTCACAACAATCCCATCTTTATCTTTCTTATTCTTCAGGACCCACTTTGTACCAATTACTGTTTTACCCTTGGGTCTAGGAACTAGTCTCCACACGTTTAATGCTTCAAAACAATTCAGCTCATCTTGCATGGCAATGATCCAATCCGGATCTTCTAAGGCTTGCCGAACAGTTGTAGGCTCAACTTGACTTAGAAAGAGCGCGTAAAGGACTTCGTTCGCCGTTGCAGATCTTGTCTTTACAGGTTCGGAAACGTCACCAATGACTTGTTCAATGGGGTCACTTTTAGTCCATCTTGTTGAATGTAGGAGGATAGATACAGCACCTTCATTGGGATCCACTAAGGTAGGATCTTTATCAAAATTCAACTCTATTGTCAAGGTAGGTTCCGGTTGTGGGGCTGGTTCATTGACAGAAGAGTCAACAGGAACTGCCTCCAGATCTGCTTTAGAAGATGACTCAGGTTGAGTTGCAGAGTCCTCACCATTGGCGTTAGAAGTTGTACCTGACGAAGAAGCACCATTCGTGGATACACGTTGTGTTTCTTGTGGAGATGCCATATGCGTATTACTTGAAGACGAAGCAGGAGTTGTTGCACCAGTTGTAGGAGTAGTCAGTACCGGTGAAGGCCCTGACAATGTAGCATGAGCTGGTGGTGTAGCATAATTGCTCCTGTTATTCACAGATGAAGAAGGTATAGCATTACCAAAATAATCATCATAAAAATATTCAAACAATAAATCAAGATCATTAGGTTTAGAGTTAGAAGTGGAAGCTTGATCCTTGTTTGAAGATCTAGTCACCATAGGACGGATTTGTCCAGATGCTAGTACTCCAGATATTGTTGGTTCTGTACTATTTTGCACATAAGCCATGTCTTCAGTTTCGTCGAATCTGACGTTTATGCTTTCTTTCACAGTTCTGGAGGACTTGAGATAGACTCTGTATGCTTTTGACGTGAGCGAGTATCCGATAAAGACGCCCTCGATCCCCTTAGGAATGAATTTGTTCAAGATGTCCTTGTCGTTCAGCACAACACACCTGCATCCGAAAACACGAAAGTAGTGTATCATAGGTTTTCTGTTATTAATCAGTTCATATGGAGTTTTACCAAACCGACGATGGATAATAGAACGGTTTTGTGTATAGCATGCCGTAGAAACAACTTCAGCCCACAAGAACAGAGGTAGATCAGCATAGGACATCATCGTTCTTGCGGCTTCAACAAGTGTGCGGTTTCGTCTTTCAACGACTCTGTTCTGCTGAGGTGTTCTAGCCGCAGAATACTGATGAGATATTCCTAATGATGTAAAAATCATCGAGAGTCTTGTTCTTAAACTCTGTCCCGTTATCTGACCTAACAGTCTGAACTGTTTGTTGACGATTCACTTGAAGTTGTTTGATTAACGAGATGATCAAGTCAGGTGTTTCGTCTTTTGATCGAAGAAACTTGACCCAAGTATATCTCGAATAATCATCGACAATGACTAACACGTATCGTTTGGCACTAACGCTCTGAGTCTTCATCGGACCACAGAGATCCATATGAAGGATTTCCAAAGGTTTGTGTGTGCTGGGTTCGGGTTTCGGTGGGTGAGGAGCTCGCTTTATCTTACCCTTCTCACAAGCAGTACAGAAGTTGTCTTTTTCAAACTGCAGAACTGGTAGACCTATAACTAAATCACCCAACGTTAGCTTTTGAATGTAACGAAAGTTGAGATGAGATAGTCGTATATGCCATAACCAACTCTTTTCCAATGTTGCCTTAGTCATCAGACACACGTCATTCTTCGGCTTTAGCTTTGATAGGTCAATAGTGTAGAGATTTAATTTTCTAGAACCAACTAGAAGTTCATTTCCTTCGTCGGTTAGAACTGCACATCGGGTCTTCTTGAAATGGACTTCTAGGTCTTTGTCACAAAACTGACCTATGATAAACAAATTATGCCCTAAGCCTTCAACATAATTAACTTTGGTTATCCTGACGTTGTCTGTTACTATATCTCCATAACCCAAGATTGGAGAGTACTGATCATTCCCAAACTTAACTTTCCCTCCATCTTTTTCCACAAAGTTGCTCAACAGCTCCTTTCTACCTGTCATGTGTTTTGAGCAACCAGAATCCAAATACCACACATGACGGAGCTGCAAAATGGAAATTAAACAGTTTTAGGTACCCATTGCCAATTGGGTCCTTTCGGGTTAGGAGAATTAACAGGTTTCTTTGAAGTGTTGTGGTTATAATATCTATTTGTGTAAAAACGATTAGAACCATAGAAATTATAACCAAACCATGAAGAATAATCAGACTTGCAGATAAAATCATCTACACTACATGAAGAACAACAAATTTGATCATGTGCTAAATTAATCACTTGTTGCATTGAAGAAATCTTGTACGGAATAACAAGTTTTTGTTTGTTTGAAGCAACACGATTACTAACAGTAGAAACAAAAGTGTTTTTCTTGGAATTAAAAGCGACAGTAGATGATTTTCTCTGGGCCACATCCTGTGTGGACTCCTTTATTCTCCACTCTAACCGCGAGTTGTTTCTTAAATAACGATCTGAAACGGAATCAAAATAAGAATCGTAAGCGTAGGAATTTTGAGCTTGTGAAGATTTAGATTTGCGCTTATTTTTCTTCTTTTTCTTTTTCTTTTTCTTTTTCTTTTTCTCAATGGTCTTAGAAGATTCCCCTTCGAAGAAATTCTTCTTAGTTCCTCTTCCTTGATCAAAAAGTCAGAATGATCCGGAAGTTTAGCACCAAAATCAAATTGAACAGCTTTTTGTTGTGCTTTCTTACCCTTCACTTCACAAGGAATGTCAATAACACAATCAACCTTAATGTCATCGGAAGAAGAGTTTTGGAAGATATCACAAGAGTTTTCATTAACAGGTTGTTTCTCTAGATCAATAGGACCAAAATCATCAAAGTCATCCACAATCATGCTTCTGTAAAGAGTATTGCCCATGAAGGCTTTGCATGAGGAAGCATCTGAATCAGAGGAGGGTTTGCTTGCCCACTCTATCATAGCTTCAGTGGAGAAAGTTGACAATTTTCCCATAAGTCTTGAGATTTCATTTTGAAAGTACTCTCTATTAGTCTCAAGATCTTTTCTCTCTTTGATCAAAATGTTTTCTAAATCAGATATTTTCTGTGAAAGTATAACATTTTCAGATTCAAAAGTTTGTCTTTCGAACTTAAATCTCTCTCTTTCTTTCGCAATTTGATCTTTTTCAAGAAATAACATTTTCTAAAAATCAGAGACTTGTTTTGAGAGATTCAAACATCTAAGTTCAAGATATTTCTTTTCTTCAAAGCTTTTTGTAGACGATTCCGAAACAACCTTTTCAGACTTATCTCTCTTGCTATTTATCAAAACAGTTAGCATAACTTCCTTTTCAATATCAAAAGCGAGTTGATCGTCATTTCTGACTTCTTCAATTTTGCGTTTAATACTCAACTCAAGATCGACAAGCTTCTGTTCGAGTACCAAAGGAGGGTAATATGTTTTTCCTTCAAAAACAGGTTTTGAAACAGTTCCCTTTGGTGGCTCAACAACATAGCTTTGAAAATAGTCATTAGGCAAGGTTTGTTTCCCAGACAGTGCCTTCCTATTTGCCGAATCATAATAAAAAGGAAGTTGCATTGTTACAGTTGTCTTTATTTTAATTTCTTCCTCAACCCCTTGTTCTTCCTCATTAAGCCATTTGATTCTGTATTTGGGTTCTATGGTGAGAAGCTTAAGCCATTGAAACTTGTATAGACAATGTGCCTTTTTCAAAGCATTTTCCAAATAATGAGGATTGTCATATCCCACACCCCATTTTGAGTTGTAAATCTGAAATTCTTAGGCGTGTTTAGAAAAATGGTTTGTTCAGATTGACCAAGTTTGTATAGCTTCGCTTCCAGATCACTTGCCTTTTCAGACAATTCGTTGTTAATATCTTTATAAGATCGCAACTTTTGTTCAAGCTCATTCTTCCTATTTTCAGAAATTTTTACATTTCCTTCCATTTCATCCATTCTTTTCCGGAAAGAAGTTCGAGATTGTTCGATCTCAACTCGTTCCTTCTTCAACTCATCATTTAACTTGTTATGGTCAATGATTGCTTTTCTTTGAGATTCTATTATTTTATGTGCATTTTTTAGTTTTTCACTTTGTTCATCTAATTTTAATTGGAAGACTTTAAACTGATTATCATAGTGATTAATAGTGCAGAGATCTACCTCATTTGTCTCAGGCACCGCATTAGCCTCTGAATCCTCACCTTCTCTACTCATCAAGCACATCTTTGCCATCGCAGCTGTCTCCTCTTCTCTTTCATCATCAGTTTGATCCAGCCAATACTCTTCCTCCACCAGAAGTGCAATTCCAGACTCCTTCTGCTCTGCCAACATCGCTTTCTTCTTGTAGTAGTCGGAATCCCTTACCTTCGGTTTCCAGCACTCTTTGGAGAAATGGCCAGACTTCCCACAATTGTAGCACTTTTTCTCTTCATCCTTTCTTTCACCAAACTTCTTCACTTCCAACCTTTTACCATCTTCCTTGTGATCATCAAACTGTTTCTTTGATTCAATCCGATTCTTGTGCTCAAAGTTTTTAGAACCAGATGAGTAACGTTGGTTGTTTGATCCAGGAGTTTTTACATATCTTTGTTGAAAGTGCTTGGATAGAAGTATCATTGCCTGCCTTAAACTTTCCGCCTCATCCAGATCATCCTGGTCTATCCCATATTCTTCTCTCTGAACACTCTTTCCCTTTGCAGCATACTTTCTTGACACCAACGCTAATGGTTCACTCTCAAACTCATCATCCTCTTCTTTCTTCTCAGACCCCGCTGTCTTCTTTTCCTTCTTATCCTTCTTCTCTCTTTTCATCAACTTCTTCTTTTTCAGATCAGCATCATCCTCATCTTGCTTTAATGTTTCAAACATTTGTTGTAACGGAAGAGAATCCAGCCTAGAATTCTGTTTCATTCTACGAGCATACTTCTTCCATCCAGGCTAAAGCACGCTCAAGAACTTCACATTAGTCTCGATGATGGATTTGGATATTTTGTAACTGCTTAGATCATTTAGGATGGTTGTGAAACGATCATATGCATCGTCTAGACTCTCACCATCCTTCTGCTTGAAATTCTCATATGTGTTGATGACGTTTGAGACTTTCATTTGATTTTCCACTTCTGAACCTTGATACAACTTGATCAGCTCATCAAACATGCCTTTCCCAGTTTCACTCAAACTATCAACCTTTCGATAAATGTTATTGGTTAAGGTTTGCATGACCAGTGACCTAGCTGCTTTATCGGCTTTGTGTTTCAACAAGTGTTCACCGACGTAGTCCTTTGGTTGAAGAACTCTTCCGTTGCCATCTGGGTCTGTTTCTCGAACTTCTCCTTGTACCCCGTTTAACAAGGAATCATGGATTAGAGCCCCATTTTCTTGTCGTTCCACATAGTCAAGAAATATGTCTTTCCATATTTTAAAGTCATTAGGGAATAGAACTGGCGGTTTGTCTTTTGAACCTATGGTCAAAATATCTCTGGCAGTCATTTTTAGATTACTTGTCGTTGATCGTTTAATATCCTTTTAATCTGATTAGGAAATACTGATTACACAATCTTTTGTCTCAACACACTGTCTTGTCGCAGCCCACTGCTTGTCGCAACCAAAACCTTGTCGCAACCCAACCTTTGTCGCAATAGACTGATGTCGCAATACACAACTTGTCGCAATAAGAAATCTTGTCGCAATAGGAAATTCTTGTCGCAAAAAGAAACTTGTCTCAAAAGGAAAATCTTGTCGCAATAAGAAAGTATATCGCAACGAGGAATTCTTGTCGCAAAGGTAAAAAGAGGTCTTATCGCAACAGAAGGTTGCGATAGTTTACTGTTCAAACTCTGATGATTGCGATATGAATCTTGTCGCAAGTGACTCTTGCGATATAGTACTGTTCACACTTGCGATATGTATGAAACTTTGAAGGTTGCGATAGTTATGAAGATTCAAGGTGTTCTTGAGTCGAATCTTCAAAACAACTTGGATTTGGCTGAAATTTGGTACGCAGGTTCGTGACACTATTCTGGGCAACTGTTGATCCAAACCCTCAGTGATTTGATAATGACCCTCTCTTATATACTTAGTGAAAATTGTAAGTAAACAATATGTATCAGAGTTTCACTATCGCTGATAAGTACTAAGACTTTACAGTACCGCTGATAGGAACTCTCGCTCTTTAGATTAAACATTCAGCGAACACTGTTCACCATAATACTCTGAGTCTGTTTAGTCCTTATGGTGATCGCTGATAAGTTAGTTGTTTACTTATGATCTCTGAAGACAAGTTTCATGTCAACATAGGTTCTACGCTGAAGTCGAAGATCAAGATCAAGAACCAGCGACAAGTCTCCTAATGAACTGACGCGGATCAGCGAAGTCTCAGATTTATCCACTCAACGTGAAGTATCAAGTACAAGACTTTTGCGATCGCTGAACTCTATCATTCGCTGATATAGAATGATAGATCGCTGAATCAACGGAAAGCTGATCATGAAGTCCTCCGTACAAAGTACTTTTGTCTTAACCACCCTTGCACGACTCCGTACGATATGTCAGAAAAAGAACCTCCTTATTGTCTGAAATCGTACAACCACTCTGATACTACACTGTTCAAACATGCGGCTACTAAGGTTGTCAACAAAGGTCAATGACGTACAACCAATAAGCTGCTGCCACGTGTAAAGTATAAACTGCAATGCATTAAATGCATGCAGTATATAAGAAGAAGAACTCACTTCATTTTGAAGTAACTTGCTAACTCTGGACAAGTTCATCCTTCTTATCTTGAGATAGGTTATTATTAGTAATTTCCTTCTCTTTCTTAGTGCAAGAAACTTAGTGTTCCAACTTGTTTAGATTTAGGTTTATCCTTAATCTTGTTCCGCAACAAGCTGTAAATTGTTAATGATTTATCAATAAACAATTTAGAAAAGTAAAATTTGTGTTTGTATTCAACCCCCCCCCCCCCCCCTTCTACAAACTTGTATAGCCCTTCGGGACCAACAAGTGGTATCAGAGCGGATTTGTTTAATCTAATAAACAAGATCTAATCTATACTAAGATTTATCTTCCTTGCTATTTCTGAAAATGGCCACCAACACAAACACAAACTATATCGACAATGGTTCTCTTGCAAAACCCCCTAGATTCTGCAGAGATAATTTTAATCTATGGAAAAATAGGATGATTCTCTTCTTAGAAGGTGTAGACCATACTATGCCTTACTATCTTGAAAACGGCCAATATATTCCTGTAAGAATTGATGATGCAGTACCAGCCGCTGAGAATAGACCTGCAATTCCAGAAAGGCTGATACCTAAGGAAGTTCATATGTGGACTGACGAAGATAAGAAGAAAGTGGCTATCGACACTAAAGCCAGATCCATACTATCCATGGCTCTTCCTGACGAAGTCTACCATTCCGTCATGAACCTGAAAACCTCAAAAGCCATGTGGGACACAATCTGTGTTCAGTATGAAGGTACGTCTGAAGTCCAGGACTCTCGAAAGATCAACCTGGTAAGACAATACGAAAGTTTTATTTGTGGTAAGAATGAAACTCTCTCTGAAGTTCACCAACGTTTTAACTGTTCAATAATAGATCTGAAAACTGTTGGTAAGGAATATTCTAACTTTGAAGTGCTGATAAAGTTTCTAGAATGTTTACCTGAAAGCTGGGACAGTTATTCTATGTGTCTCAAGCTGTCAAAGGATCTAAGATCAATGACCCTTGCTACCTTATATGGCACGATGTTGAATCATGAGCAATCGAGTCATCTTAAGAAGAATCTTGTAAAAGATTCCAAAAGCACCCCTGTTGCTTTAATCTTAGAGGAACCTTCCACTCAGCGACCCTCGGTCACTATCACTGAGTTGGAAAGTAACTATGAAAGGTCATCAGATTCTGACTCTTCAGATGATGATGAATCTTTGGCTCTCCTCACTAAAAAGTTCAGGAGATTCGCCAAAAAGAAAATGTTCAGAAAGAATAAACCTCTTTCCATTACTGACAAGCCAAGATCATCAGCTCATGTTGATAAGGCTACTGCTACTTGTTTTAACTGCGAAAAGATAGGACATTTCGCTAACGAGTGCAGGTCTAAGAAAGTTTCGAGAAACTCAGCGTTTCCCAAGAAATCCTTTATTCCTAGTAATAAAGATGACAAATACGCTAAGCTGAAAGAAAAGTATGCGAAGCTGAAAAGATTTAAGAAGAAAGGCAAAGGCCTGGTGGCTTATGATTGGGCTGCCTCTGATGAAGAAGAATCATCATCTGACTCTGAAGATGATGAAGCCAATCTCTGTCTTATGGCAAAGATTGAAGATGAGGAAGAAAGTTCAGACATTCCCTCCACTTCAACCTCTGCTATTCAGGTATCACCTTCCTTCTTTACAAATATTGCAAATATTGATTAAGCTGGCAGTCTTCGTAAAATCGATCACTTGACTAGAAGTTTATAAGAAGCCATGAATGGCAAAACTGTAGTTGAAAATCAAAACCTTGATCTCACTGAACAGCTTAAAAACTGTCACCTTCAAATAGAAAGTCTTTCTAAAATTGAAGAAGATTTTAAAGATCAAGTGCATTTAAATCAGCTAGTCAAAATCGAGCGCGAAGAAGCTATCGCTGCATTAAGAGCTGAAAAAGCTAATGTTGATGGATGGTATAATTCCTCAACAAAGATCACTGAGATAATTAAGTCTCAGATTCCCCTGAGTGATAAACATGGTCTTGGTTACAAAACTGATAATCTAGAACCAACCACTAATCGTTCCATGCTCTTGTTTGGAACTTTCGTATCCTCAGTTGTTGATACTTCATCCTCTCAGTGTTCCTCGTCCAGACCGCCTATCCCTGAGGAAATTTCTACCTCCTCAAAAGGTAAAGAGAAAATGGTTTATCCAAAACCTACCTCGGTCTTTAAAGATAAGGTAAAGGAATTGCTTTTAACCAAAATCCTCAGAAGGGTACCTTAGTACCAAAGCTGAATGCTTCTAAAGCTTTAGTGATTCATTCCTCTGGATCAAGGAATCAGATCTCTGGATCTACTCAGCATGGATCTATTCAGCGATCTACTCCTAGAATCAGAGTGGATGTCTCTGGTAAGAAATCCGAAGAACTGAATGTTCCTCCCATTTCAAAAGCCAATAGCTTACTTGGTGCTGGTACTTCTAATTCAAAATCTAAAGCTCAGCATTCAAATGGTCCTAGAACTACTTTTGGTTATAGGAAATGTTATCACTGTGGACTTAATGATCATATTGCTAGTAAGTGCCCCATAGCCACCAAAGCTGAAAAGATAGCTAAGGTGAAGATTGCCCCCAAGGCAAAGAAGACCACTGAGGTTAAGAAATTAACCAAAGTGAAGACTGACAAAGGTGAATCTTCAAATGCTGCGAAGATTGCTGAACCTTCCATTCCAACTACTTCCACTGACAAACGTGGACACATGGTTAAGTAGGTACCCAATAAAAACTAATCTTCCTTTGTGACGCAGGTTAAGAAGGGTATCTGGTATCTCGATAGCGGATGCTCTAGACACATGACTGGAAAGAAAAGCCTTCTCGCTGAATACAAGGAAGAGAAGGGTCCCTCTGTGACTTTTGGAGGAAATGGAAAAGGACATACCCGAGGGTTTGGTGTACTCTCTAATGGTACAACAACCTTCAGAAGAGTCGCATATGTTGAAGGGCTGAAGCATAATCTTTTAGGCATCAGTCAGCTTTGCGACAAGGATAACAAGGTAATCTTTACCAAGGAATCCTGCTTTGTCACTGACAAAAAAGGAGAAGATAGTTCTCAACGGTTATCATTTGGAAAATGTTTACGTTATAAACATGGACTCAACAACCACTGAGAACTCCTGTTTCTTCTCAAAAGCCTCATCTGATGTCAACTGGCTATGGCATAAGAGGCTCTCTCATCTGAATTTCAAGACACTGAACACTCTTTCTTCAAAATAGTTAGTCACTGGTCTACCTCAGCACTCATACGCCAAAGAGTCTTTATGTTCAGCGTGTGAGAAAGGGAAGCAGACCAAAGCAAGATTTAAGTCAAATCAAGTCTCCTCAGTGTCATCTCCTCTGCAACTTCTCCATATGGATTTGTTTGGCCCTGTTAACAAACAATCCATCGCTGGAAAGAAATATACACTGGTCATAGTTGATGAATTCTCTCGTTATACATGGGTTATGTTTCTCCGTTCCAAGAGTGACACCCCTGAAGAACTCATCACCTTTGTTCGGAAGATGGAAACCCTGAACAATTTGACCGTTCGCTCAATAAGGAGTGATCATGGGACTGAATTCAAAAACAGTTCTGTTGATTCCTTCTTTGAGAGTAAGGGTATTTCTCACAACTTTTCATCAGTGAGAACACCACAACAAAATGGATTCGCTGAAAGAAGAAATAGAACAATTATTGAAGCTGCACGCTCAATTCTCAGCGATTCTCACCTGCCTACTCAGTTTTGGGCAGAAGTTGTCAACACTGCTTGTTTTACGCAAAACAGGTCGCTGATAGTCAAAAGATTCAATAAAACAGCCTATGAACTTTTTCATGGGAGAAAGCCTTCAATCAGCTTTCTTCACATCTTTGGATGTCAGTGTTTCATACTGAACAATAGAGATGCCTTTGGAAAGTTTGATCCTAAGGCTGATGATGGAATCTTTCTTGGATATTCTTCAATCTCCAAAGCCTTCAGAGTCTTCAATCGAAGAAGACAAACTGTAGAAGAAACAATTCACATCACGTTTGACGAATCCCGTTCAGCGAACTCTAAACCGTCCGCTGATACTGAAGAACTGAATCAATGGATGTTTTCCCATCTTGGTGATTCAGAAGATATTCCCACTCCTCGTACTCATACAGGTGAAGATGATAGTCCTACTATCATTCCAAACATGCAGAATAGTGAAGCTGAAACATCATGGGTCTCAGCTGTTCCTTTAAACACTATACCTGCTTCTGAACCAAATGTCTCAGACATTCCATCTACTTCTCAGCAATCAGTGAATATAATGACAACTGCACCCATTCCTCTCTTAGCTGATACTCCAGAATTTGCTGAAGCCTCATCTTCAGCTACTCCAGTTCAGGTTGAGTCAACGTCTCACGCTCCGGCTCAGCGATGGACTGTAAATCACCCAATTGATGAAATTCTAGGTGATCCAAACGCTGGTGTTCAGACTCGACGAAGTCCAGGTAATATATGTTTATTTGTTAACTTTATTTCTCTGACTGAACCAAAGAAAGTAGATGATGTCCTCAAAGATCCAAACTGGGTCAGCACCATGCAAGAAGAGCTGACTGAATTCGAAAGAAACAAAGTTTGGAAACTTGTTCGAAGACCAACTGACAAAACAGTGATAGGCACTAAATGGGTCTATCGAAACAAGTTGGACGAACATGGAACTGCAACCCGCAACAAGGCTCGTCTTGTTGCTCAGGGATACAGACAAGAGGAAGGCATAGATTACGACG
The DNA here is from genome assembly GCA_033807775.1 of Saussurea involucrata. Taxonomy (NCBI): domain Eukaryota; kingdom Viridiplantae; phylum Streptophyta; class Magnoliopsida; order Asterales; family Asteraceae; genus Saussurea; species Saussurea involucrata. The sequence continues at coordinate 27,117,403 of CM066323.1, forward strand.
AAACATTTGCTCCAGTAGCAAGACTAGAATCTATTCGTCTATTCTTAGCATACGCTGTACACAAAGACTTCAAAGTATATCAGATGGATGTTAAGTCAGCGTTTCTAAATGGAAAGCTGAATGAAGAAGTCTATGTGGAACAACCTCCAGGATTCTCAGATCCTAAGCGTCCAGGTTATGTTTATAAACTGGATAAGGCGCTTTATGGCTTGAAGCAAGCTCCACGTGCATGGTATGACACTTTATCTACTTATCTCCATATTGAACAATTTGAGCGAGGTAAAATCGACAAAACTCTATTTTTCAGGAAAGTAAAAGGTCATATCATTCTTGTTCAGATATATGTTGATGACATTATATTTGGTTCTACTAACCCTGATCTTTGTACTCGTTTCGCTGATAGAATGAAAGGTGAGTATAAAATGAGCATGATGGGTGAACTAACATATTTCCTTGGTCTTCAGATAAAGCAAAATGAAAAAGGAACTTTCATTAATCAGGGAAAGTATGTTAAAGATATGCTGAAGAAATTCGATTTAACACAAAGTTCAGCTATGAAAACCCCTATGGCACCACCGCTGACACTAGACAAGGATACTAATGGTATTCCTGTTAATGTCACGCTGTACCGTGGGATGATCGGCTCTCTTTTGTATCTTACAGCTAGCCGACCCGATATTATGTACGCAACCTGTTTGTGTGCACGATATCAAGCTGAACCTAAGATATCTCATATGACCGCTGTAAAGCGAATTTTTCGATACCTTAAGAGTACTGCGAATCTAGGTCTTTGGTATCCCAAAGACTCAGGATTCGATCTAATCGCCTATTCAGATAGTGATTTTGCATGTTGCAAATTGGATATGAAAAGCACCACAGGAGGATGTCAGCTCCTGGGTGGAAAGCTGGTGAGTTGGACAAGTAAAAAGCAAAACTCAGTGTCCACCTCCACAGCTGAAGCTGAGTATGTAGCCGCTGGAAGCTGTTGTTCTCAGGTCTTGTGGATGAGAAATCAACTACTGGACTATGACCTACAGCTCTCAAATATTCCAATCTATTGCGACAGCACAAGTGCCATCGCTATAGCCAATAATCCAGTGCTACATTCAAAGACAAAACACATCGAAATCAGGTATCATTTTATCAGAGATCATGTGATGAATGGTGATATAGAACTTCACTTTATCCCAACTGATTATCAGTTAGCTGACATGTTCACCAAACCTCTTGATGAGACAAGATTCAACTTTCTCATCAGCGAGCTTGGAATGCTGAACTTTGAAGAATAAAATCTTCAGCGGTTCACATTTGATCAGCAATAGGATAAAATCAACTTGTATAACCCATTCTATCATTCTCTCTGAATAAACTTGATTCGTTGATATCAAGGTATGTTTTTCTCTCTCTGACAATCGCATGTGAATGCAAGATTTCAAAACAAATTGCATCGCTGAATATCTCTTCCTTAATCAGCGATACTTTGAAATTTCTAAAACCAACTGATATTTCTATTCAGTGCTTCATGTTTTCAAAAGTGTCCCTGAGTTTTCAAAACCTCAGAGACATCCAAGAATATGAAAGGACAGTTGTGACGTCATTGCAACAGATAAGCCCCAACACGTTTTTGTTTCTGACACACGTTTGCACGTTTCGTTTACCTGCCAATCAAATGCAAACAGGTGTCAGTGTCATGATGAAAAACTTTCCCGCTCGAGTTTTTCTCTCTCTCTCTAATCTCACTATATAAACACTTTGTGGGTTTATATTTTTCTTTTACGCGAACTTCTCCTCCAAGCAAGAAATAGAAAATTACTGTTGCATTTGTGCTCTCAAGTTTTTCAAGAACTTCTTCTTCAAACGAACCAGGTTAATATTTCTGTTATTTACCTGTTTCTTAAACTTGTTAATGATCTTCTCTTTGTTTTTAAAAGATCAAACAAAAGAACTTTTTCAAATAAAATCATTTCTTTCATGGTTTTATGAACACAACCTTTCATGGTTGTTCTTCAAGTTTAAACACAGAATCTTAAACTTGTTCTTCATACGTTTTTTCCAGAATCCTTATTCTCAAAAGAAACTGGAAAACAAGATTTTTTTTGGGTTTGCATTTCGTTTTTCAAAAACAAGAAAAACCCTAATCTTCATTAAGACATTTTTGTCTGAATGAAATGGACAAAATTCGAACCATCTTATTGGAAAATATTTCCACATTAAGATTATTCTTGTTTGTTAATCTTTGGTTGAACTGATAATACAGAAAATGGCATCTACTGACATTTCAACTTCCAAGAACACCACCGCTGAGAACACCACTGCTGATGATGCTACTGAGGAATTGGAAATAATCAAAGCTCCTCAGGTCAAGTTCTCTCTTGACAAACTGGATTGGACCAAGTCAAATAACCTCTATGCGCTTCTCGAGTTTCCTCCTCGAAAGCAAGTCACACATCTGGATGATGCTGTGAAATTCCTGAAAAATTGTTGCCTCTCCACAACCCTGACCATAACACCTCCTGCACATCAGCTACTGCTATCCAAATTCTGGTACTCTGCCAGACACTCTCAGCTACCATCAACCAAAGACTCCTCAAAGACAATCGACTGTATCCTCTGTGATACTGACTATGGCACTATGAAGATCACCCCTGCCATTATTCGCAAAGCCCTGAGCCTTCCCATCGCTACCAAAGAAAAACCCTTTGTTCCCCTCCCTGACCACAAGAAACACTCAGATAGGGAAGCCATCACTGCATTCTTCGATGCAATGGGCTATGTTTGGGAAACTGGGAGGGACAAGAAGCCCGAGAAGAAGCTGACCCTCATCAAGAAGTCTAAAATGCCCAGCGAGATGAACTTCATCTTCGCTCACTTAATCAGCTGCATGACTGCAAAGACCGGCTCCTCTGATCAAGCCGCTCAACCTCAGCAAGCAATGGGATATGTTTTGCTGAAAGGTCTACATATAGACTGGGCATCGATAATCTACGATGATCTGGTACTCAGAGTAGACTCCACCGCTGACAGATCTCCATGGGTTCCTTATCCTCTATTCATCAGCATTGTCTTCCAAACAGGCCTGAAGGACAGCTACCCAAAAGAGGGTGACCTGAAACTCTCTCAGGTTGGCCCTAAGGTTCTCGACTTCAAGCCAGTGGAAAACGAGGTACGTCTTTCTACACTTTTAACTCTTCTCAACCCCACTTCTTCTACTTCTGCAGCCCCTTCAGCGGACAAACCCACCGCTGATACCCCAGCTACAACCTCCATTCCTTCTCTTAAAAGGAAACACTCTCATACCCAACTTAGTTCCAAAAGAACTAAGAAAACCAAGGAGCAACCCCAACAATCTCTTGCTGAAGACTCCTCAGCTCATCTCGAAGAGATGAAGGAACGTTCAGTGGTACGCTCTGCCACATCTGTACAAGCCACCCATTCTATCCCAGCCTCAGCGTCTCTAAACGTTGAGGTTATAAACTTGGAAACTACCCAACCTCCTTCAGTCTCTCCACAAACTGAAGAAGCATTTCTCAGCGAATCCAACGCTGAACTCCACACCCAACCAACATTCTCAACCTTCGCTTCTCCCTCTACTCAATTGGACTCTACTCCAGTTGTCACTGAAGCACCTTCATTCCTCCAGAAGCTAAAGCTGACACTCAAGGAATGATGGACGTAGAACATGCAGAGATGACCATGCGTACACGCACTTTAGCTGACGACATGGAACTCTTCTCAGGACACCGAGATTTTGATGAATTCACCAATCCTCCTGCAGGTATACACCAACCCCTATACACTGTAACTGAACCCCAAACTTCTGAGCTTTCCTCTGTTCACAAGTTCTTATATGTTACAGGTACTAATTTGGGAGAAATCAACGCCTCTCAGAAGACAATAGAGACGAAGCTGACAGGTCTCACCACTACTCTTTCGGACAACTCTTCAGCTGTAACAAACGCTGGAGAGAATCTTACAAAGCTGACAACAGTGGTGGAAAAGAATGCCTCCAAAGCTGACTTGGAGAAGGTTGATAAATCTCTCATCGACTTTGCCAAAGTTCTCGCTGACATCTACACAGACTACCTCTCCATCAAAACCTCAGTTCACACCATGTCTAGCGAGGTCACAACGCTGAAGACATCGGTTGGCAAACTCGAAGGAGATATGTCTGCTGTAAAGACCGACGTGAGTTCCTTAAAAACTGACGTTAGTTCTGTAAAGACTGATGAATGTTCAATGAAGACAATGATGCAGCAGATTCTGCACAACATGACCGCCCCTACTCCTGCACCTGAGCATTTTACTACGGCGGATCGTGCTGAACTCGTAAAGATCAATCCTGCTATTTCTGGTCTAGAAAACAGACTAACAACGATTGAAATTTGTGTGGGGATCCCTGGCCAAGAAGACAGGGAACCCAAACCTACTGCTGAATCCTCACATTCCTCCCCCACTCATCATGAGGAAGGGGGGGGGGGGGGAGAAGAGCGCTGAAGACCTTCCCCATGATGAATCTATCAAGGGGGAGAAGATTGAAGACCTCACCCTTTCTGATGAGGGTGAGAAGACAAATGAAGACACAACCGCTGGACCTCAGGGAGATGAAAACCCTGAGGGAACCGAGAAGCTTACCTCTGTATCTGAGGGGGAGCAACTCGAAGAAGAAGCTGAGGAATCTGAATCTGAAGCTGAAGACGATGAAGCCGTCGAATTATCTGAAGATGAACCATCATCCAGTGATAAGGGTGATGATGAAGATGATGATGATGATGACTCTTTTATCGTCAAGCCTGCTCAGAGGACTAAAGTTCTTAAAGGGATTCTGATAAATGAACCTTCAGGGGAGCGGACAAAGACAAAGCCATCAGTGTCTGAAGCTGACAAGGGCAAAGGAAAAAGTGTCGCTGAAGACGATGAAAATCTGACGATCTTGCTTAAAAAGCCGGTTTATCAGGTACACTAACCTCTTCCTTACACTACATCCCTCCTCTCTATACACATTATCAGCTCTACTCTCCACAAACCTCTATACACTTTATCCCATTCTTTTTCTATCTCTGTTCTACCCAAGTTCTTACTCGTACGATCGCTGTGTTTCAGCTAGTCCTCTCCTTTGTTTGAGGATATCGCTGAAGTTCCTACAACTGCGAATTCACCAACAATAATCCCAGCTCCCAACGCTGAAGAAATAATCCCGATCTTGGATTTGATCTCTGAGACTGATGAACCCGAAGAACAGATGCTCTCTCATACAAACAGACCTTCCTTGGTTCCACAAAAACTAGGTGAAGAGGATCAGAAAAGAAGAGATGAGATAATAAAGAAGTTCGAGGCTCAGCGAATCATTCTGAAGCGTGATCAACTTCCTTCCGTTCCTCCAAAGTTCAGAATTTCTCTAAAGGAATACAAGGAACACCTCAGAGCTGAACGCCTAATCGCTGAAAGAAGAGAAGTTGAAGAAAAAGACAGAGAACTCGCCATCCAGCTTACTCAAAAATCGGTGAAAGACCCCAAGCTGAAAAGAGCTCCAATCGAAGTTCAACGTCAGCTATGGGAAGAAGCCAAGAAGATCGTTGAAGAAAAGAGAACTGTGTCTCAATCTACTTTATCCTTGTGCAAAGAAAAGGTACACTTCAGACATCGATCTTCCAGAATAATCAAGGTACTCATCGCTGGAAGATCAATCCTCAAAGTTTCTATCGCTGAAATCGAGATATTCAGAGAGAATGGACAGTACGAAAAATTCTATGCTGAAGCTATCACGCAGTACAGTCTCTCTGAATGGTTGGAGATCAGATTAGCCATCTAGAAGTCTCAGTCTAAGTACAAGGATCATTTCGAAAAGCTGATAAACAAACAGATCGACTTAGTCTATTCTTGTGTGGATATTTCTCCTCCTCCTCCTCTCGAAAGTCAGAAACGAAGGGCCTCTGCAAAGAAAAAGTCTAAATCTTCAGAAGATGGTCCTCAGATACGAAACGAAACAGGTATTGGTTTTTCTCTAGCTAAATTCCTTGGTCCTGACCTGACCTTTCTGCACTTGACACATCTCTTCCTCCTGATGAGACTTTCATCCCTGGAAAAGTCTTAAGCAAACCCTACGGGATATTCTTCATTGACTGGGATGGACGAAAGCGTTTTCAACGTATCTCTGAACTACCCATCACTCCCATCGAACAACTGAAAGATCTCATCTACTGGTGTGATTTCAAAAACGACATTCAGGCACGACATCTTAAACCCTTGATTTTTGAAGAAGCGCTGAACAAAAGAAATCAAGGAGTAAATGTCCCTGACTGGATGATTCCCACATCAAAGACCCTTGATGAACTTCTCATTAAGGAAGAACCTTTATAAACTGATAGGATCGCCTTATTCTTCTATTGTATCAGTTATTCTTTTGTACTTGTAATTTATTTCGCTTGTACTTGTAATCTTTCCACTTCCTCTTGTAATCTGATTCGAAGTTTAAAGAAAGATTTCAGCGAACGTACTTTACTCCATCAGTACAGAAAAGATCCCAAAAACAGTAAAAGGGACAAATATTTTATGAGTTCTTTTTATCCTTATGTTTTCATTATATAGCAATTTTCTCTGTTGCTATGTCATAATCAAATAGGGGGAGATTGTTGATCCAAACCCTCAGTGATTTGATAATGACCCTCTCTTATATACTTAGTGAAAATTGTAAGTAAACAATATGTATCAGAGTTTCACTATCGCTGATAAGTACTAAGACTTTACAGTACCGCTGATAGGAACTCTCGCTCTTTAGATTAAACATTCAGCGAACACTGTTCACCATAATACTCTGAGTCTGTTCAGTCCTTATGGTGATCGCTGATAAGTTAGTTGTTTACTTATGATCTCTGAAGACAAGTTTCACGTCAACATAGGTTCTACGCTGAAGTCGAAGATCAAGCTCAAGAACCAGCGACAAGCCTCCTAATGAACTGATGCGGATCAGCGAAAACTCAGATTTGTCCACTCAACGTGAAGTATCAAGTACAAGACTTTAGCTATCGCTGAACTCTATCATTCGCTGATATAGAATGATAGATCGCTGAATCAACGAAAAGCTGATCATGAAGTCCTCCGTACAAAGTACTTTTGTCTTAACCACCCTTGCACGACTCCGTACGTTATGTCAGAAAAAGAACCTCCTTATTGTCTGAAATCGTACAACCACTCTGATACTACACTGTTCAAACATGCGGCTACTAAGGTTGTCAACAAAGGTCAATGACGTACAACCAATGAGCTGCTGCCACGTGTAAAGTGTAAACTGCAATGCATTAAATGCATGCAGTATATAAGAAGAAGAACTCACTTCATTTTGAAGTAACTTGCTAACTCTGGACAAGTTCATCCTTCTTATCTTGAGATAGGTTATTATTAGTAATTTCCTTCTCTTTCTTAGTGCAAGAAACTTAGTGTTCCAACTTGTTTAGATTTAGGTTTATCCTTAATCTTTTCTACAACAAGCTGTAAATTGTTAATGATTTATCAATAAACAATTTAGAAAAGTAAAATATGTGTTTGTATTCAACCCCCCCTTCTACAAACTTGTATAGCCCTTCGGGACCAACAACAACTTTAATGCTTCGTGTTTTGTCCAAAAACCAACAGAAAATGGTTTTTCAATCCAAAACAGAGTGCAGAAAACAAAAGTCCGAAAAATGGGAAAAATACACAATCTGAGCTACAATCCTTGTGATTTTGCGGAATAAAAACACTCAGGACTAGTCTAATAACAACCCTTGATCTATTCTAATCCATTAGAAGAACTCTAATAGCTAAAATCAACCAAAAGATGAAGAAATATGAAGAACACTCAAATTTTGCAAAAACCCTAACAATCCTAATCAAATCAAAGTGATATACAAGCTCTGATACCAATTGTGATCCTAGAACAAGTAATCAATCAATGTAAATCATAAAAGAAGCCATCTCTATATTCAATAATCTCCAAATAGCTCACAATACAATGAAGAACAAATGCTTGTGTGTGTGGCTAGTGTGTGTGAGAATGACCTAATTTCCCAAAGAGGAAATTAGCAAACTATATATACCTAGGGATAACTATGACCCTATTACATAATAAGTCCCTCTACTTGGTACAATCATTATTAAGCACTAACAGTAGTGGTATCCGATCTTTTAGCCTTTGCGGAGATCAAGGTTCACACCTTACCAAAAATGAGGGGGTTATGTAAGATTATTTGTTGGATTTGTCATGTGTATATATATAGACTCATTAAAATGCAAACCTTGTATTTGTTGCACCACTTACAAACCAATCTTAGCCTTCCGAAATTTCATCCAATGGTATAGATTAACAAGGAAGTTACAAATCACACAAGAAAAAGAATTGGCTAAACATGACAGATACGAGTTTATCTATCATTAAAATGGAAAAACTAATTACAGATCAATGGTTATGATTGATTTGTAAGGGGTGCAAAAGGCTTATTTTTTATTCCCCCCCCCCCCCCCTCTCACTCACTCTCTCTCTCTCTCTCTCTCTCTCTCTCTCTATATATATATATATATATATATATATATCTGTCTATATATAAGGTCAGGTTTAAGGAAAAACTTCAATAGAACAGAAAACTGAGAAACACCTTGGTAGCCCTTCATTTGAACGATATGCATCTGTGCATACAAGTAATTTGTAACATGCATAAATGCATGATGCACATGTGCATAAAACTAAAAAACAACTTTATTCACTTGTATGCACAAGTGCATACTGTCCAAATAAGGCTACCAGGGTGTTTTTCAATTTTTCATTTTTTTGAGGTTTCACCTAAACCTCCGTCTATATATATATATTGGGGTTCAAACGAGAACGGCTACATTTTAAAAGATACGAAAACATTTTTGAACTTCAAAATTATTTATCACATAATTATTATTAAAAGAAAAAAAATAATGATAATAACGTCATTTCTGTAACACCTATATTTTTTCTCTTACTTTTGAGAAGCTAAAGATCCTTGGATTTTAGTAAATACTAGGTGTGAACCGCGCGATGCGCGGTGACGAAATTGTATGATCGATGTTACATAGAGAAAGTTGGATATGTTGTGAATATATTTTTTTGGTAGTATGGTTTAGCTGATTTTATAGTGAATAAAATTGGGAAAAATTAAATATAGCTTTTTCCCCTTAAAGTTGGATATAGACATGTGTTATGGAAAAGCCCTAAGAAAGATGAAAGCAGGTAAACCTTTTTAAGAATGCTACAAATTAATTTGTATTGTATTCAACATTTACTCAAATTGAGTTGGTAAAAAATCCTTATACATACCTTACTTTTATCAAAATTGATATTTTTTTTGAAAGGCATATTTTATTAAAATACCAAACAGATTACACTTAACCCACAATTGCAAAATACAACAGCCCCCAAAATGAAGAGCAGACTTGCAACCAAACAGCAGTGGCAAAACAGAAGGAAAAAAACGCAGTGACTAATCAGAAGGAAAAAACTAAGCAGCAACCCACACTTTCAGCCGCAGCCACAGACCTTCGAACACAGAACAGTGCCGAACCACCAACGCACCCATTAATGCAGCTTCCAAGGTTCGGACAGCCACGTAACCCAATCCAGCTTCTTGTTGCGAAACCTCCCTGCGATCCACTCGAAAGAACGGCGTTGGAACTCGAAAAAAAGATCATCCAAACCCCTTTTCTCATCCTTGAAGATGCACCTATTACGGTGGGATCAAATCAAATACAAAAAGGACCAGCCAGACCATTTCTTTCCACAGCTTGGCACGAACCGTAGTTGGACCCGTATGTTCGGTGCTCCTAAGGATGTCTCTAGTCGAATTAAAGCAGTCCAGATTGACGTTCCACCACAGACACACTTTTTTCCACAAGACGTTGACTTGATCGCACTTCACCAAAGCATGATCCATCGACTCAACCTCTTTTTCACATTTCGGACAAAGCACGGAGTTGAGATCTAATCCCATTTTGTCTAAAACCTCTCTAGACGGGATTCTACCGAGCAAAATTCTCCAAATAAGGATACACACCTTCTTTGGAACCCACTTTGACCACCTCGTCTCTTCGATCCTATCCCCTCTTGCTACAATTTTTTCCTCTATAATCCTCTTAAGTTCTTGCACGGAGAAGGCGCCATCGTGACCCAACGTCCAAATCGTTTTATCCAAGCTGCTCACTTTCGGTTTCCAACCATGCAAGGCAGAAACCAAGTCTTCCAACTCCCTGCCTCTCGGCTCTCTCCTCCAACCCCATCTCCAAACCCAAGCATCTCCCTCCCAACCTCCTCTATCGGCCACCTTTACTTGCTTATTTATCTCTAATTGCCATAATCTCTTAAAACCTTTATTAGATCTAGAAAACAAAACAAAAAAGGTCACTAAATTCATAAAGATTCAGGATCGGTATAATACACTAAAAAGCTTGAGATGTCTACTATGTGGTAAATTGTTAAATATCACATTCAGCTGATAACATAAACAGGGACATAATTCAAATGTTCCGTCTGAAACGGGGCAATTTCATTCATATTAACCATAATATGCAATCATCAAACATCAAGTTACCAGCAATCAGTAATTGCCTTAAATTCATATTAGAGTGCATAACCCAGAACGATACATCTCTCTAGTCAACAATTTTCTTGTTTAAGCCTTGTAGGGGTTGTTTTGCTATAGAGCATAAGTGGGATCAAGTTTATGGTTCCAGCATACTGTTTCCTAGTGGAACACCAAGCCTGCAAGTCCCAAGTCCAGTTGAACTACCTACTTACTGTTTCAAATATAGAAAGAGTAGCTCAACGTCTTTTGACATGGATAATCCCATTGATAGGATTGATATTCGGAGTTGTTGGTTACGGTTTGCAAATTGCAGTATAGGCATGTTGCCTTACCAAATATAATGGTTAGATATGGTTTTTGGTAGATCAATATTTACTGCAAATTAATAGTGAAATTAGAGTAATTAGTTTGACCAACCACAGTCAAAATTCCCTTCTTCTTGCAATTCTGTCAATTCCAAAGAAACTTTTTTACACCTTTTACAATTCGAGTTCAAATGGACTACTTTCTAACTTGAGAATTGATGTGAAATCAGGGATTATAAGAGAACCCCTTTATACGTATGCTAAAACATTGTGACAATTAGTAAAAAAAACTAAAAAGTAAGAGGAAAGTTTGTATCAGTTTTACATATAGAATGTGTTATTACCTTTGGCTCTAGAAGTCATATATAGTGTATTATGTACAATCACGCATGAGAGATTCAAATGCTACTAATTCTTACAGCTATCAACAATCCGCCAAAAGAAATCATCAAATAATCCATCATCGTTAAAAGAATCAAAGTAAGGAATAGGTTTAGATAATCAGGTGCTGAAGCGAAGAACGGAAGATGGAATCAGTAATATGGTAAATCAAACAGAAGAAAAGGCACAAACCAGGTTTGATCATTGGAAAGACATCACTGCTGCCTTTCGTGGATGTCGTCTCATCATCGATATCTCAGAGTGTGTGTGTGTGTGTTTTAGATCGAGAGAGACTGTGTGTGTTCAAAGTCGTTGACCCTTGCAGAAAGCAAAATTAACAGGTGATAAAATATCACTGAAAACGATTAGAGAACACACCCGTAAGAGAAACTGATTGAGTGGGGAAGATGAAAGCGAAACCGATTAGAGAACACAACCGTAAGAGAAACCTATTGAGTGGGGAAGATGAAAGGGTTCTGATGTTAAAAAAAATTGAAAAATGGCAAAAAACTGAGGAAGCAGGATTTTGAAATACTGAAAGCTGAAGGTGACACGTCAGCAACCCCAACATTTTGCTTTAATATATATATAGATTATGTATAAAATTGATGGCTTAAATATATTAGCTCTTAATTATTTAAGTTTAGAAAACAAATATAAATTTAGAATAACACTAATTTTGGGGTTTGAATTAATTGGATAAAGTCGTGGCCATTGGATCAAAGAAAAAAAAGAGAAAAAGAAAGAAATGGAAGGAAAAAAAAAAATATTTGTTTTGTGTTCTTCAGATTGGAAATGAAAGTAAAATAAATAAATTTGCATGTTTTTGAATAGGAGAGAAAGAAAAAGAAAGTTTCCACTTTTACCAATATATCCTTATTTATTTTATTATAAAATGTAGTTAATGGGTAAATATATGTAACTTTACAAATAATTTTAAATTTCATTTATTTCTTTCCTTATCTTTCCTCCCACTTTTGGACAGAAAGTTTTGGGAGGAAATCAGCAATATTTTCCTTCTTTTCCCCGCCTTAAAAAAACTCTAGAACACAATATTTTTTCTTTCTCTCCTACTTTTCTTCCCTTTCTCTTCCTTTCCTTCGTTAAAAAAATTAAGAATAAAGCGTCACAGTTTCTTCTCCCATTTTTTGTTTTTTTGTTAACGTTACAGATCCCATGCTCTCTCTTTATTAATGGGTAGAGTATTCAAAGGAGAAATCAAGGGAACCTTTATTATTTTTGAGCAACTACGGATTTAAGTAGGATATAAAACTCCAAGCTTTTCTCTTGCATTTAGAGGTTATTGTGGTTTTCTAGGTTCAGTTATTAACCTAAATAACCATTTCACATACTCATCTTCAACTTTTAACCGCACAACTTAACTTTTTACAAAAATAACCAGCATCCCGCAAGCCTGACACCGCAAGGCAACTTTTACTTGCGGTGTCAGCTTTTTCTGACACACTCCACAAAAAGTATGAATTTACGTTTTCGCTTGCGGGGCGCAGCTTGCGGTTTTATCTGATTTATTTTCTTTTTTTATTTTCGTCCTCGTGGTTTACGGTCTTCGTTCATAACTACAAATTGAGGTTTTTCTTATGGTCTCTTAGTTAGGAATAGACAAAAGTAACAGTAAATTAAAAATCATAGGGATGAAAAACTCATTTTTTTACCACGGGGACGAAAATAGAAATTATTAACAAACTAGAGGGATGAAATCTGTAATTTACTCGTTTATATATATATTGCATGTTTTCTTATATCCACATATCAATTTCTTACTCTATTTCCATCCATTTGCTTAGAAAAAACATAGACAAAACATATGAATTTTCAAAAACCAAAAGTTAGATTGCATGTTTGTGTTGGTGGAACGTGGAAGAAGGTAAATGGAGTTTGGGAGTATGGTCCGACCGACTTACCGCAACGCGGTTTATTGTTGGATCGAGATATTACATACTTACGATTGGTCACTTATGTGATGAAGAAATTTGATTTAAAAGAATCTCCCGGTGTTGTATTATCTTACAAAGATTCTACACGTAATCCCAATCTTGAAATGTGGGATGACGACGACGTCCAAGCGTTTATGTGTTTTGCTGCTGAAAAGTCAAAAACACAACCGACTACGCTTTATGTGGTTGATTCCGCAACTATTGGTGTAAACTCGTCAGTTGGTAGGTATGCAAATACGTATCAGCAGTGTCAACCCAATGTTGAGGCATCGGGGGTCCAAGTACGTATCAGCAGTGTCAACCCAATGTTGAAAGCGCCGAACATTATATACCCCACTGGCTTCCTACGTGTCAACCTACTTATCAGCAATCTTTTGAACATACTTATGGCCTTAGTGATATTAACCCTTATTATTTTCCCGATTCGAAACTACCTATTGCCCCTAGAGAAAAAGAAAAAGAGGAGGAAGAGTTTGAAGAAGAACCTGATGAAGACGAATCAGAAGAAGAAGAAAATGACGACGAGTCGAAGGGTCCGTACGGGCAAATAAATGATTTCTGGGGTATGCCTGCTCCACCCCCATCTGAATATCCTAGTTTCACACCACAAGAAACAACTTATTATCAACGTAGTGAGCGTGTTAAAAATAGTCAGAACAACTTATTTGTGGAAGAGGGGTTTGAGTTTAAAGTCACTCGGTCAGCACCAGAAAGGTTTGAGGCAAAATGTGTCCATGAAACTTGTAAATGGCGTATCAGGGCTACCGTTGTTCCAAATACTTTGTTGTTTCAGGTTAGGGTACTGGAAGACATACACACATGTTCTAAAACCCAACTCCATCCTAATCATCGGCAGGCAAACAAACAAGTCTTGGGTCATTTACTAAGTCCAACTTTCGATGATAATAGTCGAGTATATCGGGCCAAAGATATCATACATGATAACAAGTTGCAATACGGAGTTGATATATCCTACATGCAAGGTTATCGAGCGAAGTGGCATGTAGTGGAAATGAGGAGGGGGGGTGCGAAGGAATCCTTTACTAGACTCCCGACATATTGCCATCATTTAAAGTTGGTGAATCCGGGCACCGTGACGAAGATCAAGACGGATGATTCACAACGATTTCAGATGGTATTTGTTGCTCTTGGTTGTGCGGTAAGATTATTTATATATCTGACATTGTCAATAACAAACGTTTTCTATTAAATAACCTAAGTCTTTCCTATGCAGATTCGGACATTCATTAGGAACTTGCATCCGTTGATTGTAATAGATGGTACTCATTTGAAGGGTAAATACTTGGGTACCATGTTCTTAGTGGTGGGCATGGATGCAAATAATCAAATCGTACCAATTGCTTACGGAGTGGGCAAATCAGAAAGTGGGGAGGCGTGGACTTGGTTCTTGGCAACGTTAAAAGAATGCATTGGAGAAATTGAAGGCTTGGAAATCATATCCGATAGGGCTGCATCCATAAATCAAGCCATTACTATGGTTTTCCCTAGGGCCAATCACGGTCTTTGTTGTCGTCATGTTTTGATGAACTTACACGAGAAGGATAGTCGAATCAAGGGTAGAGATGGGGTTTTTTTTTGGATGTATGCAAAGTATACAAAGTGTCAGACTTCGAAAGGCATATGTATCGTCTTCGTATGGCGTTTCCTGATGCAAGTAAACACCTTGACACCATTCCTTACCACAAATGGTCTAGGGCACATTTTCTATGAATGCGTTACAATGTCATGACTTCCAATAGTGTCGAATCTGTTAACAACTTGTCTCAATGGGCTAGGAAGCTACCAATAGTGGGACTTATTGATTTTTTTAGGGATATGCAACAGAGATGGTATTATGAACGTCGTGAAAAAGCAGGTAAATAAATGAACATGTGAATTAATGTTTTATAGTACCTGTGTTAATTACTAATCCTTTAACTTTTTCTAGCAAAACTTGAACATGCACTTACACCGTGGGCACAACACACAATTCATAAAAAGACTACCAATAGTGCAACTTTGACCGTACACCCTATTAGCATGACCATGTTTGAAGTACGCGAGCTTGTCAACAAAGCCATAGTTGATCTGCAAGCGGGAACTTGTTCTTGTAGAAAATGGCAACTTGCTGGATTACCGTGCGGTCATGTGATTGCTGTTGCCAGACTCTCGAAGATGACAGATGTTAGTCAGTATGTTTCTCCTTATTATACGACGGCTTTTTATCGAGCAACGTACACAGAGCTAGTAATTCCTACTCCGCCATCTACGGAGTGGGCGGCGCCCGATGAAAATGTCACTGTTTTGCCACTTTTAATGCTTAAAAAGGGAGTGGGTCGGCCTAGTAACCATGATCGCATTCCTTCAACTGGAGAGGTCAAAAAACAAAAGAGATGTAGTCGTTGCAAACAACCTGGGCATACTCGTTTGAATTGTCCAGCGCCTTTTGCAGTTGAAGTGGGGAGTTCAAGAGGTTCACGTAGCTCAGGAGCGTCTCGTAACGGACGAGGTAAATCTCTTCCGCCACAGACAAATGATTCATAAAATGTTAGATATGCTATTGTTGACCTTAATCTTCCATAAATAAATTTGTGATTTCAGTATCTTTGTAAGTTGTAAATGCTATTTAATTTAAAATTATGTTTTCTAATTATGCATGTAATAGATAAATGTTCTGAACATAATAAAAAGTAACATAGAAAAAAAACATGATATCATTAATAACGTAGGAAATACAAGATGACATAGAAGACATTGTCAGTTAAACATGTTAGGTTAAGCCCTACGGATATAATGCTTTGCATTTATCAACCCAAGTTTGTTTCTCCATAATCTCCAAATCAGTATATTCTATAAGTTTCCTATTTTTCTACGCCGAGTGTTCTCCCCCATAATTTCTTTTTGGAGGTCTTTGACTTTTTGTTCCTTTGCACGGACTTGATCTTTGCTGAATGACAGGCATTCTAGGAAATCATCGTGTTTGTTCTTCAATGTTTTGATCTCTGCTTCGTGTTCTTCGATTGATTTCTTCATTCGTGGTGGCATCGTTTGAGAAGAACTTGGGTTTGAAGAGGAGGCAGCCATCGTTTAAAAGAAGTTGATATCTATAGCTTAAAGATGAATAATTGTAAGGTGTGAAATATAAGTCGAATTGAGAGGCTTATAAATACCCTAAATAAGAATCCCGCAAGGTCCGTACTAGGAATCCCACAAGTCCGTACTAGGAATCCCACAAGGATGTATGATTTTCAGTGACGTGACAAGACGATGTGACGTACTAGGAATCCCGTAGGTCCGTACTAGGAATCCCGCAAGGATGTACGATTTTCAGTGACGTGACAAGACGATGTGACGTACTAGGAATCCCGCAGGTCCGTACTAGGAATCCCGCAAGGATGTACGATTTTCAGTGACGTGACAAGACGATGACTCTTCTGACGTACTAGGAATCCCGCAGGTCCGTACTAGGAATCCCGCAAGGATGTATTAACTATAAATACAGATGTCATATGTTATAAACCACATCCCTTGATATCCTTTCTCGAAGTTTTCTTTAAATGACATCTAAAAAACTTCATGTTTGGAGCTTTAGGTGTTTATCTCAACCTCTTCCAGCAAGTACTACCGAGTTGTATGGTTAGTATTTAATTTTATATACCACATAATTTTCATAGCATATTTCTAATTTTATCTCAACTTCTTCCAACAGTTGAATATCTGCAGTTGTTCACCGTGAAAGTTCACCATCAAGGGTTTTTTACAGAACCATCGGGTAAACGTTACATCAATGGTTTAGAAATTTATGTTGACATGTTGGATGTCGACGATCTTTCCATGCAACTCGCTCACCAGATAATGGAAGAGATAGGTTATGAAGAACTCAAATATTTGAAAATGTATTTTAAAAAGCCAAATACAGACTTAGATAGTGGATTACAAGCATTGGATGTTGATGAAGATGTAATGAAAATACGTGAATATGTTGACGGCCATACCGTCATTGAATTGTACACTGAAACGGTGAACTTTAACAATTCGAGACGCGTATCACCGGAGCATAGAAGAAGTATGACGAGGAAGTGCAATAATTAACCATCGTGTAGTCGTGCCTTAACATTTAATTGATCTTTTGTATATTAGAGGTATGTGTATTTGGTCATCTTAGGGGAAAAGGTGGCAAACCGGTCATCTTAGTAGAAGATTATATATCTTAGTTCTAAGATGACCGGGTTGCTACTTTTTTTCCTAAGATGATCAAATATACTTACTTCCGTGTTATGTTTGTTTGGTAATACTTGATGATTGAAAGATGATCAATATTGTTTAAAAATATGTAATTTACTCTTAACACATGGACCAAATATGTAATTTACTCTAAACAAAACGATAATAGATATAATAATCTACTACACTCGTAGCATGTAGAAAGTAGATGCCATCTGATGTCGAAAGGACATTGCTGTCGTGACACTATCTGGTTCACAAGAAATCTTCCCACCGTCCGTCAACTGGATAATAAACAAACATACCAAAGGACCACAATCTCCAAGGATGGTCCTTGGCGAGGTACGTCCGATGCATGGTGCCAACTGAAACCCAAACTAGAGTCCTGAAGGTGCATGTCGCCTATCAGCTCAAAAAACCCGAGGAGTGCCTTCTTGAAGTGAGTCAATATGGGATTCAAATGGTCTTTGTATATATCGGGTCCCATCGTATCATAAATGGTCATCACCATGGTCCCCAAGTCCAAATCCCTGAGCACCCAATGCATATCTTTTAAATTTATTGGGATTAGTACCTGTAAATTAATCACCATATGTGTAATTAAGTTATTGGATAAAATATTCATCTTATACGAAATATGTTCAAGTCAAATACTAACCCGCGAGACATCGGACCATAAAGGATACCCAGGAGTACTCCCATCGGCATATTTCTTCATACCTTGATATCCCGTCTCCTTGAACGTGTTGGCCAAGTACTCTATGAAAAATATGGGAACCAAGGACCAATTAGGATTGGATGACCTCCCAGATACCAGGTGACGAATCCACATGTCCATATGTTGTTACACAATAAGAAAAATATTAATAAACAATAAACATGTAACTTGTGCTCTAATTAATAACCAATAACAAAGTTAATGTTGAACTAACCTCAGCGGTATACCATCCATTGGCAACCTCTTCCAAGAGTATCCCCCACTATTTTCGCGATGTAGGCAACTGCCTCCATGGCTCGAGATAAAAGTTCATCTCTACTTCGGATGCATATACTTGTTCAACTGAGGCAACATCCGTCATCTGATGGCGCAACAGTTTTGGTAAAGGCGTCACTGAATCGCTTCCATAATCAGATGGTTTGACTTTCCTATACGGAGTCTTCATTACCTGTGAGGGTCTCACTGTCCGCTTCATTACCTGTGGAGACAGATGTCAGTGGCCTCTGCACGGAGATAGTGGTCAGTGGAAGTGACACGGGAATAGAGGATGGTGCCAACGACATGGATATAGGGGTCGATGACAAAGAAACTGAGAGAGAGGTCGATGGCAATGACACGGGGATAGAGGTCGATGGCAATGACACAGGGATAGAGGTCGGTGGCAATGACACGGAGAATGGGGCCGGTGGCGATGAATGCGTCGGTATTCCTGACACTCTGGCCTAGCCTCAGAAGAAGACGAAACTTGTTTTTAAAACAAAATACACATTCAAATAAATGTTAACAACTTAAATACGTTATCAACGTAAATGTATACATATTTATGGTTATATTTTTTACCTTAGACAAAAGAACTTCGCAAGTCTTCTCCAGTTTAGATATCTTAAACTCATACAAATCAAGTTTTTTCCACATGTCATGAACTTCGGTGCGTAATTGGGCGATCTGTTGATCCAAGGGTAGCTGGTCGTCGGGATTAGTAATGGAATCCCAACCATGGCTCGGACTATAAGGTCGTAATGGGGATGGTGGCCTATGTGGCGGCGACGGTGGTGGTGAGAGTGGCCTTTGTGGCGGTGACGGTGGTGGTGACCCTGGATCCTGCCCTCTATCCTGGACGCCCCTAGCCAAAAAATGTTGGCTATCTATCCACCAGTCCATCGCCTGCTCCTCAAGCGTAGGTGTAAGCTCCGGTAGTGGCCGATGGGTAGGCTAATAGGATAATACTTACATCTGTGACATTGAGAAATAGCAAACAATCATCCCAATCAACTTTTATAGTCTTCCTCCAGCCTATAGCCCTCGGTATCTTGACCTTACGAGTTGCGTACTTGAGTCCTATCGGGAAGACCTCATATATCCAAATCAATGACAACGATTTTTTATTTATTTATCAATAACCTTAAAAACAATTACAATAAAGATATAATTTCAATAAGTTTTACTAACCTTAAAGGCATAAAGAAATCCAGTGAGGGTGTATCTTGATATCTTCTCTCCATTCTCCTCACGCTTATGCACAGTCATATTCATCTGGGTGTGGGTAGCAGTCCAAATATCTGAACCCCATAGATATCGGTTCCATAAGTCGAAATCCTCTACAAGACGTAGGTACTTTGAGCTAATGACGGCTTCGGGTTGATGGCCTAGAAAACAAACCTCCACCATCAACAATAAGCACAATCGAACTGCATCATCATCCGACACGGAATCGAAATGTGTCAACCTGTTAGATGTATTGTAGACGACTGCTAAAATGTGCTTTATACGCAGAAACTCTTTCTGAGCTAGCTTTGGAAATACTCTCGTCCTAAGCGGAATATCGGGTAAAGGCGGTGTAGCAACAGGCGGGCCGAATCGAAGAGCGGTGATGAGGCAAAACTCTCGTGGGCCGAAACGAAGCATGTGCTCTCCCACACCAAACCATAACTCGTCTGTCGCCGCATCATCTGAAAAACCTGTGACTATAACAGTAGATGACAAAGGAGCGGGTCACCCTGGGGCGATCGAATATCCAACCAATGCCCGAAACATGTGGCTCGGAACTTTGTCAACCGCTCTGGAAAGGCACTTAATTTTTCTAGAAGTTATGCTCCAACTTTTGCTTTGCCTTTCAATGTCAACCCCGCACTGTAATAGTCCGATTGTTTGTAAAGTCAATAAGATAATTATGTCGATATGCTCGTTTTTTACGTCGTTACGATAATTGGTTCGTATATATGGTAAACTAGATAATTATGACGATATGCTCATTTTTTTACATCCGTTAACATTGATTACGATTATTTTAGTGACAATAATTTAAAAATAAGTGTAACTCGTATAATTGGATCGTTAATAGGGTCAATGGGATTATTATATCATTTAATTGAATCATTTTTATGGTCAATACCATAAATATACATTTCTTGACAAATAACACAAATTTAACATTTTTATAAAGTTGTTGACAAATAAACTAAATAACTTATCATCATATACATTTCAATTAGACAAATTTTACAATTACAAAGGAGATTTGAACGAAAATAAAAAAATAGACAAATATTACAAATTAGACAAAATATTACAATTACAAAGGAGATTTGAACGGAAATAAATCAAATTAGACAAATATTACAAATTAGACAAAATATTACAATTACAACGGAAATAAAGCAAATTAGACAAATATTACAAATTAGACAAAATATTACAATTACAAAGGAGATTTGAACGGAAATAAAGCAAATATACATTTTCTATGTAAATGTCAATATTGAATAATTTCCCAACAAAAAATATACTACATTTCCTAAAACAGAAAACACAAATTTAAAAATATACAAATAAACATTTCTTAAAAACAAAAAACATACATATGCATTTAAATTTCTTGAATATACATTTCTTGAATAAAAATATGTAAATCTTACGATATTCCGTCATTTATGAAGATTTGTTTTTCCTCCTTAGAGACAGAAGCTCCTAATCCATCACTCTCACTGCAAAAAGATATAAAATAATTATAAGTTTTTCTACAATCTATTGGAGATACTCTAATATTAAATCCTAACCATAGATTTTATCTGATTTTAAGTTGAAACACATCATTATGATCGTCCTTTACTCAACAAGTGCATATTTATACTTCTTTTAATTATAATAAAGTAAAGATACATAATTATATATAAGTCTACACGTAATTTTTGTAAATTATGGATTTATAATACACTTGGATTTTTTTCAATTCATGGCCACAAAAAGGATTTTTTACGATTCATGGCCACAAAAAAGATTTTTTACAAATCTATTAATTTTTTACCAATTTATTTACATTAACTACCCAATTTAATTTTTTACCAAACAATTCATGGCCACAACACAAAGAAAATGGATTTTTTACAAATCTACCCAAGCATGAAAATGGCCACAAAAAGGGGTACTTTATTTTTTTAACCATTTTATGTAAACACATTACAAAAATAACCCTATTTTAAAAAATTTACAACTATAGCCACCCACTTCTCCTCAAGCATTGCTTGGGGAGAAGTGACCCACGACAAGACACCCTATTTAATTAATTAAATCAGAAATAAATTAAAATAATACTGATTTGATACAAGATTCCTTGATTTGACACAAGATTATTTGATTTGACACAAGATTCTTTGACTTGACTGATTTGACAGCACATTTACCACAAAAAACCAAAAAATACCTCGAAATCCACCCGGGTTCGCGCCGGCCGGCGCTACCCTTCCTCCGGCGGCGCGAACCGGCGTTTGACCGGCGTTGACCAATTTTTTTTTATTTTTAAACTTATTTTAAAAATACATAAATTTTTTAAAATTTAAAATTTATATTTAATTTATTTTTGATCTTTAATTTATTTTTGAAAGAAAAAACAATTTTAAAAAACATATTTAATTAAAATTACTTAAATATTACTTAAATTTAAATCTTAATTAAAAAAACGTATTTTTAAAATTTTAATCATAAAACGTTTTTTAAAATTTTTAATTATAAAACGTATTAATTTAAATCATATTTAAAATTACTTAAAACTTAAAAATGTATTTTTAAATTTTTTAAAAAATTTATGTATTTTTAAAATAAGTTTAAAAATAAAATAAAAAAATTTGGTCAACGCCGGTTCGCGCCGCCGGAGGAGGGTAGCGCCGGCCGGCGTGAACCCGGGTGTATTTCGAGGTATTTTTTGGTTTTTTGTGGTAAATGTGTTGTCAAATCAGTCAAGTCAAAGAATCTTGTGTCAAATCAAATAATCTTGTGTCAAATCAAGGAATCTTGTATCAAATCAGTATTATTTTAATTTATTTCTGATTTAATTAATTAAATAGGGTGTCTTGTCGTGGGCCACTTCTCCCCAAGCAATGCTTGAGGAGAAGTGGGTGGCTATAGTTGTAAAATTTTTAAAATAGAGTTATTTTTGTAATGTGTTTACATAAAATGGTTAAAAAAATAAAGTACCCCACAAAAAGGATTTGCGGTGATGTCCATTTTTAGTCTGATTTTTCCAAAGAGGCTTCAGATAGATAAATATACATAAGCATGAAAGGTGATTATATATCTAGTCTGCATTAATTTTACAAAGAGGCTTTATATAGATAAATATACCTAAGCTTGAAAAGGCTTAATATCTACTCATGTTAGATGTTTTATCATACTACAACGAAGATGATTATGTTCTATTCAAAGGTTATAACACCAAAGAAACCCCAAATTTATGAGCATCCAACACACCTAATTAATTCAAGCCATTCACAAAAAAATACATACATTTAAATTAAAAAGAAAAAGAAAAACCTAATAATACCTCTATGAGAGATTGAAAATGAACTACTTCAGACGAAAGGAGGTCGTCGATGAAAGAAAGAAGAAGGTCGTTGAAATTGTTGTTGAGTCTTGCAAAGTGGTCGAGTCTGTGTGGAAAAGGGGAGAGAGAAAGAAGGAGGTCGTCGGTGAAAGAAGGTGGTCGGAGTAGGTGGTCGGAGTAATGAAAGAAGGTGGTCGGCCTTTTCTTGTGGAGGAGCCGATGATAGAGAGGGGGAAGGGGGTAAAACCATGGAAAGAGGAGAGTAATTAATGTAAATAATTAGAGTAAATGGAGAGTTTCCTATTTTAATGGTGGTGGTCAAATAGTATTAGGACACGTGTCCTTTCCTTAACCCAAGAAAAATTTTAAAAATCAAATATCAAAACGCAAGTTGCGGTTTGCGTATCCCAATGTTTGCGGTTTAATAAGATTGCGACACGTGTCTTTTTCCACATCCCAGGACGTTGCTTGCGGTTTCTTTTCTATCGGCTTGCGTTCTACTTAAATGGCTTGCGGTTTCCTTTTTCTTTTACACGTGTCTTTTATTTGGCAATACCTCAAGACTTGCGGTAAAGGAGATAATGACACGTGGCCTCGTATCCCTTGCGGTGGCTTGCGGTGTACTTTTTTGGAGTGTGCGTCAGAAAAAGTTTGACACCGCAAGTAAAGTTGCCTTGCGGTGTCAGACTTGCGGGATTCTGGTTATTTTGCAAAAGAGATAAAATTGATGGCTAAAAGTTAAAGTTGGTTATGTGAAAGGGTTATTTTGGGATTAGCAGCTTGTACTTGTGTTAAGTAACACCCGACTTTATTTGGTCACATAGTATGACTTGAGTTATTAATTGTGGGAGTTGTTATATTTTATCTTGAGGTAATTCCAAGAATGGTTTGTAGAAGGAATTTTATTTCTTAAGTGCTTATTTTATCGAAATTTTATTTAGTTGCACTTTCCAAATTTTGAGGGTGTTACAGGATCCCAGTGTCCTCGTTGGCACAACAGTCTAGTTCCCGGCTCTGATACCATACATCACATCACAACCCAACCGTACTAGACATTGTTTGCTTTACTCACACACCTGGACTCACCGTTTTGAAACACGCCTGATAGAGAAGATGTCAAGTCCTTTATAAGACAACATCCATTCCTTTCCCCAACCAATGTAGGATCGTACAATCCATCCCCTTGGGGGCCCAACATCCTCGTTGGCACATCAATCCGCTTCCCGGCTCTGATACCATCTATAACATCTTAGACCAACCGTAACAGATATTGTCCGTATTTCCCACACACTTGGACTCACTTGATACCTCCTCTATCAAATGTGCTTTAAAAACGTGAGTCAAGTTGTGTGGGAAAAATTGACAATATCTGATACCATTGGTCTAGTATGTTACATTGCCTCTCCCTCTTACCCCTTTCGGCACCTTACAAACTCCTAGATCAAGCAGAGAAACCACCATCTTCAACATTCCCTTGATGTACTCCCTCTGGCGACACCATCACCATCACCCCGACCTCCCTGCCACCATCGAACAAGTGGTGACCTACTAATCAAAACTAGTTCCTCTTTCTCATATCAAAACCTTAACACACACATACAACCAGTGGCAACCTATATCCTCCGACATCGTTAAACTCCATTAGTGGCCACCACACAAAATCAGGGGGTTAGACACCACACAAAATCAGGGGGTTAGAGAAGATTCCATTTTGACTTCGATGAAGGTTTTTCATTTCTAGGATCACCATTGTCTTTTTTTTAAGATATTGTTTGATTTAGTTTAAATTTTTTTACTTTCATTTAGGGTTTTCATCTAATTTTTGATTTTGGATATGTGTTGCCTTTCTAAATTATGGTTGAAATTTGTTTCACCGGTGAAGATGACGGTTCCTAAGGAAAAGAGGCCAGATCAGCCAATACTAGAGCCTGAGGTTTTTGATTTGATTGTTTTCTCATCATTCTTTATTTAGATTTCCGTTAGTGTTTCGATTTGGGGTTTAGTTTGATTAACATTTGGTTTCATTTGAACAAAACCATTGTTCTAAAAGGCTCACCGCAAAGCCGCCATGACGCGTCATGGCTAAAGGCTTGTGTCTCACGTCACGTTAAACTTGTGGCATGCCATGGCCTAATGCGGTTTTTGTTACACGATATTTGATTTTTCTTTACGTTTGTAATGTCTTATTTGTTTGTTTTTAATATATATATATAACTTAATTTAACTGTTTATTATCGTTGCCTCATTGAGTAATAGTACAAAACAAATGTTTTTTTTATATAAAATTATATATGATCTAGAGATTTGCCGCCCTAAGTCACGCCTTGAAAACGTTTTGTCCTTGTCGTGGCTCCTAAGGCTTGAGAATTGGCCTACACTTAACGTCATTTAGAACCTTGATCAAAATTGGGTTCATTCGATCTTGCTTGTTAGATTAGATTTAGGGGCCGTTTACCTAATCACTTACCCAGGTAAGTGCTTACGGGTAAAATTCAACACTATCACCTACTTCTCGGGTAAGATTTTAGTCCGCCAAAATGGCATCGTATGCAACAATTTAGCTGGTAAGCGCTAACCGTGGTAAGAGTTGTCGCACTCACTTACCGGGTAAGACTCTTGGTCCTTGCTTTCGACTCTCGGTCCTTGCTTTCGCTCTTACCGGGTAAGATTCTTGGTCCTTGCCATATTCATCCGGTAAGCTAATGTTACTTGGTAAGCACTTACCCGGATAAGCGTTTTGTAAACGGCTCCTTAGATTTCAGATCTGGATATGGGTTCCGGAAGGTGGAGGTGGTAGATGGGAATGAGGAGAGTTCTTCAGGAAAGTGGGGTGCATCAATTGGTTGTACACATGCTTAAAATATGTGCAAATATTAGTATTTTTTAATAGAAAAAATAAAAAAAAAGTTTGAAAAGGATCAAAATATCATCTAGAGTCATTTTAATAGACAATATGGACCACTCTAAAACAAAATGATATCCAATAAAATCAAATTCATTTGATAGTGGATAATAATTTACTCTACTTTTAATATATTAATGTGCCAACTGATCACATTTATTGCATTTTTTTGTCAAATAAACCTTTGTTTAAGGACTTGATTAAAGATTTTTAGTATATAACCTTAAATGAGATTTTAATTAAATACATAACATTTTCATGAGTATAAACCCATTTACCTAAATGACCCACTTGATTAGAGTTCAACAAAAAAGGTTCAACTTGATGGTATAATATGAAAATACGTGTCCCTTTGCATGTGGGCCACAAATTACCCATCCGATAGTGAAATTAATTAAAATGCCAAAAGTTTGACAAACACTTACCAAAATGCCACAAAAATTTCGCGGTTTACCAAAATGCCCTAATGGCCCGCGATGGAGCCCGCGATCGCGGGATAGGGCTGACGTGGCACGACCTTTGGCCAAAAGTGC
Organism: Saussurea involucrata; assembly: GCA_033807775.1. Lineage (NCBI taxonomy): Eukaryota > Viridiplantae > Streptophyta > Magnoliopsida > Asterales > Asteraceae > Saussurea > Saussurea involucrata. Next base: position 27,143,814 of record CM066323.1, read on the forward strand.
CCCGCGGAGCCCCTCAACTTTGGCCGCGGTGCACATTTGGCCCCTGCCCGCGATCGCAGCCCGCGATGGAACAAAATTTTACAGTTTTGGCCCCTGAAAATTTACACTTTTGGTCCCTGAATCTTGCATGCTTTTACTGTTTTTTTCCACAATTATTGTACTTTGAAGACCGATTTGTGGTTGAAATTCATTTGCATGTTTTCATCAATATTAAATCAGTGTTTTTGGAATACCAGTTTGTGGATGAAATGAGAGATTGGTTGTCATCAATGTTGGTTGTTTCATTGATAAATAGATGTAAAATGCAATCCATAATCCACACACCGATTTCATACTTCTTTCTTGATTTCTTTCTGCAATATTTTGTGTTTGAGATACTACCGAAAAAATGAGTTCATCTGTTGCAAAAGCTAAGCTATATTTCTGTTTTGATGGTGAATGGGAGCAAGATAACAATGAGTGGAATTTTGCTTATAAATCTAAGCATGGTGTAAAAGTGCCAGTAAACTATACTTATCAGAAATTTCTTGCATACGCCATGCAAAAATGTGGAATCAACCCTTCTGATGTTTGCAAGTTAGTGTTTAAAAATGGCGATAGGTCATTTGTGGATTTATCCAACGATGGGGATATCTCTACTTTTCTGCACTTTGCAGTCGATTCAGAAAGGCCCCCATTACTTTTTGTGTATCCCGACGAAAACGACGACGACGGTGACGACGAAGACCTCCAAATAGAGCAGTCTGATTCTCAATTTCAGGCGTCCGACGCCCCAACGGTTCATTTAGATCATTCATATGGTCTTAACGACTGTATTCCGGAGACGCAACAACAACAACCACCACAACCATACGAAGGGCATACTGCTGGAGTTGCTGATGACTAAACCCACGTTTTCAGAACGGGTAATTCTGAAATAGACAGATCAGACACCGATAGTGATGATCACGAAGAATATACCCCTAGTAGAAAATCATGTAGTCAGATAAATGACTTTTTTGATATGCTCCCTATTCTTCCAGACTCCCATACCCAGACACAAACCTATGAACCTACACCTTATATTCGCAGTGAAATGTTACATGTAGGTCAGATATTCGAGTCGAAGGATCTCTTGGCAAGTCAGGTCGGACTTAAGTTCTTGGAAGAGGGTTTCGAAAGGCGCACGTTGAAATCTGACAAAACTAGATACATAGTTGAATGTGCCAGAAAAAACTGTGACTGGAGGATGTACGCGATTGACACGAGTGGCAAAGAAGGGGCGTTCATGATTAGAAAGTTGCACGACGTACACACTTGTACGAGGACGCAACTGAATCCCCACCACAAACAAGCCGGCAAAAAGACTTTGGGTGCGATACTGAAAAACAAATTTCTTGATGTTAGTAGGTCATTGCGTCCAAAGGACATCGTCCACGATGTTCACCAGCAGTTCGGCGTCACGATTGATTACCACCAAGCTTGGCGTGCGCGATGCCATGCACTGTTTATGGTGAGAGGCACGTTCGAGGAGTCGTATGAACGACTCCTGACATATTTATATAATTTGAAGCTGCAGAACCCTGGTACTGTCATGCAGCTATGGACCGATTCACGTCGACGGTTTGAGAAGTGCTTCGTGGCCCTTGGACCCGCAGTACGTATTTTAACACGTCATATGTTTACACATTATAAAATATAACATTTACAAAGGAAAACCACCTATGTTTTTGCAGATCCGCACATTTGTGGCAAATCTACGTCGTGTCCTGATAATAGACGCATCCCATTTAAAGGGCCGTTACTTGGGTATGATGTTCCTGGCGGTTGCCATGGACGGGGATAACTCCATCGTTCCAGTAGCTTTCGGCGTAGGCAAGTCCAAAACCGGGGACGAGTGGACTTGGTTTATGTCCATGTTGAGACAAGCTATCGGAGACCCGCAAGGGTTGGTGTTTATGTCTGACAGGGCTCCTTCCATAAGCGCCACAATCTCTGCCATCTACCCAAACGCCCCTCACGCCATATGCTGTCGACATTTGGAGATGAACGCCAAATCCAAGGACAACCGTATTACGACCAACAAGGATGTCTATTGGGCGGCATGCAGAGCATATACGGATCGGGAGTTTAACAAGTACATGAATATGCTACGATATAGTGCCAACGAAGCAGCCAAAGTCTTTGACGAAGCTGGACTGGAGAGGTGGTCCGCGGCCCATTTTCCTGGACAACGGTATGACATTCTGACCTCGAATAGTGCAGAGTTTGTGAATGCACTCTCCCGTTTTGCGCGTAGATGTCCGATTGTTAATCTTATGGACTACTTTCGGGCCTTTCAACAAGAGTGGTACCAAATTCGACGCCTAAAAGGAGCTAAGATGCAAAATGCACTCAAACCAACGGCGGAGAAGATCGTTCAGTACAGGGCGCGTCGTACGGCGACATGGCCGGTAAGAGCAATCGGGTATGGGAAGTACGAGGTGCATGATGACTATCTTGAGGCGATTGTGAATATGGAAGACCACCTTTGTTCGTGTCGCGAATGGGATAAATCTGGGTTACCGTGCGGCCATGCCATCGCTGCAGCAAGATATATGGGTCGTACAGATTGCAGCGACTTGGCTGTACCTTTCTTCACGTCCGAATATTACCGGAAAACATACGTGGAGGTAATAAACCCAGTTGGACCCCCTGCAGCAGGGGTGTATCCACCCGACCCGCTTCCGCCATGCTATCCACCTTTAATGGATAAGAACAGAGCCGGGAGACCGAGAAAGAACGACCGACGTCCATCACGTGGTGAAAGTTCGATACAACGAAGATGTACTCGGTGCCAATGCGTAGGACACACTCGTGGAGAGTGTCCAAATCCCGCCCCTTCAACCGTGCCAAGGAGACATTCAGTCAGTCACACCCCGGGCCCGTCACAGCTTGAACCATATGGAACAAACACATATGATACTGTTGTTCTAAACACTAATTTGTAAAAGATATATATATATATTCATATTATATATACACACATACATATGCTTCTAAATGAACATTGATAACACAGCTAGTTTGTAAATGATATATATATTCATATTATATATACACACATACATATGTTTTTAAATGAACATTGATAACACAGCTAGTTTGTAAATGATATATATTCATATTATATATATACACACATACATATGCTTCTAAATGAACATTGATAACACAGCTAGTTTGTAAATGATATATATTCATATTATATATACACACATACATATGCTTTTAAATGAACATTGATAACACAGCTAGTTTGTAAATGATATATATTCATATTATATATATACACACATACATATATGCTTCTAAATGAACATTGATAACACAGCTAGTTTGTAAATTATATATATACATATATTCATATTATATATACACACATACATATGCTTTTAAATGAACATTGATAACACAGCTAGTTTGTAAATGATATATATTCATATTATATATACACACATACATATGCTTTTAAATGAAAATTGATAACACAGCTAGTTTGTAAATGATATATATATTCATATTATATATACACACATACATATGTATTTAAATGAACATTGATAACACAGCTAGTTTGTATTCCATCCAACATGCTCTTCATCTTCAATCTTTCTGACCCTTCTTCAACGGCTTCTGCTTTTGCAACCACGTATGGCCATTGTTTACCACAACCCGGACACACTTTAGCAAATGAGTTGAGGTAACCTCTGACTTGACCTTACATGATGTAAAAAAACAACAAAAAAATACAAACAACAACACAGTAAAAAAAATACAAAACAACACAGTAAAAAAATACAAAACAACTCAAACAACCACCACCTACTTAAAAATTGATTTAGTTTCATCAATCCAAGCTTGCTTCTCGTTTACCTTCGCTTGAATAATTGCGAAGTCTTGCAGAATATGGTGAATTGCTTCTTGTTCTCGACGAACACGAGCCTCCCGAGCTTTTATATCCCATTTCATCCTTTTGATTTCCCTGTCTTCCTCTTCGATCTTTCTCAAATGGACTGCCTTCCCGTCCATCATTTTTTTCCACTCTTCTGTTAGTTCATCTATCTCCTTTTCCTTTTTTGCTATGGCGACCTCGATTTGAGGTGGCATTTTTTCAGGAGTAGACTTAGGGTTTGATGACGATGCCATTTGTGGATGAAATGAGAGAAGAGAAATCAAGAAAGAAAGCAATTCAAAGAAAGAAAGCAAGAGAGAAATCAAGAAAGAAAGCAAGAACAAGTGTGAATTGTGAATTGCATATTACTGATATTTATGGATGAAATCTCAAACATGCCAGTGAATTTGAACCACAAATCGGTCTTCAAAGTACAATAATTGTGGAAAAAAACAGTAAAAGCATGCAAGATTCAGGGACTAAAAGTGTAAATTTTCAGGGGCCAAAACTGTAAAATTTTGGTCCATCGCGGGCTGCGATCGCGGGCAGGGGCCAAATGTGCACCGCGGCCAAAGTTGAGGGGCTCCGCGGGGCACTTTTGGCCAAAGGTCGTGCCACGTCAGCCCTATCCCGCGATCGCGGGCTCCATCGCGAGCCATTAGGGCATTTTGGTAAACCGCGAAATTTTTGTGGTATTTTGGTAAGTTGATGTTTGACTTTTGGCATTTTAATTAATTTCCCCATCCGGTAGAATATATATATATATAACGATAATAAAATGAGAACCTAAAATAGGTGGAGAACCGTGAAAACCAATCTAAGTCGTTAATTGATTTTAATCTATGGACATTATTATAGGCAAAAATAGGTTGAGAACCGTGAGAACCTATGAATGAATTGTTATGTTTTTAAAACCATAGGATCAAAATAAAATGATGGCTTAGATCGGATCCCACGGTTCGCAACCTATTTTTGGTTCTCACATGATTTAACCCATATATATATAGGCTCCGTAAAATGCAAACCTTGCATTTGTTGCACACCTTACAAACCACAGTCTGCATATGTGCAGAACCCGTCTGCATATGTGCATATGCATACGTGCAAGAATATACATATAATGAACATACATTCATATGGGATAATGCATATATGCAGACTGGTTCTGCACATATACAGACTGTGGTTTGTAAGGGGTGCAACAAATATATGGTTTGTATTTGATTTGTACGCTATATATATATATATATATATATATATATATGTGTATATATATATATATATATATATATATATATATATATATATATATATATATATATATATATATATATATATGTGTGTGTGTGTGTGTGTGTATGACGCGTTTCAATTGAAAACCCGGTAATTGTAACAAACTATGTAAACCCATCTAACACCGTTCATTTCAATTAGATGATGAATTATTTATTTTAATTAATTAATCTCGGCCAAGGCCAAATAAGTAATTGTAGATTGCATTTTATTTTTGTAAATTATTTTATTTTGTTTTACTTATAGCACTAACTGATTTTTAGGGATATTTATCATTATCAGATCACATCTCAAAGGTTTTGGTTTACACATATCTTCTCATTTTCTCCTGCAAAAGTCTATAATATCAATCGTTTATGCAGAATATCGTAATCTGTTTCAGTATATGGAATTTGTAACGTCCCAAAAACTTACTAGGCGTTAAATCATAGAAACTGAGCGTTTTTCATTACAAAAGTTAAACTTGTTCAATACATCAATAAATGAGCTTAACAAAATGACAGCGGAAGTCTACAAAAATCCACAGCCGAGTTCTATCTATGTCAGTAGTCTAAATCTTGGAGTCGCCCTAATCTCCAAATATGCCATGTCCCTCTTATTTCCTCCCCGAGGAACTTGCGGAACGCTTGCCTGAAAATGGTTTAGTTTTGAAAAGCGAGGGTTAGACCAAAAGGTCTAGTGAATTCCCTCCGTAAAAGAACATGTATAAACAATATGAAATCCTTTCATTAAAATGCATCATAAATCATCACATATGGTACTGCACTGTGTAATGGATCCCTTAACATACGCGATCGGGGCCCAAGCATACTCCCCTTTCGCCCTTCTCGTATCGGGGCCCAAGCAGACTCCCCGATACCCGCCTAGGAGGAAACGAATTCCAACCTACCGTCTCGTCAAACATATCCAAGGGATCATCAGATCCCGAGGCTCATTGATCCCACAGTACAGACCGACATCACATAGCATGCACATACGTTTCATAAAAGCAATTTGACTCTTTATAAATCATGCGCATCATTGTAACATATCAAACATTGCTTTTTCCTTCCATGCATATCAGTTCATAAATATTTCATGCTTGTTAAAACCATAATCAGTAAAAGAATCATTTAACATTTACGTCGTAAAAGAGGTTTAGGGAACTCACCTTGATTGTCGTACAATGCACTCCCTAAACACCTTCAAGCTACACCCACAGAACACCTAAGGCAAAAGATCCACATCAGAAAATATCACAGTTCTACTGTCCGGATATCCCTTCCCGGACACAGCCCTTATCCGGACACTACACTTATTCGGACGCCACACTTATCCGGACGCCACACTTATCCGGACACCACTTATCCGGACACCCCACTCGGACACCTTCACGAGGCATTTACCCGGACACCTGCAACATATCCGGACACCATCAAACACTGGTGTCCGGAAAACGCTGCTGTTCGAACTTAGAAATTCTAAAACCGATTTATACTCCGATTTAAGCCATTAGTTTGATTAGCCAACTACAAGGGTTCATCCACCAACCCCAAACACCCACTTAATCCATTTATAACCCCCTTAAATCGATTTATTAAGACAAACCCATGAAACCCACTTTTTAGGAATTGTGGTTGAATACTCATTAAATCACTGATTTCAATCATAGAATCCAGACTAATGAAGAGGGAATACTACATTACATAGATTATGAATTCAAGAGGGGGATTACCTGATTGATTTCTCCTCTCTTTAGCTTTCTTCCTCTTCTTCTTCTTCCCTTTCTTTCCTTGTTTCACGCCACCATACACACACAAGATAAAATCACTGATTTCTGCAATATGGAGGCTGCCCTAGAATTTTGTGCATATTTATACCTTCATCAAATTACCGAAATGGCCCCTTAACTTAACTTTCGTTTCTTATATTTTGGCCACCAAACTCCAAGACTCACTAGGATTTTGGGTTGTTACAGAATTATTCATGAAGCAAATAATTGTAATCATGATGACTAGTATGTATTCATGAATATAACTACTAGAATCATGATTCAGTAAACCCAACAAAAAAACCAAAATACATGAAACTCAGATCACCACCGCCGATTCACCACCGAATCACCGCCGATTCATCGAACCACCGATTCACCGAATCACTGTCGATTCATGGGTGGTTTCACCAATCACCGCCGATTTATGAACAGAAACACAGATCTGAAACGGTTTCAGATTCACCAAATCATACCTGAACGGAGCCACCGCTGAAAACTGTTTGTCGTGCTTATCCATTCAGAAACACAGATCTGAAACGGTATCCGATTTGTAGAAAAAAGAAACACCGACGGTGGCGCCGCCTCAACGAGCTTCGCCATAAGGGATGCAAGGTGGAGGGCGATGGCTTTGCCGATACCGCAAGAGCCGTCGGTGACGATTGCAACCCTATATTGGAGTTGGAGTGTGGTTTGCGTCGGTGAATGGTGGTGATATTATTAATAGAACGGTCGGTGACTATCTTACATAATATGGGTTTTCCAAAGTCTCCTCCAAATTTCAGATTTACCCCTGTGCGTTGTTTATTTTAATGAAATTAAATCAGATTTTAACCTTATTTACGACTTATGCCACTGGATCAAGTTTAGTCGTGGATCAAGAAAATTAATGGTATAGATTAGTTTGCAAAGTGTGTTAGAATTATCGGGTTTGCAATTGAAACCACCCATATATATATATATATATATATATATATATATATATATATATATATATATATATATATATATATATATATATATATATATATATATTCTTTTTCATTCCTTATGTAAATCAAACAAGTTGATTAGGTAAGGTTTTAAATCATTTCAGAAACCTTTATATGAATGAACTAGTGTTGTGCACCGCGCGTTGCGCGGAGACGTTAAACATTTTTTGATTTTCTTCGTAGCACGTTAAGTGGTTTGATCCTTTACGTATTATATATTTTTCTTGAAAAACATTTACGTATTAGATATTGAACTAATAAGAACCAGTATTTCACTTTATATATAAGAAACCACCACATAATTTCTTGTTGTTCTTTTAGCCAATGCACACTTATACATTTCAAAGACGTAGGTGAGCAAAACAAAATCATGATTCAAAATTTTAAAATACTAAAAATCAAAAATCATTTTTTAAGAAATATTAGACAATTAAGATGAAATATATTTCCTTGGTGGTTAATCCACGCATATTGATAATTTTGTTATGAAAAGTTTAAGATGCATCAGTAATCATTATGTTTTTAGGTTATTTAGAAATCAAATAACATTTTCCACAATGGTACCTCATACATCCACTTAAAATTTCATTTTTTTTTCTTAATTTTTATATGGATAATCTTTTTCAAAAGAAATGTCAGCTAAAAAATATGTTTAGCCAATGAACCAATCTACTTATTAAAGATATAGTATTATTATATACATAAAAAGTAATAAAATAAATTGAAAGATTGATTTATGTACAAAACTATTGATTTATAATCATTGTTATCTTACAATTAGCAATTTAAGTTATCTGTTAACATTGATTAAGTTATTGATTATATAAAAATAAATAAACATAAAAGGTACTGATTTACAACATTTGTTACCTTACTAAAAAATAAAGTTCATAAACAATAAAAATTAATATTAATAAAAAATTGATTTATAAGCATTGCTAGTTTACCAAAAAAACAAAAATAGTTAGATTTATATATTGGTTGTTTAATGTTTAATTTATATATTGATATTAAAATCATTAAACTTAGTTGAAATCATTTTAAAATAAGCCAAAAAGAATAATATACATTTAACTTAATCGTTAAACTTGCGTTTAACTATTTTGCCAAACATCATTTTACAATTTTCATCAACATCAATAAATACTTTATATACAGATCTTCATCGCCTAGTTTTTCATCAACTTGGGTTTAATTATATTTTAAGAAAATTCATAGCCTCAATTCCTACTACACCGTACATCATTGGATGTGCCTGTTTCTTAATATATAATAGATAGTTAATAAACATATATAAACAAATATGTATTATTATGATCAATTTATAAATATATTGATTATTCATAGTTGAGTAAAAAATGAAAAGATTTTTAATTAATAAGCTTTTAATTACTCATAGTTAGTACAAATATGATATAACCTTCTATTAATTAATATTTCATTTCAATTAAAATAAAAGATAATATATTTATTAGAAGTTGACTTATAAGGACTGATATCTTAATATATATATATATATATATGTAACAACCCAAATTCTAGTAGGTTTTAGAGTTTGGTGGCCAAAGTGAAATAAATGAAAGTTAAGTTGAGGGACCATTTCTGTATTTTGTTGAAGGTATTTATATGCACAAACCTTTAGGGCAGCCCCCATTTGCAAATCAATATTTTGGTCTTGTGTGGGTGTGGTGACGTGAAGCAAGGAAAGAAGGAAGAAGAAGAAGAAGAAGGAGGCAATAGAGAGGAGAAATCAATCAGGTAATCCTTCTTAAGTTCGTATTCTGTGTGATTTAGCATTCCCTTCTTCTTAAGCTTGGATTCTATGATTGAAACTAGTGATTTCTTAAGCTTTCCCCATTTTCCCTAAAAAGTGGGTTTTATGGGTTTTGGTCTTAATGAAACGATTTTAGAGGTTATAAATGGTTTAAGTGAGTGTTTGGGGTTAGTGAATGAACCCTTATAGTTGTCTAATCAAACTAATGGCATAAATCGGAGTTTAAAGCGGTTTTAGAATTTCTAAGCTCGAACATCAGCGTTTTCCGGACACCAGTGTTCGGTGGTGTCCGGATATGTTGCATGTGTCCGGGTAAGTGTCTCGTGAAGGTGTCCGGGTAGTTTTGTCCGGATAAGTGGTGTGTCCGGATAAGTGTAGTGTCCGGATAAGTGTAGTGTCCGGATAAGTGATGTGTCCGGATAAGTGGTGTGTCCGGATAAGTGTAGTGTCCGGATAAGTGCTGTGTCCGGGAAGGGGTATCCGGACAGTAGGGCTGAGATATTTTATCTGATTCGAATTCAATGCCCTTAGGTGTTCGGTTGGATTAGCTTGGTGATTTCAAGAAGTGCGTTCAGCGTCATCAAGGTGAGTTCCCTAAACCTATGTACGACGCAATGCGTTAATTGTTCTTTTAACTGATAATGGTTCACTTTGAGCACGAAATGTTTACCAAATCGATATGCATGTTTTTACATGAAAGCTCATACTTTATTCAAAAAATATTTAGCATGATGAAATGATTATATGGTTTACGAGATTCCAAGTTGTATGAAGTATGACATGTGATGTATGCTATGTGGAGTCGGTCTGCACCGTGGGATCGGTATGCTCTGGGATCCGATGATCCCTTGGACATGGGTGATGAGCCGATAGGTCGGAATCTGTTTCCCTCCTATTCGGGTAGAGGGGAGTCTGCTTGGGCCCCGGTACGAGGCGAGAGGGGAGTCTGCTTGGGCCCCGATCGCGGCGAAAGGGGAGTCTGCTTGGGCCCCGATCGTGGTTAGTTTATGCGGTCCTCATCACGGTGCAGTACCATGTTTGACGTTATGTGAAGTTTGATGATGAATTTTATAAACGATTTTCCCAATGTTTATATATGTTGTTTTCGGAGGGAATTCACTAGACCTTTTGGTCTAACCCTCGCTTTTCAAAATTAAACCATTTTCAGGTAAGCAAGTAGTAAGAGGCTCAAGTAAGTGAGCAAGAGCATGATTGAGTACAGATGCAGCTAGAGACTGTGCCGTTGCCACTTGTAGTAGTAGTTGTTCTCAGTTGTGTATAGGTTGTTTCCGCCAACCTTAGTTTGGGAATGATGTAACTGAATTTTGGGACCCAGTTTTATTACAGAGTATGATTTAATGCTTTGGTTGTCTTGTTATGTTTTTGGGACGTTACAATATATATATATATATATATATATATATATATATATATAATATTGAATGAAACATAATTGATTTTTTTAAATAAATTTTTTGATTTATAACCATTGTTACCTTACAAAAAAATATACTTATTTATAAACATTGTTACCATACTAAAAAAATAGACTCAATTAATAAATTTTTTGATTTATAAGCATTGTTAGCTTATTAAGAAAATACAAAAATTGAAATACAATAGTTTATTTACTATTATTGTTAGCTTATTCAATAAAAAAGTTATATTTATAAACATTGTTAGCTTTGCCTATTAAGTTATGGATCATGTAAATAAATAAATAAAAACTCATTTCTATTGTTAGCTTATTCAATAAAAAAGTTATATTTATAAACATTGTTAGTTTTGTCTATTAAGTTATGGATCATGTAAATAAAATAAAAAACTCAATTCCTACTACACCGTAATGAACATCATTGGATGTGCTTGTTTCTTAATATATAATAGATAGATATAAACAAATATGTATTATTATGATCAATTTATAAATATATTGATTATTCATAGGTGAGTAAAAAATGATAATTTTTTAATTAATAAGCTTTTTAATTACTCATAGTTAGTACAAATATGATGTAACCTTCTATTAATTAATATTTCATTTCAATTAAAATAAAAGATAGTATATTTATTAGAAGTTGACTTATAAGGACTGATATCTTTATATATATATATATATATATATAATATTGAATGAAAGATAATTGATTTTTTTAAATAAAAATTTTGATTTATAACCATTGTTACCTTACAAAAAAAATTATAATTATTTATAAACATTGTTACCTTACTAAAAAAAATAGACTCAATTAATAAATTTTTTGATTTATAAGCATTGTTAGCTTATTAAGAAAATACAAAAATTGAAATACAATAGTTTATTTACTATTATTGTTAGCTTATTCAATAAAAAAGTTATATTTATAAACATTGTTAGCTTTGCCTATTAAGTTATGGATCATGTAAATTAAAAAAAAAACTCATTTCTATTGTTAGCTTATTCAATAAAAAAATTATATTTATAAACATTGTTAGCTTTGCCTATTAAGTTATGGATCATGTAAATTAAAAAAAAAACTCAATTCCTACTATACCATACATCATTGGATGTGCTTGTTTCTTAATATATAATAGATAGATAATAAACATATATAAACAAATATGTATTATTATGATCAATTTATAAATATATTGATTATTCGTAGTTGAGGAAAAAATGATAAGTTTTTTAATTAATAAGCTTTTAATTACTCATAGTTAGTACAAATATGATGTAACCTTCTATTAATTAATATTTCATTTCAATTAAAATAAAAGATAATATATTTATTAGAAGTTGACTTATAAGGACTGATATCTTAATATATATAATATTGAATGAAACATAATTGATATTTTTTAATAAATTTTTTGATTTATAACCATTGTTACCTTACAAAAAAAATTATAATTATTTATAAACATTGTTACCTTACTAAAAAAAATAGACTCAATTAATAAATTTTTTGATTTATAAACATTGTTAGCTTATTAAGAAAATACAAAAAGTGAAATGCAATAGTTTATTTACCATTATTGTTAGCTTATTCAATAAAAAAGTTATATTTATAAACATTGTTAACTTTGCCTATTAAGTTATGTATCATGTAAATTAAAAAAAAAACTCATTTTAATTTAAGTCTAATTTATAAAAATTAAATAAAAATTATAAAATTTGATAAATTTTTTAATTTATAATCATTGTTAGTTTAGAAATGAAAGTACAAATGATTTCTAATTTAAATTAAAAAAGAAAATTAAAAGCTTTAGCATTTAATGTGTTGAAATGATTTAAAAATAATTCAAAATTATGAAAAAAATAAATAAATATAAAAGAAGCTCTCTCCTTAACTCTCTCTCTTACATTCTCTTTTATATATATATATATATATATATATTGATTGTTACCTTACTAAAAAAATAAACTCAATTAATAATTTTTTTGATTTATAAGCATTGTTAGCTTATTAAGAAAATACAAAAAGTGAAATACAATAGTTTATTTACTATTATTGTTAGCTTATTCAATAAAAAGTTATATTTATAAACATTGTTAGCTTTGCCTATTAAGTTATGGATCATGTATGTAACAACCCAAAAAAATCCAAGTAAGTTTTAGAGTTTAGTGGTCAAAGTGCTATAAATGAAAGTTAACTTTAGGGACTAAAGTTGTCAATTTTTTAAGGGTATATATAGACTCCAATCCCTAGGGCAGCCACCATTTGGCTGAAATCAGTATTTTGTGGGAGGCTCTTAGGGTTGGCGGCTAAGGAAGAAGAAGAGAGAGAAAGGAAGAAAGTTTGAGAAGAAATCAAGGGAGAAAGGAGAAATCAAACTAGAATCTGCAAGGTAATGTATACTAATTCGTTCATCTGATTAGATTAATGCTCCTCCTTCCTTTTGTTATGAATCCTTAGGACTGAGGGGGATGATTACTTGAGTTTTCACCATTTTCCCTTAAAATGAAGTTTTATGGGTTTTGTCATTTAGAATCGATTTTAAGAGATTAAAGTAGGATCAATTGGGTGTTTGGGGTTGGTGGATGAACCCTTATGGTTACCTAATCAAGCAAATGGCTAAAATCGGGTTAGAAATCATTTTTAAGAAATTTATTTTCGGACAGCAGTCGTATCCGGACACCTTCAGTTCTTGATGATATGGTGATTTCCGGATACGGATGCTAGTGTCCGGGTAGAACTCCATGGTGGTTTCCGGGTGGGGGTTTATCCGGACTAGTATGTTATCCGGACTAGTATGTTATCCGGACTAGTATGTTATCCGGTCTAGCTAGTATGTTATCCGGACTAGTATGTTATCCGGTCTAGTATGTTATCCGGACTAGTATGTTATCCGGACTAGTATGTTATCCGGTCTAGTATGTTATCCGGACAAGTGTGGTATCCAGACAAGTCAGTACCCGGAAACCAGGTGCTGGACAGTAGGTTGAGCCGTTTTATCTGATGTGGATCTTTTGCCTTAGGTGTTCTGTGGGGGTAGCTTGAAGGTGTTTAGGAAGTGCATTGTACGACAATCAAGGTGGGTTCCCTAAACCCTTTTTATAACGCAAAGTGATAAATGTTTTAACTAATTATGGTTCTTATCGAGCATGAAACGTTTACGAACTGATTTACATGTTTCCCACGAATGCACTTACTTTATTCAATGAAATGTTTAAGCATGACTATATGAAAGACATGATTTATAAAGAGCATGTTTACATGTTTGCATGAACGTATGTGTACACTATGTGGAGTCGGTCTGCACTGTGGGATCAAAGAGAGGTTCTCGGGGTCTTAGGGCTCTTGGTTATGTATGATAGACCGGTGGGTTGGAATCCGTTTCCCTCCTATTCGGTAGAGGGGAGTCCGTGGGGATTCCAAAGCGGCGAGAAGGGAGTCTGTTGGGGCCCTGATCGCAATATGTTTATATGATCCACTACACAGTGCAGTACCATGTTTGATGATATTTATGGTCATTGATAAATGTTTTCCAAATGTTTTTATATGCTATTTTTGGAGGGAATTCACTAGACCTTTTGGTCTAACCCTCGCTTTCAAAACTAAACCATTTTTAGGTAAACGCGTAGCGAGTTCGTCTAAGTAGATCTAGAGACGGCATGGAAGTGTTGGAGCTCGTGAGGCTCCCAATTTTGGATCATGATATGTCTAGATAGTGCTCGGCTGTGGCTTAGAGAGACTTCCGCTGTTTACGATTAATGTTAACGTTAAAGTTTTTGATAAGTATGTTTTAGCATGATGTAAGCACAAGCACAGTTATGTCTTTTAAATGGTTAATCTCTTGATCTTGCCTTTATTTTTGGAAAGTGGGACGTTACAATGTAAATTAAAAAAAAAACTCATTTTAATTTATGTCTAATTTATAAAAATTAAATAAAATTTATAAAGTTTGATAAATTTTTTAATTTATAATCATTGTTAGTTTAGAAATGAAAGTACAAATGATTTCTAATTTAAATTAAAAATGAAAATGAAAAGCTTTAGCATTTAATGTGTTGAAATGATTTAAAAATAATTCAAAATTATGAGAAAAAAAGATCAATATAAAAGAAGCCCTCTCTTTAACTCTCTCTCTTACATTCACCTTTATATATATATTGATATTATTGTTAGCTTATTCAATAAAAAAAGTTATATTTATAAACATTGTTAGCTTTACCTATTAAGTTATGGATCATGTAAATTAAAAAAAAAGACTCATTTTAATTTAAGTCTAATTTATAAAAATCAAATAAAAATTATAAAAATTGATAAATTTTTTTTATTTATAATCATTGTTAGTTTAGAAATGAAAGTACAAATGATTTCTAATTTAAATTAAAAAAATGAAAATCTTTAGCATTTAATGTGTTGAAATGATTTAAAAATAATTCAAAATTATGAGAAAAAAGATAAATATAAAAGAAGCTTTCTCTTTAACTCTCTCTCTTACATTCTCCTTTATATATATATATATATATATATATATATATATATATTGATTGTTAGCTTTGTCTATTAAGTTATGGATCATGTAAATTAAAAAAAACTCATTTTAATTTAAGTCTAATTTATAAAAATTAAATAAAAATTATAAAATTTGATAAAAAATTTAATATATAGTCATTGTTAGTTTAGAAATGAAAGTACAAATGATTTCTAATTTAAATTAAAAAAGAAAATGAAAAGCTTTAGCATTTAATGTGTTGAAATCATTTAAAAATAATTCAAAATTATGAGAAAAAAAGATAAATATAAAAGAAGCCATCTCTTTAACTCTCTCTCTTACATTCTCCTTTGTATATATATATATTGATTGTTAGCTTTGCCTATTAAGTTATGGATCATGTAAATTAAAAAAAAACTCATTTTAATTTAAGTCTAATTTATAAAAATTAAATATAAATTATAAAATTTGATAAATTTTTTTTATTTATAATCATTGTTAGTTTAGAAATGAAAGTACAAATGATTTCTAATTTAAATTAAAAAAGAAAATGAAAAGCTTTAGCATTTAATGTGTTGAAATGATTTAAAAATAATTCAAAATTATAAGAAAAAAAGATAAATATAAAAGAAGTTCTCTATTTAACTCTCTCGCTTACTATCAATCCTAGTCCCTATTTCAAACAAATTACAGTTTTGGTCACTGTGGTTGTCATGTTGCTTTATTTTTGGTCCCTCAAACTACCCTGTTAAATAAGTCCATTAACTCAAGGGTATTTTCGTCTCTTTAGCATTTATTTAATTTTCATTTAAATATAAAACATGTTATATTGTTTCTTTAATTTTTTTCTTTTACGGTCATCTTCTCCGGTGAAGACATTCCATCTCTTGCACCATCATCATAACCACTGTGGCCATCCATTCCCTCAAAACCCAAAAAAAAAAACCATATCCAAATGATAATCTGAAAACCCAAATCAAAGGAATGTCATACAGGTATTTGAACCAAATGGAACCTAAATAAAAAATTCTAAAACCCCCAAACAACAAGCAATTTGGAAAAACCCCTAAGCATAAAAACGCCTGTAAAGGGGAACCATCGATGATGAAATCGAAATCAAACCAGGAGAGTGGGACTCACAGGGATGATTCACAATGAAATAAATAACAAACCCAGAACAAACCAACTACCAGCTTTACCTAAACTTGGTGCTTATGGTTTTTCACGGTTTTTTATTTTGGATATTGTGTCTTTTTCTGGTTCAGATTTGCTAGCTGGAGAAGATGACCGGAAAGGTTTGTCGGTTCAATAATCACCGGCGGTCCCCTGTGCCGCCCTTCTCCGTGCAGTCCAACTCCGACGAACACACACGGATATAGTGTTCGTTACCGTGATTCTGAGCTTGGTGTTTATAGTTTTTCAGGCTGGAGACGATGCCCCAAGAGCAGTTTTCCCTAGCATTGTTGGGCGCCCACGTCACATGGGAGTGATGGTTGGGATGGGTCAAAAGGACGACATGGAAAAGAATTGGCATAACACCTCCTACAATGAACTCCGTGTTGCTTCAGAAGAACACCCAGTCCCAGTTCTTCTTACTGAAGCACCCCTTAATCCAAAAGCCAATCGTGAAAAGATGAGACAAATCATGTTTGAAACCTTCAACGCTCCTGCTATGTATGTCGCAATTCAGTTCGTTCTTTCACTGTATGCCAGTGGTCGTACAACTGGGAGTAAGGAGTTTATTCTAGTTACAAAGTGGGATATATTATATTCAAGGAACATGAATCATTTGGTTTCTGTTTGATTCTGTATACAGGTATCGTTCTTGATTCTGGAGATGGTGTGAGCCACACGGTTCCTATCTACGAAGGTAAAGGGGTATTCACCGGAAAAGCGAGGTTGGAGGCCATAAACGGCGCCGTGCTCCTTGAGGGATAAGGTTTACTTTTGACGAATTGGTCAGAGGGTTGTTGATTGTATATATAATTAATTAATTTTAATTAAAAACTAAGTAAATTATAAAAAGACCAAAACACCCTTTAGGTTAACAAACATTTTTTAACAAAGTTAGTCAAAGGGATCAAAAGTGAAATAGATTGCCAACCACATTTACTAAAACTGTAATTAGTTTGAAATAGGGACTAGAGTTGATAGTAAGCGAAGACCACAGGGACCAAAAGTGTAATTTACTCTATATATATTGATTGTTAGTTTTGCCTATTAAGTTATGGATCATGTAAATTAAAAAAACTCATTTTAATTTAAGTCTAATTTATAAAAATTAAATAAAAATTATAAAATTTGATAAAATTTTTAATTTATAATCATTTTTAGTTTAGAAATGAAAGTACAAATGATTTCTAATTTAAATTAAAAAAGAAAATGAAAAGCTTTAGCATTTAATGTGTTGAAATGATTTAAAAATAATTCAAAATTATAAGAAAAAGATGAATATAAAATAAGCCCTCTCCTTAACTCTCTCTCTTACATTCTTCTTTATATATATATATATATATATATATATATATATATATATATATATATATATATATATTGATTGTTACCTTACTAAAAAAAATAGACTCAATTAATAATTTTTTTTGATTTATAAGCATTGTTAACTTATTAAGAAAATACAAAAAGTGAAATACAATAGTTTATTTACTATTATTGTTAGCTTGTTCAATAAAAAGTTATATTTATAAACATTGTTAACTTTGCCTATTAAGTTATGGATCATGTAAATTAAAAAAAAACTCATTTTAATTTAAGTCTAATTTATAAAAATTATAAAAATTATAAAAATTGATAAATTTTTTAATTTATAATCATTGTTAGTTTAGAAATGAAAGTACAAATGATTTCTAATTTAAATTAAAAAAGAAAATGAAAAGCTTTAGCATTTAATGTGTTGAAATGATTTAAAAATAATTCAAAATTATGAGAAAAAAAGATAAATATAAAAGAAGTTCTCCTTAACCCTCTCTCTTACATTCTCCTCTATATATATACTAGTCATCCTACCCGCACGATGCAGCGGGATGCAATTCGATTCTGAAACCAAATACTCAAATCCTCAATCTTGCTACCTGATTTGTATTATTTGTCAAATAAGTGTGTCCACATTTATATTATAGTTTGTCCTTATATAATTGTCCCTTTTCAAAATTAAGTGTCTATTTTCCGATTGTACTCGTAATTCATATGAAAATAATTAATTCCCACCGATATTAATTATCATTAGCACCGGCATAATCATCACTATGATTGCCAAACCACCACTTGGAACATCCAACAATGCTCTAACATTCTTAGGACTATGAAATCATCATATGCTCAACACCTATATAAGGGTTGAAGATATATAGCCGTTTATATCCTTACAAAATGTAGAATTGGATCACATTGTTTATGCTCATTTAGGCAATGCATTTTTATACTAAGATCGGCCAAAGTAAGGTAAAAAGAACAAAGGAAAGGTTAAAAAATAAAAATTGAAAACTACATAAACTTTTTATTTTGGTGTCACTTTAATCATCTTGAAAAACCTTTCTAATAATATATTTTTACAAGACAAATTGCACATACACGATTGAAAAACAAGAGCCATTATACTATTTCTAAGTTGGTACCAATATCAATGATGCTACATTTTATTACATCGGTTAATCGCAAAAGCCGAAACTATAATATATTGTTGTTTCGAGTTCTCGATCTTTGTGATGGTTTTAACATTCTTTGAACCCTCCTTTGGCTTCTTCTTTAAGATATTTTGCGTGAAGCATTTCCCTCATAACCATTCAATGGTTGTCCTGCAAAGTGCCAAGCATAACACAAGATAAAGAAATAAAATACATTAACATTGCATCAATGCCTCCATGAATCAAAGTTAAACGAAAAAGCATAACTCTACAATTATAGTGCGTAAAGATATTTTCCCACATTCTTTCCCAAATAGAATTCCTCACGAAAAAGATGTATATATTTTCCCACGTTATAGTTAATAAGCAAAGGCAGAGAGATCATTGTAGTAAATGCAAATGTTTACTTCCACCATTAAGAGCACAATACCGTAAGCCATGAGCCCATGATTCATTATTTCAAAAGTTTGGGGGTAAAGGTAAAGGTTAGGTCTGTGTACCTCCCACCTCCCCTGCCCCTGCCCCTTTGCCCCACCTCTAGGTGGGGTTTCTTGGGCTTTATTGGTTTGGTTTGGAATATCTATGGTGTACTACAAACAAATCATATATATTAATCACGTAAATTGGTTTAACAAATACCTGAGCAGGTGTCAAATCAAATGATGGGGGAGAGTCACCTTCTTTTCTCTGAACACAAACGCATGAGAGGCTTCTGCCCAACCATGCTGTTGAGCCCGCAACTACCTCATCTATTACAACAAGAAGGTGACCAGAGCAATTGAGTTCGAAGTTTACCAGAAGTCACGTATATGCAGATATAGATGTATCATTAATAAACTCACAACAAACAACTAAAAAAGATTAGCTTTCTGCAGAAATGGAAACACTTGTTATTTACGTTTCATACATATCAATCATGATTGTAGTTAGAGAAATTTGAAATCAAAGGAAATTCCTTTAATATAAAGTACCATCGGATTTCTAAAATGTCAAGAAACAAAAAGATATTAATAACCAAGCAGATTGAATTTTTAACTGAACTGAACCACTAAAGTACCAAATTTCAGGTAGACCAACTCACCAACAGGTACATCATTATGGTTAGCTAGAATATAATTGAACATGATCTTTAAGCCCACTATGATATACTACTGTCTGCCAAGATAGGGAAAGAAAAAAAGCATATTACAACTTTTAGTATGAACTTAGACAATACGCAACATTGACTTTAAGCTCACATAATTTCTATTCTGACAAGATAACTAAGAAGCTAGAAAACGCAATCCACATTATCGAAGATGGTATTCAGAATTAAAAGGAACTAAAAAAACCTTCAATCACCTCACAAAGTTCAAACACATTGTAGGAACAACTTTATATTCAAATTGAATATGAAATTGAAGCAAAGCACATGTATTAAAATAGTAAGTACCTGAAGATTCAAATAACTTTCCGCTTAGTTCCAATCACAAAGCCAAAATACCAAACAACAGATGAGAAGTTGATTCCAATGCCATCACCAGACCCACACATTAATTCCCAGTTGTGAAACATAGAAACTTTGTTACAAATCGCTACTGATTATCAAGAAAACTGGAATTGTTTATTCACACTCTTGGCTTTCGAGAGGCCAAGAACTTTCCCTAAGGGTTAGACACAAATGAAGTACAAAACCGATACCTCGACGCTTCCACCTAACTTCTATTTATACTTCTAACAACCCACTAAGCCCACAACTGACTAATTGACCATAATCCCACGATTGACTAATTGACCGGCTCACTATTATCCCTACTATCTACATGTGTAACAAAGTTCCACAAAAAGAAGCTTTCACAAATCCACATATTCGGATTGATAATTCGTATCAAGGCAAAGGTGCCCACTGAACCTTTTTTTTTTCCATTTCATCACAATGAACCAGAATGCCCTAACTAAAGTCCCTAGTTCCCTGGATTGCAGAGTAGGAAAAGAAATGTTAAGACTTCTATTCAGCTCTTCATGAGAGCACAATGCAATATGAGGTGCTACACCTATTTCACCATTATAAGATACATATATAATATCTGGATTTAATGGCAGCAAGCAGGATGTAATTCTTGATCCAAATAAGATAAAAGAAAAGGTTAAAAAGATCATTGTGTCCATGGAAAAATCAGCTAATCATCATCAGTCATATTGCATAATCAACAAAGTAGCACACACTTACACGCACATTTATGAAAAATAAAAACACCACTATTTGTTACAAATCTTAATTGAAGAAAAAAATTAATAGATTGTAACCGATTAAAATATTGCATTCATTTAGTAATCATATTTCACATAGAGTTTGATTTTTTTTCTTCCTAATACCAGAAAATAGCAAACATTTTTATGGTTGGAGATGTCGGGAACAAAACAATAAAAATGTTTTATATATATCAAAGTTGGAATAAATTTGAATGGTATGATATTAACAGGTTAAAATATCTCCTAAAGAGTTAACCATCATCTTGGTGAAAACATCAATACCAAGCAACTTTCCTTCTCAAAAAGTGTCATAGATCAATCATTCAATTGTATGTTGTCTGTAAAAAAATACAGAGGATTCCTGCATTATAATTAGAGGGATCGAAAATCAAAAGAAAAGAAACATGTGTTAGTAGCAGTAGAGTATATAGCATAATAAAGAGCATAAAGGTTAAAACCATTTCTATCCATCCATTTTAATCCCCACTAAGCACATGAATTCTTCTTTCAAATATAAAACAAACACATGTTCAAGACTCAACCCCATCATATTTCAATCATTTTGAGTGACCAAGCTAAAAAAAATGATCACTATATCTTTAGATGCTAATGACCGCGGTGGTAACTTACAATCCAATGACTTGTATGGTATATGCAACTTATTTTGCAGCCATCCTCATTTTATGGCTTGATTGTTAAGCCATTAGGCCAAAGTGACAATCAAAAACCACAAAACACATAGAGATGAAAAAAAGATCGAATAGGGATTCGTATATATACTTACGTAGGAGCTCCCATGGATCAAACTTGTAGAGATCAACTTTGGTGATGATGGCTAGCAGATGAGGTGCGGAGGCGACCCGTTCCTTGACTGTCAAAACGTTTACAAAAGAAAACCCGTCAACAGGTTTAAAATCACACTTATATGAAACATTGTTGTTAACAGAGAGCTAAAGAGGAAGTAAAAAAATCAAACCACTCGGTCATTTATAATCCTTGCCACAAGGTAGGATGAGAATTGAACCTAATGCTACAGTTTGGCAGGATGGGCGAACCAAACTATCCCTACACTTGAGCAACATAAGTCGCAAAGTTGTCGATGCCGGCTAACAGTTGGCAGAATGGCCAAACCAAACTATCCCTACACTTGAAAAAAATTCGAGATAAACTGGTAAGTAAACAAATTAGTAGAAGATTTATAACCTCATAATCAGAAAGTAAACAAATTTTCCATCTGCTAACATAAACATTTATTACTGATTTTCTAGCACCAGAACCATCATTGCTTGTTTCTACATAAAAACCCCTAATACGAAAATTGATGTTGTTGGGTTCTTCAAAATCGAAGAAACCAAAATCAAACAGAGCCAAAATCGAGAAAAACCCAAAATCAAAAACAAATAAAATCGAAGCTTAGAACATACTTCCCATTGTCCAAAATCGCACCTTTTACATCTCTGTAAGCAACCCTCGCCATCATAACTGAACAAAAAAAAAACCAAGATAGAAATGTTGTTGACTTCGACCCTTTTCTCACCATTTTATTCGATTTACACCCAGTTAAGGGTTCTTGAAGAAACAAAAACAAAAAAAAATGAAAGAAATGACCGTCGAGAGATGAAGCGAGAGATAAAGAAACGCAAAAGAGGGATGACGGAGAATACGAACGTGGAGGAGGGATGACGGCGATATTTGGTGGAGCGATGGATGAGAGGAGTTGAAGAGACTCCAAGTGAGGGGAGTGGGATTAGCTAGGGTTTTTAAAATTATAGTGCAGGAAAATGGGGAGGAATTTGAGGGGAGGGGGGGTTGCGGTTTAGATACAGGGAAGGAGATCGTGGAAGAGATGAAGCTCCAAAAACGGATGTTTTAGAAAACGAGAACGTGGGGAAGAAGAATCAGGACGTGGAGTTTAGAAAGTGAAATTGTTGAAAAACGGTTTTCTTATTCTTTTTATAAAGGAGTATATATATATATATATATATATATATATATATATATATATTGATTCAATGAACTTTTTTACTTGACCGAGTATTTAAAAAAATTAATAAATAAATGATAGACCCTTTTTACTTAAAATGATTTAAGTTTTTAAATATTTTTTTACGTAAAAAAACCATCTTAACTTCTAAAAATTGACTATCGATAATCTTTTAACCCAATTTAGTTTTACACTTTTAAAATCTTACGTATACCAACGTCGTTGCTTCCTTCGTCCCCCGATCTTCATCTGCTTGATCACCTATGTTGACCTAGCTATCGATATCCTCCTATTTTGATTCGTTATTTTTTGTTATTCGATTCCTTCTCTTTTTTATCTGTCTATTTATGCATGTTCCATTAAATTGTTGGGATAGTGGAAGAATTGAGATACAAAAGGACATATCAAAAGAAGGAACATCGATGGCAAGGGGCAAAGGCGGCTATGGACGATGATGGAGAGAGAACGACGTTGGGGCGATGAGGAGTGGCGAGGGGGCGTAGATATTGGGTGCTAGGGGTTAGAATGACGTAGGGTTTAGGAACCGTAAAACTTATTTTCGTTTTTTCTTATAATTTAAAATCTTCTAAGCCGGTTACATGTAGCCTGTCTGGATTAAAAATGATTGATGACCAATTTCTAAAAGTTCGGTGGTTTATTTACTAAAAAAATCAGGGACTTAATCACTTCGAATGAAAAAATTCGATGGTTTATTTATTAAAAAAACCGGTGACATAATACTTCAAAATGAGAAACTGCATTGGGTCTTTCGGGACTTTTAGTTTCTGTGCTTATTTTGTAAGAAACATTGTGGTTAATTTCATTATAATTTGCATCTATCTCGATGATATATTTTGATCATTAAGGTTCAATCTTAATATCAATTTTATTGTTTTCATTGGTCCTACACTTTTGCTATAGCTTACCCCTTGAAGGTAGTGGTGTCCGATCTTTTAGCCTTTGTGGAGATTAAGGTTCACACCTTACCAAAAATGAGGGGGTTATGTAAGATTATTTGTTGGATTTGCCGTGTGTATGTATATAGACTCATTAAAATGCAAACCTTGTTTTTGTTGCACCACTTACAAACCAATCTTAGCCTTCCAAAATTTTATCCAATGGTATAGATTAACAAGGAAGTTACAAATCACACAAGAAAAAGAATTGGCTAAACATGACAGATACGAGTTTATCTATCATTAAAATGGAAAAACTATTTACAGATCAATGGTTATGATTGATTTGTAAGGGGTGCAAAAGGTTTGTTTTTTATCCCCTCTCTCTCTCTCTCTATATATATATATATAGAGAGAGAGAGAGGGGCTTCAAATGTAAACATTTTCAAAATGTAAACTTTGTAAACTCTTTAGTATGGTAACATTCGACAGGGGCATAATCGTCCATTCAACAATATTTAGCCGGATATCAAATATGGAATTGGTCATTCTTAGCTGATTTTTAGGAAGATAATTGTTTAATTTATTTTTTGTTTAATGTATATCCATTCCGTTTGAATTTTAGTATTTTTTTGAACTATTCCATTCACCATTCTTAATTACTTCATTGTTCATATTCAATATTCTTTCAAAAATCATTAGTGAAGTCCTGGAGAATCAAGAACGTATTGATGAATCCGACGATGAACACAGATTTTCAGATTTTTTCACAGACTATATGTTGAACGATGAATTTGAATCAGATATTGCGGAGGATTTTAATGATGTTGCTGAGCATGCTGATGACAATCACCAAATCGATATCTACCAACCATGTGTGGACAGCGACGAAGATATAATTGATATTGGTGATCAAGTTAACAACGAACCAATCCAGTTTTATCAATCGCCAACCATCATTCGGCATGAGGGTGATTTACGCTATTGAACTTAGATTTTTCATACAAGTTTCATATACATATATATATATATATAAATCCTTGTTTATATCTCTGGTTGAATGTAAGTTGCGTATGTCATGTTTTATTGGACGATGTATATTTTATGAAACTGAAGATATGAAATTTGATTGCTACACAATTTACGGGTCCATTCAAGATTTTTGTATCATGGTGTCTCATCTTTTATGTACAAAGTTTCATATTTTTTTGAAAATTATGAAACAGAATATATGAAACTTTTATGAAAAATATCAAACTCCGAGTTGAATTTACTTCGTGCATGTCGTGTAAAATGTTGGTGGATTTACAATACATGGAAAAATATATATATGAAACTTTGTATGTAAAATACGAAACCCGCACGATACGATTAAAATACCATTTTGTATATCTTATAAAAAAATATGAAACACTAGGTAACACTCAACGATATGAAACAGGGTTTCAATTAAAAATATTCAGCGCCATCATATTTTTTATTAGACTCATTAGTGGTGTTTGTTTAGTTTTTATATAGAAAGTTGTATTAAATGTTATATTTTATGTAGTTTCATAACTGTTGGTGTATAATATATGTGCTTAGTTATATGACACTTGAATGTTCTTCAATTTTGTTTTTGCCAGACCAACACGAGACGTTTGTTTCTCCTTATGGTACCAAATACTGGATACCTAAGGTCGATGAGAACGTAAAGATTGGCGTCGGATTTTCATTCCCTAATAATGTAGCCACTGATGTTGCGTATAGAAAGTACGCAGAACAAGCTGGATTTGATGTTAGGCAGTCAAATAAGAAGAGAAATAAGGATGGGGATGTGCAAACACGTTACCTTTTGTGTAGCAAGCAAGGTTTCCCCGATAAAAAAGAGTATCAGTCTCTTCAGGATGTGTCTGGTAATCGTAAGTCTAGGAATTCAAATTACAAGAGGTCGGGATGCAAAGCGTGTATTAAGTTTCGCTATACGAGGGCGGATAAGTTATATGTTGTTTATAAATTTGAGGAAAGGCATAACCATTCTTTGTTCAGTTATCATGAAAAAAAACTATCACGTGCCAGTAGGAAGCTGCAATACATGGACTATAGGAATGTGTATAACTCTGCATCGTCATCCATCGGTGGGGCGAAGTCGCATATGATTCAGGCTGGTCTGAAGGGTAGTTATGAGTATGTTGGTGCTACTGTTGTTGATTATCAAAATGCTAGAAGGGATATGTCTACGTTTGTTGGAAATAAAGACGCACAGATGTTAGTTGACCTTTTAGCGAAACGGAGAAGGGCTGTCCCGGAGTTTTTTTATGATATTTTGGTCATTGAGGGTGAGTTGCAAGCAATTTTCTGGGTTGATGAAATAGGTAGACTAAATTATAAGGAGTTCGGGGATACTATTTCTTTTGATGCGACGTATCGCACCAACATGTATTTTAGTTATGTAACGCGTTATTACCCTGTTTTTATTGTTTTTATTTTATTGAACTATTACAACAATTGATTTAATATTTATAGGCATGCTATGAATTTTGTCCCGTTCATTGCTATTGACAACCACAAAAGGTCTGTAGTCGTGGGTGCTGCGTTAATAAGCCACGAAAACATTGAGAATTTTAAGTGGGTACTTCATGCTTTCTTGAAAGCACATGGGAAGCAGTCGACGTTCGTCATCACCGACCAATGTGCTTCTATGAAACAAGCGATTCCCGTTGTATTTACCGATTCAATTCATCGTCTTTGTATGTGGCATATTATGAAGAAACTACCTGGGAAGGTTAGCTTCATTTTATGTTATATATTTAATGACAATAGTAGTTCGAGTTAATTATATTCATATTTTTCCTGAATTCATTGCACATTAAGCAATTAATACTACATAATATTTCCGTATTAATGTTTTTTTCAGATCACTGCTGATCTTGATCAGAACACCACTTTCAAAAGACGATTCAATAAGTTGGTTTGGAGCACTCACATGAAACCCGAAGAATTTGAGTTGGAGTGGGCTAATATTATCGACGATTATGACTTGCATCAGAATGATTGGCTGAGTGATATGTATGAAATGAGGCAGTCGTGGATTCCAGCTTACTATAAAGACGTTCCCATGTCCGGGTTGATGCGGACGACTTCTAGGTCAGAGAGTTCTCACGCCTTTTTTAGAATATATGCACATTACCTGTAATACCCCGGGTAAGTCCGTTAGTTAAACCCTCTTTCCGTTAAAATTAGTTAACTTTATAATAATATGTTTAGGGTAACATTTGGTAAATTTATAAGTTAAGGATGTTTTGGTTATTAAGGAATAGTGTAAGGTTAAAATAGTAAATATGGTTAAGAATATCTGATTAGTGTCTAGATATTTCATTACAGCAGAAAATTCAGTAAGTGTATGTGTGTGTTTGGAGAGAAAAAGAAGAAGAAAGAAAAGGAAGGGTTAGGGCTCCATTTGTTGTGATTGGAAGTGATTTCAGGTATGTTCCTTTACAAATTATGTTTATAATGGTCAGTAGATAATTTCTGTCGGATTAGAATCAGTAAAATCGAACTGGTATGAATCTCAGCCGGATTCTGGGTTAAAAATAGGCAAACCGACAGAGGTTCCCGGACAAGATGAATGTGTCCGGGTAGTTTTGCTGGAGGTGTCCGGATAATGTTCTAAAGGTGTCCGGACGGGTTCTTTATCCGGGTAAGTTCTAATTTCTCTAGTTTTCCGGATGAAATGAGTTACCGGATAGTATCCGGATTGATATGATGGCCGGGTAGTTGGGTTGTCCGGATTATTGAGGTTGTCCGGAAAGTCATGCTGTCCGGATTATCTGTGCTGTCCGGATAGTTTGGGTTGTCCGGAAACTTTGAGCTGTTTGGTCATTTTTGAGATTTCAGATACTTTTAGCTATGGTTTTTGAATGAGGACTGCATAAGGTTTTCTAAAAAAAAATCTAAGGGCGCTGCCCCCAGACCCCGCAAGGGCGTTGCCCCTTGACCCCATCCGCTAACCGGATAGCGCCCCGTGTTAAGTCGTCGTAGGGGAACAATTGAGGATAAGAGTTTGATAGGTTATTTAGGATTCTCAGCCTGCTAGAGAGTCTTATGTGTTCTATATGGTAGAGAGAACTATGTATTTGATTTGTTACAGATTCTGTGAACTTGAAGTGAAAGTAGAGTCGTTTTGAGAAAAAGCTTGGAGAACGTTTTGATAAGTCTAACATGTGAGTTTTACTTTAAAACGTTTTTAAACTGGAATACATTTATGTGTGGATTGGGAATCTAATAGATGGTGTGATTATGTGCTTATGTCTGAAATATAATATATTGAGATATTGTATTTACATGAGTATTCTACTATACGAGAATACGTTGGCCGGGCTTAGGACCGGTGTGTTGGCTGTAATATTCGTACGACGTTGTTGGCTGTAATTGTCATACAGCAGAGTTAATTTATTAGTTGGCTTGCAACCAACTAATATGGCCAAGAGAATGAGATGGGAAAATACATGATGATTGATTCATAACTGGTAATTGTGTTTGTATTATGTGAATGGTGGTGAGCAAAGGATTTTCAAAGAAACAAGGATTTTCTTACTTAGACCATTAGGTCTAACCCTCATTTTGTTTTAAATATGTATTCCAGGGCGTGGATCGGATAAGAGCAAGTAAGAGAAATAATCAGTGGATAGCTTTTGTGAAGACTTATGATTTGAAGACTAAGATGTGTTTTGTAGTTATAGTTTCATTACTAAATATCGTGTATGTAATTAGCGAAAAGTTGTAACGAAATACCATATATTGGTTGTAAAGACTAAAGGACCTTATTTGATATATGATGTATCTTTGTTATGTAACGATGTTATGCAATTTATGTTATATGTGTATATTTGGAAATATCGGGTTGTTACATTACCGTAATGATTTGGTCAAGTTTTTGCATGCATTTGATGGTGCAATTGAGAGGCAAAGGAACAAGCATCGAACACTGGAGTTTGTTACGAAGAACACCATCCCTCGCGTTGCAACTCCCTTGTTGATTGAGAGACATGCAGTTGAGGTTTACACACGTACTGTATTTTTTCAAGTGCGTAAGGAGATTAAGAAAGCTGTCCTATATTGTGGAATAGTGTTGATCGGAGAAGACGGTGATGTTTATACCTATCGTGTTTTACATAAGAATACGAAATCTGTTACTAAAAGATGCTATAAGGTATGTAAAGTTTTCTTATCGTTATGTTGTGTATTTGTTTCATATTTATGACTTGTTATTTCCATTATATGTATTATAATAATAGTACTTTTTTTGACAGGTTGTTCATGATTCATCATCGAATATGATGCAATGCGAATGCAATTTCTTTGTTCGTAATGGTTTCATGTGTAGGCACATGTTTAAAGTTCTCTTAAATGACGATTGTGTAGCCATCCCCGATATTTACATATCTCGTCGATGGACTAGGTCCTTGGTACCTGTTGAAGTTCAAGCGGCTCGTGCTAGATATGGTGAAGTCGATGTTGAGAAAGAGCGGTTGATTAATCGTTTGTATTCGAAAATGAATATGCTTGTTAGTCGTATTAGGAATGATAGCGGCAAACTAAATCGACTTGGTGATATTCTTGACAATGTTACGGATGAGTTCGATGTTGTTAATATCTTGACATGCCCTGCTGACGACAGAGCCGATGCGCTGAGGGATTGTTATGGAGTAGATGTTCCTGAGAATGTTCAAATTTTACCCCCTGCCGGTATACGAAACAAGGGGTGTGGAACCGGTAAACGTTTGATTGGTACTTTGGAAAAAGCCAAGACGAAGAATAAAAGAAACAAGTGCATGTGCAAGAATTGCCATACCATGGCTAACCATGATTCAAGGAATTGTCCGTTGCATAATAGTCGTGGCTAACTATGTTATTTTGCATTATTCGGAAGATTCACAGATGTGGATGACTTTTTTTTAATTGTTTCGTATGTATCGCCGGTTTCAACTTTCGTACTAGATTCTTTTTGTTTGCATAAGTCACTGCTGAGACAACTTGTTATGTTTACATGTTTATGAAACAATCTTTTTTATAATATGTTTCATATATTTATATTATATGTACAAACTTAGGGTTTCATAGTACCGTTTTAGTTAAGAAATGTACCTCTTGAATGTTTTCTCATTATGATTCAACAATTAACAACTATTGAATATACGCTTCACAACAGCTTTTGGTCAACATATGAAGCTATGTTCATGTCAAATCTTTAGTTTAGACTTTAATGAATGAAACATGTCCATAATCAAATTGTATATTTTTTTCTCTAATATTTATTATCCTTAAATCCATGTAAACCATTAATAATCTATGTTGTGTATGTAGTTTTACATTTATAAGAATTGCGAAGTCTATTGTTTATCATTGTGTCATAAGACGTCGTACAAAATTTATGAAAGCATAATAATGATAAATCTTTTTTTGATTACCCATAAGTTAATGAAGAATATACTACAAAATGTTGAATGCAAGAAACATGTTCATATTCAAATTGTATAAAATTGTGTTAATATTCATTACACTTAAATCCAACGAACCCATTCATAATACGCAGTTTGTATAAAGATTCACAACTTTAACATCATATGAAATCTTACGAATCAACATATGAAACCATAGTATTACTTTTAGGCAACATCATATGAAATTACAATTTAAACAAAACACCCAATTATTTCAATCTCCATTCAGATAGCAAATCATGGTAGAGAGTTACCTCAAATTAAAACCACAATTGAAACCAAATTATTGTAACTAAACGCCCATAATTCAAATTTCAGTACCAATCCAAAATACTAAGAGCAAAGGTAACATTTTAATCCATGTCTACCAAACAAACCATCATAGCCCTACTTAAAAGATTTCTTTGAAACCAACAAAATCCCATGATCAAAGTGGTAAATCAAAATACTTGGACAGTCGTACAGTGCGTGTTGCATCAGTCATTTCCATAATTTGTGTTCTCGACCCCTTGTCCATCGAGTATAATCTCCCTATCTCCGACTGCACGAACTTCCTGCGTGTGTTATTCTCCGACAATAGGATCTTGGCTGAATACTTCTTTCTCAGCAACTCTAGTTGCTTCTCTTGCACACCGCCCTCCTTTGTAAACCCCGTGTACCAAAATCGGCTACTCCCTCCCATGTACGTCTCCATTGATCTCATGGTGTAGACACCAGAATTACCCAGTATCTTTTTTGTCTGCTATTCTGTATCAACTTTCATATGATCCGCATCTTGTATTCCTTCCATCGATGGGTGCCCTATTTTCTTCAGGTACTTCACAAACATTGATGTCTGTATAAAACATGGAAACATAAGTTCATATACTATGTTTCATATGTATAACGATTCGTTACCCATCATATCATTACATATATGAAACACAATGGTTATTATATACACAACACAACATGTATATATGAAACAACATATGAAACAATTGGGTATATGTTAAAGTCACTCAATAAACTTACCAGTATATGAACATCATATTTATATATATCCGCTATGTCCCCCTTTGTTGCTCTATTGTCCAAGATCTGAATAGTGTAGTTTTTCAGATTGTAAACCACGCAAAAGTAATGCAATTCCATAAGGTGTGGGAAAAATACCTGTACAATTTCATATGTTATACAATCATTGTTGATTAATTTTAGACCATAAAATTCAATAAATATTTTTTATTAAGCTTACCAAATCCACATTCCTCAGATTTAATATTGTCGGGTTGTTGTTGGCTGATTCTGCCAACTTCTCCTCAAACCATTTGAATCGTTTCTTGAAGCTGAACACGTCGTACGACAACACACCATCTCTCTGAACATTAATGTAATATATGTTACACATTAAATTTAGTAAAGAGGTTTTTTATTTTAAATAACCTTACCAACACAGTTGTCTTGAAAAAATATTTGTTAGGTGAGCCATAGCTTCTATATCTTTCTTCGTAGTTCAGTATGTTAGCCCAACCATCAATCACATCTGAAAAAACGTGCTCCTTTGCCGCGAGGCTTTCCATTGCTGTGCGTGATATTGATTGTCCGTTTTGTGATCTGAACAGCATATCACTGAAAACACCCATATAAAAATTATATCATATACGTTAATAGTAATATTAAAGATATATCGTTTCATACACTTACTCTAGACCGCCGAACGCCGCCATGCAGTACTCGTGCGCTTTTTCCTCATCCTTATATACCGCCTGCCCTAACAAAACTTGTCGTTTGACGTACGGGGACCTTATTTGAGCCCCAACCTTTATCTCACGTTTATTTCCTCGCACCGGAACGTTTTCGACCTCTTCGATCACCTTCTCCTTTCCTTTAGCAGACCCATTTAATTCACCTATCACCGCATCTTTACCCCCGTGTATACAATCATCTCTTTGTTAAATGAATTTACGTCTACATGGTCCAACGATGGAGCAACTTCATTTGTCTTCTTAGATAACAATTCTGCCGATCTGTGCAATATATCGGTGTCAATTATATTGAATGTCGTCTGACTGGACCATAGTGGGGAATCGGGTGTAATTGCTTCCTTCAGCGCATCTTCTTCAAAGTTCAGTTTTGTTGGTGTAATTGTTGTTTTTCCTTTCCCCCCACGTGCGCTTCTATCATCATCTCCATCATTTGATGTCCCGTCGTCCATATCATCCTCGTCATTGCAAGCGTTAACATCGGCATCACTTTCTTCGTCTCCCTTGAACAGATTTTCCAGTGTTTCACGGTAGTTATCAAACCAAACCTCATCAGGGAACAGCTCCTTAGCTACATTTATCATGACCTCAATGTCCCATTTAGTGGAGTATATAACACTGAAATTTTCTTCAATTTTCGCCATGTAATCCTGTCAGGTGTTAATCAGGCAAAATTATGTTACAGTTTCATAACATAAAAACTCACCACAACAACCAAATCAAAACAATGAGATATGTATTTCATAGGAAAACCATGTATTTTTTACCCTTTTCAGTTGTTTATCATCGTAGTCATATAACCCACCCTCTTCATCAATCTCCTCCTCTTGCATATCTTCTACTGACATGCCTGTTGGAATATTTCCAATAGTCACCATCAAGTCACCTTCATTTGTCATCACCATCTTGTCTTGCTTCTCAACACCAACATCAGTTTCAATGGCGTCTCTGCTTCCATTACCATATGCTTTAGACTCCATTATGTCATTTACAACATCTGTTACCACCTGATTTGCTATCTCAACATCATGCTGAAGTGTTTCACCTCCTCGCAAAACACATGTTTTTGGATGCTGTTTCACAATAATCGTATGCAACTTAGTTATTTCCTTTATAACAAAACATTTAAATATTTTTATAATCAAATGTTAACATATGCAAAACTATTATTAACCTAAGCTTTTGATATTCTCAAAACCACATGTATAACTATTGAAACGTGGATTTTTTCCTGCAATTAAAACTTACACAAATTGTTTCTTCAGCTACCTTGTTACGATGTTCTTTTTCCGGAATGTCCATAGGAACGGATTCAACTTCACTATCATGAATAACAACAGCTTTTCTCAAACTTCGTGATAACTGTTTAAGAATATACGAAGTCAATAGTAGAAGTTTACGTTATCATATCATACAACTCATATGAAACATATTAGAGAAGTATTAATTCAATGCAATACTTACATCGTTTATTTCTATAGTTAACATCTTATCGTGGTGTGAAGCTTCAAGGTCTTTAAGAAGAATTTCTGTTTCCTTATGATCAACAACTGTGTCAACTCGCAGCACTCCAACACCCAACCCTCCCATTCTGAATCCGATCTTCATCCTCTTTCTAAGCAACTCCATTGACCAAGTGTGAAGTGGCAGCTGACTTCGGTCAACATCAACATCCATCTCATCACAGACCGTCATATGCACATAAAGTAGCTGCATATGAAAATGTATAGTTAGTTTCATATGCTTATTTTGAATTACATACAAATAAACAAACAATAATAATTATATAATCAATACCGTTAGGAATGTGAGCGGTCCATGATAGAAGCTAGAGTATGTATCCCGTTTCCAGTTCCGTTTGCTTCTTCGTATGCAATTGCATATGTATCGGGACCAATTTATTGTTCCAATCATATCGATGTTACCAATTTTTGTCAGAAAGTTGTTATGACAACGTCCATCTGGACTACATTCAGCCATCAAGTTCACAAACAAAACTATGAAATTAAGCTTGAACAAATCACCCGCATCACTTGATTCCAATATCATGTTACTCACATCATTTGGCCTCACCTTATCCTTAGTGTATTGTTTTTTCCATCTTGCAATCATAGTTCTACTATTTTCATCTATACCCATTTCGTCTAGGTTGACCCCTCCATTTGGCACACCAAGTATGTTGCTTACAACATCCTCAGTAATTTTCAATGTTGTACCAATTAAGTACACTTCCATGTTGTCTGGGTCGAGGTTGTCTACGACATAATACCCCGGCTTGGATGGTACGCCGTCAACCGTCATTTTTAGCAGTGAACCAAGACCCATTTTCTCTACCGCAGATTGTTGTTCCACGTTCAACTGGCACACAGTTTCTTGCAGAGTCATGGGCGATGTTCGCGTTCGAATACCATCAACATGTGTCGGTTTCTTCACTTCTCTTTGATTGAGAAACTTATCCAGCCTTTTCTTCTCTTGTAGATTAGTTGTTTTAAGCTTTCTCACATCTGTAATCTATCAATCATGCTAAAGATATATGACTAATTTATTCTTATGAAGCAGTATACGAAATATAAGTAACAAGCCATATATGTGTATTGGAGACTTACATCATCCGGTCAACATATTTGTTCATATTATACGATTATGTGCAAATTCATATCTCTACAGTACCTTCTTTGGTTAAGGTGGGCTTAACCACAAAGTCATCATCGTCATCCTCGATGCCACCTACTTGTGTGGCTGGAGCTCTCAATACAGTACCACCAGTTTTTTTTGTATTTTGCGCCGTATTTGAATGCTTTTTGGACGCGCTTCTGGTTGTTCGTTCCGTTTCACTCTCCACAGCTAGTAATCGAATCCTTTCACTTTTCTGTCGACCTATGAAAGTTCAAATCCAAGTTATGCACACATCGGTTTTATAGTATCGAAAAAATTAGGTTACGATTCATACATCTCCTTATTCGCGCCCAATTTTCATCATCCATTGCATAATCTTCAAAATTTCGTACCAGATTCCGTCCAAAATGGGGCCGATTACCTTTAATCGATTTGAACTCCGTTGAAATCGAAGCGTGATATGCGAGAAGATTGATTTCGAAGATTCTTTCCTTATTTCATTCTTTTGCTTAATACCGGCTTTGCCCTCATGTAATTTGCCTGGATTCCACCACTGCCACCGCTTTGGGTCATATTTACAAATATGCCACCTTGTCAATCTAGACCACACAAGACTTAAATGGACGGTCATGATCAGATTACATAATTTACACTAAAAACAATGTTTACATATGAAGGAGGCTCTCTCTCTCTCTCTCTCTCTATATATATATATATATATATATACACTTGTCTATATATATAAGGTCAGGTTTAAGGGAAAACTTCAATAAAACAGAAAACTGAGGAACACCTTGGTAGCCCTTCATTTGGACATATGTATCTATCCATACAAGTAATTTGTAACATGCACACGTGCATATATGCATGATACACATGTGCATAAAACCAAAAAACAACTATTCATGCACAAGTGCATACTCTCCAGATGAGGCTACCAGGGTGTTCTTCAGTTTTCCATTTTTTTGAGGTTTTCCCCTAAACCTCCGTCTATATATATATATATATATATATATATATATATATATATATATATATCGGGGTTCAAACGAGAACGCCTACATTTTAAAAGATACGAAAACATTTTTGAACTTCAAAATTATTTAACACATAATTATTATTAAAAGAAAAAAATAATGATAATAACGTCATTTCTGTAACACCTATATTTTTTTCTCTTACTTTTGAGAAGCTAAAGATCCTTGGATTTTAGTAAATATTATGTATAAAATTGATGGTTTAAATATATTAGTTCTTAATTATTTAAGTTTAGAAAACAAATATAAATTTAGATTAACACTAATTTTGGGGTTTGAATTAAATGGATAAAGTCGTGGCCATTGGAACAAAGAAAAAAAAAGAGAAAGAGGCAACTTGTGTTCTTGAGTTTTGAAAGAAGAAAAAAACAAAAGAAATGGAAGGAAGAAAAAGAAGGAAAAAGAAAGAAGTATTTGTTTTTGAGTTCTTGAGATTGGAAATGAAAGTAAAATAAATAAATTTTCATGTTCTTAAGTAGGAGAGAAAGAAAAAAAAAGTTATTACTTTTACAAATATACCCTTATTTATTTTATTATAGAATGTAATTAATGGGTAAATATATGTAACTTTACAAATAATTTTAAAATGATTTCTTTCTTCCCTTCCCTTTCCTTCCACTTTTGGACGGAAAGTTTTGGGAGAAAATTAGCAATATTTTTCTTCTTTTTCCTGTCTTAAAAAAACTCTAGAACACAATATTTTTTCCTTCTCTCCTACTTTTCTTCCCCTTCTCTTCCTTTCCTTCGTTTAAAAAAAATTAAGAACAAAGCGTCACTGTTTCTTCTCCCATTTTTCGTTTTTTTCTGTTAACCTTAAAGATCCCATGCTCTCTCTTTATTAATGGGTAGAGTATTCAAAGGAGAAATCAAGGGAACCTTTATTATTTTTGAGCAACTGCGGATTTAAGTAGGATATAAAGCTCCAAGCCTTTCTCTTGCATTTAGATGTTATTGTGGTTTTCTAGGTTTCCACTAAAAAAATAACCTATTATATGAGTTCACCTTTATTTTTACTTGGCTCAATTATGTCAAACTTGCTATCTTACATCTTAGTGGATTTTTTTTAATATTCTATTTAACCTAATTTTTCTTAATCAATGGATGACACTTGACGAAACTAGTAATTAATAGGAGAGATGAGAGAGAAAAGTAGAGAGAGAGAGAGCGAGGGGGTGTGTGGTCCAGCCAGGGGGCTAGAACATGGCAGAATTATGGCAACGACAACGGCACAATCCGAAGACTGAAGTCAGACATATCTTTGAACCAAATATCGTTTTTCTTCTTTAATTTTCCGAAGAACACGGAGGTGGGGAGTTTATGGAAGATCTTCAAGAGGTATGGTGTAGTAACGGACATGTATATGGCAAGAAAAACCCTGAAGAATGAAAAAAAGTTTGGATTCGTGCGATTTCGAAAGGATAACGGGACTGCCTCATTGGAGAGAAGACTGAACAATGTGTGGATCGGATCTTTTAGGTTGAGGGTGTTCAGGGAAGCAACGAATCATGCAAGAAACGAACAAGGAACAAAGACGTACCAGCAAGAAGGAATATTGGATAATAGGCCGACGGGAGTTCGACATATAGATAGAAGAAAGTCGTATGCGGCGGTAGTGAAAGGGGGGAAAAGAGATCCCGAGAAGGTGGGGATCGACAAAAGAGAGGAGTTAGGAAAAGACGTACTAGGAAATTGGGTGCCTGATGAAAGTGCAAAATCATAGCTTAACCAATGTCTTATGGGTGAAGTTAAATCGATTGATAACATAGAAGCAATTAGAATCTTGACTAAACATAAAGAGGTAGGGGTATCGAAGGTGAAGATGTTGGGAGGAAGACAAATTTTATTGAAGATCGAAAACGAGGAGTGCTTGATAGGGGTGCAAAGGAACAAAGTTCACGGTCTACACTTTTGGGCGAAGGATTTGCGAAGATGGACCGAAGGTTATCGAAATTCGGAGAGATTAGTATGGCTAAAAATTGCAGGTGTACCATTGCATGGATGGAATGAAAAGGTATTTTCGGAAGTGGCGAGTAAATGGGGAAAGGTTATAAAGTTGATCAATTGCAAATTGGAAGAAAGTAATTATCTAATGTGGGGCAAGGTATTAATTAGCACCTCAATCCAATCCTCTATCAACGATCTAAAAAGTTTGAAGGTAGGGGCCTTTTATTACCGTATCAAGATTGAGGAGGAGGAAAGTAGTCTGATGGGTGTAACGGAGAGGGAGGAAGAAGAAGGATCGGAGGTAGAAAACAATGATGAAAAGGAAGGGGTTCTTCAGCAATGTCAGCATGGTCGGAAGAAGGGGAGAAAACAGAAGACGGGTGGGAACGAAGAGGAGGGTCATCAGAAGAAAAGAGAGACGGCTAGAAATGGCGAAGACATGACTGGAGGAGTAGGCGACGGAAACTCCGACGAGGTGGGAAGGAGAGTAGGAGAGGAGTGGGGAGGCAAAAGGTCTGCTTGCATGGGGACTGGAGAACAAATTCAAAAAGTTAATGATTTGGGTGGTATCTCTGAAAAAACGGGAACCACAACGAAACAATCAATAAATGGGGGTAGGTCAACCCAAGATCCACGTGATGGTCCAGTCAGATCAGTATGCGGGTCGGATCAAATGGAGAGTCCGGATCTTGTAGCTGTTGGGATAAGGGGTGATGGGATGCAGGAAGGGAAAAATGGGCCGAAAAATCAAAGCCCAAAAAAAGGGCCGGTAGAACAAACGATGGGGGACGGGCCTGTTGAGGAGAATGGGCCTAATATTTTGGTTGAATTATATTTTAACAACTCTGACCCAAAAATCAAAAACACCACAAGGGGCATCGATCCAGAGAGAGGTACGTTAATTGAAACTGTATCTTTGTCGAGCGAAGGGGATCGTCCAGAGAAGGATCAGACCAGCCAAAAATCCGGCGCAGGAAAATTAAATGGGAGAAAAGTTGAAGGCATGAATTTCGGAGGAGGAAAAGTTAGCTTTCATCTGATTAAGCAGATGGCCAGGAGGAATAGTAAGAAGACAGGGGCGAAAAAAGGGAGCAACTTCGGAATGGAGAAAAAAATATCGACAAGTAAACCGGGTAAGAAGGGATCATCAAATTCAGCGACTCATATGGCGATTTCTAATGAATTAGGAAGCAAGGAATCTACAGACGGATTAAAGGAATTTGGAAGCATGTTAGGGCTGGAATGGAACAAGCATGGGCCAGAATTGCAGATGGAAATCAGTTCCAAAGCCAACAAAAGAGATGAGGAAGGTATGGTTCAAACTAAAATTAATGATCAATGAAAATAGTGTCGTTGAACATCCGTGGACTAGGATCGTGGGAAAAAATAAATGGGTCCGAGAGATTGTCGGGATAGAAAGACCAATGGTAGTAGGTATCCAAGAGACGAAAGTGAAGAGATGGGACACAACTCAGATTGTTGGGATTTGGGGTGGGGATGATGTCCAGTTTGCACAATGTAAAGCTAGAGGCAACTCTGGGGGTCTCATTACAATGTGGGATTATAAAGAGTTTGTTAGTGAAGGGGTGTTAGAGGATACATCGTTCCTCGCGGTGATAGGTAAGTGGGTGGGCGAAGAGGGCCAAATTGGATTGATTAATGTTTATGGACCAAGTGAGTTAAAAGAGAGATTGGAGGTTTGGAAGAGGATAGAATGTCTTGTTACAAAGGAGGAAGTGAATTAGTGTATTTTTTGGGACTTCAATGAGGTCAAAGGGGAAGCCAAAAGAGTTAATTTGATCACGACCATGAAAGGTGCGGATGAATTCAATTATTTTAAAAGTATGAGTGATCTTTTGGAAGTACCAATGTCCGGAAGGAGATTCACAAGAATTAGTGATGACGGGTTAAAACTTAGCAAACTAGATCGCTTTTTGATGACGAGTGAATTCGGGGCTAAATGGAAGAATTTGGGGGTGAAAACATTGGAAAGAAAGTTGTCGGATCACATACCGATCGTGCTATTTGAAGACAAAAAGGACTTTGGACCTGAGCCGTTCAAGTTCGTCGATTCATGGTTAACTGAAGAAGGAATAGAGGATGTGGTATTCAACACGTGGAATAAGGACATAAGTTCAAAGTGGCCGGATGGGGTGTTTCGAGACAAATTGAAAAATGTCAAAAATGACATCAAGATTTGGGCAAAAAAGAAGTTTGGAAATTTAGAATCTGAGCTGGGTGTTGCAAAAGAGGAGGCAAATAAGAGAGAATGGGAGGCGGAAGGAAACGGGTGGAATGTCACGGATAGAGAAAGGGGGGTCCAAGCAAGAACCAAATGGTTGGAACTTGAGAAGAAAAAATTAGAAATGGATAAACAAAAAGTGAAGGCAAAATGGGTGGTGCAAGGTGATGAAAATTCAAAAATGTTTCATGCGACTATCAAACAAAGGGAGAGGAAAAACACGGTAAGAGGTATGCACACCACAACCGGGTGGACGAACGATCCGGACAAAATAAAAGAACATGCGTTCAAATTCTTCAAAGGTAAATTTTCCTCCCAATTTTGTGTTGGTCCGACACTATGTGCAGAAAATTATTGTAACACCCTCGAATTGGGAAAGGGTGTAACAACCCAAACAAAAATAAAGCATAGCATTCATAAAATATTAAATATCCCAAATCGGTCTCAAATTTTCAGTACATCTGTCTCAACTAGGTTGGCGAAAACAACCTATTCACAACTGAGAATAAAATAAAGTATATGAAGTGAAAGTGAAACACTATCTCTAGAAGCGTACATCCTCTAAATCTTCTCTTGGCTCTTACCGAAGCTTCCTACTACTTGCTTCCCTGAAAATGTTTAGTTTGGAAAAATGCGAGGGTTAGACCATGAGGTCTAGTGAGCTCCCTCAAATAACAACAGTTCGATATCATTTATTTAAAACATTTCGTAACTTTCATATATAACAACTTTAAACAAAACTTTCAGATAACACTACTCGTGTAAATGGCACATTGAAGTCACTCGAAAGTGACAATGTGTCAGTCTCACACTGCCTTACTGGATCACACCTCCCATGGCATAAACGGGACACCCCCCCCCCGGTATGAGCACTGGCGGGCCACACCCCCTGACTTAGTCGATTTACATCTAACAACAATATATGCATACATCTCAATAAACTTTCATACAAGCATAATCATGTGATCAAACATGGCATTTCTACTCATTTACTTACTTCGGAAAAACACGTTTAAGACATGTATTTGTAGTTAGAAAAAAAACTCACCTGATGACTTGCACAATACTTCTCACGTAGCCTCCGATTTCTAACTTGGAACACCTAAGCGGTTGAAAAGATTAAGAATAATAAGGCTTAACAAGTCGCTCACAATAACTGGAACATAACCCCAAAACTTTATTCAACATAATAACCGAACCCAGAACCAAAGTCCCAAACTCTACTCCTGATCCGGATCGAATCATGGATTCCGGTTCCATATCGGTTCCATATCCGGTTGCAACTCCGGTTCCCCCTCTCCGGTTCTGGTCCATTCTGGATCCGGTCCTCACTCCGGTTCCGGTCCATTCCGGATCCGATCCTAACTCCGGTTCCGGTCCATTTGCACATCGATTTTTCGGCATGAAGAATGATCGCAAGATGTGAAATGATCGAAACATGAAGAATGATCGCAAGAACCGCTATTACACTACTAGACAACAGAACCATATCTTTATACAACCTAAACATCGATTAGGTCCTCGATTACTCTAGAAACCCATTAAAACACAAGACTCACTTGACATTGCAGTATAAACATAAGATTAGGGGATTACCTTTCCAAAATGATGCTTGAGTTACCCTGAAGAAATCCTCCTCTTGCCTTCTTCCAAGAACCAATTTGCTAAATTGATTTCCTTCTTCAGCTCACACACACCACAGCCGCTCTCAAAATGCAACACCTAGGGTTTTGTGCCCAATTTGGGGTTTTAATACCTTCCAACCAAATTACATTATGGCCCCTCAAAACTTTGGATTTCATACTTATTCCACCCATCTTGCACTTCTTTTAAAAAGAAAACTTTGTTATTACAATATCTCCCCCTCAAAAGAATTCCATCCCCGGAATTCCATTGTCGAAAAGCTGGGGATACTTGGACCTCATGTCCGCCTCTACTTCCCAGGTTGCCTCCCGGCCTTTATGAAACCACCACTGAACTTTTACCAACCTGATCTCCTTGTTCCTTAACTTACGAATCTTGCTGTCCACAATCTCGGTTCCTCCACGTACGTCAACTTCTCGTCAATGCTGATATCCTCTAATGGAATGGCCATATCTGTTTCAGCCAAACACTTCTTCAGGTTCGAAACATGAAATGTTGGATGAACTCCTTTTAATCCTTCTGGCAAGTCTAACTTGTATGCCACTACTCCAACTCGCTCAATAATGACGAAAGGCCCCACATATCTCGGTCTCAACTTTCCTTTCTTCCCAAAACGTACTACTCCCTTCCAAGGCGAGACTTTCAGCATTACTTTTGTCTCCCACATGGAACTCGATAGGCTTCCTTCTTTGGTTTGCATACTTTCTTTATCGATCTTGCGCGATCCTCATTTTCTCACGGATTATCTATATCTTATCAGCAGTCATTTGTACGATTTCTGGGCCCGCTAACTGCCTTTCCCCACTTCGTTCCAACACAACGGCGTTCGACACTTCCGTCTGTACAAAGCTTCAAATGGTGCTACTTGGATACTCGCGTGATAACTGTTGTTATACAAGAACTCTATCAAAGGTAGGTGTACTTCCCAAGAACCCTTGAAATCAATTACGCAGGCTCGGAGCATATCCTCTAACGTTTGAATAGTTCTTTCGCTTTGGCCATCCATTTGAGGATGATATGATGTGCTCATCTTCACTTGCGAACCCAACTCTCGCTGTAGACTTCTCCAAAACGACGACGTAAACCGACTATCACGATCGGACACAATCGATCGCAGCACCCCGTGCCTCGACACGACTTCATTAA
Organism: Saussurea involucrata; assembly: GCA_033807775.1. Lineage (NCBI taxonomy): Eukaryota > Viridiplantae > Streptophyta > Magnoliopsida > Asterales > Asteraceae > Saussurea > Saussurea involucrata. The sequence goes on from CM066323.1 coordinate 27,187,064, forward strand.
TGTACAACCGGGCTAGCTTCTCCAACGGATTCGACTCCCTGATTGGTAGAAAATGCGCGGACTTGGTGAGATTAACCACAATCACCCATATTGCATCATTACCCTTCGGAGTCCTTGGTAACTTCGTAACAAAATCCATGGTGATGGTATCCCATTTCCACACTGGTATCTCCGTTAACTGAAGTTCTCCATACAGTCGTTGATGTTCTGCTTTAACCTTCAAACACGTCACACATCGCTCCACAAAGTGAGCGATATCCTTCTTCATTCCTGGCCACCAGTAAAATTGTCTTAAGTCTCGATACATCTTATTCGTTCCCGGGTGCATAGAATATCGCGACTTATGCGCTTCTTCCAAAATGCTTACTTTCAAGTTCCCTAACTTAGGAACCCACACCCGATCTTTCATACACCTCAGCCCATCACTATTGACACTGAACAACGACATAATCCCAACGATCCTTTCACTTCTTACATTCTCTTCTAACAACGCCTCCTCTTGAAACTTCTTGACTTCAACCAGGAGGCTCGAAGTCGCCTCGACACTGAAGGCCACCACCTTGGTCAATTCTCCTCGCTCTTTCCGACTCAACGCGTCAGCTACAACATTCGCTTTGCCCGGGTGGTAAAGGATTTCGTAGTCGTAGTCGTTCAATAGTTCCATCCATCTCCTTTGTCTCATATTCAATTCCTTCTGATCGAAAAGATGCTTAAGACTCTTATGATCGGTGTAGATCTGGCCCTTCACTCCATACAAGTAGTGTCGCCATATCTTTAAAGCGAACACCACTGCCGCTAGTTCCATGTCGTGAGTAGGGTAGTTCTTCTCATGGTCTTTCAACTGTCGAGATGCGTACGCAATCACCTTCCCGTTCTGCATCAGTACACACCCTAACCCAAGCTTAGAAGCATCGCTGTAAATTACAAAACCTTCTGATCCATCAGGCAATGACAAAATTGGAGCGCTGCTCAAACTTTCTTTCAACCTCTCAAATGCGGCCTCTTGAGCTTCAGACCAAACGAACTTGACGTTCTTCCTCGTCAAAGCGTTCAACGGTGTGGCTATCCGAGAGAAGTCCTGAATGAACTTCCGATAGTAGCCCGCCAACCCAAGAAAACGTCTTACTTCCGACGATGACTTTGCCGGCTCCCAATCCTTAATTGCTTCTATCTTGGCAGGGTCCACTTTGATACCCTCCGCCGACACTACGTGACCCAGAAACTGAACCTCTCTCAACCAGATGTCGTACTTCGAAAATTTAGCGTACAACTTCTCACGTTTTAAGAACTCCAACGCCGCCCGAAGATGCTACTCGTGATCTTCACGGGTTCTGGAGTAGATCAAGATATCGTCGATAAAAACGATTACACACTTGTCCAGCAACGAACTACACACCCTGTTCATCAAGTCTATGAACACTGTTGGGGCATTAGTCAAACCAAAGGGCATAACTAAAAACTCGTAGTGTCCATATCTTGTACGAAAGGCTGTCTTGGGCACGTCTTCCTCTCTCACCTTCAGCTGATGGTAGCCAGATCTTAAGTCTATCTTCGAGAAATAGCTCGCACCTTGCAACTGGTCGAATAGGTCATCAATCCTCGGAAGCAGGTACTTGTTCTTCACTGTCACCTTGTTGAGCTCACGGTAATCTATGCACATCCGCATAGATCCTTCCTTCTTCTTTACAAATAGTACCGGTGCTCCCCAAGGCGATGAGCTCGGACGAATGAAATCCTTGTCGAGTAGCTCTCGCAGTTGCGTCATCATCTCCTTCATTTCTGCTGGTTCCAGACGATAGGGCGCACGTGCAATCGGTGCCGCCCCAGGCATCAAATCTATTCTAAACTCTACTTGACGGTCTGGTGGCAGACTCGCCAAGTCATCTGGAAACACTTCCGGGTACTCTCTTACTATAGGCACATCCCCGACTCCCTTCTTCTCTTTCTTAGCATCTAGCACATAAGCTAAATACCCCAGACATCCCTTCCCCAAACATCGCCTAGCTTTCACCATAGATATCAGACACGACTTCCTATCTCGACGATCCCCATACATTACTACTTCCTTCTTATCAGGCAAGACGATACGAATCAACTTCTTATTACACACTATGTTAGCGTCATTATCCGTTAACCACTACATCCCTAAAACCACATCAAACTCCCCCATTTCCATAGGGTACAAACGCAAAGGGAACATGTGACCATCAACATCAATGCTACACCCCTCATAGACCTCTTTCACCCAGACTCGACTATCATCTGCTACTTCTACCTCAAACCCAAAGTTCAACCTCCTGGGTTTCACTTGCAATTTCTGAATAAAATTAGGCGACACAAACGAACGGTTGGCGCCCGAATCAAACAATACTTTAGCAAAAGTTGAGTCAATAGGTAAAGTACCTGTCACCACATCAGGCGTACTCACCGCCTCCCCTGCCGACATATGGAAAGCCCTCGCCTTCACGTGAGCAGGCTCCAACATTCTATCTCCGTCTCTTTCTCCACTATTCCCGTCGTAACCCCCAGCAAACCCCCTCTTCAACTGCAGACAGTCCAACTTGACATGGTCTGGCGAACCACACTGATAACACGATCTCGAACTATGAAAATCTCGTGCCATATGTCCCGTCTTCCCACACTTGAAACATCCTTCCTTATCCGCCAAACACTCCCCCTTATGCACCCGATTTCACTTGCCACACGATCTCTCTCCTGATCTGAACCCCGCCCGCAGCTCGGGTTTGGGCGCACTCGGCCTCTTAACATCACGGTTCGGTCCTTCCCATTTCTGCTTGTCTCCAACTCTCTCTGTCATCTGCCTATTCTTATCTTTTTCTGTGAGTTCTGCAGTATCTACCGCATCCTGAAAATTAATTGGATCTTTCACCTGCACCAACTCCCTGACACTGCTCTTTAGTCCCCAGATGTATCTCTCTATGCGCCTCTCCTCAGTAGGCACATACAATTCGACAAACCGGGCTTTCTCAATAAACTTTGACTTATATTCTTGGACCGACATCGTCCTTTGCTCTAATCCCAGAAATTCCTTCTCAAGCTTCTTAACGGCCGCCACAGGACAGAATTGAGCTTTGAATCTTTTGGTAAACAGTTCCCATGTAGTTGTTTTTGCAATCTCCGAACCCTTACCTCCCGTCTCGACATCCCACCAGAAAATAGCATCTGCCTTCAGCATAGACATGGCAAACAACACTTTGTCTTCCTCGGCACAGTGGCTCGTGTCGAAAGCTAACTCCATCTCGCGTATCCACCTAGGGGCTAAAACTGGATTGCGTTCCCCGTTGAAAGATGGAGGTTTGCACAATGCAAAAGTCTTAAAGGTAGATCCCTTCGCTGCCTTTGATTCATTAGCCACAATTGGAGTTGATAAAGAATGATCTCCCACCACAGTCGGAGGTAGGCTAGACGCCTCAGTCCTCGTCTCGTTCCCACTTCTAGTTCGTCCCTCTGACGTAGTCTTGATCTGATTTTCCATCAACGCTTGCAAGGTCTCCTGTAATTTACCCATCTCAGCTGTAAACTTCTCCTCTGTCACAAAAGCTTGATTCTGGTTTCTCCTCGGGCTGTCTGATTGACTCCCTCTGCCTACCGAATCGGTACTTTCTTGCTGCAGGGGCTCACGCATTTCAGGCGTTCCCACACTCTTAGCTCGATGGGTGGTTGGCATCTTCTTCCCTTCGCGGGTTGCCACACCATCCCCAACTGCCTGAGACGCAGCTTGCAACGGTGGTCTACCTCATCCTCTTCCTCGCCCTCCACCCTTTTCGCGGGTTGCCGCTCGTCTCGAAGGATTCACCGGTTCTTCCTCCAGGATTTCCTCCACGCGAATCTCTCCTACAACTGGATTTGTACCCACCACGGGCACGGATCTACTCCTCAAGGTTCTTTCAGACATACTGGATTACTGAAATAAGCCAAAATAAATTACTTAAGACTACTGCTCAAGAATAATAAGGAAATTTAAGCACATACATGTACATGTAAATTCGCAATTACACTGGCCAGGTGTAATCCTGAATCTACCTTACATGACTGTCCGTTTTACCCTATTAGTCTTATCCCTATTATAGTGCCCTCCTAGCGCATTCCTGATTCTCAGTTGTGATTTCTACTTCCACAGTTTAAGTCTAGGCCCGTCTGGTCACCTAAATCCCTTAAACTACGGCTCTGATACCAATTGTAACAACCCAAACAAAAATAAAGCATAACATTCATAAAATATTAAATATCCCAAACCGGTCTCAAATTTTCAGTACATCTGTCTCAACTAGGTTGGCGAAAACAACCTATTCACAACTGAGAATAAAGTAAAGTATATGAAGTGAAAGTGAAACACTATCTCTAGAAGCGTCCATCCTCTAAATCTTCTCTTGGCTCTTACCGAAGCTTCCTACTACTTGCTTCCCTGAAAAGGTTTAGTTTGGAAAAATGCGAGGGTTAGACCATGAGGTCTAGTGAGCTCCCTCAAATAACAACAGTTCGATATCATTTATTTAAAACATTTCGTAACTTTCATATATAACAACATTAAACAAAACTTTCAGATAACACTACTCATGTAAATGGCACATTGAAGTCACTCGGAAGTGACAATGTGTCAGTCTCACACTGCCTTACTGGGTCACACCTCCCATGGCCTAAACGGGACACCCCCCGGTATGAGCACTGGCGGGCCACACCCCCCGACTTAGCCGATTTACATCTAACAACAATATATGCATACATCTCAATAAACTTTCATACAAGCATAATCATGTGATAAAACATGGCATTTCTACTCATTTACTTACTTCGGAAAAACACGTTTAAGACATGTATTTTTAGTTAGAAAAAAAACTCACCTGATGACTTGCACAATACTTCTCACGTAGCCTCCGGTTTCTAACTTGGAACACCTAAGCGGTTGAAAAGATTAAGAATAATAAGGCTTAACAAGTCGCTCACAATAACTGGAACATAACCCCAAAACTTTATTCAACATAATAACCGAACCCGGAACCAAAGTCCCGTACTCTACTCCTGATCCGGATCGAATCATGGATTCTGGTTCCATATCGGTTCCATATCCGGTTGCAACTCCGGTTCCCCCTCTCCGGTTCTGGTCCATTCTGGATCCGGTCCTCACTTCGGTTCCGGTCCATTCCGGATCCGATCCTAACTCTGGTTCCGGTCCATTTGTACATCGATTTTTCGGCATGAAGAATGATCGCAAGATGTGAAATGATCGAAACATGAAGAATGATCGCAAGAACCGCTATTACACTACTAGACAACAGAACCATATCTTTATACAACCTAAACATCGATTAGGTCCTCGATTACTCTAGAAACCCATTAAAACATAAGACTCACTTGACATTGCAGTATAAACATAAGATTAGGGGATTACCTTTCCAAAATGATGCTTGAGTTACCCTGAAGAAATCCTCCTCTTGCCTTCTTCCAAGAACCAATTTGCTAAATTGATTTCCTTCTTCAACTCACACATACCACAGCCGCTCTCAAAATGCAACACCTAAGGTTTTGTGCCCAATTTGGGGTTTTTATACCTTCCAACCAAATTACATTATGGCCCCTCAAAACTTTGGATTTCATACTTCTTCCACCCATCTTGCACTTCTTTTAAAAAGAAAACTTGGTTATTACAAAGGGCAACTAAATAAAAATTTGTGATATTACATTCAAAATCATAGAATTTCTTCCTATAAACCAATAGGCGAAATACCTCAAATTGAAATCTATGGTTAACCTCCAACAATATATATCTCAAGTCTCATTACAAAGACTAAAACCACATCGGGTGTTACTTAACCCGAGTACAAGTTGCTAATCCCAAAGATGAATGCGGAAAGCTTCACTTAAGCTAGTCACCTCTCGAGCACTTTACTAGCACACGACCTTTCACAGTGTCACTAGAACTACTCCCAACCTGAACCTGTTGCACATGCCGACAAATAAAAAGGGTTTACAAAAGGAGTTTACAAAAGAGTTTACAAAAGGATATAAACGAATCATTTTCCAACGCACCCAAAATCTATGAGAAAAGTTCCCAAAAGGTATAAAGCGTTTTCAAAATGATCTCCAATCCAACTCACTCAACACGAACAAATCTATATTATGCAAAACCTTCAAATACGGTTGACGACAAAATACTCAACCCATAAATCATGGAAGAACAATCCATTTAAATATAATACTTCATCGAAAACATGATATGAACCAATATTCACGCGAACGTAAAATGTAATGAATTCCAAATACCATAAATATGGAAATGACCTGCTTCATTTAAACATCAATATACATGGAGGGGAATCCATTATTAAAGTCATCCAATCGCAGTCAAATGTATAAGACCAACAATAATAAAACATGGACATTATAAAATCCCAAGTAAGGTTGACCAACGACGGGGGAGACCCGTATCCATTGAGAGTGGATGAACACAAAAGTATGCCACTCAAACAATGTTAATCGTACGACACTTCACTGCATAAAAGCCCAAGTGTCCCATACGACGCCTTTCAAGACACACCCAAAGAGACAGCTGACCTTAGCGGAATATTACTAAGAATACCACCAAAGGCTCGGCACAAGCGGGGATACAATCATGGCATTGCCTCGACATGGCGAAGGTCAATAAAACGCCCGTCAATCAACCTGACAGCTCAACCAGACTCAGCCCTCCTAATGTACCCTTGAAAGGTAAAGGTCATAAAACACGGGGCCCGGTCAAATCCCACGACACCCAGTAGACCATCCAACAAAGACTGACTTACGTGCCTATGGATCCAATGCAACACAGTCTATAATAATATGCCCATCCTGGAATGACTAACGCACCCGAGCATGTAAATATCAATAATGCGCAATAATATGCGATATGATGCAATAAATGCAAACCATAATTAAGACCCCACATTGAGTCAACAAAACTGGACAAAATGTCCCCAAGACTTCCTCAAAGTCAAACCGAGCAAATGCTCAAAACCCATTAGACCCATAAATAACGGTCCTCAAAATATAAACGTATTAAACATCGTTTAGGTAAACATATACCATAAAATCCTCATTGACCCAAAACTCGTCACGGATTAATAATAATGGGTTTCCCAAAATGGATTCATACTCTTATAATTCTCAAAATGACTCATGACACTAAAATGTGCATTTTCCCAAATGGTTTATAAAATCAATTACACCAATGTGATTAAACCATCAAATAAACTTCATTTTGAGCAACAAATCTTTTAAGGACATATTATGATTTCTACACATCAATATATCCAAAAATCCCAAATATGAGTGTTTTACAACTTTATAAAGGTAAACACTTCAAAAAGGGTTAAACTCATCAAATAACCCAATAATTGGTAATTTCAAGCAAAACACACAAATAGTTGGAAAATAACATTTTTGGCATGTACAAAGTTTTCACAAATCAACTTGAACTCACCTTGCTAGATTTACGCTAAATCTAGATTTTCCCCAAACGTAAGCTCATTTGAAGAAACTTGCATCTTCAAGCCAAATCCTCCAAAAACCACTTAGGTTTTGATGAAAACCTAGAAAACCCCAAAAATCTCTAGTGTTGTGGATGAAACTTGCCTTTGCATCAATAAACGAAATCACACCAACAAACACCCTTGAATCTTCCAATGAACTTCAAAACTAACACTTTATCCTTTAAAAGCTCTAAAAATCGAAACCATGGCACTTTGAATCGCCAAAAACGGAGGTGAAATGAGTGAGATATGAGGAAATGAAGTTTGGCTAAAATCCCGTATTTATGCTCATCAGACAAGATGCGGACGTCCGCGTGGAGTCCTATGCGGACGTCCACGTGAACCCAGCCAACTTTCTGCTGCTTCCGCGGAAGCACACGCGGACTTCCACTCAATGTGGACGCCCACATGCATCATGCGGACGTTCACATAACCCTAGTTTCCCGATTTATTTCCCGATCACTGTTTTGGTCATAACTTCTTCGTTTCAACTCCGTTTTCGCTCCGGAAAGGCTCGTTGGATTCGTATTTGAATTCTCCATCCAACAAGACCATAAAATCTAGGATTCAATCCAAAGTCCTATTTTTCTTATTTATCATAAAAGATCGATACCTTCCAAAAATCGGGGTGTTACAATTATTCCAAGATATCCATGAACGAGGCGGTTGACTTGGAAAGACCGTTTGAAAAAGAAGAAATTTGGTCCGCGATAAAGAGTTGTGGGAGTAATAAATCCCCGGGTCCGGACGACTTTACATTTGGCTTCTTAAAGAAATTTTGAGAGACAATCAAAGGAGATTTAATTCGGGCGATAAGGTGGTTTTGGGAAAGAGGTGAGATAAGCGGTGGTTGCAACTCCTCTTTTCTAACTCTCATCTCGAAGATCGACTCACCACTAAACCTCGGGGATTTTAGGCCAATAAGCCTTATTGGTGTTTACTATAAAACAATTTCAAAAATAATGGCGGATAGGCTAAAAAAGGTGATAGGGAAATTAATTAGTAATTCTCAAAGTGCCTTCAATAAAGGCCGGTACATCTTAGACAGAGTCTTGGTTGCAAACGAGGTCATCGACTATGTCCGAAAGAAGAAAAGAAACGGTTTGATATTTAAAGTGGACTTTGAGAAGGCCTACGATAGCATCGAGTGGTCGTTCTTGCTTGATAGCATGAGGAATATAGGGTTTGGACATAACTGGGTAAAATGGATAGAAATGTGCCTTAAATCCGCAACGATGTCGGTATTAATAAATGGGACTCCAACAAAGGAGTTTCCAATGAGAAAAGGACTTAGACAAGGGGATCCCCTAGCCCCGTTCCTATTCCTTTTAGTGGCCAAAATTTTACACATCTTGACAAACGAAGCGGAAAAAGGCCTTTTCTAAGGAATCAAAGTGGGGAGGCGTGAGGTGTCGATGTCGCATTTGCAATATGTGGATGACGTGGTCTTCTGTGGATGATGGAACGTTACAAATCTAAAAAATCTTCTAAAGATCGTATTGTGCTTCCAAAAGATGTCCGGATTGAAGATAAATGTCCGAAAAAGTAAAATACTTGGGGTGGGTGTTTCGGAGGAGGAAGTAATTAATTGAGCGAGAAGTGTGGATTGCGGATATGGGAGTGTACCTTTTACCTACCTAGGACTTCCGGTAGGAATTACAATGAAGAGAATGGAGCATTGGAGGCCGACTTTAGAGAAGGTAAGGAAGATGCTTGCATCTTGGAAATCGAGACTCGTTTCGTTCCGAGGTAGACTTACTTTGGTCAAATCGGTATTGGGAAGCTTGACGTTGTATTACTTCTCGTTGTTTCGAGCCCCGAGTGGAGTGGTGAAAGAGTGTGAGAGAGTGAGATCTAGATTTTTTTGGGGTGGGGGGACGGTGGAAATGAGAAAAAAAGGTGTGACATGGGTAAAATGGGCAAACACATTAAATTTTTTGAGAAAGGGGGTCTAAATATAAGGAGTCTAGGGTCGATTAATCAGGGGTCTCTTGGGAAAGTGGTGGTGGCGCTTCCTTGTCGAAAAGGACGCCTTTTGGGTACATGTGATTAAAAGTTTATATGGGGATGGGGGGTTGGGGCAAATCCCTCGGTTTTGATGGTGCAGGTAATACATGGTCGAGCATCATACGGCTCGGTGAAGATTTGGACAGCAAAGGAGTCGGTTTTACGAGGTCCTTCGACAAAAAGATCGGGGACGGGAAGGATACAAAAATGTGGACGGAAAGATGGAACGGGGCCGATAGCCTCCAAGAAGACTTCCCAAGGCTTTATCGGTTGGAGGAGGAGAAGAATGTAAACGTTGCGGATAGAGGAGAGTGGATCGAAGGCGAATGGCGATGGAAATGGAGGTGGAGGCGACAACCTAGAGGGAGAGAAATAGGAGAGCTCGAAGATCTATTGACTAGACTTGCTGGGGTAACACCGGTAATGGATCGACCGAACAAGGTGGACTGGCTTCTTGATGATTCAAAGGAATACAACGTAAAGAGGATGCGAAAGATTCAAGAAGAAATCAAGGAGAATGCAAGTGGGCAAACGGTTCACACGAAGTGGTCATCATCCCAAAGAAGGTATGTGATAAACCAAGATCTATCAAGATTAGAAAGAGAGAATCTAGAGAGAGAAATATGCCATCTGTGTTACTCTCAAAATATGAACTGTTACAAGATTAGAGTTATGCACACCATTAGTACGTACATTACAAGATTAGTCTAAACAAAGCTATTTATACCTAAGATCTATACAAGACATTAAGGTAAGTTTGACTTTCACTAACACATAATACATTCACTTTGACTTTGACTTTATCATTAAATCTTGAAGACATATTTTAGACTTAACAATCTCCCCCTTGGATTCAAGATTTAATCATTTTGAGAACAGCAGTCTTTGGCTTGTCAAAGTCAACTTGTCACAAAATCTTCAGACGGGGATCTGGCGGAGATTTTCTTTCTTCGATTTGGAGAATTTGTTTCTTCAGTAAGGATATTCACAATATGGCACAAGTTTAAGAAAAAGAGATCACAGGATGATCAATCAATTTTTCTTAAACTCTTGAAGAAGAATTCTCCCCCTTTTTCTATCTTGAGACGAAATCTTCTTTATTCTCTTTGACATGAAATTGAATTCAACATTTCTCCCTCTTTCATGAAATTGAATCTTTGCCTTGAAAGCTCTTTGACATGAAATTGAATTAAACATTTATCCCCCTTTTTCGATGAAAGCGAGCATCATGATCATCGAAAACCTTCTTCAATTTCATTCGCGTCTTTGAGAATCAATAACAATCTCCTCCTTAATGAACAGTCTTGCTCCCCCTCAAACTAAGAATTCTGGAGCAATTTGATTTCTCCCCCTGAAAATATGCATATATTTCATTTAGGCACAGTAGTTGAAAAATTTATTCAAAGAAAATAAAATTCATTGAACTACATTTTATAACTACTACCATTTGATCATTTGAAAACTTTACAAAAGAAGTCCAACTTAATGAAATTTAACAGATTTTTCAATCAAATGAAATCAAATGCATGTGTTTGGATTCAAATACAAGACATCATTGCATCTCAAGTTAAAAATGTTCAGTTTCAACCCCTTTATTAAATCTATTTGGTGTGCAAACATGCGAAATATGATTTGCAACAATCAAATGTACTTCTGAAAACTATAAGAATACTTTGCTCTTACTCACACTATATGACTGAAATCAGAATTTACACAAATTTATAAGTTTATCGCGACATTGTTATTTCTCCAAGATATAAGAGATGTGTGCTCATTGGCATCTTTTATCAAAAGGTTTATTAAGACTAAGATACACCGTAAACGTAACTTTCTATCTAGTTCTATAGCAGGATTTGGATCAGCCAATCCTAGACCAGTTGGCCTTAGGGGCTAGGTGTCGAGCACCCCTTGGAACTTACTCTCCCAAACCAGAAAGGCTACATCGATATATCCTAATACCATCTATACCAGTAGGACATGTCTTTCTATCTGGTTCTATAGCAGGATTTGGGTCAGCCAATCCCAGACCAGTTGATCTTAGGGGCTAGATAACGAGTACCCCTTGGGACTTAATCTCCCAAACCAGATAGGCTACAGGCACAAACTTTCAAACCTAATGAATTTTTTTTTTATTGCATCTCAATCACTTGGTTATAAAACTTTGTGCTTCCCTCATATTTTCATTTCCATTCTTCATTCTGACAATTAGGCTTTGTGAGCATCGTATTCTATATAAGTCTAGATTTACACAATTTTGCGCATATATCAAAATTCCATTCATGTTTTGCTGACCTTTCGATTTATTTCAGAAGCGAAAGTTGAAGCAAATAAAACTCAGATACCACAAAACTACTTGTAAAATCACCCTTGACACACATTTTATTCATTGAATGAAAATAGAAATATTTTCACTTCATTGAATTAAATTTGTGAAGGTTCAAACTTTCAATTTCAACATGCCGAGTTTTGATAAAAGAAAATTAAAACGCTTTTCATCCAATGCCTTGGTGAAAAGATCGGCAAGTTGATAGTCAGTAGAAATAAAACATAATGCAATATTACCTTTCACCACTTGTTCCTTGAATTGAAAGATGTGACAGTTAAGGATATCACCTGATAAATATGAGTTCTAAACTGATTTGTTTAGAAGTCTTAGTCTTTGAAGTACGGGTCCTGAACTGAATTGTTCAGAAGCCATAGTCGTTGAAGCACGGGTCCTGAACTGATTTGTCCAGAAACCATTAACTGTGAACGTAACTTTCTATCTGGTTCTATAGTAGGATTTGGATCAGCTAATCCAAGCCAAAAACCCACATCAATCCACAGTGGGCACTGAGCATGCCCCCAGTGGGGTGCCCAGGCAGTTCACCACTCCAGAAGTGGTTGCCCACAATGAATGCATTTCAAAACAGAAACTGAACTTAGAGAGGGGTTTCGACCCCGATTTCATTGAGGCCAACCCATTTATTAAAGACCGAATTGTGGCGCAAGATTGGTCGATTATAACCTCTGCCAATCGCCGCGCAAATGCCTCTTTGGTGCGGGAATTTTACGCCGAGGCCTCTCAAGCTAAGGAATCCATTGTAACAGTCCGGGGCAAAACCGTGAATTATACTCCAGGAGAGATTAACCGGGTTCTGGGAAGAAGGAGCCCGGGAGTTTGTGAGTTTGCGCAGTTTTTAAAGAAAATGACCTCGGCGGATGAGGAGCTCATATTACGAGAATTAGCAGTTGAAGGGAAGCAGTGGGATAAAGATGGCCAGAGGAGGTGTCTACACGCTAGCTCCCTCACTACCGAGGCCGCTGTGTGGTTCCAATTCCTCCGTGCCTCTTTGTCCCCAACCTCACATGATACAACCTTGTCAATGCACAAGTGTGCCTTATTATATTGCATTCTCGCTGGGAAAATGATCAACGTGGGAATTGTTATGTATGTGGCCATTGATCAAGCACCAACCCAAAAGAAGGTAATCTTGCCCCTCCCTTGTCTTATTACTCTATTGATGATAGAAGCAGGTGTACCCTCAGCTGTGGAGGATCAGTGGTTTGATTCCACAAGTAACATCAGTGTGGCAACAGTCCGCAAAATGGGAAGATACATCACCACTACTCTCAACGAGCCTGCTGAAGATATTCCCACAGTGGGGACTGTTAACCCCATTGTGGACATTGCTGAGGAACACATTGTGCGAACACCTCGTACACCACTCCGTCCAACCGCTGCAGAAAGTTCAAACAACCAAATGGCTGAGATCCTGAGAGCTTTAAATAAGCTAGCGTACCTAATCGAGTTGCTGGAAGGCCAACAAAAGTATCAAAACAGGGCCTGCTAATCCTTTTGCATGTATACGAGGGATCGGGATGAAGTGATGGGCCATATTTTTAAAGAGGCCAACCCGGTGTTAGCAGCTCAACTCCCAGACTTCCCCGAGGACATCTACCCAACCAACGCAAGTAATGATGAGTTCGAAGAAGGTTCCGCTGAAAGTTCACCGGATGCAACCCCGACTCCTTGAATGGTTTGATTAAAAAACAATGGTTTCACTCGTTTGCTCCCAAAAACAATTTTAATTTCTGTTTGGTTTATGTTTTATGCCTATGGCTAGGCTTTCTGACAATTTGCTACATTTTTATTTTGGTTGTGAATGCATGAAATCCTAGCGCTAGGTAGGTACTTTTGGGTACTAACGTTTTTATTGTTTGAATGCTTGTTGATTTCGTTTCCATTTCAAGGTACAACTTTCGGCTTTTGACTAAAAAAAATCCCTTTTGAAAGTACGAATCTCAACTTGATACCATGAAATGATATAGGGCGTTTTTCGCATCCAAATACAACCCTTTTTGTACCCGTAACCACCTCGTTCGCCCCATATTTCCATGTCACAGTGGGGACACTGTGAACTTTTAAGTTTGAGGTGAGGGAACTTCCAGAGTGACTTCCAGTCTGCCCACAGTGGGGACACTGTGAAGTATAAGTTTGAGGTGGGTAAAACCATACCCACCTCCCAAAAAAAAAACAGAAGAAAATCGGAGTGTCACTACGCAAAAATTGATGTCGTGCCTTTTCTGGACCGTCAAAGTGCTTTCTCCCAGAAAAAGATGGTGTGCCTATTCTGGACCATCAGAAGAAAAAATAGCCATACCCAAATAAAGCCTGAAAGTGTACGTGCTTACCCTTGCAAAATACAAAACACCCACTTCTTGAAATAAAAATCTCAAAACGAGATCTACGGTCCATGTTTGGAAATACTTGCCAAAAACCCTTGGGAAAACATTCAAAGCCATGAACCCTTTTAACCCAAGAAAGCCCTATTGATCAATGGTAAACAAAGGAAAGATTTCGTCAAGTATAAAAGTGAAGTTTTTAAGTTTGGAACCGAAGGAAGTATCGTAGGAAGGAGATCAACGCCCATTCAAAGCGAGAAATAAGTAAGTACCTGAAACTCAGAGTGCACAATTTCATTTTATTTTTATTCTTTCTTTTTATTACTTGGGGACAAGTAATGGTTTAAGTTTGAGTTTGTGATAACTCTATTTTTAGAGTTATTATTTCCTTTTATTTTACATTTTATTTTGTCAATTTTAGCCATTTTCACTTCTCAAAACCCCCATTCTTGGTATATTTCACGAAAACGAGCAAAAGGAATGAACCATAGTCTTTAATAAATTATTTGGTGGAATTTGGTTGTTTTTTCACGTTTTACCCGCAGTGACTTGCGGAGTGCCCACTCCGGATCCCACTATCAAGCTGACGAGAAGCAAAAGGAAAAATAAACTACTAGTTGGGATGAAAATATTCTGGAGAAAGGAAGGTTCAGAGGACAGGTCAAAATGAGCTGAAAAAAGTACAAAGACACCTTCCTTAAAAATGAATAGTAAAAAGTACAACTACTTTGTCCTTAAAGTGACTTTTGGCAAAAGATGAAGAGACCCCCTGGGTAGAGACTATTCATGGAGCTGATTACTGTGGGATACTATTCAAAGGACAAGCCCATTGTTTGTACCCATACTTTCTCCTAGTATAAAAAGGGACCTTGGCTACCATTTATTGCATTCACTTTTCTAGTAGTTTTTGATAGATGTTTTATGTTGGTATATGCTTGTTTAGTCTTGAATTCTCTCAACTACCACATTAGTGTAGCTTTAGTTCTTTATTTTACTGCATTAGTTAACTTAAAATCTCTGTATTTCTTTCTTGTAATTCGTAATACACAGTGACAGGGGCGAATTCTCGTTCCCCACTATGGGCTAAATTCAAGTCACTTTCAGTTTTATTATGTGCAACTTCTACTCTTTTGCTTTCATTACTTTAGTTATGGGCTAAACATCCTTAGGGATGTAGGAAGGAGAAGTACCTGGATTTTATTAAAAATGCTTGAGTAATCTTTATACTTGGAAAATTTGTTGTTTTGGTCATTCATTCTCGATTCATGCCCAAGGATGCGAACAAGCCGATCACTTGCAAGGATCTAATATCTAGTTCTTAACTCAGAAATGAGTAGAACGCAGTGACACGAGCTTGGATGATGCTAGGGCATTCGAAAGAATTCTTATGACACTTACGAAAGTGAGGTCGGCACAGTGAGCTAATCTCATCCCACTGGAGTAGTAGGCAAGATAGTTGGTGTGTCTAAAAACACTTAGAGTATTTGTCTCTACACATTCCATCGAGGCCTGAAAAGGTCCATTTTTGAGATTACCATTGACAAAACAATAAATACTAAGAGTATGGGATTTTTATCCTAACGGTGTGAGTATTTTGTAACCGGGCTTTTCTAGCGAAAATGCCCACCTCGAATACAAGGATCACTTTAAAGACCAAGTATTTAGTATAAAATCTAGGGAAAATCTAACCTACATTCCTTCCTTTTAAACCTTAGTAAAATCGTTAAAGTAGCTATTTCACCGAACAAACCAAAATATTGCTTCTTCTGTTATTGAAACCTGTAAAAGGAGCTCATGAGAACCGTATTGTCTTGATTGTCCAGTCTCTGTGGATTCGATTCTGGTATTTTACCAACTATTACTTGCTGTGACGATCATAGTGGACAGTGTACACTTGCACTTCCCACTGTGGACAGTTTGCAACCCACTGCGATTAAAACACACATTTCGCACGTACCAAGTTTTTGGCGCCGTTGCCGGGGACTGGCGTGATTTTTAATCTTAAGACATTAGTTTTTGTTCGAGCCCGAGTAACTCATTTTTCTAAGTTGTTCGTGTTGTATGCCACGACGACAACTCGAACATTTGGTTCCAATAGATCTTGAAATAGAAAATACGTTGCGAAAAACACGAAGAAGCAAGAAAACAAATCGACAACCCCCTGTGATCCCCACTGTGAACATGGCCGAAAGACCACCTGTCATGGAGACCACAATAACGATTGCCGATAGCAAAGATCGAAAAATACGGGACTATGCTACTTCCGGGGCTAGTGATTTAAGCTCCGGGATTCTATGGCCCAACATTGTAGCAAACCATTTTGAACTTAAACCGGTAATGTTTCAAATGATCCAAGCCATGGGTCAGTTTGGAGGATCACCAACTGAGGATCCGCACTCACACTTAAAATCTTTTTTGGAAATGACCGATTCCTTTCAGTTACAAGGTGTGAGTGACGAAGCATTAAGACTAAGACTTTTTCCTTTTTCACTAAGGGATAAGGCGAAGTCATGGCTGAACTCGCATGCACCTCACTTGATAACCACTTGGCAAGAACTTGCCGATAAATTTTTGCAAAAATACTTTCCTCCAACGAGGAATGTAAGGTTTCGAAATGATATAATTTTGTTTAGGCAAGAAGAAGATGAGGCTGTTTCGGATGCATGGGAACGATTTAAAGATTTACTTCGAAAGTGCCCACATCATGGCATCCCACATTGCATCCAATTGGAGACCTTTTACAATGGTCTTTTCAATGCAGCCAAAATCATCTTAGATGCAACAGCCGGTGGAAGATTCACGAGTAAAACCTACAATGAAGGATATCAAATCTTAGAAAAAGTGTCCAACAACAATACCGAGTGGTCCAATCCTAGAGCGGTAGTACCAAAGACCAACACCATCGATTCCGAAGCGCTCAAAACCATGAATGCGCAGTTAGTGGCCTTAACACAAATCATTTTGAATCAAAATAGAGGCCAAGTCACTTCTGCAACTCATCTAGCCGAAAACTGCTTCCTATGTGGAGAAGAGCATCTTTTTTACTATTGTCCAGCAAATCCCGACGCAGTTAATGTTATAGGAACCAACCCAAGAAACAATCCATACTCACAGACTTATAATCCAGGTTGGAGAAACCACCCAAATTTTTCTTGGGCTGGTAATCCAGGACTCCAACCCCACGGGGCGAGTCATGTCCAGCAAAGACCGCACAATCCCCCTGGATTTCAGCCACATCACAGTGGGCAGTCCCCACATCACAGTGGGCAGTCCTCACAACCATACCAATCACGATCCAATCAACCAGCTGAGGTTCAACAATCGATTGGATCTATTCTCAAAGGTTTTATGAATCAAACTCAAGCAGCCATTAGGAACATAGAGACTCAAGTAGGACAACTAGCCATTGAAGTTAAGAATAGACCACCAGGGACATTACCTAGTGACACCGAACACTCTAAGGTGATAGGAAAAGAGCACGTCAAGTCCATCACTCTGAGGAGTGGAAAGAATATGAAAGATATCGTTTTTGAGTCTGATGATTCGCCTCAAATACCCACTGTGGTCACCACAGTGGGCACTTCTCAAGTCACTGTGATCCCCACAGTGGGGACCGACATCCCTGACCTTCCAACTCTTGGACCTGTTCCAAAGCCTACTGGTCCAAAGCCAATACCACAACAAGCTCAAATTGATCCACGAAGTATTCCTTTTCCTGAAAGAATGAAGCCAAAAAATGTCGATGTTCAATTTAAAAAATTCTTAGATATTTTTAAACAACTTCACATTAACATACCCTTGGTAGAGGCTCTCGAGCAAATGCCAAGCTATGTTAAATTTTTAAAGGATATTTTGAACAAAAAAAGAAAGTTGGGTGAGTTTGAGACTGTGGCTTTGACCGAAGAATGTAGTGCCCTCCTAACTAGCAAGATCCCACCTAAGTTGAAAGACCCGGGTAGTTTCACCATTCCATGCACAATAGGAGGACAAGAAGTAGGTCAAGCACTCTGTGATCTAGGAGCTAGTGTCAACCTGATGCCGTTATCCATTTTTAATAAGTTAGGTATTGGAGAAGCTAGACCCACAACCGTGACTTTACAACTAGCCGACCGGTCCATTGCTTACCCAAATGGAAAAATAGAAGACGTTTTGGTCCAAGTGGATAAATTTATCTTCCGTGCCAATTTTCTAGTTCTAGATTATGAGGCCGATAAAGAGATCCCAATCTTCTTAGGACGTCCGTTTCTTGCAACCGGACGAACTTTGATTGATGTGCACAAAGGAGAACTCACGATGAGAGTTAATGACCAAGAGGTAACATTCAATGTGTTTAAATCCCTTAAGTATATAGACACCGAAGACTGCTTTGCTTTAAGTTCGATTTATGGATCCTACAGTCTTTACACAGTGCCCACAGTGGGACGTACAGTGCCCACAGTGGGGAGTGAGAGTGAGCACTCCGACCTTGAGAGTGATGACACTTTTGAGGATGAGTATAACAAAATAGTGGCAGCCTTTGAACCTTTGGATTTTAAGGACAGAAATGTTCAGCCCCCTTCAATAGAACAACCTCCCGAGTTAGAACTTAAACCATTGCCTTCCCACTTGAAATATGCTTATCTCGCTAAGGATAATAAACTTCCCGTTATTATCTCTTCCAAACTTAGGGAGAAACAAGAACAACGTCTGATTGATTTGTTGATGAAGCATAAGAAAGCAATTGGTTGGACCATATCGGACATTAGAGGTATTAGCCCCTCTTTATGTCAACATAAGATTAACTTGGAGAGTGACCACCCTGCAAAAGTTCAACCTCAAAGAAGGTTGAATCCCATAATGAAGGAGGTAGTTAAGAAAGAAGTTTTGAAGTGGTTAGACGCCGGTATCATCTACCCAATAGCTAGTAGCAATTGGGTGAGCCCCGTCCAATGTATCCCTAAAAAGGGACGGACGACCGTAGTGGAAAACGAAAAGAACGAACTCATCCCCACTAGGACTGTCACGGGGTGGCGAATATGCATGGACTATAGACAACTCAACCTAGCCACTAAGAAAGACCATTTTCCCCTACCTTTCATCGACCAAATGCTTGATAGGTTAGCGGGAAATGAATTTTACTGTTTTCTAGATGGATACTCCGGATACAACCAAATCCATATCGCCCCTGAGGACCAAGAAAAGACCACCTTTACTTGTCCCTACGGTACTTTTGCATTCCGGAGAATGCCATTTGGATTGTGTAATGCCCCCGCCACTTTCCAACGTTGTATGATGGCCATTTTTACCGACATGATAGAGGACACCATAGAAGTTTTTATGGATGACTTTTCTGTGATAGGGACATCGTTCGACAACTGCCTAGGAAATTTAGAAAAAAGCCTAGTGAGATGCGAGACCCACAACCTTATTTTGAATTGGGAAAAATGCCATTTTATGGTAGAAGAGGGTATTGTCCTAGGTCACCTTGTTTCAAAAAGAGGGTTGGAAGTTGACAAAGCCAAGCTTGAAGTAGTGGCACAACTTCCCGAACCCACAACTGTAAAAGGCATACGAAGTTTTTTGGGTCACGCAGGTTTTTATAGGAGGTTCATCAAAGATTTTTCAAAAATTACCAAACCCCTATGTAACCTGTTGCATCTTGAAAAAGAATTTATTTTTACCCAAGAATGCCGAGATGCTTTCGAAAAAATCAAAGAGGCCTTAGTTACTGCACCCATAGTGACCACTCTTGACTGGTCACTCCCCTTCGAGGTCATGTGTGACGCAAGCGATTGGGCAGTGGGGGCAGTTCTCGGGCAAAAGAAGAACAAAATCTTTTACCCCATTTATTATGCAAGTAAAACACTGATTGAAACTCAGATTAATTATACTGTCACTGAAAAGGAATTACTTGCGGTGGTGTTTGCTTTTGATCGTTTCAGGTCATATTTGATAGGGACGAAGGTAATAGTACACACGGATCATGCAGCGATAAAATACTTGATCACCAAGGCTGATTCCAAGCCTCGGTTGATTAGGTGGGTTCTATTGTTGCAAGAATTCGACCTTGAGATCGTTGATAGGAAAGGAACAAGCAACCAAATAGCTGACCACTTGTCCAGGCTCGAGAAGATAGTGGGCACTGTTGATCCCACTCCGGTCAAAGAGAATTTTCCCGATGAGCAATTGCTAGCAGCTCAACATCACGAAAATAATATTCCTTGGTATGCTGACATTGCAAACTTTTTAGCAAGTGGACTAAAACCCCACGGGATGAGTGAACAACCATTTAAAAAGTTTTTACATGATACTCGTCAATATATTTGGGATGATCCTTTCTTATATAAGATAGGGACGGACCAAATATTGAGACGTTGTGTCCACGAGAGTGAGCAACATCATATACTCCAAGGTTGTCACACATCCCACTATGGTGGCCACTTAGGTGGAAACCGCATTGCTGCAAATTTTTTACAAAGTGGGTTCTTTTGGCCCAATGTGTTTAAAGACTCTTTTGCATTTGTGAAAAATTGTGAGCAATGTCAACGCACCGGGAACATTTCACAAAGGAGCGAAATGCCTCTTAACAACATTCTAGAGGTATAACTTTTTGATGTTTGGGGGATCGATTTTATGGGACCTTTTCCAAATTCAAACAATAATTTTTATATCTTGGTAGCGGTAGACTATGTTTCGAAATGGGTGGAAGCCGTTGCTTGTCATTCTAATGATGCCAACACCATGGTGAAATTTTTGCATAAAAATATTCACCCGATTTGGAACACCACGGGCATTAATTAGTGATGAAGGCACCCATTTTGTAAACAAAGTCATGGCCTCGGTCCTTGCTAAATATGATATACATCATAGAGTGGCCACCGCGTACCACCCGCAAACCAACGGTTTAGCCAAGCTTTCAAATCGCGAAATCAAAAGTATTTTAGAGAAAGTCGTTAAACCACATCGTAAAGATTGGTCAACCAAAATTGATGATGCTCTTTGGGCCTATCGCACGGCCTACAAAACTCCTTTGGGAATGTCTCCATTTAAATTAGTTTTTTGCAAAGCGTGCCATTTACCGATTGAATTGGAGCACAAGGCATTTTGGGCCCTTAAAGAGCTTAACATGAGTGAGGGTGTTGCGGGAATTAAAAGATGTTTGCAATTGCATGAACTAGAGGAGTTGCGTTACCACTCTTATGAAAACGCAAAGTTGTACAAAGAAAAGACCAAGATGTGGCACGATCGAAGAATCAACCATAGGGAATTCATGGAAGGCCAACAGGTATTATTGTTCAATTCTCGTCTTAAACGTTTTCCGGGTAAGCTAAAATCCCGATGGACGGGATGTAATACCCCGAAAAAGTTCGTTAGTGAAATTCTAGTTCCGTTAATATTATTTAACCTTAAAGTTAATATTTAGGGTAAGTTTAGATGAATTATTAAGTTAAGGGGTGCTTTGGGTTATTATGGGATAATTTAAGCCAAGAATGCAAATATGGTCCATATCACCTCTTGAGTAATCAGATATCTTCACAATTAGAAAATATCCAGATTTGGTATGTGTGTGTGTGTTTTGTGGAGAAAGGAAGAAAAAGGGGAAAAGAAGGTTTCTTTGGCTAAGGGATTCAATTTGATCCATTGGAAGTGTTTGAGGTATGTTTTCTTTACATATTATGTGTATAATTGATAACTGAATGTTTCTATCGGAGTAGAATAGTTAGAATTACATCTGGTAATGAATCAGCGGATTTCTGGGTCGAATTAGGGCAAACCGACAGAGTTTTCCAGACACCATGAATGTGTCCGGATGGTTTTGTTGAAGGTGTCCGGGTAGTTTTATTGATGGTGTCCGGATGACTTTCTGAAGGTGTCCGTACAGGGTTTTATCCGGGTAAGTTCCTCCTTTCTTATGTTTTCCGGATGAAATGAGATACCGGATAGTGTCCGGGTTACTTTGGTATCCGGATGTCGTCCGGATGGTTGTGGTGTCCGGAAAAGTTAAGTTGTCCGGATTCTTTGTGTTGTCCGGAAAGTTGTCCGGATACCTTGAGGTTTCCGGATAACTTGGCTGTTTGGGTAATTTTGAGGATAAGAGTTATGTAGATGCATCTAGACTCCATAACCTGCTAGTAAGTCTTATACATAAGTTGGTAAGGAGATATTTGTATGTAAATGGTTTCAGATTCTGAGAATTTTGGATAAAGGATCGGATAGCTCGGAGAAAGGTTTGGAAGCATATTGTAAGCATTCAGGTGAGTTTTGCTTTAAAACATTTTTGAACTGGGATACATATATATGTGTATATATATATATATATGAGATGATTATGTGGTAGGAATATGATTATGTGTATATAAATGACAATATGATGTAATGAGATATATATTGTATTTATATAAGCTTTGCACTACACGAGTGCACTTGTTGCCGGGTTCCGGTGAGCGGACCGGTGAGTAGTCGGGTTCCGGTGTGCGGACCGACGGGTAGCCGGGT
Source organism: Saussurea involucrata (assembly GCA_033807775.1). Lineage (NCBI taxonomy): Eukaryota > Viridiplantae > Streptophyta > Magnoliopsida > Asterales > Asteraceae > Saussurea > Saussurea involucrata. Next base: position 27,209,737 of record CM066323.1, read on the forward strand.
TCCGGTGAGCGGACCGGTTGTTGATTTATTAGTTGGCTTGCTACCAACTAATATGGCCATTTGTGGAGGAATAAGGTGAATGAGATGTACACGATGCACGAGTCTGGATTGGTATTTAAATATGTGTGGTATGTTTATATTTTACGAAAGAATTACCAAAGGTTTATCTAAACTATTTTGATACAAAGGATTTACATAAAAGGGTTTATAATGATTTTGGAAAGGACCGGGATTAACTCACTAGACCCGTTTGGTCTAACCCTCATTTTGTTTTCAAAAATATGTTTTCCAGGTTAAGGATCGGCAGGAGAGGATGAAGTGTAGGAAGCTTTTGATGGATGTTGATTAGGAAGCTTTTATATATTTTGTAATGTCAAGACTAATGAGACCGTACTTGGTTTGTTATGTAACTTTTGTTGTAAATCAATGATATGTATGAATGTTATGTATTATGATGTATGTTATGGGATTTGGGTTGTTACAAATGGTATCAGAGCCCTAGTTTAAGGGATTTAGGTATTTGTACCCGTACCTAGACTTAAACTGCATGTGAAGTAGGATGTCCTTGATATATTAGAACCTTGGGATGCTAAGTATAAAAGGTAGAAGGAACATCATGTAAGGTAATTTCAGATTATACATGGCCAGTGTAATTGTGATCTTACAGGTGCATGTTTGGACTGGGATACCTTATTATATGGGGTATGTGCTTATGTGTATATTAATCTTGTCTGAATCTACAGAATGGCAAGCGGTACTCGAAATACGAATAGAAGAGGATGAGGAAATCCGAATAGTACGAATCCACCAAGAGGAACGGGGGGAAGAAGAGGAGAGCGAGGGGGAGGTAGATCCGGAGGTAGAACGGGGAGTAGAACTGGGGGCAGAACCGGAGGTAGAGTTCAGGGGCGAGGTACGGAGTTTATTACAAGAGACGATTTGATGGCGGAGATGGGAAGACTTCAAGCAAATATACAGGCTATGTTCGACCAAGCTCGTCATACTGAAACACCAGATCCTGGTTTGGAAGACGAAATGCCCATTACACCTACGGTCATACCAGTGTCAAGAAGGTGTGATTACAAGATGTTCTTAAACTGTAGACCTCCAACTTACTCAGGAGATAGAGACCCAGTGAAGGCGATGAGATGGTTAAAAGAAATAAAAGCCATCTTCAAGACCAGTAAGTGTGCGGATGAGGACAGAGTATTATACGGAATGGAGATGTTGAAGGCAGAAGCTCTGTACTGGTGCGAAGCTCACATTGATTCCATAGGGTCGGATGTATACTCTACTTTTACTTGGGACGAATTCACAACAGCTTTCAAAAGACAGTTTTGTTCTTAAGCAGCAGTCAGACAACTGGAAGAAGAGTTCATGAACTTACACCAGTGAAGTTTATCAGTTAGGGACTACACTGCTAGTTTTCTGGAGAAGTCTCGCTTCGCAGAGTACTACATTGCCACGGAGGCACTGAAAATGGAGAGGTTTATTTTCGGGTTGAATTCAGAAATTAGAAAGCTAGTGATTGCGACAGGACCCGATACCTTTTCAGCTGCAGTAAATGCAGCGGAAAATGTAGAACAGGATAATAGGAGAGACGTTGGTGATAAGAGTATTGGAAAAAGGAAATTGGAAGAAATGACATACGATTTGGAGGAATATGAATCCCCGAAGTTTGATAGTCATTCATCTTTCAGACCAGCTGAAAGACCATGTCCAAAATGCAACCGTGTGCATCAAGGAAACTGTTATGTGGATTCCCGAAGTTGTTACAAATGTGGAAAGACTGGTCACATAGTTAGAGACTGTCGGGTAACTCGATTATGTTTCGTTTGCAATTCCCCGGATCATATTCAGTCAGATAGTCCGCAATGGAAAGCACAACAGGGTAGTATGACGGTAAGACCAACGAGTGTTAGACCGGGAGAGAAACAAGGGCCTGAGGTACCGAAAGCAAAGGGTCGAGTTTTTCAGATGACGGAACAAGAGGTGGAAGAAAGCCCTGATGAGGTTACAGGTATATTTTTATAAACTCTATACGTGCTAAGGTATTATCTGACTTCGGTGCAAAATGGTTTTTGGTATTTCCGTGCTTTTGTTACTTATCTGTGTTAGAGATATAGGTGGGTGTGGGGTGGCTATTCATTTAGTTTCCATGGTTTTGATTGAGTTTGAAGTAGTAGAGATAAGTATTCATACCTTTTCGCTTAACCGAATTCCGGGACGGAATTCTTTTAAGGGGGAGATGATGTAATACCCCGAAAAAGTTCGTTAGTGAAATTCTAGTTCCGTTAATATTATTTAACCTTAAAGTTAATATTTAGGGTAAGTTTAGATGAATTATTAAGTTAAGGGGTGCTTTGGGTTATTATGGGATAATTTAAGCCAAGAATGCAAATATGGTCCATATCACCTCTTGAGTAATCAGATATCTTCACAATTAGAAAATATCCAGATTTGGTATGTGTGTGTGTGTGTTTTTTGGAGAAAGGAAGAAAAAGGGGAAAAGAAGGTTTCTTTGGCTAAGAGATTCAATTTGATCTATTGGAAGTGTTTGAGGTATGTTTTCTTTACATATTATGTGTATAATTGATAACTGAATGTTTCTATCGGAGTAGAATAGTTAGAATTACATCTGGAAATGAATCAGCGGATTTCTGGGTCGAATTAGGGCAAACCGACAGAGTTTTACGGACACCATGAATGTGTCCGGATGGTTTTGTTGAAGGTGTCCGGGTAGTTTTATTGATGGTGTCCGGATGACTTTCTGAAGGTGTCCGGACAGGGTTTTATCCGGGTAAGTTCCTCCTTTCTTATGTTTTCCGGATGAAATGAGATACCGGATAGTGTCCGGGTTACTTTGGTATCCGGATGTCGTCCGGATGGTTGTGGTGTCCGGAAAAGTTAAGTTGTCCGGATTCTTTGTGTTGTCCGGAAAGTTGTCCGGATACCTTGAGGTTTCCGGATAACTTGGCTGTTTGGGTAATTTTGAGGATAAGAGTTATGTAGATGCATCTAGACTCCATAACCTGCTAGTAAGTCTTATACATAAGTTGGTAAGGAGATATTTGTATGTAAATGGTTTCAGATTCTGAGAATTTTGGATAAAGGATCGGATAGCTCGGAGAAAGGTTTGGAAGCATATTGTAAGCATTCAGGTGAGTTTTGCTTTAAAACATTTTTGAACTGGGATACATATATATGTGTATATATATATGAGATGATTATATGGTAGGAATATGATTATGTGTATATAAATGACAATATGATGTAATGAGATATATATTGTATTTATATAAGCTTTGCACTACACGAGTGCACTTGTTGCCGGGTTCCGGTGAGCGGACCGGTGAGTAGTCGGGTTCCGGTGTGCGGACCGACGGGTAGCCGGGTTCCGGTGAGCGGACCGGTTGTTGATTTATTAGTTGGCTTGCTACCAACTAATATGGCCATTTGTGGAGGAATAAGGTGAATGAGATGTACACGATGCACGAGTCTGGATTGGTATTTAAATACGTGTGGTATGTTTATATTTTACGAAAGAATTACCAAAGGTTTATCTAAACTATTTTGATACAAAGGATTTACATAAAAGGTTTTATAATGATTTTGGAAAGGACCGGGATTAACTCACTAGACCCGTTTGGTCTAACCCTCATTTTGTTTTCAAAAATATGTTTTCCAGGTTAAGGATCGGCAGGAGAGGATGAAGTGTAGGAAGCTTTTGATGGATGTTGATTAGGAAGCTTTTATATATTTTCTAATGTCAAGACTAATGAGACCGTACTTGGTTTGTTATGTAACTTTTGTTGTAAATCAATGATATGTATGAATGTTATGTATTATGACGTATGTTCTGGAATTTGGGTTGTTACACGGGACCATACACCGTGGTCAAGGTTAGTCCCTATGGAACGGTGGAGTTAAAGTCCCCACAGTCTGATCAAACATTCAAAGTCAATGGGCAGAGAGTGAAGCATTTTCTGAATGAAAGTGCCCACATTCCATCCCACTCTCCACCCCACTATGGTTAAGCAATGTCACAACCGTTTGTAAATATTTTATTTTAGTTATTTGCTGTATTTTTATTATTTTTGTTATTTTTAATTCTGGATGGTAGTTTATTTTGCATGTGTGTAGGAGAGATTGTCGATTTTTGAAGAAAAGGCCAACAAAAAGCATCGCAGTGGGCAGGAACAAGTCCCTGCGTTCCCCACTGCCAATCTGGCGCATGAAAGGACAAGTTTGGTGGCCTAATGACTGACATACATCACCTTTTTCTTACACAAGATGTCACCTTTTGCTGCCACTTGTCCCTTTTGCCTTGGTCCAAGAAAAAATCATCAATTCTTTTCTCTTTCTACTCCCAACCGTTCCCTCCTTTACCAAAAAGCAAAACAAAACTTTTCAAATCCTAAAACCACTTAACTCTTCTCAAAACCACTTTTCTTCTAGACAATTCAAAATACTCTCTCTTCTTCTCCATTGCTCTCTCACGAACCAAAATCACAAACCTTCCCAAACCCTAACAATGGCCAGGAGTAAGAGATTGAACACGAACCCGGATGCACCCACCCGTGCGGCGGTCCGCCGCAGAACCACCGAGGAACACCAGCCGGAAACTATCACCGGCGACCTGAACGAACCGCCGTCGGTCTCCGTCGAAAATCCGATAACCTCTGATGCACCGGACGCAAGTTCCTCTAAACACGAAAGCCCGAAGGCTATGTCTTCTTCACGAGTCTCGGACACCAGCACCATCCATTTCGATACCGAGGCATTACAAGCCGAGGAAGAAGAAAGAAGATTAGAGGAGGAGTTCAATCAGAAAATGGTTGCCATTCGAAAACGAAAAGAGGAAGTCGAAAAGAAGCGAAGAGAGGAGGAGGAAAGAATCCAAAAAGAAGAGGAAGAAAGAAGAATAGAGGAAGCAAGGATTAGGGCTGAAAAAGAGAGGATTTTCGAAGAGGAAAGAAAGAGGGCTGAGGCAGAGATATTTATTGAAGAAGAGGAGTTGCAAAGGAAGGTTGAAGAAGATTACCAGTACCAGTACAGCAAACTTGGAAATGATGTGGAAAGGGATGCAGTTCTGAAAGATGCCCAGAGTGGGGAGAACCCCATTCTTCGAGCCATGAGGAAGAAGGGAGTGGTCACCAGGTCTAAGGTGACCATGGCACAGAAAGAACCGACCAAGAAGCCAAAAAGACAAGCGTCACGAAAAGGTAAAAATCTCGAACCCTCTTTGAGTTCATCCTCTATGGAAATTGATGTTGGGGATGAACAAATCCAAGCCAAAAACCCACATCAATCCACAGTGGGCACTGAGCATGCCCCCAGTGGGGTGCCCAGGCAGTTCACCACTCCAGAAGTGGTTGCCCACTATGAATGCATTTCAAAACAGAAACTGAACTTAGAGAGGGGTTTCGACCCCGATTTCATTGAGGCCAACCCATTTATTAAAGACCGAATTGTGGCGCAAGATTGGTCGATTATAACCTCTGCCAATCGCCGCGCAAATGCCTTTTTGGTGCGGGAATTTTACGCCGAGGCCTCTCAAGTTAAGGAATCCATTGTAACAGTCCGGGGCAAAACCGTGAATTATACTCCAGGAGAGATTAACCGGGTTCTGGGAAGAAGGAGCCCGGGAGTTTGTGAGTTTGCGCAGTTTTTAAAGAAAATGACCTCGGCGGATGAGGAGCTCATATTACGAGAATTAGCAGTTGAAGGGAAGCAGTGGGATAAAGATGGCCAGAGGAGGTGTCTACACGCTAGCTCCCTCACTACCGAGGCCGCTGTATGGTTCCAATTCCTCCGTGCCTCTTTGTCCCCAACCTCACATGATACAACTTTGTCAATGCACAAGTGTGCCTTATTATATTGCATTCTCGCTGGGAAAAGGATCAACGTGGGAATTGTTATGTATGCGGCCATTGATCAAGCACGAACCCAAAAGAAGGTAATCTTGCCCCTCCCTTGTCTTATTACTCTATTGATGATAGAAGCAGGTGTACCCTCAGCTGTGGAGGATCAGTGGTTTGATTCCACAAGTAACATCAGTGTGGCAACAGTCCGCAAAATGGGAAGATACATCACCACTCCTCCTAACGAGCCTGCTGAGGATATTCCCACAGTGGGGATTGTTAACCCCATTGTGGGCATTGCTGAGGAACACATTGTGCGAACACCTCGTACACCACTCCATCCAACCGCTGCAGAAAGTTCAAACAACCAAATGGCTGAGATCCTGAGAGCTTTAAAGAAGCTAGCGTACCTAATCGAGTTGCTGGAAGGCCAGCAAAAGTATCAAAACAGGCCTGCTAATCCTTTTGCATGTATACGAGGGATCGGGATGAAGTGATGGGCCAGATTTTTAAAGAGGCCAACCCGGTGTTAGCAGCTCAACTCCCAGACTTCCCCGAGGACATCTGCCCAACCAACGCAAGTAATGATGAGTTCGAAGAAGGTTCCGCTGAAAGTTCACCGGATGCAACCCCGACTCCTTGAATGGTTTGATTAAAAAACAATGGTTTCACTCGTTTGCTCCCAAAAACAATTTTAATTTCTGTTTGGTTTATGTTTTATGCCTATGGCTAGGCTTTCTGACAATTTGCTACATTTTTATTTTGGTTGTGAATGCATGAAATCCTAGCGCTAGGTAGGTACTTTTGGGTACTAACGTTTTTATTGTTTGAATGCTTGTTGATTTCGTTTCCATTTCAAGGTACAACTTGCGGCTTTCGACTAAAAAAAATCCCTTTTGAAAGTACAAATCTCAACTTGATACCATGAAATGATATAGGCCGTTTTTCGCATCCAAACAGAACCCTTTTTGTACCCGTAACCACCTCGTTCGCCCCATATTTCCATGTCACAGTGGGGACACTGTGAACTTTTAAGTTTGAGGTGAGGGAACTTCCAGAGTCACTTCCAGTCTGCCCACAGTGGGGACACTGTGAAGTATAAGTTTGAGGTGGGTAAAACCATACCCACCTCCCCAAAAAAAACAGAAGAAAATCGGAGTGTCACTACGCAAAAATTGATGTCGTGCCTTTTCTGGACCGTCAAAGTGCTCACTCCCAGAAAAAGATGGTGTGCCTATTCTGGACCATCAGAAGAAAAAATAGCCATACCCAAATAAAGCCTGAAAGTGTACGTGCTTACCCTTGCAAAATACAAAACACCCACTTCTTGAAATAAAAATCTCAAAACGAGATCTCCGGTCCATGTTTGGAAATACTTGTCAAAAACCTTTGGGAAAACATTCAAATCCATAAACCCTTTTAACCCAAGAAAGCCCTATTGATCAATGGTAAACAAGGGAAAGATTTCGTCAAGTATAAAAGTGAAGTTTTTAAGTTTGGAATCGAAGGAAGTATCGTAGGAAGGAGATCAACGCCCATTCAAAGCGAGAAATAAGTAAGTACCTGAAACTCAGAGTGCACAATTTCATTTTATTTTTATTCTTTCTTTTTATTACTTGGGGACAAGTAATGGTTTAAGTTTGAGGTTGTGATAACTCTATTTTTAGAGTTATTATTTCCTTTTATTTTACATTTTATTTTGTCAATTTTAGCCATTTTCACTTCTCAAAACCCCCATTCTTGGTATATTTCACGAAAACGAGCAAAAGGAGTGAACCATAGTCTTTAATAAATTATTTGGTGGAATTTGGTTGTTTTTTCACGTTTTACCCGCAGTGACTTGCGGAGTGCCCACTCCGGATCCCACTATCAAGCTGACGAGAAGCAAAAGGAAAAAAGAAACTACTAGTTGGGATGAAAATATTCTGGAGAAAGGAAGGTTCAGAGGGCAAGTCAAAATGAGCTGGAAAAAGTACAAAGACACCTTCCTTAAAAATGAATAGTAAAAAGTACAACTACTTTGTCCTTAAAGTGACTTTTGGCAAAAGGTGAAGAGACCCCTTTGGGTAGAGACTATTCATGGAGCTGATTACTGTGGGGTACTATTCAAAGGACAAGCCCATTGTTTGTACCCATACTTTCTCCTAGTATAAAAAGGGACCTTGGCTACCATTTATTGCATTCACTTTTCTAGTAGTTTTTGGTAGATGTTTTATGTTGGTATATGCTTGTTTAGTCTTGAATTCTCTCAACTACCACATTAGTGTAGCTTTAGTTCTTTATTTTACTGCATTAGTTAACTTAAAATCTCTGTATTTCTTTCTTGTAATTCGTAATACACAGTGACAGGGGCGAATTCTCGTTCCCCACTATGGGCTAAATTCAAGTCACTTTCAGTTTTATTATGTGCAACTTCTACTCTTTTGCTTTCTTTAGTTATGGGCTAAACATCCTTAGGGATGTAGGAAGGAGAAGTACCTGGATTTTATTAAAAATGCTTGAGTAATCTTTATACTTGGAAAATTTGTTGTTTTGGTCATTCATTCCCGATTCATGCCCAAGGATGCGAACAAGCCGATCACTTGCAAGGATCTAATATCTAGTTCTTAACTCAGAAATGAGTAGAACGCAGTGACACGGGCTTGGATGATGCTAGGGGATTCGAAAGAATTCTTATGACACTTACGAAAGTGAGGTCGGCACAGTGAGCTAATCTCATCCCACTGGAGTAGTAGGCAAGCTAGTTGGTGTGTCTAAAAACACTTAGAGTATTTGTCTCTACACATTCCATCGAGGCCTGAAAAGGTCCATTTTTGAGATTACCATTGACAAAACAATAAATACTAAGAGTATGGGATTTTTATCCTAACGGTGTGAGTATTTTGTAACCGGGCTTTTCTAGCGAAAATGCCCACCTCAAATACAAGGATCACTTTAAAGACCAAGTATTTAGTATAAAATCTAGGGAAAATCTAACCTACATTCCTTCCTTTTAAACCTTAGTAAAATCGTTAAAGTAGCTATTTCACCGAACAAACCAAAATATTGCTTCTTCTGTTATTGAAACCTGTAAAAGGAGCTCATGAGAACCGTATTGTCTTGATTGTCCAGTCTTTGTGGATTCGATTCTGGTATTTTACCAACTATTACTTGCTGTGACGATCATAGTGGACAGTGTACACTTGCACTTCCCACTGTGGACAGTTTGCAACCCACTGCGATTAAAACACACATTTCGCACGTACCAACCATGCACTTGTATCATGCCCGGAGGTTAAGAGGATGTGGAGTCTCACCGGTAGATGGTGGAAGAAAAATTTATAGGGGGTTGTAACTATACAAGACGTGCTTCAAGAAAATAACCCAAGCGAGGAAAACGCGAAAGGAAGTTCAGTTTGGACGGGGGTGAAATGGGCACTAATGTATCTTATTTGGGGTCAAAGGAACAAGAAGGTGTTCAAGGACGACCGGGGGAAAGTGACGGATTTTGTGTTGGAAATCAGTCCCTTCCCCACCCTTGAACTCACACCCCGAACACGCCAATCAAAACAGCAAATGGGTTTTCACTGTGTGTATTATATTAAACTGGAGAAACTGATTACCTTTTACAATGAAGCCTATACTAATCTATTTATAAGCTAAAAACAAAACAGGTAGAAGCAAACAAAACGTGGGCAAAGTAGCTGGCCAAGATATCCTATAAACCAGGAAACCACAACCCACTAAACATAAGACTCAGTCCTATCTTTGACCTATAATCAGTAAACATAAACCATGCATAAATAACTGGATGACCCATGAGCAAAACCCGCTGACCCGCAAGTTGACCCGCTCCATGCCGATCCATGACCCACAAAACCGCTGTCCTGTGAACAATTCGATTAACCCAACATTTTGTTTCGAATTCCAGCGGAATTTTTTTGAGTGGATAGCGAAGAGATCAAAAAATAAGGTAAGGGGATGGACGGAATGACTCGTGGACCCGTTAGCGACGTAACATGTCATCGAAGTCTGCGGCATGTTTGTTGTCTGGTCGATCGTTGGAAGGGTGAAGCAGGCGGATCTGCACATGTAATCAGGTTTGCCTCTCGCAAACGGTGACAGTGCACCCACTGCCAAAACAGTGATACCGGAGGGATTCTATTGGTCTGTTAGTGGTTTGGTTGTATTTGGCTTTCTCTATTGGTTCGATGACACTTTCTTGAGTGTATGGTTGGTTATTGATTTTTAATAAAATATGATGTTGTTCAAAAAAAAAATGGTTGACACTTGACTTAAATATAAGTTTGGAGCCTTAATATTGACGATCGTTGTTTATGATAATATTATATAGTATCTGGGTGTTGAATGTTATGAATAGCTAAAATTCCATTTATGAGCATATCTTGGGTATAGTCTATTTATTTTGGATCATGGTATATGTGTTGGAACCACCTCAAAAGTGACTGTCACTGATCGTTTATCATTCCTGATATGATAATTGACAATAACTGAAATCCCTATGTCTAGTAAATATATGATGGGCGTATTTACTATTATTGGCATACTATAGGGTTTCCCATTAGGTGATTGGAACTATGGGGATTATAGTGCACATAATAAACACCAAGGGTTGAAAGTGTAAGATACTCTTATTATAAATAGAGTACCCTAATCTTTCTTAAAAACCCTAATGACATATTGCTGATCACACTCCAGCCGTGCGCCCCCTAAGGATCGTCTCTCTCTCTCAAGAATCGATCATCTTCATCCCATCATTATACGATCACCTCGTTCTGGGAACCCGACAATCAATGGCAAACATGTTCAATGCCTTCAGTGGATCCTCAGGATCATCGGGTATGTTTTCTTGTCATCTTATTATCTATCAAATACAAATCATGATTATTCCAACATGTGGTATCAGAGCTACGGTTCATTACTGATTCGTGATTTGTATCGTTTTTTTTTGTGGCTTTAATTCATCGATTTCTTTCGTATTTATGAATGTCGCCGCAAACATCATTCTGTTTTGAATTATCGGCTGCCATATTCAATTGATTCAATTCGAAATTTATATTGAATCGCTAAAATAAATTTTTCTGGCCGCCGCATACTGGATTTTTTCGGCTGTTATAATGCCATTTGTTTTATTATTTGCATTAAACCCTAATTATGCCATGTTGATTGATCAATGTTAATTGCACTGAATTGATCATTGTATCGGAAATTTTTCGGTTGAACCAAACTTTTCGACAGCTTAAATACCGAATACCTCACTTTTCGGCATCTTGCATGCCGAAAACCTTACTTTTCGGTTCCTTACATGTCGAAAACATAATTTTTTGAATTCCTTACATAGCGAAAACCTTACTTTTCGCAACTGTACATAGCGAAAACCTTACTTTTCGCAACTGTACATACCGAAAACCTTACTTTTCGCAACTGTACATAGCGAAAACCTTACTTTTCGCAACTGTACATAGCGAAAACCTTACTTTTCGCAACTGTACATAGCGAAAACCTTACTTTTCGCTACTGTACATAGCGAAAACCTTACTTTTCGGTTCTGTACATAGCGAAAACCTTACTTTTCGCTTCTACCATACCGAAAACCCTTGCACTAATATATATGGTCTCATTATTTGTGCCCAAAGGTCAAATATGATTCTCATATTGCATTTTTTTTCCTTTTGCATAATGAACACTGAGTATACTAATTCTGCCCAAAGGTGATTTAATATACCTGTGTGTCAAGAGGACTCTCTACATGCATAATTCACACGATGCTCTATTTTGTGCCCAAAGGTCAAAAGATAAGCATTGCGTTGCATGACCCTAACGCTCATGTTTACTTATATATTAGTTATTTCTGCCCAAAGGTGATGTAACATCTGAGTAGAGCCTTACTTTAACTTATTGTTTTGGTGTTTACAATAGGTTTACTTATCACTAGCTTCATCACTAAAATGGTCATAGTTCCATTATTCTAAGGAATATTACTATTAGGCCTGCTTACCTTAACATTACTTTAAGAAACATAGCTTTGTCTGCCTTTTATAGCTAACTAAGTCACTATAATAATCTTCTATAACTTATATTCTCCTTAATTTCCACATCAGTACCTAACTTTGGCATTGAGCCACTTACTGGTGCGAACTTTGCTTCGTAGAAGGATCAATTACTTCTTACTCTGGGGATGCTTGACCTTGACCATGCTATTCGCCATGATGAACCCGCTGCTATTACTGCTACATCTACTGCAGCTCAGAAAGCGGATTTTGAAAAGTGGGAAAGGGCAAATCGCTTGTCACTAATGATGGTCAAGAACTCCATTAACCTCAGTATCCGAGGAGCTATCCCTGACTCTGATAAAGTCAGAACTTACCTCAAATCTGTTGAGGATCACTTCAAGGGATCGTCTAAGGCGCATGCGAGTAGTTTAATGCTACAGATGCTCACTCTAAAATATGAAGGAAATAGCAGTGTCCGTGAACACATTATGAAAATGATTGATATGGCTCATAAGCTTAAGAGTCTTGAGATGGAAGTCTCTGATAATTTTCTTGTGCATTTCATAATGACCTCTTTGCCTGCTCGGTTCGACACCTTCAAAGTTAACTATAATGCTATGAAGGATAAATGGTCGATAAGTGAACTGATTGCAATGTGTGTGCAAGAGGAGGATCGCCTAAAGCTGGTACAACCTGAAGCTGTTCACCTGACAACCACTTCTAATTCTAAGAAAAGGAAGGGTAATCACGGTAATCAGACTGGAAATAAAGTCCAAAAGGATAATAATCATGGTGCCGTTGCCTCTGGCTCTAAATCCTTGTCTAACAAACCTAGCTGCAAATTCTGTCGTGCCAAAGGGCACGGACAGAAAGATTGCCCTAAGTTCAAGGAATGGCTAGCTAAGAAAGGTAACATTCTTTATGTAATATTTGATTCCTTTACTACTGATGTCCCTGTTAATACATGGTGGGGTGACTCTGGTTCTATGGTCCATGTGACAAACTCAATGCAGGGATTCCTTACAATCCAGAAGCTACCAAAGGGCCAAAGAAAACTTAGAGTTGGAAGTGGTGATCTCTTAGATGTCGAAGCCATGGGAACTTTAAATTTACATATGAGTACCGGAAAGTGTATTAGACTAGTGGATACCTTATATGTACCGAGAATTACTCGGAACCTTGTATCCGTATCTAGACTAGACCTTGAAGGTTATGTAATAATTCATGGTTGCAGCAAGATTGCTATTACTCATAATAATGAATTACTTGGTCGAGGTTTCTTGGATGGATTGCTGTATAAATTAGAACTAGATCGTAATTTCTCACAGTTTTTGTTGTCTCTTAATATTGATGACGTAACTAAAACAACAAAATCACCTAAACAATTAGAGAATTCCTCCATGTTGTGGCATAAACGTCTTGGCCACATCTCACGAGATCGAATGACTCGACTCGTAAAGGATGGAATCTTACATTCTCTTGATTTCAGTGATTTTGAAACATGTATTAAGTGCCTCAAAGGCAAAATGGCGAAAGGGAATAAGAAAGGAGCTACTAGAAGTTCCAACTTGTTGGAAATAATTCACACTGATATTAGTGGTCCTTATCCCGCATCAATCACATGACATACATCATTTATTACATTCATTGACGATTATTCGCGTTATATGCACCTATATCTGATTAAGGAAAAATCTGAATCCTTACAAACTTTTATTGATTTTAAAACTTTGGTTGAAAACCAACTTGATCATAAAATAAAAGTTGTGAGATCAGATAGAGGAGGTGAGTATTATGGTAGACATACTGATATTGGTCAAGCTCCTGGTCCTTTCTATAATTTTTGCAAGGAACATGGCATAATTAACCAATACACCATGCCTGGTTCTCCTCAACAAAATGGTGTTGCTGAAAGGAGAAACAGAACCTTAATGGACATGGTGAGAAGTATGCTTGCTAACACTAACTTACCTACTTTCCTCTGGACTGAGGCATTAAAAACAGCTGTTCATATACTCAATAGGGTTCCATCAAAATCTGTCCCTAAAACTCCTTATGAGATCTGGACAGGTAGGAAACCGAGTCTAAAATATATGAAAGTATGGGGCTGTCCTGCCGAAGCAAAAGTCTATAACCCTAACTTAAAGAAACTGGATCCTAAGACCATTACGTGTTTCTTTATCGGTTATCCTGATAACTCAAAAGGTTATCGGTTTTACTGTCCTTCCCGCACTACGAGCATCATTGACACGCAGCATGCCACATTTCTTGAGAACTCAGAGATCAGTGGGAGCACGACAAATCCTGACTCAGATTTGCAAGAAGTACAAGAAGCGGGGGGAAACCATTCTTCCGGTATCTTTATTCCTCCAATAATTCCTCTTATACCCACCGCTGCTCCTAATATCACTGATCCAGCTCCTTCTAACCAAAATACCGAGGGAACATCATCATCGCTTCCGAACGCTGATCCTAATATCACTGATTCCACTCCTCCAGTTACTGGACCAAAAAATCAACTAAGGAGATCATCTAGGGCTCGCAGGGCCCCAAATTTTGATGATTTCGTAACCTTTTTATCTGAAGTTGAGGACATTGGAAAGCTTACTGATCCTACCTCTTATCGAGAAGCCATTAATAGTGATCAGGCCACTCAGTGGAATGAAGCTATGATTGAAGAGCTTAATTCCATGCAACAGAATGATGTTTGGGACTTGGTTGAACTTCCTGAAGGATCCAAAACTATCGGTTGTAAATGGGTCTTCAAAACCAAATTAGACCCGAAAGGAAACATCGAACGTTATAAGGCCAGACTGGTTGCAAAAGGCTTTACTCAAAAGGAAGGAATCGATTATCAAGAGACCTTCTCTCCAGTCTCTCGTAAAGATTCTTTAAGGATCGTCATGGCACTTGTAGCTCATTATGATTTAGAGTTACATCAGATGGATGTCAAAACCGCATTCTTAAATGGAGATTTGCAAGAAGATGTATACATGCGACAACCTGAAGGATTCATTCCAGAAGGAAAAGAGCATATGGTCTGCAAGTTGAAGAAATCCATTTATGGGTTGAAGCAGGCATCACGACAATGGTACCTCAAGTTCGATAAAATCGTAAAAGGGCATGATTTTCTAAAGAATCAAGTGGATCAATGCACCTATCTCAAGATCAGTGGGAGTAACTTTATAATCCTTGTCTTGTACGTAGATGACATCCTACTAGCAAGTAACAACTTGGATATGCTGCATGAGTCGAAGCGGATGCTTTCGCAAAATTTCGACATGAAAGATCTCGGTGATGCCTCTTATGTCATTGGTATCGAAATACATCGAGATAGGCATAATGGTGTTTTGGGTCTTTCTCAAAATGCATATATTGAGCGTATCTTAAAACGCTATAACATGCAGAAATGTACACCCACTGTAGCTCCAGTAGTTAAAGGGGACGTGTTTGGTTCTTTCCAAGCTCCAAGCACTGAGACTGAAAAGGAAGAAATGAGGATGATACCTTATTCGTCTGTAGTAGGGAGCATTATGTATGCTCAGGTCTGTACTCGACCGGATATCGCTTATATCACTGGTATGCTGGGACGTTACTTATCTAATCCCGGAATAGCACACTGGAAAGCGGCTAAAAAGGTTCTTCGATATCTGCAAGGGACCAAAGACTACAAATTGACTTATAGAAGAAGTGACAACTTGGAAGTAGTGGGTTATTCTGATTCCGATTTCGCTAAATGCAAGGAAGATAAGAAATCTACTTCTGGGTACATATTTATGTTAGCTGGTGGACCTATCTCCTGGCGGAGTCATAAACAGAAGCTGACTACAACGTCCACCATGATGGCTGAATACGTTGCCGTTTATAATGCCTCTTGTCATGGGATGTTGTTAAGGAACCTGGTCAGTGGACTCAAAATCGTCAACTCCATTTCTAGACCATTGAAGCTTTACTGTGATAACTCAGCTGCCGTAACTTTCTCGAACAGTAACAGTTCAACTGGCGCTGGGCTGTATCTTGATACAAAGTATCTGTTTGTGCGCGAACGGGTTGAGGAAAATGTCCTTTGTATCGAGTACATAAGTACAAAGAATATGCTAGCGGATCCAATGACCAAAGGTCTTCCTCCTAATGTCTTCGTAGGACACGTGTCGAAGATGGGGCTTACAAAAGACTTAATTTAATAGCATGTTGTACTTATTGGTCATTATTATTATCTTAATAAAATTTTCCTCTATATTCAAATTTTGTTTGTCTATTAGTTACACTTTGAGCTCATAATGGTGTATGGACATTATTACAACGAAATTTGTCTTAGTCAATTGGTCATTGCTTATTCAGTTTTAAATTTGAGTCATAGTTTAACTAGTGGGGGTCCTGAGTTGATATTCTTCTCTACGGCTGTACTTATTAGCTATGATTTCAGTTTAAAACAAAATGAGTATTATCCCGGCCGGACGTATTGGTACTCATAGATAAAAGATCGCTTGGTCAAGTGGGAGAATGTTGGAACCACCTCAAAAGTGACCGTCACTGATCGTTTATCATTCCTGATATGATAATTGACAATAACTGAAATCCCTATGTCTAGTAAATATATGATGGGCGTATTTACTATTATTGGCATACTATAGGGTTTCCCATTAGGTGATTGGAACTATGGGGATTATAGTGCACATAATAAACACCAAGGGTTGAAAGTGTAAGATACTCTTATTATAAATAGAGTACCCTAATCTTTCTTAAAAACCCTAATGACATATTGCTGATCACACTCCAGCCGTGCGCCCCCTAAGGATCGTCTCTCTCTCAAGAATCGATCATCTTCATCCCATCATTATACGAACACCTCGTTCTGGGAACCCGACAATCAATGGCAAACATGTTCAATGCCTTCACTGGATCCTCAGGATCATCGGGTATGTTTTCTTGTCATCTTATTATCTATCAAATACAAATCATGATTATTCCAACAATATGTTGACATAGATGAAGGCTTTGTGTATAAGGAATGGATTATGTACTCATGATGGAGTTAATATGTGGATAATATTTTCATAAATGTGCCCACGTTGTGATTTTGGTCCCTAATCCTTATGGATGAGGATTAGGTGAAATTTGAGTCATTTATGTTATATTGGCCCCTTTGAGTTGCTAGTAAGTAGACACTAAAGGTGCGCTTGGTACGCAAACAGGGTAAAACATAATAGGATGGGACATGACAGAACAAAACTACACAGAACAGTTGTTCAGCGTTTGGTAGATAAAACTGGACAAAACAGAACAAATAACATTAGATAAAATACAATAAGTAAACTTTAAAGAATGAATAAAATATAAAATAGAACGTGTATTTGATGTATTAGAAGAAAATTATATTTTATTTTGAGGTTATATTGGTAAAACATAAGTCTGTTCCACCTTGTTCCTTGGGGTGGGGGTGGAACATGCATGTTCCAGCTTGTTCCACTATGTTTCTGTCTGTTCCACATAAAAGTCCTGCCAAATATAGGACAATGATCTCTGTTCTATGATGTCCAGTGTACCAAACGCACCCTAAAGGTTAATTGAGATTCTTGAACTTAAACTTGGCTATAGAGGATTGGGTGAGCACTAAAGTTCAAGAGTTCTTGAGGTGAAACTCTTTAGACTAAAGGTAAATGTGGGTGGGTCTCCCCCGTCATGAGAGTTGTTCTTGTGTATAACGTCCAGATTGGGACAACAAGTTGTGGTGCATGGTATCGTACCAATATTACGGATCAGGTAACATTTGAATTTATTACCCTTACCCATATTGTGAGTTATTTTTGTATGATCTCACTAGGCGTTAAGCCTAACACATGTTCTTGATTTTATGTTTTTCAGGTCTCACTAGTGACGACTTTACGACCTCTAAGAGGCTTGATTGGTGCTACTAGAGGCATCAAGGGTAGAGATTTTTGGGAGCACTTGAAGGGAAGTTTTGAAATTTTGGAGACATGGTAATACTCGACTGTAATCTAGTTCTTAAGATTAGATTGTTTAGGTTCTTATTTATGTTTTAATTTTGATCATTGTGCTAAATTAGGGAACTATCCCTTCGGGGGTTTAAGCCACTTTTTTTAAGTGTGGAAATTATTGGATTGTACTTGTATGGAACAAATATTTAAATACTTTGAGAATATGCCATGCCGAAATTTTTATAGCTTTGTACTTCAAGAAATTTAGGGTTACAATTTCATATTTATCTATAATTTTAGTGAATTCATCATCCCTAAAGTCACATACACATATCAGAATGTATCACAACTATTAAATCATAAAGTATAAATTAATAAAGAAATAAAGAAATAATTTATCATTTTTAATTATTTATTAAATTATTAAAAAGTAGTTAAGGATTAATAAATAAATAATGGCTAAAATGCCCCTTATTTAATTAGACTTAACCAGTTAAAGCCCATTAAAACTCAAGCCCAATTGAACTTATTAAAACCTAATAAAACTGAATAAAGCTCAATAAATTCATGTGGTGTCTATCTAGGTTTGATAAGACCACTAAGATCCACTATAAAGTCTGATAGAACCCTATAAAGCACATTAGACCCATTAAGGCCCAATTAAATCCTTTAAAGGCTAATAGAACTCTTTAAGGCACGATAGATTCATTAAGTCCCACTGAAACCCTTCAAACGCCAATATATCTGATTAAAACTCAGTATAATTAATTAAAGCCCAATAGAATCGATTAAAGCCCAATGAAACATTTTAAAGTCCAATAAAACAATTAAAGCGCAATAGAATCAATTAAGCCCAATAACCCTTTATGATTCTTTGTGACTCATTACATGTTTGTATGCAAGTGTGTACTCCATATATGCATGTGATGTCTATTAGGGTTGGTAAGACCATTAAAACCCACTATATGTCAATAAGACCCATTGAGATCCATTATAGTCAATAACATACTTTATGACACATTATAGGAATTTTGGAGGGGGGGGGGGGTTCAGATCTTAATGTCACGTTTTATTGAAAAATAATACCAATAATATTGTATCCGAACAAAATAATTAACCAAAAAACTTACATCTTTAACTAACGTATGAGCCTGAGAAACATTGCCAATCCTTTTTTTCTCATTGACTAATCTAATAGGAATAGAAACAATTAGTTAGAACTTGAACATATACGTCAAACAAACATAATTTAAAACGCAAATAATTAACAATTATAAGAAATTGTACCTTGTGTGTTTTAAGTTGGACACGTCTTTGTTTCATTGAATAGAAATCATCTATTATCTTATCCGTGGAAAAGGAAGTCGCAATATCCCTTTCAATGTAAAGAAGCAAACAACTTTTAAGAAACTCGTCATCCATGGTACTACGAAGTCTTGTCTTCACAATCTTCATTGCTGAGAAAGCTCTTTAAGTTGTTGCCGTTGAAACGGGCAGAGTTAAAATAAGACGAACCAATCTGTCAACCAAAGGATAAATTTCTGCCTTCCCTGTTTCTTGGAGACCTCTACACAACTCACAAAGTGTACTAGCATTTTTCAGTTGTGGATGATTAAGCACATCTAATTCATAATGCTGCAACTCAAGCTTTAGTTGAATCTTTTCTTGTTCTGTAAAGTCCAAAGGGTAGTAAGTCCTAACTAACTTGCATACATCATCAACCGTCTTGTCCCCCTGTTAGCTACGCCCCTGCAGTCATGCAAATACAACACATATACACATACATATATAACAATATAAACAAGATTTAATCGTGGTTAACAATCAGCACATATACACATCATGTAAATATACATACATATACACGAACACATGTGAATATATAATACATACAAAAGAGAGAACAAGAAAATCTTCGAGATCTACTTATTGAGAATGGTAAACCGAAAGTCAACATTTTGTGGCCACTTTGTGGCGAGACCGTGGCCACATCTCACACGACGTATCTTCGAGATAAGGAAACCGTGTAGGCATATATTGTGACCGGTTTAGTCAACCATTTAAGTTAATATCATAATCTTGGGGAAAATTTACACTCATACCCGTTTCATAAAGTTGTTTCGTGTACGAAATTTGGTTGTTCACAATTATTTTTACCAAAGTTCATGAATGTAACCAAAACGTCCATCACAATTTGTATGGTAATATGTTTCAAAAATAGCAAGTTAATGTGATAAACAAGAAAGTGTCGGTAATCAAAAAGCTCTGTCAAATGAACTGAGGAGTTCGGACCTCTCAGATAGGCTGGAGGAATTCGGAAATCAAATTGGTATAGCCTAGAAGAAAAGCTCGGGGACAGAATCAAAGGCAAGAGGAGGTGATGGGCGGTAAGGAGGTAAGAGTAAGGTCGAATCACAGCGTTTTTAATGCAGATAATTTCTTTGAATATTAGAGGATTGGGGGTAAAGGAGAAACGGAGATGGGTTAGGGAGATGTGTATAAAGATAAAACCGTGCATGGTAGGATTACAAGAAACAAAAGTAAAAAATTTGACAGATTCACAAGTGGTGGAGTTATGGAACTTTGATGATGGGGACTATGCTCAAGTGGGAGCGACCGGAAAATCGGGTGGCCTTTTGCTAATGTGGGATAGTAAAACATTCAAATGCGAGTGGATGGTGAAAGAACAAAATTTCATAGCGGTGGTGGGTGAATGGCGAGGTACAAAAGGCAAAGTGGGTTGTATTAACGTGTATGGTCTGAGGGAGTTGAAAGCGAGGCTAGAGATATGGGCCAAATTGGAACTTTTATGGAAAGACGAAATTAAGTGGGTCGTGTTTGAAGATTTCAACGAGGTAAGAGGGCCACACGATAGATTCAATTCGATTACCAACGAGAGAGGAGCGGAAGAGTTTAACGACTTTATTAGAAGATGTCAATTGTCGGAGATACCACTAGGTGGGCAAAAGTTTACGAGGGTTAGCGATGATGGAAGAAAATTCAGCAAATTGGATCGTTTCTTAGCGTCTTTTCGGTATTGTTCGAGTTGGAAGAATTTGGGAGCAAAAGCTCTTAAAAGAAAGTGGTCGGACCATCATCCTATTTTGCTATCGGATAGCACGATAAATTTGGTCCAAAGCCTTTCAAACTCTTTGATGTGTGGTTGCATGTAGAAGGAATCGATAGATTGGTGGAGGAAGCTTGGAATTTGTAGGTCCGATCCAAGTTTCCGGATTGTATTTTTAGAGATAGACTTAAAAACGTTAAATTGGCATTAAAAAAAAGATGTGCTGAAAATTTTATTGTTTTGGAGAAGGAGTTGGCTAGAAAAAAGGAGGAATAAAAAAAATGGGAATTGGAGGGAGAAACCAAGGTGTTGGACGATATCGAAAGAAGACGTTGGATGCAAACCCGACAAGAGTGGCTCGATTTGGAATCGAAAAAGATGGCAATGGATAGACAAAAGGAGAAAGTTACTTGGATCAAGGAGGGGGATGAGAACTCAAAATTCTTTCATGCGACCATAAAAAGGAGAGAAAGAAAAAATGCAATCCGTGGTTTCAACATCAACGCGGAGTGGACGGAGGAGCCAAATAAGATTAAAGCTCACATTTACGAGTTCTTTAAAAAGAAGTTTGAGTCTCGGAAACTGGACCGTGCAAAAATCGATAGTCGATTATTCAAGAAGCTCACTAGTGAAGAAGCCGAGATCCTTGAGAAACCGTTTTTGGAGGAGGAGGTATGGGCTGCGATTTGCCTTTGCGGCAATAATAAATCACCGGGCCCGGACGGGTTCACTTTCTCATTTATTAAGAAGTTTTGGTCGATCATAAAGTCGGATTTATTGGCTGCCATCGCGCGATTTTGGGAGACAGCAGAGATAAACGGGGGTTGCAATTCCTCCTTCCTTGCGCTTATTCCAAAAAATGCAAGCCCAGTCGGTTTAGACGAATACCGACCAATTAGTTTGATCGGAGTTTTTTATAAGGTGATTTCGAAGCTTATGGCGGAAAGGTTGAAAGGTGTTATGGGTAAGCTAATTAATCAAGTTCAAAGTGCATTCCTAAAGGATCGGTTTATTCTTGATGGAGTACTAATATCAAACGAAGTTGTGGAGTTCTTGCGACGAACCAAAAAGAAAGGCTTCATTTTCAAGGTAGACTTCGAAAAATCCTACGATAGCGTGGAATGGATGTTCCTTCTTGACGTGATGGAGGCTATGGGTTTTGGTCAAAAATGGCGTAATTGGGTGAAGGCATGCCTATCTTCGTCAACGGTCTCGGTGTTGGTCAACGGAGCAACAACTAACAAATTTAAAATGGAGAGGGGTCTTCGGCAAGGAGATCCGATGGCTCCTTTTTTGTTCTTGGTAGTGGCCGAAAGCTTGAACGTCCTTATTTCGGAAGCAAAAAGGAAAGGGATTATTGAAGGTATCAAGGTAGGAAGCGGGGAGGTGGAAGTCTCACACCTTCAATATGCGGACGACGCGATCTTCTTCGGCAATTGGAAGGTATCTAATCTCAAAAACTTAATGAGAATTTTAAAGTGCTTTCATTTGGTGTCCGGTCTCAAAATTAATATGCGGAAAAGCAAGCTTTATGGTATGGGTATTTCCGAATGCGAGTTACAATTGTGGGCTAACAGCTTGGGTTGTGGATGTGGAAAATTCCCATTCACTTACCTTGGTCTACCGGTGGGTGCGGCGATGTGGAAATTGGATAGTTGGAAACCGGTCATAGAAAAAATAAAGAATAAATTGGCGTCGTGGAAAGCGAAGATGATCTCATTTGGCGGAAGGTTGACTTTGGTGAAATCCGTTCTTGGTAGCGTGCCCCTATATTTTTTCTCATTATTCCGAGCTCCGAGAGGAGTGATTAGAGAGATCGAGAGGGTGAGAAGTAGATTTTTTTGGGGAGGGGGATCGGGTACGGAGACAAGTGCAAGGAAGGGTACTTCGTGGGTGAAATGGGAGAAGGTTCTTAAGGATCGTAATAAAGGTGGTTTAGGAGTGGGAAGTTTACAAATAGCAAATTGGGGCCTTTTAGGGAAGTAGTGGTGGAGATTCTTGAACGACAAGAGGGGTTGGTGGGTAAAAGTAATTCAAGCTATATATGGGATAGATGGAGGTTTACGTGGCGATTCGGTAGGAATTAGGGGGAATTCGGTGTGGTCGAATATAGTGAAAATCGGCAAGGAAGTGGAGAAGTTGGGTATAAATTTAAAATCAAGTTTTGGGGTAGATGTGGGCGATGGCAAAGACACGAGATTTTGGAAGGATAATTGGGTCGACAATAAAGACCTTGGGGATAGGTTTAAGCGTCTCGTTCGGTTGGAAATTAATAAGGAAACGACAATCGCGGAAAGAGGGGTGTGCCGAGAGGGGGAATGGGAGTGGAAGTGGAATTGGAGGCGGGCTCCGAGAGGAGGGGAGGCGGGAGAGTTAGAAGAGTTGCAAAGCTTACTTGAAGGGTGGAAGCCGAAAACGGAAACTAAGGACAAACCAAAATGGTCATTGACGGCGGATGGTAGTTTTTCGGTAAAGGATTTTTGGAGTATACTTGAGGATGCTCATGGTGATTCGGGTTAGGACGTGTCAGAGACGAAGTGGTCGAACTTGGTTCCGAAAAAGGTCGCCATTTTCGTGTGGCGTGCATCGCTTGGAAGGATTCCGTGTCGTGAGGTGTTAGATAAGATGGGAGTGGATCTTCATTCGATACTATGCCCCAATTGCGAGAACGAAGTGGAATCAATCGACCATGCACTAGTTTCTTGCCAAGAGGTAAAGCCGATTTGGGTGAAGACATTCCGTTGGTGGGGCAAGGATGTAGGAAGCATAGACTCTCTAAATGACATCCTAAACAGTGCAAACGAGGGACGGAAAGAGCTGTGGACAGCGGTAGTATCAGTGGCGGAGGCATGGCTTAGCTAGTGGGGTCTCTTGACCCCAGTGAAGACTAATAAATTAATAAATTGTCCTTGTAATTTTATCTTACTCAATTTATTTAACCTTAATGACCCCATTAAATTTTTTTATAACTTACTATTTGACCCTCTTGACCCCACATTCTACTCTATATAATAGTTAAGATTTTCACTTAAGTTATCAGGTAAAGTTTTAGTTCATTAAAATAACAACGTATCTAACATTTTTATTCGTTAAACGTTTATCGGGTAAAAGTCTTCACTCTCATTTATCGAGTAAAACTCTCGACACTTGTCATCGCTCTTACTTGTCTAAAACTTGACCCCAATCACTAAAATTTCTGGATCCGCCATTGGGTGGTATGGATTGTATTGCACTCAATTTGGTCCCATCGGAACCGGGTAATCTTCAAAGGTGATAGAAGGAAAGTATCGGAAAAAAAAAATCGACTTCCAACTTGGTAGTTTTGAATGGATCAAACAGAGAAGGAACAACCAAGGTCTGGACTGGACGAGGTGGATGACGGCACCTTCGGAACTATGTTAATTCGCTATTCGGTAGAGGGTCGAAAGAGTAGCGGAATCAATTCTTTGGCGGGCCGTCTGTGGGATCCATCGCTGCTAGAAAGTGCGGAATAAGGCAGTGTTGACTGATATCTTGCTGAATTTCCGGTGGTAGCAGTGGTGTTTAATTTTGTTGGGTGCTTGTTAGAGGGCCTGTTTGATTTTTGCTCTTATATTTTGGTTTTTCCATTCTGTTTTGGGGTGCTGTTGGTAGAAGGGCTCTGTTGAGCATGTGGTTTGTACTCCCTTGTATATGGCGTATAGTTTTGGTGGTGGTATATATAAAGGTTTTTGTCTTCCAAAAAAAATAATATTAAAATATAAAAAAGACGGATACTTGGGTTAGTACAACTAAATTAACTTTGTAGTTAATAAAAGAACATGCCTCTATATATCCAATATTTTATTTTAAAACTTATAAACAAAGTTTGACAGATTTCTATCCCATTTGGCATGTCTTTTGTGTATATGTTTTTAAAATTGGGAAATTAATTAAAATACCCTAAGTCAAACCACGTTTTACTGAAATACCCAAAATCTCTTCCATGTTACAAAAATACCCCAAAAATCCGCGATGGAGCCCGCGATCGCGGGCTCCAGGCCACGTGTCACCAAAGTTTGCCCACTTTGCCCGCGTTGGTCCCTCAAGAATGCCCGCGGTCCAGCTTTCCCCCCTCAAGAATGCCCGCGTGTGCAGTTTTGGTCCCTGCCCGCGTTTGACTCATTGACCCCACGATCGCGGGCTACACGTGTCACCAAAGTTTGCCCACTTTGCCCGCGTTGGTCCCTCAAGAATGCCCGCGGTCCAGCTTTCCCCCCTCAAGATTGCCCGCGTGTGCAGTTTTGGTCCCTGCCCGCGTTTGACTTTCTTTGACCCCCCGCGATCGCGGGCAAATGTGCCACGTGTCGGCACAGGGTTAACCCTAAAATCTGTTTGACGAACCAAACCCTAATGTTTTCTTTTCTTCGGCCGCACTATATAAGGGGGGGACCAAAAAACGACACTCTCATTTTTTTAATCACTCTCTCAAATTTTAATCAAACTCTCTCAATTTTCTCCCACTCTCTCAATTTTGTCGTGTGGAATACGCGTTCGGGTTTTGTGAAGATGTCTCGTATTACCTCTGTGGTACGTTTTCCTTATGTTATTTGTTATTTTTTGTATGTTATTTTAAGTTAAGATATATATGATTTGTAGGTTGTTATAGTGTTTATAACTTATGTTTGAATATGTTCTATGTTTAACATGATATGTATGGTTTTATGTTTGAATGTGATATTTGTATGTTATAATGTGTATGTTGTTATAGTGTGTTTTTTCATAAAAAAATTGTTAAGAGTGTTCTTTTATAAAAAAATTGTTAACAATGTTTTTTTATAAAAACACACTCTTAACAATTTTTTTATAAAAACACACTCTTAACAATTTTTTATAAAAACAGTGTGTTTTACGAACGCGGGTGAACAGTGGTCAAAATTTTCATAAATGGTCCCTGAAATTTTTCAAAAATGGTCCCTTGCAATTGAAAAGTCACAAAAATAACCCCATCGCGGGATGAGCCCGCGATCGCAGGATTCCATTTTTTAAAAATGGTCCCTGCAAGTTTAAAAAAGTGTCAGAAAGGTCCCTGGCCCGCGATCGCGGGCTCTCATCGCGGATTTTTAGGGTATTTTTGCAAAGTGGGAGAGATTTTGGGTATTTCAGTAAAACATGGTCAAACTTAGGGTATTTTAATTAATTTCCCTTTAAAAATTACTTGACATATTTATTACTTTTTTCCTTAAAAACAATAACAATAATAATATAGCATAGATTTTGCAAAACTATAAAATAAGAATGAATTATGATTTATGTTTGAGTTCTTAGCTTTAGACCATCCGCATCCGTGTAAGATCAAAGTTCTTTTAAAGAGTTTTATAATAACATCTTTTACATCAATGCAAGACCAAACTTATTTAATATTATAACATAATAAACCAAAATAATAAAAATAATACTATTCATTTATTAAATTTAATGGGTCCCAAATCTTGCAAAACCTGACTAATTTAGTTAAGAGTGTCTTGCAAGACTTTGTTATCCACATAGCAAGTCATATTATCTTGCAAAGTTTCTAACAAGATGAATGTGGATGCTCTAAATAATCATATTAAGACGTTATACAAGTATACTTCTATTTATATTATAAATTATTACTCTTATGTTTTTAAAAAGATTTAGAATTCAACTACAATTTATTATTACATGTGTTTAGACTATATAAAATCAACTTCTAAATATGTTTAGATATAATTAAAGGAAATATTGTATTAAAATGGAACCAACTTTCATCAAGGGGGACAAGTCACCACTCAGGGACCTACACCGGTACAAACTAATTCCATTACCTTATCCTTAGCCATGAGGTTCCAACATTTTTTCCTGAATTTTCGTAGGAGTTGTTCCCGGGCATACTCAAAAAAAAGGTTATTATACACCCCAACCCCGTCCCTTGGAAAGAAAAAGGTAGCACCGAAGAAAGGAAAGAGCGAGATGGTGGTTTTTGTTGTTCCCGCGAAGCGAGGATGATTCGACCAGCGAATGAAGTGGGTCAACTTTTTGTCTTATATCTATTTTAAGGTAAAATACACAATAAATTGGACATATAAAACTCATATATTTTATAATTAAAAAATGTCTCAGTATCCCGATTAATAGACCGACACATTTCACAAAGAGTAAATTGCATTTTTGGTACCAATGGACAATGGTTATATGATTTCTTTGAAATGAGTACCTGAACTTCAATAAGTCAAAGAGTGATCCCTGAGTTATACGATTTTTCTTCAAATGTAGTCCCTGGTCACTAACCCCGTCTATTTGGTCCGTTAGTGCCAGGGGTAGTTTCGTCCAACCTTGTTTTATCCCTCCTTTTGCACTATTTTTTGTTTTTTCATATTTTTGTTAAAACAATAAACTTACAGAACCTGTTACGTAATATATATATATATATATATATATAATATAAATGATGTTCATCAATGGGGTTCTTGCCACCAACTGAAGCTCCATCATTGTACACACATGAACAAAGAGGATTATTGGAGACATTTTGATAAGTTTGTAAATGCAATCTCTTTTGGCATTCTCAAACTCCATCTCTGCCATCTCAATCGATATATATATATATATATATATATATATATATATATATATATATATATATATATATATATATATATATATATATATATATATATATATATATATATATATGAGCTTGTTGCCTAATCCTCTTGGCATTCTCAAACTCCATCTCTACCATCTAAATTTGCTTCTTTGCTTGTTCCCTAGCATCTTCTGCAAATGCCTTGTCCGCCATAGCTATCTTCAATTCTTCTTCTTGATGCAAGCTAAGTCCACTTCCAGTTGAGAGATGCAGATGGGTTTGATGATTGTTGTTTTGTTCATAAAGTGATAGTGAAGGTAAAAGCTGAAGTTCCAAAATTGATTTGTTCACTTTTGATTCTGAAAATGCTTCAAAATTGAGTGCTTTTGCTTTATTGAATCTAGGGTTTCGACCTCTTTTTATGCTTTTTGAGGGTGAAATTAGATGGGATAAACACACAATCAAACGAAATCGTTCAAAACCCATTCTTCTTCTCAATCATTTTTTTCTAAATTTGTGGCATTAATTTCCTTTTCTAATGAATATTTCACTGTGGAACCCGATCATATCTCATTGTGCTTCTCTAATTTCCGACAAACAGAGCAGAAGGAAATATGGGTCTGATCATACCAATGAGGAAATCAAAAGGAGCCCAACTGTTCGACGGAAGTTGCAAGAGAATAAACTCAGAGAAGCTCTTGAACAAGCTTCTGAAGATGGGTTTCTTGTTAAATCCCAAAACATGGATTTTTCAGAGTATTTTGATAGAGAAGACAAAAGTTTAGGAAGATCAATATCACTTGCTAGATTACAAGCTCAAAAATAATTTCTAAAAGCAACTTCTCTAGCTGCTGATAGAACATTTGAAGATAAAGACTCCATTCCTGAATTTGATGAAGCTTTCTTGAAGTTCTTAACTATGTACCCAAAGTACAAATCATCTGAGAAAATAGATCAGTTGAGGGTGGATGAGTATTCACATTTATCAGATACTATTTCAAACGTATGTCTTGATTATTGTGGATTTGGGTTGTTTTCATTCCTCCAAACTGTTCATTTCTGGGAATCTTGTACAATTACTTTATCTGAAATCACTGCTCGTTTGAGTAATCATGCTCTTTATGGTGGTGGAGAAAGAGGAACTATTGAGTATGATATAAAGACTAGAATTATGGATTATTTAAACATTCCTGAGAATGAATATGGCTTAGTTTTCACTGTTAGTAGAGGTTCTGCACTTCTGCTTTCAAACTTCTAGCTGAATCATACCCTTTTCATACCAATAATAAGCTCTTAACCATGTTTGATCATGAGAGCCAATCTGTGAATTGGATGGCTCAAAGTGCAAAAGATAAAGGTGCAAAGATAATGATGGAGCTTCAGTTGGTGGCAAGAACCCCATTGATGAACATCATCTATATTATATATATATATATATATATATATATATATATATATTACGTAACAGGTCCTTGTAAGTTTATTGTTTTAACAAAAATATAAAAAAACAAAAAATAGTGCAAAAGGAGGGATAAAACAAGGTTGAACGAAACTACCCCTGGCACTAACGGACCAAATAGACGGGGTTAGTGACCAGGGACTACATTTGGAGCAAAATCGTATAACTCAGGGACCACTCTTTGACTTATTAAAGTTCAGGTACTTCTTTCAAAGAAATCACATAACCACAGGTATCAAAAATGCAATTTACTCTTTCACAAATTAATCATCAATATATATATATAAAAAGAGGAGAATGTAGGTGAAAAAATTAGAAGTCTACATTGAGCCCATAGAATTTCTATAGAGTTTTGAATTTTTTTTTTAAAATATGGCATTAAATGCGTGTAACCTTTCATTTTCTATATTTATTTTTTATTGATTTTAACTCAAATTTATTTATTTAAACCAAATTTTAATAAAACTCACATTCACTAAAATTTTAAAATTTTAATTATTATTTTATAACGACGGTTATTTTACTATAATAATTGTGTTTATTGATTTAATTTATTTTGTAAACTTACATGATTCAAATATTATATGAATTTATTTTATAAAGATATCTAACAATGCTTATAAATCAATTACTTATTTTAATATGTTTTATGAACTTGTTTTTTTTTCTTTTAGTAGGCTAACAATGCATATAAATCAAATGCTTATAATATGAACTTATTCTTTTATCTTTTAATAGGCTAACAATCATCAATATATATATATATATATAAAAGAGAATGTAGGTGAAAGAATTAAGGAGAAGCCTCCAATGAGGCCATAGAATTTTTTGAGAGTTTTAAATTTTTTTAAAAAAAAATATAGCATTAAATGTGTGTAACCTTTCATTTTCTATATTTATTTTTTATTGATTTTAGGGAAATTAATTAAAATACCCAAAGTCAAACCAACTGTTACCAAAATACCCTAAAATTTTTCAATTTTGCAAAAATACCCAAAATACCCGCGATGGGGTCCCGCGATCGCGGGATACGCTGACGTGGCACGTATTTTGGGCACAAATGCCCCGCGAAGCCCCTAAACTTTGGTCGCGGTGCACTTTTGGTCCCTGCCCGCGATCGCAGCCCGCGATGGGTCAAAATTTACAGTTTTGGTCCCTGAAATTTTCAACTTTTGGTCCCTGAAAATTTACACTTTCAGCCCCTATACTTAGACGAATCTTGATGCTTTTACTGTTTTTTTCCACAATTATTGCAATTTAAAGACCGATTTGTGGTTGAAATTCAATTGCATGTTTCAATCAATGTTAAATCAATGTTTTTGGAATATCAGTTTGTGGATGAAATGAGAGATTGGTTTTCTGATACGTTGGTTGTTTCATTCATAAATAGACGTAAAATTCAAGCCATAATTCTCACACAACGATTTCATTGTTGCAATATTTCTTTCTGCAATATTTTGTGTTTGAGATAATACTGAAAAAATGAGTTCATCTGTTGCAAAAGCTAAGCTATATTTCTGTTTTGATGGTGAATGGGTGCAAGATAACAATGAGTGGAATTTTGCTTATAAATCTAAGCATGGTGTAAAAGTGTCAGTAAACTATACTTATCAGAAGTTTGTTGCATACGCCATGCAAAAATGTGGAATCAACTCTTCTGATATTTGCAAGTTAGTGTTTAAAAATGGCGATGGGTCATTTGTGGATTTATCCAACGATGGGGATATCTCTACTTTTCTGCACCTTGCAGTCGATTCAGAAAGACCCCCATTACTCTTTGTGTATCCCGGCGTATCCGACGGTGACGACGACGGTGACGACGACGGTGACGAGGAGGGTGACGACGACGAAGACCTCCAAATAGAGCAGCCTGATTCTCAACAACAACAACCACCACCACCACCACCATCACCACAACCACACGAATGGCGTACTGCTGGAGTTGCTGATGACGAAACCCACGTTTTCAGAACGGGTAATTCTGAAATAGACAGATCAGACACCGATAATGATGATCACGAAGAATATACCCCTAGTAGAAAATCATGTAGTCAGATAAATGACTTTTTTTGATATGCCCCCTATTCTTCCAGACTCCCATACCCAGTCACAAAGCTACGAACCTACACCTTATATTCGTAGCGAAAGTTTAACAGCAGGTCAGATATTCGATTCGAAGGATCTCTTAGCAAGTCAGATCGGACTCAAGTTCTTGGAAGAGGGTTTCCAAAGTCGCGTGCGGGCATCTGACAAAATCAAATACGTAGTTGAATGTGCTAGAGAAAAGTGTGAGTGGAAGTTGTACGCGATTCACACGGGTCCCAAAGGAGGGGCGATAATGATTAGAAAGTTGCACGACGTACACACTTGTACGAGGACGCAACTTAATCCCCACCACAAACAAGCCGGCAAAAAGACTTTGGGTGCGATCCTGAAAAACAAATTTCTTGATGTTAGCAGGTCATTGCGTCCAAAGGACATCGTCCACGACGTTCACCGGCAGTTCGGCGTCACGATTGATTACCACCAAGCGTGGCGTGCGCGCTGCCATGCACTGTTTATGGTGAGAGGCACGTTCGAGGAGTCGTATGAACGACTCCCGACATATTTATATAATTTGCAGCTGCAGAACCCTGGTACTGTCACACAGCTACGGACCGATTCACGTGGACGGTTTGAGATGTGCTTCGTGGCCCTTGGACCCGCGGTACGTATTTTAACACGTCATATGTTTACACATTATAAACTATAACATTTACACATTATAAACTATAACATTTTAACCTATGTTTTTGCAGATCCGCACATTTCTGGAAAATCTACGTCGTGTCCTGATAATAGACGCAGCCCATTTAAAGGGCCGTTACTTGGGTATGATGTTCCGGGCGGTTGCCATGGACGGGGATAACTCCATCGTTCCAGTAGCTTTCGGCGTAGGCAAGTCCGAAACCGGGGACGAGTGGACTTGGTTTCTGTCCATGTTGAGACAAGCTATCGGAGACCCGCAAGGGTTGGTGTTTATGTCTGACAGGGCTCCTTCCATAAGCGCCGCAATCTCTGCCATGTACCCAAACGCCCCTCACGCCATATGCTGTCGACATTTGGAGATGAACGCCAAATCCAAGGACAAGCGTATTACCACCTACAAGGATGTCTATTGGGCGGCATGCAGAGCATATACGGATCGGGAGTTTAACAAGTACATGAATATGCTACGATACATTGTCAAGGAAGCAGCCAAAGTCTTTGACGATGCTGGACCGGAGAGGTGGTCCGCGTCCCATTTTCCTGGACAACGGTATGACATTCTGACCTCGAATAGTGCAGAGTCTGTGAATGCACTCTCCCGTTTTGCGCGTAGATGTCCGATTGTTAATCTTATGGACTACTTTCGGGCCTTTCAACAAGAGTGGTACCAAATTCGACGCCTAAAAGGAGCTAAGATACAAAATGCACTCGCACCAACGGCGGAGAATATCGTTCAGTACAGGGCGCGTCGTGCGGCGACATGGCCGGTAAGAGCAATCGGGTATGGGAAGTACGAGGTGCATGATGACTATATTAACGCGATTGTGAATATGGAAGACCACCTTTGTTCGTGTCGCGAATGGGATAAATCTGGGTTACCGTGCGGCCATGCCATCGCTGCAGCAACATATATGGGTCGTACAGATTGCAGCGACTTGGCTGTACCTTTCTTCACGTCCGAATATTACCGGAAAACATACGTGGAGGTAATAAACCCAGCTGGACCCCCTGCAGCATGGGTGTATCCACCCGACCCGCTTCCACCATGCTATCCACCTTTAATGGATAAGAACAGGGCCGGGAGACCGAGAAAGAACGACCGACGTCCATCACGTGGTGAAAGTTCGATACAACGAAGATGTACTCAGTGTCAATGCGTAGGACACACTCGTGGAGAGTGTCCAAATCCCGCCCCTTCAACCGTGCCAAGGAGACATTCTGTCAGTCACACCCCGGGCCCGTCACAGCTTGAACCATATGGAACAAACCCATATGATACTGTTGATCTAAACACTGATTTGTAAATGATATATATACACACATACATATGCTTCTAAATGAACATTGATAACACAGCTAGTTTGTAAATGATATATATATATATATACATATATATATTCGTATTATATATTTACACACATAAAGAAAATAGGAGACCTTCAATTTTTCTTGGTATTTTCTTGACCTTGTTCTTGCATCCATGGCAGTGAATGTTAACTCTGAGTACACATGTCTGTTTATATATTCATATTAGATACGTTTTAATTTTAACAAATTACACCATTATAGTTAATTATTTAATTTATGGTACATCTCATATTTTTTTTCAATTTTGTTTTACACTCCTATCGCATTAACATAATAATCATATATTAACTAATTCATTAAATCGTTTTAAATTATTATTATTTGAATGTGTTTATAGATATCGTGAATGGCAATAGGAGAAGGTAGAATTGTTTATAAATGGGGTTTTGACAGGTTGGTATCACTGGACTCATTTAAGAATTGTGAAAATGGGTATTTGGCGAATGATGATTCATGTGTGTTTAAAACACTTCAGCTCCAAACACACATATCATCATTCGTCAAATACCCATTTTCACAATTCTTAAATGAGTCCAGTGATACCAACTTGTCAAAACCCCATTTCATATTATATATATACACACACATACATATGCTTCTAAATGAACATTGATAACACAGCTAGTTTGTATTCCATCCAACAAGCTCTTCATCTTCAATCTTTCTGACCCTTCTTCAACGGCTTCTGCTTTTGCAACCACGTATGGCCGTTGTGTACCACAACCCGCACATACTTTAGCAAATGAGTTGAGGGTTGTCATATATTCTACAAGAGAAGTAGGCCCACGAATGAGGTAACCTCTGACTTGACCTTGCATGATGTATCCAACCTAACCGTGGTTCAGCGGCTTAAAAACTACTTTTCAGAGAAATTAACAACAACAAAAAATACAAAACAACGACACAGTAAAAAAATACAAATAACAACACAGTAAAAAAAATACAAAACAAAAAAAATATAACCACCACCTACTTAAAAATTGATTTAGTTTCATCAATCCAAGCTTGCTTCTCGTTTACCTTCGCTTGAATAATTGCGAAGTCTTGCAGAATATGGTGAATTGCTTCTTGTTCTCGACGAACACGAGCCTCCCGAGCTTTTATATCCCCTTTCATCCTTTTGATCTCCCTGTCTTCCTCTTCGATCTTTCTCAAATGGACTGCCTTCCTGTCCATCATTTTTTTCCACTCTTCTGTTAGTTCATCTATCTCCTTTTCCTTTTTTGCTATGGCGACCTCGATTTGAGGTGGCATTTTTTCAGGAGTAGACTTAGGGTTTGATGACGATGCCATTTGTGGATGAAATGAGAGAAGAGAGAAATCAATTCAAAGAAAGAAAGCAAGAGGAAGTGTGAATTGTGAATTGCATACTACTGATATTTATGGATGAAATCTCAAACATGCAAATGAATTTCAACCACAAATCGGTCTTCAAAGTACAATAATTGTGGAAAAAAAACAGTAAAAGCATGCAAGATTCGTCTAAGTACAGGGGCTGAAAGTGTAAATTTTCAGGGACCAAAAGTGTAAATTTTCAGGGACCAAAAGTGTAAATTTTGGTCCATCGCAGGCCATCGCGGGCAGGGACCAAAAGTGCACCGCGACCAAAGTTGAGGGGCTTCACGGGGCATTTGGGGCCAAAATACGTGCCACGTCAGCCCTAGCCCGCGATCGCGGGATCCATCGCGGGTATTTTGGGTATTTTTGCAAAATGAAATTTTTTTGGGTATTTTGGTAACAGTTGGTCAAACTTTGGGTATTTTAATTAATTTCCCTTGATTTTAACTCAAATTTATTTATTTATTTAATGAAACCAAATTTTAATAAAACTCACATTCACTAAAATTTTAAAATTTTAATTATTATTTTTTAACGACGATTATTTTACTATAATAATTGTGTTTATTGGTTTAATTTATTTTGTAAGCTTACATGATTCAAATATTATATGAATTTATTTTATTAAGAAAACTAACAATCAATATATATATATATAAAGGAGAATGTAGGTGAAAAAAATTAAGAAGAAGCCTCCATTGAGGCCATAGAATTTTTTGAGAGTTTTGAAATTTTTTTTTTAAAAATATAGCATTAAATGTGTGTAACCTTTCATTTTCTATATTTATTTTTTATTGATTTTAACTCAAATTTATTTATTTATTTAATGAAACCAAATTTTAATAAAACTCACATTCACTAAAATTTTAAAATTTTAATTATTATTTTATAACGACGATTATTTTACTATAATAATTGTGTTTATTGATTTAATTTATTTTGTAAGCTTACATGATTCAAATATTATATGAATTTATTTTATTAAGATATCTAACAATGCTTATAAATCAATTACTTATTTTAATAGGTTTTATGAACTTATTTTTTTTCTTTTAGTAGGCTAACAATGCATATAAATCAAATGATTCTAATTTGAACTTATTCTTTTATCTTTTAATAGGCTAACAATCATCAATATATCAATATATAAAGGAGAATGTAGGTGAAAGAATTAAGGAGAAACCTGTAACAACCCAAATTCTAGTGGGTTTTAGAGTTAGTGGTCAAAGTGGAATAAATGAAAGATAAGTAGAGGGACTGTTGTGCAATTTGTGAAAGATATTTAAGGACTCCAAAATTCTAGGGCAGCCTCCATTTCACAATTCAGTATTGGTGTGGTGTGTGTGTTTGGCGGCTCAAGGAAGAAAGGAGAAGAAGAAAAGAGAGAAGAAGGAAACTCTTGGAGAGGAATCAAGAAGTGAAAATCAAAGAAGAAGTCAACAAGGTAAACCTCTCCTAATTCCGTTTTCCTTGTTGATGTAGTTTTCCCCTCGTATTCAATCTGGATTTGTAAGTCTGAATGTAGAGATTCATTGAGTTTTCATCACTTTCTCCTTGGAAGTGGATTTTGAGGGTTTTTGGCCTAGTAATCGATTTTAAGGGATTAAAGTGGGTTTAATTGGGTATTTGGGGTTAGTGAATGAACCCTTGAGGTTATCTAATCAAACTAATGGCAAAAATCGGGTTAATGATCACTTTTAATAAATCTGGGTTCGAACAGCCGTGTTTTCCGGACACCTGTTTTAGGTGGTGTCCGGATAGGTTGCAGGTGTCCGGGTAAGTGACCTATGAGGGTGTCCGGGTGTTTCTTGTAACGACCGGTCTATTTCTGAAGGATTTCCACGTTTTGTGTTAAGTTTTTAAATAATGGAAATTGGAGGGCTAGTTGGTAAATATGAGAAAGAGTACTTAAGGACACAAGAACCCTAGAGAAAATCATTCCACAATCATTGGTTGCGGCTGAAAGGAAGAAAAGAGAGCTTAGAGGAGAAACCATCAAGCAATTGGAGAGAAAGAAGAGAAGGT
Organism: Saussurea involucrata; assembly: GCA_033807775.1. Lineage (NCBI taxonomy): Eukaryota > Viridiplantae > Streptophyta > Magnoliopsida > Asterales > Asteraceae > Saussurea > Saussurea involucrata. The sequence continues at coordinate 27,246,106 of CM066323.1, forward strand.
TCTCACAATCAAGGCAGGTATTGATCTGAATCAATAGTTCTTATCTTCTACTTTGGGGTGTAAGATAGCTTAAGGTTAGGAAAAAGATTTGGTTTCTGTATAAAAATCGTTTGGGGAAATTCTCTTTCAGTGTTAAATTGAATTGAGTATGTTATGTTTAAGAAAAATAATCAAGATGTTTGGGTTTATTGTAAAAGTCCTTGTAATCATTTCTTGTGGGATGCGAATGAAACCCATTTTTTAAAACACCGCAATCGCATCGCCGACTCTGATAAGAAAAACCCAAATCCCGGTATGTTTTTAACCCAAAGTCCCGGTATGTTGTTGTGAGTCCCGCAGTTGGTAAAGAAAGGGAAAGGAAGTCCCGATACAGCATGGTGTAGTCCCGGTAGTATGACTTTGAAGTCCTGGTAGTCAAGTTTCAAGAATTCCCATATCTTGGTGTAAATTGCGGAACTCACTGTGGATTTTTAGGACCATATTAATTGCTGGTCACGTGATCATGTGGGCCTTATTTCTTGGGCCGAGAGCCCCATATGGTGTTAGTAAAATTTGACATATGACTCATCCCATGATCCTTTCCAACTTGGTTTGTAGCATTAAGCCACGTAGCCCAAAGAGATTGTAATGTTGGGTATATGTGGATTAAATTAAGTAGGATGTGGATTTTATAAGGGATTTTATTATGGAATTCCATATAGAATTCACATGGACTTGATTATGGAACTTGTTTTTGGATTTGGAATAATAAGAGAATTAGGATTTGAAATAGAAAAGAAAGTTAGATTTTAACTGTTAGATTTACAAGTTACATCTCCTACATCTTAGGTGTTCTACCTAGAGGGCGGGAGCGTAAGTAAGAAGTATTGAGACGAGAAGATACTAAAGCGTCAGGTGAGTTTTTCTAACTAAAATACGTGACCTTATGTGTTTTCCAAGGAAAGTGATTATACGAAAATGCTCTGTTATTTTACATGACTTTTACGTAAATGAAAGCTTAATAATTTAATGTTCAGGTTATGTTTATGAACATGATTTATTTACCAGTTTTACGAATGCTTTCTCATGAAAATTATGCTCTACTGAAAAGATTATTCAGCAAGGACACGAATTGTAAAGTGTATTCTAAATTTCATGTTTTATGATTATGATGGTTTATGTGAATGCTATGTGGGGTCGGTCTGCACTGTGGGATCAGAGATAGATCCTCGGGTTCTGATGATCCCTTGGATAGGTATGACAGACTGGTAGGTTGGAATTCGTTTCCTCCTATTTCGAGTAGAGGGGAGTCTGCGTAAGCTCCGGGAAGGGGAGTCTGCGTAGGCTCCGGAAAGGGCGAAAGGGGAGTCTGCTTGGGCCCCGATCGCGAAATGTTATGTGATCCCTTGCACAGTGCAGTACCATGATTGAGGTTTATATGCAAAATGTGAACTGTTTTATAAAGATGGTTTTATAATATTGATGTACACTGTTTACGGAGGGAGCTCACTAGACCTCATGGTCTAACCCTCGCATTTTTCAAAACTAAAACCTTTTCAGGTAAGCATTTAGTAGGAGGCTCAAGTAAGTGAGCAATAGAGTACTGATGCAGTTAGCGACAGAGCCGGTGCCACTCGTAGTTGTAGTTGTTCTCAGTTGTGTATAGGTTGTTTCCGCCAACCTCAGTTTTAGAAGTATTGTAAAGAAATTTTGGGACCCAGATTTGTAAATGTTATGTTTTAATGCTATGTTTGTCTTATATGGAATTTGGGTTGTTACAAATGGTATCAGAGCCATAGTTTAAGGGATTTAGGTGACCGGACGGGCCTAAACTTAAACTTGGGAGTATAAATCACAACTGAGAATCAGGAAATGCGTTAGGAGGGCACTATTGTAGATACAGGAAATGCGTTAGGAGGACACTATTATAGAGATAGGACTAATAAGGTACTGAGGACTGTCATGTAAGGTAAGTTTGAGATTCCACCTGGCCAGTGTAATTGCAAACTTACAGGTACATGTATGTGCTTAACCTGCCTTACTAACCTGCCTTATTATTACTCCGAAGTGGTAGTCAGAAGCTAGTGTTTATGTCGTGTTCCAGTACTTTAGAATGTCAGCAAAATCCTTGAGGGTTAGATTGAGACCCCTTGTTGGGGAAGTTTCATGAGAAGTCACTTATGAGGTGATGTATGTATACATCATAGAGAAGAAATGTTGTATAGAGTGTTATGAGTTGTCTAGAGGTAGCTCTTCGTGAATTCGAAGAGGATGAATGTTTGAGTTTGAGTAAGACTCCTGTTTTGGGAGAGTCCCAGTTCTAGAAATCTTGGGATAGATCAGTCAGGATGGTAATGAAGGACAGTGTCGAAATCTTGAAAGTGTCAATGGATCCCTGACTTCGTGGTCGAGCTTTTCAATGGCAGGGTAAATGAAATAAGACACCTATAGTGAAATGGAAGCATGTAGAAGTGGAAAGTGAGATAGTTGATCAAGACGAAATAGTATGAAAGGGGTCGAGTAAGTGAGATGTGGAAAGTGTGTTCAACAAGTTATTGCATGACCGAGAGGGCGACCATTGGTCGAAGGTTAAGTGTCGAGGACAAGTTGCGTGAGTAAAGCGGTTGACCTTGTTTGAGTGAGTAGCCTTCAATTGCACGTAGAGTTTCATGCACTGAGTTGTACGTGTGTACATGAAAAATTTCCATAAGTGAAAGTGAATGTGTAAATTTCAAACTTGATCAAATGTGAGTCGGCATGCGCAAGCGTATGTTACAGAAAAGTGCAAATCCATTTACATCGCACATTGAAGTTTTGAGAATTACAATTTACAAAATATTTCACTCTTTTATTATAAGTTAAATTGTTGCAAAGGTCAAGAAGACGTTTGAATGCAAAACTTTTATAATCTAAAATGAGTATTGACATGTTGAAGTTATATAAATAAATGTGAGAATCGACTGGTTTTCTTCGTGTCGGTGAAACCTTTCAGAATTTTGTTGTATGAAAAGATTTTCATCCAATGTATTTCTATCGTAAAGACATATTTTGGTCGAGTAAGAGTAAGTTTTCGGAAAGTTGCATGCAAGCGATTCTCGAGATCGCTGTGCAGGGCATTGGAGTTATTTGAATGTTGGGGTCGTGTGTACCCAAATTGTTCCAAGAGATATTTTCTTTAAATGATAAAAAGTACGAAATGATTTATTTATCGCGTTGTCATGCATGAAGGCTATGAACTCACTAGGTCGTAGAGCACTACAGTTTAAGCTAAGGAAGAACTCCTAGTGTGGAGAGGTGTTGGACAGATCAGGAGAGAATGTTTGTAGTTTGGTGTTTGTGTTCAAGAGGAGAGATGAGCAGTGGGGGAGTCAGAAGTGGATTTTAGTGTCGATTGTATGAAGATCTGTACCCTCGTGCGGTGACTGGAGATACAGTTGCCGAGGGTCGGTTGTGTTCAGAGGAAGAACTAGAAGTCATCAAGGTACTGGTATTAGCAACTCGTTATGAGTAGTATGGTGAAGTAGGAATGAAATATCCTCGAAGTCGAATAAGAGTTTTAAAGTAATCTTGTAATGTTGACGTTGCATAAGTAAGTTTTGAAATGAGGGCGACGGAAAAATGAAGTGAGTATGATATGTTGGAAGGATTAGGTTCAGTAAGGAACCCTTGTTAGAAAGTATCAACAGTTCAACTATCGACGTTGAAGTCGGCAGTTGTGTAAAGTATATGAGGCCGAAGACTTGAATCAGAAAGTTGAAAGTTGAAGGACCACCTTGTAGGGGTGTTAAGCTAGTGAAAGACGACTGTTTTTAAATAAGCATTTTACTTTCGAGAGTTGGATGGTTCATAAAGGATAAGGTATTTAGCTCAAATGAAGTGAGTGTTTGGATCATGTCGATCTGGGAGAGATTGTACCCTTTTCATGTACTCGTTATGAGATCGCAAAGGGTTAGCAGGAGTGAGTATGGTTGAGTTAATTGGAAACTCGTGAGTTGTGATTCAAATAGAGTGGAGATAGATTCGGTTATCATGCGAGCGAAGCGAGTGTGTAGATTTTATCGTCCTAAGATGGAAAGTGTCATCTTATGTAAGGGCTCGGATCGTAAAGAGCCAGCTAGAATGTTGGTGTGTGAGCAAATCGAGAACTCGTAAGTTATAGTTCTTCAGATTGAAAAAAAAGACTAAGTAGCGAGATAGAGTCGATCGTGTATATGGAAGAATGCGAAGGCAAGTTTGAATTGGGCAAATGATCATGAGAGTTTTGGTCTGCAGTGTGATGTTAGGGGCCAAGAGTGTCCGGATGTGTAGTGACAGAAATGGTCAAGCTAAATGTGCCAGCTAGTGTCATAGTGATGCGATGTTAGTGGGAGAGATGAAGCATAAGCCTTTTTGAGGTTTCGGTTGAGGTGTGCAATTTGTTAATCAAGTTGAGGAAGCACGTGATTGGTAAGTGGGCGTGGTTTTGGCTTGTGCCAGAATAGAATGTAGGAGTGGATGTGAGTAATTAACCAAATAAGAAACCAAGTGTTTTTGATTGGGTGAGTTGCTAAGTAAGTATGTTGTTGAAACCTTTGGAAGTGTTAGAGAAAGCGATGGATGGGTTAGTCAAAGATGTGGTGTAGTAGATACGAATCTTTAAAGAATGTTAATTGTTCCTATGTATGGAGGAGTTATTAGAGGAGGTATTAGTGAGAGATCAAAGGGTGTTTAATGACTTCGATCAAATGTGTCATTTCGAGATGACTTGATTGAATGCCTTAAGTTAGAATTTTGATGCAACCGTTTGATTATGTAGAGTATCGAGAGAATGTTGTAGCAAGTGAAAAGGTCGGAAGAGAGAGGCAAGTAATGCTTGAGAGGCGGTGCTTCGCGTTACTGTGGAGAGTTGAAGATAGTATGTCAAATTAAAGGAGAAAGTTATAAGTAGTAAGCTTGTCAGTAACACCGAGAGGTGGAGTAGCGTGCATAGATTGCCATCGATAAGTGTGTGAACTTCTGGAAAGAGTTTTGAGGAAGGGGATTTGTGTACGTCTTGTGCAGGAAAGAAATTAGATGAGGCAGTTGGATGATTTGAGTTGAGATGGTGATGTTGTGATAGATGTTTCAGCGAACTAGTCGTTCAATGATAAACTATTGAGAATAGTTTGTGAAGGTAACCGAAGTTATGTTACATACGACTGGACACTTGTGGCAAGCAGTGAGAAATTGATGTGTCTTCAGGATAGGTTATATTCGGATAGACGAACACTTCAATGAGGGGTCATGGAAGTTTTCCTTTTTAGTCGCGTTAAGTGTGAAATGACGATGTGGTGAGAACGTACGACTTAGTTGTCGAGCGGTAGCCGATGTGATTCGGGAGGGGAGTATGATCTGCATAGACGCTTATCGGTTGGAAGAGGTGATCTAGAAACTACATGTAACCTGAGGAGGGAACTCTTAGGTGTGAGTTCGTCAAGAGGTGCAATGGCGGCCTTGTACCAAGTGGTCAGGAGAGTGATGATTCCTGGTTTTAGAGTCTCGTTGTAGTGGCGGGGAAATTTCCGCCAAGTTTCTTCCTTTTAGGGAAGTAAGGAGGCAGGAGAGACCGTAAGTAGACATGTTTTAAAACCGTGACTTCCGACGTGGGGTCGGAAGTATGCAATGGAGGCGCGGGAGGCCTTGGATTCTTCTAGTGGTATTTAAGCAAGTATAGTATTCAGAGAGGTGGCAAGTAAATAGTGCAAGATGGCACGACATAGCGAAGTGGTGACCTGCTGAGGGCAATCCCAGTGTATGGCATACAGGTAGCCATACAGGTAAGACTGGTCAGAGGAATTAAAGAATGTTCATTCGATATTTTATGTGTCAAACCTGTAGAAATGGGTGGCCGAGACCGATGTGGCTATTCCGTTAGAAGATGTCAGCATTGACGAGAATTTGATGTATGAGGAAGAGCCAATCGAAATAGTAGACAGTAAAGTACGAAAAAAAGGACGAGAAACAAGAAGTTCGTTTAGTGAAAATTCAGTGAAGGTATCACCGAGGACGGGAAGCAACGTGGGAAGTAAGATCTGATATAAGGACCAGGTACCCTCACCTTTTTGAAAATGGAATTCCGGGGACGGAATTCTTTTGAGGAGGGAGTGTTGTAACGACCGGTCTATTTCTGAAGGATTTCCACGTTTTGTGTTAAGTTTTTAAATAATGGAAATTGGAGGGCTAGTTGGTAAATATGAGAGAGTACATAAGGACACAAGAACCCTAGAGAAAATCATTCCACAATCATTGGTTGCGGCTGAAAGGAAGAAAAGATAGCTTAGAGGAGAAACCATCAAGCAATTGGAGAGAAAGAAGAGAAGGTTCTCACAATCAAGGCAGGTATTGATCTGAATCAATAGTTCTTATCTTCTACTTTGGGGTGTAAGATAGCTTAAGGTTAGGAAAAAGATTTGGTTTCTGTATAAAAATCGTTTGGGGAAATTCTCTTTCAGTGTTAAATTGAATTGAGTATGTTATGCTTAAGAAAAATAATCAAGATGTTTGGGTTTATTGTAAAAGTCCTTGTAATCGTTTCTTGTGGGATGCGAATGAAACCCATTTTTTAAAACACCGCAATCGCATCGCCGACTCTGATAAGAAAAACCCAAATCCCGGTATGTTTTTAACCCAAAGTCCCGGTATGTTGTTGTGAGTCCCGCAGTTGGTAAAGAAAGGGAAAGGAAGTCCCGATACAGCATGGTGTAGTCCCGGTAGTATGACTTTGAAGTCCCAGTAGTCAAGTTTCAAGAATTCCCATATCTTGGTGTAAATTGCGGAACTCACTGTGGATTTTTAGGACCGTATTAATTGCTGGTCATGTGATCATGTGGGCCTTCTTTCTTGGGCCGAGAGCCCCATATGGTGTTAGTAAAATTTGACATATGTGTCAGGATCGATTCTTAACAAGAATTAAACTTCTTAGAAACAGAATTTAGAGAATCTTGCGGAATAGAACTCTAAATCAATTAAAGAACAATCAATAGAAATTCAATAAACTGTATATATATCAAACAGTTATTACTCACAAGTTTTACACCAAACCTCAATCTTGTTGAACAGGCTCAACAAGACGATTTCTACTTCTCTAGAAATAGGATCTATGACCTTGAGGTTAATTCACTCTTGAATATCGAATTCTGTATGCTAACTATCTTCTGTTTTTCTCGTCTTTTCTAATAGCTATCTATCAATACTATTTATACAAAAGTAATTACAAGATAACCATAAAAAGTAAATTGATCTTCTGAATCTTCGTTAAGCATATCTTGATCAATTCCTTCTTTGTCTCCAAAAGTATCGCATACCAACTTTATCAACTCAGCAGTATTAATGATGATTTGGCTCAGCAGCATTAACAACCTTCAGCAGTATTAATCTTCACAGTCTTCAAGCAGTAGTAACTCAGCTCAGCAGTACTAACCATGTCTAGCAGTAGTAATTTGGACTAGCAGCACTAACTTCAACTAGCAGCATTAACTTCATCTAGCAGCAGTAACTTTGCCCAGCAGTAGTAACGAAGAACTGGCAGTAGTAATGAAGACTTAGCAGTACTAACCATACTTAGCATATCTTCAGTTCCCAACAATCTCCCCCTAACTTGACTTTTAGGAAAAGAAGTCAAGTTCTTCAGATGATGCTTCCAAAACTTAGTCATCATGTACACACAGATTAGGACTTAGGCCTAGACTCTGATTGAGAATCCTCTTTACCAAGAATCTACCCATTGCTGAATCCTTGTTGCAGGTCAGCTTAGTGTGTAGCATTCCTTGCAGCCTCTTCATGCTGTGATTGTATATTTCATCTACAAGATAGTATTCATGAGTTGCAGAGTCAAGGGAGATGACATATACTCCACAGTTTTCATAGAGCATCCAGTTGGTAATGACTTGAAACTGTGTGTTTAACCTATGCTGAACTGCTTCAGGTTTGAACATTTGGCACAAGAATTCAAGTACCATTTTAGAAATTGACATCCCTGGCTCAGTCAGCATGTTTCCATATATCTTCATCCCAACTTTGAACATCTCTTCTAAGTCTGATCTTGAGCAAGTTCTGACAATTTTTCCCCAAGTAGAAAATACTTCAAATTTTCCATCAGCTCTTTTTATCCTAATGAACTCCTTTCTACCATCTTTCAAAGTGTCCCAAAAGATGATTTCAGGAGCCTTAGATGATATTGGTTCAGCCTGAAGTGGAATTGGGTTAGATTCAACACTAGTAATGTACAAGTCACATTGGGCATCCGTTTGTGATTGCACATTGCCTGATTTCCCTGATGGAGTTGCCACTTCTTCTTCAGCAACTTTTCCATCAGATTTCACTGTTTCCTCCTGGGCCTTTTCTGCAGATGACTCCACCCTTGGTTTCTTTTCATTTTTCTTCTTTGTAGTTATGGGCTGGGTTCTTGGTCTTTTCTTGGACATCATCTTGGTTCTTTTAAGAGTTTTGACAGCCTCAGGAGTTGGTTCAGCTGCTTTAAGTTTTTCAGCAGCAATAACCATTTCTGCTGCTATGGCTGTTACTGCTTCTCTTAGTACATGTAGTGATGCTGCTTCAATACTGTTCTTTATAATCCAGTAAATTTCTTCATCTATTTCAGCTTGAGTTGTAGTTACTGCTTCCTTCTCAGTTTCTGCTGCTTTGACTGTTTGGCCTTCAGCAGCATTAACTGTTTCTGCTGCTTGTTCAAGCTCAGCAGCATTAACAGTTTCTGCTGCTGTGGTTTCTGCTGCTGTGGTTTCTGCTGCTTTGGTTTCTGCTGCTGTGGTTTCTGCTGCTTTGGTTTCTGCTGCTTTGGTTTCTTTGACACACTCTTCCCCCTTTTCTGTCTCACTGGACTCCCCCTTAAACTGTGCATAGTCCATTTCCATCTCAGTCTCTATGTGAGCAGTCTCCCCCTCAATTTGTGGACCCTTCAGTTTCAGTTCTGCTTCTGACTCTGACTCCCCCTTTTTGGGAGCATCATCAGTTGAGGTTCTCCTTCTTAGCACAAACCTTGCCTTTTTCCTTTTGTTCAGCAACTTGGTGACCATCTTTTTGAGCTTCTCAATTTGAGACTGTTGGTAGGTAACCACAGTCTTAAGTTGCTCAATCTCTTTCTTTTGTGCCATGACATCCAAGTTGATATTCCCTAAGGTTTCCATCAATTCCTCATAGTTATATCTATCCTCACCTTGTTTAGAAGTATTAACCTTCTTTAAAGGATCCTTGGAAGTTTCAGCAGAAGCCTTCTGCCTAGCAGAAGCACTACCTGCCCCTTGGTTTCTTGGCACCTGGGTCCTCCTAATGATTTCTCATTTAGAGTTGCCATGGGGAAGGTCTTATTTATGTTACCACTGTCCTTCTCTGTGCTAGCAGAAGTAGTGGCAGCCTTAGCACCCATATGGTCATCCTTCTCCTTAGAGACCACCTTCTTGAGGTTGGGAGACACCCCTGTGGTTTCCCTGTTGATATTCTCAATTGGAGAATGCTCCAATTGAGGGCTTAAAGGCGTAGGGCTTTGAGTAGGTACAACAAGGGAAGGAGCCTTGTGCACCTTTCTTCTTTGAAATCTTTTGGTGATTGTGGGAGTGGGCTGTTCAAGAATGGACTGTGGGATGTCTTTTGAGATGGAAGGTTGGGATTGGGCATCAGTGGGTTGATCTAATGAAGGCCTTGATCCTGATGCCATACCTTCAGAGGGGTGGGACACAACCATCATTGTAGAGAACAATGGTGTGTCAACTCCTTCCGAGTCCCTAGGAAGTCTTTTCATATTTGAAAAAACCTTCCCTTTAGGGGATTTGGGTACATATACCTCAGTGAACTGAGGTAAGTCCATCAACTCCTTGTTAAGAACTTCTTGCACAAACCTTGGATACATGAAAAAGGTCTTTTTGGATTCCAAGTTTGATACAAGATCAGTAAAGATCATTGCTGAGAAATTGTACTTTCTGGCAGTGGATAAGCAGACCAAGGCATATGCAATGGGACTGCTGAACTCACTCCATCCAGTAGTTTTCTTGGAAATACAGTGCATCAGGGTATGAACAAGAAATCTCCATTGGTTGAAAAATTTTGACTTGTAGAATTTAAAAACACCAATGGGACCTTCATACCCCATTCTTTGTAAAGTAGAAAAGAGTTCTTCATTAGGAATAGAAGTTATACCTGAAGCATCATTCAACTGAAGGGAGATGCGAATAACCTCTTCAGTGACTTTCAAGGGTTTATCACAAACCCTTGTTCGAATGGTTTTCTGCCCTTCTTCAACACTAACAGTGGCATTCTCCCAAAATTGTTTCTGGTGTTCGATATAGATTGTTGGGCTCACTGTGAGTGCATAGGAGATGTGCGAGGATTTTAGAAAATCGACAATATCGTGGAATCCAGCAGCTTGTTTCGGCTTCTGAAGCATGGCTATTTCATTGTGCTCATCCACAAACTCCATGATGCCTAAGGATTCTTGAAAGAAAAGCACAGAGATTCTGGAGAGTCTAGGTTAGAACGAGAGAGAAGAAGTAAATGCGAAGAGTCGTTATGAACATGGGCGGGCAAACAGGGGTATTTATATGCCCTAGATTATCAGAAGCAGTATTAACTACCTCGCAGTAGTAACTACCGAGCAGTATTAACTGCCAAGCAGTATTAACTGCCAAGCAGTATTAACTACCTAGCAGTATTAACTACCGAGCAGTATTAACTACCGAGCAGTATTAACTACCGAGCAGTATTAACTGCCAAGCAGTATTAACTGCCAAGCAGTATTAACTACCTAGCAGTATTAACTACCGAGCAGTATTAATTACCGAGCAGTATTAACTGCCAAGCAGTATTAACTACCTAGCAGTATTAACTACCAAGCAGTATTAACTACCGAGCAGTATTAATTACCGAGCAGTATTAACTGCCAAGCAGTATTAACTACCTAGCAGTATTAACTACCAAGCAGTATTAACTACCGAGCAGTATTAACTCCACTAGCAGTATTAAATGCACTAGCAGTATTAACTACTGAGCAGTATTAACTACTGAGCAGTATTAACGACCAAGCAGTATTAACTACACTAGCAGTATTAACTGTACTAGCAGTATTAACCACTGAGCAGTATTAACCACTGAGCAGTAGTAACTGCACAAGCAGTAGTAACTACTAGAACACAGACAGTAGTAACTTCTGTACTGGCAGTAGTAACCACACTTACACTTTTCTTCACTTGGTAATCTGAGGAAAACAGAGGATCCTGAGAAAGAAAGTTAGTAGCACCAAATACAGGAAGAAATATAGGTATAAAAACAGAAAGTCAAGAATTTATTCTAGGTTGATCATGCCCACACTTGTTACCAAAAAGGTGAATCTACCCACATCAAAAGCTTTTGTGAATAGATCAGCAAACTGGTCATTTGTATGAACTTTAGCAACCTGAATTAATTTCTTTTCATTGCAATCTCTTATAAAGTGATACCTTATCTCTATATGCTTTGTTTTTGAGTGTTTGACTGGATTATTAACAATGCTAATAGCACTGTTGTTATCAATGAAGATTGGTGTGTGAAGAAAAGTTACCCCATAGTCCAACATCTGATTCTGAATCCATAGAACCTGAGAGCAGCAGCTTGCAGCAGCTATGTACTCAGCTTCTGTGGTAGATAAGGACACTGTGGTTTGTTTCTTACACTGCCAAGATACTAGTCTTGTACCCAAAAACTGACATCCACCTGAAGTAGACTTCCTATCCATGTTGGCTCCTCCCAAATCACTATCTGAATATGCAAGCAAGTCAAAAGAGGATTCATGAGGATACCAGAGACCTAATCTAGGTTGCCCTTTTAAGTATCTGAATATTCTCTTGACAGCATGAAGGTGTGATTGCTTAGGAGAAACCTGAAATCTGGCACAAACACAGACTGAAAACATAATGTCAGGTCTAGAGGCTGTGAGATACATGAGAGATCCAATCATTGATCTGTAATGATGGACATCCACATCCTCCCCCTCAAGATCTGCAGTGATCTGTTTATGTGTTTCCATTGGAGTGCTTGCTGACTTTGAGTCTGATAAACCAAACTTGTCCAGGATGTCTTTCACATACTTGGATTGGCTAATAAAAATTCCATCTTTCCTCTGTTTTACCTGAAGCCCAAGAAAGAATGTAAGTTCTCCCATGGAGCTCATCTTGAAGCTTTTGTGCATCAATTCTTCAAACTCTTTACACATTTGATCATTGGTGGATCCAAAGATGATATCATCCACATAGATCTGAACAAGTAAAGTACCTCTCTTTCTCCTCTTGATGAACAGGGTCTTGTCAATGACTCCTCTTTCAAAGTCATTTTTCAAGAGATAGGTAGACAAAGTGTCATACCATGCTCTTGGGGCCTGATGCAAACCATAGAGAGCCTTCTTCAGCTTGTATACTCTGTCAGGGTGCAATGGATTCTCAAATCCAGGGGGTTGACAGACATATACTTCTTCCTCAATGCTTCCATACAGAAATGCACTTTTGACATCCATTTGGTACACTTTGAACTTCATGTATGAGGCATAGGCTAGAAATAACCTGATTGCTTCAATCCTTGCCACAGGAGCAAAGACTTCCTCATAATCTATTCCTTCTTCCTGAGTGTACCCTTGTGCAACCAGTCTAGCTTTGTTTCTGATTACAATCCCTCTGTCATCCTTCTTGTTCCTGAAAATCCACTTGGTGCCAATTGCTCTATGACCTTTTGGAAGGTCTACCAAGTCCCAAACATCCTGTAATTTGAACTGTAGCAGCTCCTCTTGCATTGCCTCTATCCAGCTTGGGTCTTTCATGGCATCATAAGCCTTTTTGGGCTCAATCTGGGACAGAAAGCAAGTAAGAACAGTGTTAACTGTATTTTGCTGCTCTTGCAACTCTTGGAGTCTGCTTTGCTTTCTAGTCATCATGGGAGATGCAATATCTCCAATTACCAACTCAGGAGGATGATTTTTCTGAGTTCTTGTTTGATGACCAGCTTCCTCTTGTAAGTCCTCATCCAGATTAGACTCATTTAATTCTGGATTTGTTTCTGCTTCTTCAGTCACCTCAGATTCTCTGGAATTTGAACCTGAAGACTGATTTTCCTCTGCTCTCCTCTCTTCTTCATTCTGAATAGGTTCAGTCTCCTCATGGTGTTCACAGAATTCCACAGGATCAATGGAAGGGATTGGAAATATCACAGATTGAATTCTGTGTTCTGATGATGGTGTATCCCTTTGTCCTGCATATACATCACCACTGAAACCCAAAGAATTAGTGAGTGAATCAATATCAAATAGCCAATTAGGACCTGAACCAATAGGATTTGGTGTGTTCTCATTGCATTTGACATTGTCACTTTCTTCAATTATTCTAGAAGAGGTATTAAAAACTCTGTAGGCCTTACTTTGAGATGAATACCCAACAAGAAAACCATCATCTGCTTTGCTATCAAACTTGCCTAAGTGAGATTTGGTATTGAGAATAGTACAAGGACATCCAAATGGCTTGAAAAATCCAATATATGGTTTCCTTTTATGGAAAAGCTCATAAGGTGTCTTGTTTTTAGGCTTTACAACTAAAACTCTGTTTTGAACATAGCAGGCAGTATTAACTGCTTCTGCCCAAAAAGTAATTGGTAACTTTGAGTCAGCTAACAGAGATCTAGCAGCCTCAATCAGTGTCCTATTCCTTCTCTCAGCAACACCATTTTGTTGTGGAGTCCTAGGAGCACTGTATTGTCTCTCAATTCCTTTTTCTTCACAAAAGGTGTTTAGATCAGAATTTTTAAACTCAGTTCCATTATCTGATCTAATGACTTTCACTCTTTGATTTGATTGGTTTTCAATTTTGAGAATGAAAGATTTGATCAGTCCACTTGTCTCATCTTTAGTTCTCAGAAAATATACCCAAGTAAATCTAGAATAATCATCAACAATAACTAAGCAGTATGATTTCTTGCCAATACTCATCACATTGGTAGGACCAAACAGATCCATATGTAACAGTTGAAGAGGATTTGATATAGTGTTTATCTCTTTGGACTTATGAGAAGTTTTGTGTTGTTTGCCTTTGAGACAAGCAACACAATGATCATCACATGAATATACTTTGGATGGCAAACCCCTTACAAGGTTATTCTTAACAAGTTTATTTATTGTTTTAAAGTTCATGTGACACATCCTTCTGTGCCAGTGTGATGATTCATCTAAAGAAGCTTTTGAAACTAAACAATTTAGAGATGAATCAGATGAAACACTTTCCAAATCTAAACAATAAACATTATCCTTCCTTGGAGTTCTCAGAAGTATCATGTTTTCATCAACCACTTTGTATCCAGGAGCAAGGATAATACATTCAGAGTCTGTAAACAATATACTATGCTTCTTGTCACAAACCTGTGATACACTTAACAGGTTGTATCTCAATTGTTCAACATAGTATACATCTTCAAAGGTCATCTTACCCTTTGAAACATCACCCTTACCACTTATCTTTCCACCAGCAGGATTATCCCCAAATGCAACATGTCCTCCATCAACCTTTTTGAAATTTTTGAGGCAGGACATGTTACCTGTCATGTGCCTGGAGCAACCACTATCAACATGCCAAATGCTCTTCCCCTTGAGCTGTTGGTTGCCCTGCACATCAAGATAAATCAGTTAGTTTTATTTGGAACCCAAGCCGAAGTGGTCTTGGGTCTCCCTTGCTCATCAAAATACTTACACTTGGTTTTGATGAGATTTTTAACTTTTGGTACTGCTGTGCTGGAATACTTTGTCAAAATTATTGGTGTAGCAGCACTTGCAGCAGTACTAATAGTGCTAGCAGTACTAACAGTGCTAGCAGTATTAACCTCAGAAGTACTAACAGAGGTAGCAGTATTAACCGAGTTAACACTGCTAGAAGCAGTATTAACAGAGTTAATACTGCTAGCAGCAGTACTATCTGAAGAAGAAGCACTAAAAGTATTAGCAGCACTAACATTGGACTAAATACTAGCAGTATTAACACTGCTAGCAGCACTAACTTTGGAATGATTACTAGCAGTATTAATATTGCTAGCAGTACTAACTTTGGAATGATTACTAGCAGTATTAATACTGCTAGCAGCACTAACTTTTGAAGCAGTATTAGCAGTGTTAGCAGTACTAACACTGCTAGCAGCAGTATTGTTTTTAGTGCTTTTTGGAACCCACATATTATCACATTCCTTTTCAGTTGTTTTCTTTATGTGGTCTTTGGGTTTATCTTGTTTCTTTGCCACATTTTTCTTTGCAGATTTTTTATATCCACCATTCCTTCTGTAACCACCAGGTTTTTGAAAAGATCTTTGAGCATTAAACCTTTGGTTAATAGGATTGAAATAACAGTGTTTGGCTAAGTGATTTAGCTTACCACAGATGAAACAAGGTTTTGGCCTGTTGATTCTGTTCAGGTCAACTCCTTGTCTCATAGCCCACTGGTTATTCCAGTTCCTTTGATTTCCCCTCTGATTATCATGTTTTTGGGGCTTGTTCTCTTTGAATTTCCTGCAGGAACACTGTTTACAAGTATTTGAGTTCACAACTTTGGGCTGTGTGTAATGAACTTCCTTTTTCTCTTCAGTCCTTTTGATCTCTGTGTTCTTGACACATGGACTCTCACATTCCTCATCAGAGTCTACTTTGTCAGTCTCATCCTCAACAACTATTTCTTTTTCACAAGGATCTATATCAATCTTTAATTCAGGTTCCTTTCTATCCTTGGTCTCTAACAAATCAGACTTAGGAGGTATGTAGTTGTTATTGTAGGGTGGAGGTGTGGCATTGTACCCTATCCCTACTTTCATCTTGTCATGGATTTGTGCTTTAATGATGGTGTCCATGGTTTTAGAAGCACAGGTAAACTTTTCAACATCAAGTTTAACCTTTTTAAGCTCTTCTTTTAACTTTTCATTCTCCTCCCCAGATACTTTCAGCTTAATCTCATACTCATTCTTCTCCCACTTCCAATAGTTAGTATCATAGTGGTGTTGAAGTTCATTAGCTTGAAAAGCTCTAATCTGTTCCTCAAACCTTTCTACAATCCTAACATAATCTTTCACATCTTTCTCTAGCCTCTTAAGGTCATCACACATACCCTGATTGTGATCCCTATATCTTTTAACAGCATCAATGCAAGTTTGAGAACAGAGTTTAGATTGTACCTCAGTGGGGATATCAGACACTTCTGCCATAAGAGCTTGATTTTGACAGGCTTCTTCAGCTTGATCACTCCAATCAAATCCCATTCCTTGTTGAGAAACAAGGGCTTGAGAGGAGCTTCTGTTTTGGTTTCCATTTGGAGTCTGTGATCCTCCACTTCTGCATTCTCTGGCAAAGTGTCCCATCTTGTGACACTTATAGCATTCAACCTTTGACTTGTCAAAGCCTGCACCATCTTCTCTTCTTTGGGAAAAGTTGTTTCTCCCAGTCCTTTTGATGAATTTCTTCACCCTCATTGATAGCATAGCCATCTGCCACTTGATGTCCATCTCTTCCAGATCATCAGCATTGATCTGCTCTAAATCATCATTGATTAGAGAAGAGTGGACATGACTAGAAAAGAATGCTTCTAGTACAGAATCTGTGGTCTTCTCTTGATTGGTTCCACTAGCAGAATTAACAGAACCTGCAGTATTAACAGAATCAAGATTAGCAGCAGTATCAGAGGATGAAGATAATAAAGCAGCATTATAAACAAATCCTGATGGCCTTTTCTTGGCTTCAACTTCAGCCTCAAATACTCTCAGATCATTGTAGAGGTCATCTAGCTCTTTGTCCTCCAATTGGTCATTCTGTCTGAATGAGACAGTGTACATGGTCCATTCTTCTCCCAATGATCTAAGGAACTTTCTGTTGACATCATCAGCATCCATGTGTACACCCACAGTTGCTAATTCTCCAATTAACTTGTTAAATCTGTCAAAAGTTTGAGTCATAGACTCATTCTTTGCAGACATAAAGTTTTCATATTGTTGCCTGAGAATAGCCTTTTGATTTCTCTTTGTGCTCTTTGTTCCAGTAAATCTTTTCTCCAGAGCATTCCACAACATCTGTGCATCTGTGCAGTGTTGGAATTGATGTTGGTACTCATTAGGAATAGCCAAAAGCAGAGTGCTTAAGGCCTTCATCTCTGTTTGTCTTACTTTCTTTTCAGCATCTGTCTTGGGAGGAGGTCTCTTTCCATCTGCTCCAATCTTCCCTTCATTACATGGGCCATTTTCTATAATGTCCCATATTGCATAATCAGTAAGAAGAATGTACTGCTTGATTCTTAGTTTCCACATGTCAAATTCATTGGGTTTGAGCATGGGAACCTTTGAAACAAGAGTACTGTGAGAATCCATTGAGTTGTCCATAATTTATAAGATACCAATGCTCTGATACCACTTGTCAGGATCGATTCTTAACAAGAATTAAACTTCTTAGAAACAGAATTTAGAGAATCTTGCGGAATAGAACTCTAAATCAATTAAAGAACAATCAATAGAAATTCAATAAACTATATATATATCAAACAGTTATTACTCACAAGTTTTACACCAAACCTCAATCTTGTTGAACAGGCTCAACAAGACGATTTCTACTTCTCTAGAAATAGGATCTATGACCTTGAGGTTAATTCACTCTTGAATATCGAATTCTGTATGCTAACTATCTTCTGTTTTTCTCGTCTTTTCTAATAGCTATCTATCAATACTATTTATACAAAAGTAATTACAAGATAACCATAAAAAGTAAATTGATCTTCTGAATCTTCGTTAAGCATATCTTGATCAATTCCTTCTTTGTCTCCAAAAGTATCGCATACCAACTTTATCAACTCAGCAGTATTAATGATGATTTGGCTCAGCAGCATTAACAACCTTCAGCAGTATTAATCTTCACAGTCTTCAAGCAGTAGTAACTCAGCTCAGCAGTACTAACCATGTCTAGCAGTAGTAATTTGGACTAGCAGCACTAACTTCAACTAGCAGCATTAACTTCATCTAGCAGCAGTAACTTTGCCCAGCAGTAGTAACGAAGAACTGGCAGTAGTAATGAAGACTTAGCAGTACTAACCATACTTAGCATATCTTCAGTTCCCAACAATATGACTCATCCCATGATCCTTTCCAACTTGGTTTGTAGCATTAAGCCACGTAGCCCAAAGAGATTGTAATGTTGGGTATATGTGGATTAAATTAAGTAGGATGTGGATTTTATAAGGGATTTTATTATGGAATTCCATATAGAATTCATATGGACTTGATTATGGAACTTGTTTTTGGATTTGGAATAATAAGAGAATTAGGATTTGAAATAGAAAAGAAAGTTAGATTTTAACTGTTAGATTTACAAGTTACATCTCCTACATCTTAGGTGTTCTACCTAGAGGGCGGGAGCGTAAGTAAGAAGTATTGAGACGAGAAGATACTAAAGCGTCAGATGAGTTTTTCTAACTAAAATACGTGACCTTATGTGTTTTCCAAGGAAAGTGATTATACGAAAATGCTCTGTTATTTTACATGACTTTTACGTAAATGAAAGCTTAATAATTTAATGTTCATGATATGTTTATGAACATGATTTATTTACCAGTTTTACGAATGCTTTCTCATGAAAATTATGCTCTACTGAAAAGATTATTCAGCAAGGACACGAATTGTAAAGTGTATTCTAAATTTCATGTTTTATGATTATGATGGTTTATGTGAATGCTATGTGGGGTCGGTCTGCACTGTGGGATCAGAGATAGATCCTCGGGTTCTGATGATCCCTTGGATAGGTATGACAGACTGGTAGGTTGGAATTCGTTTCCTCCTATTTCGAGTAGAGGGGAGTCTGCGTAAGCTCCGGGAAGGGGAGTCTGCGTAGGCTCCGGAAAGGGCGAAAGGGGAGTCTGCTTGGGCCCCGATCGCGAAATGTTATGTGATCCCTTGCACAGTGCAGTACCATGATTGAGGTTTATATGCAAAATGTGAACTGTTTTATAAAGATGGTTTTATAATATTGATGTACACTGTTTACGGAGGGAGCTCACTAGACCTCATGGTCTAACCCTCGCATATTTCAAAACTAAAACCTTTTCAGGTAAACATTTAGTAGGAGGCTCAGGTAAGTGAGCAATAGAGTACTGATGCAGTTAGCGACAGAGCCGGTGCCACTCGTAGTTGTAGTTGTTCTCAGTTGTGTATAGGTTGTTTCCGCCAACCTCAGTTTTAGAAGTATTGTAAAGAAATTTTGGGACCCAGATTTGTAAATGTTATGTTTTAATGCTATGTTTGTCTTATATGGAATTTGGGTTGTTACATTTCTTAGTATCCGGGTAGCTGAAGTCTCCGGATAAGCTTAGTGTCCGGGTAGTTTTGCCCGGATAAGTCTAGCGTCCGGACAAGTGTGGTATCCGGACAATTATGGTATCCGGACAAGTGTGGTATCCGGTCAAGTATGGTATCCGGACAAGTATGGTATCCGGACAAGTGTGTGTTGGACAGTAGGTCGAGCCGTTTAATCTGATCCGAATCTAATGCCCCTAGGTGTTCGACTGGTTTAGCTGGGAGGAATTTAAGAAGCGCGTTCTACGATAATCAAAGGTGAGTTCCCTAACCCTTTTTCGGCGTAAAGTGTTAAACGTTTTCTTTACTGTTTATGGTTCTTAAAGCGCACGAAATGTTTATAACCGAAATGCATGTTTCTCACGAACGTACCTATTTATATCTAAAAGAAAGGTTGACATGATGAAATGTAAGGCATGCTTTGTAAGGTTTTATTACATGCTTTATGTAACGTATGTGCATGCTATGTGATGTTGGTCTGCACTGTGGGATCAGTGAGCCTCGGGATCCGATGATCCCTTGGTTATGGATGATGAGCCTATTGGTTGGAATCCGTTTCCTCCTAGGCGGGTATCGGGGAGTCTGCTTGGGCCCCGATACGAGAGGGCGAGAGGGGAGTCTGCTTGGGCCCCGATCGCGGATGTTTATGCGATTCCCCATACAGTGAAGTACCTTATGTGATGAGTTACGATGTTATCATCTAAATGATTTTTACTGTTGATACATGTTGTTTTCGGAGGGAATTCACTAGACCTTTTGGTCTAACCCTCGCTTTCAAAACTAAACCATTTTCAGGTAAGCATGTTAAGGGTTCTTCCAGTAAGAACTAGGAGGCGATAAGAAGGACTTGAAGCTTAGAGTAACTTCAAGTTTTGGCTATGATTACTATAGAATAGCTCTCGGCTATGGATTTAGAGACTTCCGCTGTCAATTTTGTTTAGTATGAATTATTGATGATGTAAAGACAAGGTGTTATGTAATCCGAATGCTTATTTATGGTTGTTTGCCTGCTATGAAATTTGGGTCGTTACAAAACCTCCATTGAGGCCATAGAATTTTTTGAGAGTTTTGAATTTTTTTTAAAAAAATATAGCATTAAACGTGTGTAACTTTTCATTTTCTATATTTATTTTTTTATTGATTTTAACTCAAATTTATTTATTTATTTAATTAAACCAAATTTTAATAAAACTCACATTCACAAAAAATTTAAAATTTTAATTATTATTTTATAACGACGGTTATTTTACAATAATAATTGTGTTTATTGATTTAATTTATTTTTTAAGCTTACATGATTCAAATATTATATGAATTTATTTTATTAAGATATCTAACAATCAATCAATATATATATAAAGGAGAATGTTAAAAAGAGGATTAAGGAAAGGCCTTCAAGGCCATTTATCTAGTTTTCTAGAATTTTGATTTATTTTAAATAAAAGCCATATATTAAATGATCTCATCAATTACTAAAACTTTTCATTTTTTATTTTATACTTTTATAAAATGGATAACATCAATATAAATCAAATACTTTTTTTAATAGTTTGTTTTTCTTAATAAGTTAACAATGATTATAAATCAAAACTTTTAAATTGTTTTATTTTTTCTTAATAAGCTAACAAAACTTTTCATTTTTTATTTTATAATTTTATGAGATAGTTAACAATGCTTATAATCAATATATATATATATATATATATATATATATATATATATATATAAAGGAGAATGTTAAAGAGAGGATTAAGGATAGGCCTTCAAGGCCATTTATCTAATTTTCTAGAATTTTGATTTATTTTAAATAAAAGTCATATATTAAATGATCTCATTAATTACTAAAACTTTTCATTTTTTATTTTATACTTTTATAAAATAGATAACATCAATATAAATCAAATACTTTTTTTAATAGTTTGTTTTTCTTAATAAGTTAACAATGATTATAAATCAAAACTTTTAAATTGTTTTATTTTCTTAATAAGCTAACAAAACTTTTCATTTTTCATTTTATAATTTTATGAAATAAATAACAATGCTTATAAATTAAATACTTATTTTAATAGATTATGTTTTTTGATCTTTTAATATGTTAACAATCAATATATCAATCATCAATCAATATATATATATATATATATATATATATATATATATATAAATGAGAATGTTAAAGAGAGGATTAAGGATAGGCCTTTAAGGCCATTTATCTAATTTTCTATAATTTTGATTTATTTTAAATAAAAGTCATATATTAAATGATCTCATTAATTACTAAAACTTTTCATTTTTTATTTTATACTTTTATAAAATAGATAACATCAATATAAATCAAATACTTCTTTTAATAGTTTGTTTTTCTTAATAAGTTAACATCAATATTCAATATATATATATATATATATATATATATATATATATATATATATATATAAAGGAGAATGTTAAAGAGAGGATTAACGATAGGCCTTCAAGGCCATTTATCTAATTTTCTAGAATTTTGATTTATTTTAAATAAAAGCCATATATTAAATGATCTCATTAATTACTAAAACTTTTCATTTTTTATTTTATACTTTTATAAAATAGATAACATCAATATAAATCAAATACTTCTTTTAATAGTTTGTTTTTTTAATAAGTTAACAATGATTATAAATCAAAACTTTTAAATTGTTTTATTTTCTTAATAAGCTAACAAAACTTTTCATTTTTTATTTTATAATTTTATGAGATAGTTAACAATGCTTATAAATTAAATACTTATTTTAATAGATTATGTTTTTTGATCTTTTAGCATGTTAACAATGCTTATAAATCAATATATTTTTAGTATTGTATTTTTTATTTATTTACATTTTTATAGATAACCTAACAATACTTATATATCAAAACTTATTTAATAAAATATACTTTTTATTTATTTAATTTTTGTTTTTCTTAATAAGTTAACAATGATTATAAATCAAAACTTTTAAATTGTTTTATTTTTTTAGTAAGATCTATACCAATGTTTATATTCTTTCTTTTAGTAAAGTTAACAATATTTATAAATCAATATTAATTTTAATAAATTATATTTTTATATGTATTCTTTTATTTTTTTAGTAAGATAACAGCTGCTTATACATCAATAAAATTTTCTAATAAATTATAATCATTATTTTATAACAATGGTTATTTTATTATAATTATTGAGTTTATTGGTTTATTTTTCATTCATCAGCTTACTTGATCTAAATATTATATGAACTTTTTTATTAAGATAGATAACAATGATTATAAATTAAATATTTATTTTAATAGATTATATTTTTTATTTTATTTTTATCTTTTTGTAAGCTAAAAATGTTTATAAATCAATTTTTTTAATATGTATATTTTTATTTATTTACATTTTTTTGGATAAATTAACAATACTTATAAATCAAAACTTATAAATTGTTTTATTTTTTTAGTAAGATGCATGTTTGTATTCTTTCTTTTAGTAAATTAACAATATTTATTTAATAAATTATGTTTTAATTTTATTTTTATGTTTTTAAATATGATAACAACTGCTTATAAATCAATTATTTAGTGAAGTATATCAATCTTTATAATAATATTTGTATTCACCGCGCAAGCCGCGGTGTTGTTACCTAGTTAATATATATAATATATATATATATTGTAATAACCAAGACCAATTAGAGAGAGTTTAGGGTCTTTGGGATAATTTTGTAAATACTGAAAGTTGAGGGGCCTTTGTGTAATTAAGGAAAGTGTGGTTATGACCCAATCATTAGGGCACAATACCCTAGGTGTGGCCTCATTCTTAATGTTGGCGGCTGTTTGAGAGAAAAGAAAATAGAAGAGTTTTGGGGCTTTGGAACTTTGAGAAGAGAAGAATCATCCCTTGAAAATCGGCAAGAAGTGTGTATTAGGATTTGTTGCTGCAAGGAATCCATCAGGTAACTTCTTAATCTTTAACCCATTTAAGATCTGTTGGTTGAGTTTTGAATGATTGAAGAGTTTTATTGATAAAGTCATTTTAGGACCTTAGAGGAGATTTAAGCACCTTGAATCGAGTTTAATCAGTAAAGTTTGTGGAGAAATGATTAAAGATGTTTAGGTAGGTGATTTATCGCAATATCTTACTGTTTTCGAAGTGTTTAGCAAGACTCCGAACCATTTAACTCATCCAGCGTTCGTCCGGAAACCTTCAGGATTGAAGGTGTCCGGGTGAGTGTCCGGGTGAGTTTATGATCGTCTTTTAGAAGGTATCCGGACGTAAATCGTCCGGAAAACTGTGTTGTCCGGATAAGTAAATCGTCCGGAAAACTGTGTTGTCCGGATAAGTAAATCGTCCGGAAAACTGTGTTGTTCGGATAGGTTGGACGTCCGGAAAGTAGAAGTTGTCCGGTAAGATTTGTTCAGCCGGTAACCTGTCCGGAAAGCTGTGAGTCAGGTGAGAAGTGTCCGGATGGTTCTAGTCAGCTTATAAATCTATCCCTTCGTTCAGGTAGACAGTTTGGATGTAGAGAGCAGAGTAGGGAAAAGCAAGCAAACGTATCAGGTGAGTTTTCTAACTAAAATACGTGCCTTTTAACGTGTTTTTCTAAAGTGAATACATGATGAGAAATGCCATGTTTTGTTCTTATGCTTTTATTGCATGAAAGTTGTTTAAAGTTTTATGTGAGATGTATGCATACATTGTGTAGACGTAAATTGGCTAAGTCGGGGGGAGGTTCCGCCAGTACTCACGTCGGGGGGAGGTTCCGTTGATGCCATGGGAAGTGATACCCAGTAAGGCAGCGTGATACTGACTCGTTGTCACTTTCGGGTGACTTCAGGGTGCCATTTACGGGAGCGGATTTATCCGTGGAAGTTTTTAATGTCCAGTTATGTGAAAGTTTATTATTGAAAGTTTTATATATGAAAGTTATGCAAAGTTTTTAAAATGATTTTGAGAACTGTCAGGAGGGACTCACTAGACCTCATGGTCTAACCCTCGATTTTCCAAACTAAACCTTTTCAGGTAAGCAGATAGTAGGAGGCTCGGGTAAGTGAGCAAGAGCATGATAAAGGACAGATGCAGATAGAGACAGTGCCACTTATACTTGTAGTAGCTAGTTCATTCTCAGTTGTGTATAGGTTGTTTCCGCCAACCTATTTTGAGACTTATGTAAGAAATTTTGGGACCCATTTTTGGGATGTTCTAATTTATATGATTTGCATGCTTATTTTAGACTGGGTTGTTACAATTGGTATCAGAGCCATAGTTTAAGGGATTTAGGTGACCGGACGGGCCTAAACTTAAACTTGGGAGTAGAAATCACAACTGAGAATCAGGAAATGCGTTAGGAGGACACTATAATTGAGATAGGACTAATAGGGTACTGAGGACTGTCATGTAAGGTAAGTTTGAAATTCCACCTGGCCAGTGTAATTGCGAACTTACAGGTACATGTATGTGCTTAACCTGCCTTATTATTCCGAAGTGGTAGTCAGAAGCTAGTGTTTATGTCGTGTTCCAGTACTTTAGAATGTCAGCAAGATCCCTGAGGGGTAGACTGAGACCCCTTGTTAGGGAAGTTTCATGAGAAGTCATGGTGATGTGATGTACGTATACATCGTAGAGAAGAAATGTTGTATAGAGTATTACGAGTCGTCTAGAGGTAGCTCTTCGTGGATTCGGAGAGGAAGAATGCTTGAGTTTGAGTAAGACTCCTGTTTCGGGAGAGTCCCATTTCTAGAAGTCATGGGATAGATCAGTTAGGATGGTAAGGAAAGTCAGTGTAAAAACCTTGAAGGTATCAATGGAGCCCTGGGTTCTTGGTCGAGCTTTCCATTAGCAGGATAAATGAAATAAGATACCTATAGTGAAATGTGAAACACCCTAAAAACAGGGTAAATTTAAACCCCAAAATAAATGCTATGATCATTAAAGATACCAAACTTTTATAACAACAAGGATCTACAACATTATTTTATACACAACATTTAAACTTGTCCTAAATAATCTTATTAATCTATTCTTACAACATAAATAGATTAACTAGATTATCTAAGCTTCATCCCAAAATCTCCAAAAGAATTGCTGGATCCTTCAACACCTCAAAGTTTGATATGAAATTCACTCCCCAAACTTCTTTCCCGAACCTGAACCTGGTAAGACAATTCAACTTAAAACATTAGGCTTTCGCCTAGTGAGGTTAATCAATTCAAATTTAAAACTCAACAATTAAAACATCAGGTGTCTCAAACCTGCATCTTTCATCTTACCAAATCAAATTCCAACCACTATGACTATTTCACCTAGTCATTAAATAGAATAACAACATCAACTACTTATAATCCCACCAGATTTATAAGAAATTAAACTCAACAACCCATGAAATGCAAATTACAACTCGATGTAATTTTCTCACACTTCATTATTTAATAAACACCGGAAATGCGAATTACACCTTAATGTAATTCTCTCACACTTCCTATCGCCCGAAATGCAAATTACAACTCGATGTAATTTTCTCACACTTCATTATTTAATAAACACCGGAAATGCGAATTACACCTTAATGTAATTCTCTCACACTTCCTATCGCCTGAAATGCGAATTACACCTCTATGTAATTCTCTCACATTTCAATACCTCACCATCCTGAATCACTGGTTCCCAATGGGATTTTATTCATCGATGATCACAACAACCGGGAACCCTCACAGATGATTCAGAATTCACTCCACCACTAGAACTACATTATAGGTCCCAGCTGGTATGCGGTTCCCATTAAACTGTACTAAGTTGCCCACTAGACCAAATGTAAATTCTAGCCATCGCAACACAATAAATATGTATCATTACTCTTTCTATTACATCCATAGTGCCAATAATATCAGATAAATCTCTATATTTAATAACTGATATAAACTCTTTATATGATAATATCTCATGCATATTCTTCATCATTAATTCATGTCAAGAGCATATAAATAATAACATGAAAACATCACATAAAATCATCATGCATTTTTATTTCAAAAAGCATCAAAGTTCGCAACTACTGATTGCGGGTTTCATGAAATTCGCAAGCCAAAGCTGCGAATTTCAGAAGTTCGCAGGTTATGGTTGCGAGTTTCAGAAATTCGCAGGCTATGGTTGCGAGTTTCAGAAATTCGCAGGCTATGGTTGCGAATTTTATCTGATTCTCGCAAGCCAAGGCTGCGAGATTCGTTCACTGCTCATCATCATCTACCTCTCATTAAGTTGTTTCTTACCAGATTAAGCATTAAGCATATAAAATGATATTTAAGCTCAATAAACACATACACAATTGTTTACATGTTAAGTTTTAAGCAAGAATCAATTAAACTCACCTCAAAAGTCGATTTATACACTGATTCACGTAAGAGCTTAACGAACAGCTTAATGGCAGCTTATCAACAATCTGGAAATAAACAGACTTTTAAAAACTATACATCCTAACCACAATCAGTTAAGAAAACAAGTTCTTACCTCTAATTTCACCACTGATTTCTTTTTTTCTTTTCCTTCCTTCGTCCTTTCTCTTTTTCTCTCGATCTCTCTGTTCTTCTTTTTTTTTTCTTTGTGAAACACTCCAACAACAACAATCAGTATTTTACAATACTTTTATCCTCATAATTTGACACCTCAACACCAATTAGATGAGTCATTAACTCATTTTCCCAATTAATACCTCAACTTCCAAAAATAACAATTTAACCCTTCTAGTTAACTTTCTTCATAAACTTTAAATAAATAATACCAAGTTATTTTTATACAATGGAATTTTCAGGATGTTACAATACTCCCCAACTTGAAAATGATTTCGTCCCCGAAATCAAAGCTAGGTAAACAAATGAGGATACCTATTCCTCATACTCTCCTCTGATTCTAAAGTTACATTAGTACCTCTATGGTGTTTCCAAGGTACTTTCAACATAGCTACCTCTTTACCACTACGTAGTTTTCTAACCGATCTTTCTAAAATCGCCTCTGGTTCCTCTACACAACGACTCTTTTCATCTATTCTCACATCTGTGAGTGGAATCACATCTTCCTCTTCGGCCAAACACTTCCGAAGATAACATACATGAAAAGTATTATGAACTCCTTCCAACTCGGGTGGAAGATCTAACTTGTAAGCTTGTAACCCAATTCTCTCAACAATGGTGAAAGGTCCTAGAAAATGAGGACTCAACTTCCCACGTTTTCCAAACCTTATCACACCTTTCCAAGGGGATACCTTGAGCATCACACGCTCCCCAACTTGAAATTCCTTTGGTCTCCGCTTCGGGTCAGCATAACTTTTCTGTCTATCTTGGGCTGCTTTCATATGCTGTCGAATCTCTTTTACTTTATCCGCTGTTTGTTGTACTAACTCTGGACCAGCAAACTGTTTCTCCCCGGCTTCTAGCCAACACACCGGAGTTCTACACTTACGACCATACAACGCTTCGAAGGGTGCTCTCCCGATGCTCGAATGATAACTATTGTTATACGCAAATTCTACTAACGGTAGATGCGTATCCCAGTTACCACCAAAATCCAAAACACAACACCTGAGCATATCTTCCAAAGTTTGAATGGTTCGCTCACTCTGTCCATCGGTCTGTGGATGAAAAGCAGTACTCAAATTAACTTTAGTACCCAATTCTTCTTGCAGTGATCGCCAAAATCTCGAGGTAAACCGACTATCACGATCTGACACTATTGACACCGGTATACCATGCCTTGATACCACTTCATCAATATACAACTTTGCCAATTTATCAATTGGTGATGCCTCTTTCATTGCTAGAAAATGAGCACTCTTAGTTAATCTATCCACGATTACCCATATTGTGTCGTTACCTTTTTGCGTCTTTGGTAACTTCGTCACAAAGTCCATGGTAATCTTTTCCCACTTCCACTCCGGAATTTCTAAGGATTGGAAACTTCCGTAAGGTTTCTGATGTTCGGCTTTCACTAACGAACATGTTGTACACATTTCTACCTTTCGAGCCACATCTACCTTCATCGCTGGCCACCAATAATGCAATTTCAAATCTCGATACATCTTCGTACTCCCAGGGTGAATGGAATACTTAGATCTATGAGCGTCTTCGAGAATCAACTCTCGATTTCCTCCCATTTTAGGCACCCAAACTCTTCCTTGAAATAATTTAATCCCACGACCATCTTCGGTCAACTGAAGATGTTGCTTACCCATTACTTCCTCTTTCAGATTTTCCTCTCGCAAGGCAACCACTTGTGCTTCTTTGATCTTTTCCATCAAACTTGACGTTACATCAATTCTAGCGTTTACCGATTTCAAACACCCACCATACTCTTTTCTACTTAAGGCATCAGCCACGGCATTTGCTTTACCAGGATGGTAATGCAATTCACAATCATAATCCTTAAGCAGTTCTAACCATCTTCGTTGCCTCATGTTTAACTCCTTCTGATCAAAAACATGTTGCAAACTCTTGTGATCAGTATAAAGAGTACACTTCGTTCCATACAAATAGTGTCGCCACAACTTCAAAGCGAACACCACTGCTGCTAACTCTAAATCATGGGTAGGATAATTCTTTTCATGCTCTTTAAGCTGTCTTGAGGCATAGGCAATCACTTTGCCCCTTTGCATTAGCACACATCCTAAACCCATCTTTGAAGCATCACTATGCACGACAAAATCTTCCGTCCCTTCTGGCAAGGCAAGTACAGGTGCTTCACACAGTTTTTGACGTAAAGTTCTGAAAGTTGTTTCCTGTTTCTCCGTCCAAACAAACTTCTCATTCTTTCTGGTTAACAACGTCAAAGCAGATGCAATCTTAGAAAATTCTTTTATGAATCTTCTATAATAACCTGCTAATCCCAGAAAGCTTCTTATCTCAGATGCACTTCTAGGTGTCTCCCAATTCGTCATCGCTTCAATCTTTGAAGGATCTACTTTAACTCCTTCAGAAGTACTTATATGACCTAGAAACTGCACTTCCTTCAACCAAAATTCACATTTTGAAAACTTGGCGTATAACTTCTCTATTCTTAAAACTTCTAAGACTTCACGAAGATGTTGCTCATGATCTTCCTCAGTCTTTGAATAAATAAGTATGTCATCAATAAACACAATGACAAACTTATCTAAAAATGGTCAACACACTCTGTTCATCAAATCCATAAATACTGCAGGAGCATTTGTCAACCTAAATGGCATCACAAGGAACTCATAATGCCCATACCTTGTTCTAAACGCTGTTTTTGAAACGTCTTCATCTCTTACTCGCACTTGATGGTATCCAGATCTTAAGTCTATCTTTGAAAAGCATCCCGCACCTTGGAGTTGATCGAATAGATCATCAATCCTCGGAAGCGGATACTTTTTCTTAATAGTTACCTTATTCAACTCTCGGTAATCAATACACATTCTCATGGTACCATCTTTCTTCTTAACAAATAAAACTGGAGCTCCCCAAGGTGAAGAACTTGGTCTCACGAAACCCTTATCCAATAACTCCTGAAGCTGAGTCATCATCTCTTTCATCTCAGCGGGTGCTAAACGATAAGGTGCTCGTGCAATCGGTGCCGATCCAGGAATAATATCTATACGAAACTCCACCTGTCTTTCAACTGGTAAACCTGGAAGGTCATCCGGGAACACATCCGGAAACTCACGCACCACGTTGATATCTTGAATATTTTTCTTTTCTAACTTTGTATCAATAACATAGGCTAGATAAGACCAACACCCTTTCGATAAACATTTCCGTGCCTTCATCACTGAAATCAACGGAATTTCTCCCTCCTGTTTTTCTCCGAACACGAATACACTATCTTTCTCGCCCATTGGAATTCGAATCAGCTTCTTTGCGCACATAATTTCTGCCTGGTTGTTGCTCAACCAGTCCATTCCTACCACAATATCAAAACTCCCAATTTCCATTAACAACAAGTTAATCGGAAATTTTGTTCCCTCTATCATAATCTTACAATCGGCCAGGCTCTCCTTAACCAAAGTCTGAACTCCATTAGCTATTTCGACTACTAAAGCATCTCCTAGAGTAGTAACAGGCATAGCTAGTTTATGTTGAAACATCTTGGATACAAAAGAGAAATTTGCGCCACTATCAAACAACACACGTGCAGGAATAGAGTTTATAAGAAATGTACCCGAGACCACGTCCTTTGACCCCTTCGCTTCATCAGCAGTCATTTGGAATGCATGACCGGTTGGTTTGGGAATATCCAGCTTTCTTCCCTGGTCTCCTCCTCTTTTCAACTTCGGACAATATTTTCGAAAATGACCCGGTTGCTGACATTCAAAACAAACCGACCCAGGCACTGTACAATTTGACGCCATATGTCCCATCTTCCCACACTTGAAGCATTGATTTCCGACCACACGACATTGGCCAAAATGTTTACTTCTGCACTTTGCACACCAACTCGGTTCTTTACGAGAATCATTGCGAATGTTCTTTCCGAATAATCTTAATTTCTGAGGAGGTTCTGAACGACCCTCCCATTTTCTCTTTTCTCCAACCTGCGCTTTCTCCTCCTTATCTTTTACATACATTTCCTCTATCACCTTTGCTTCTTCAATCGTCTCCCTCAAGGTAGCAGAATTTTGAACTACGAACTCTTGTCATCATATCTGCTGGTAGACCTTTCAAGTAATACTTAATCTTTTCTTTCTCTGTTGAAGCCACGTGCCCCACAAGATTTAGCTTCTCCATAAAGACCTCGGTATATTTTCTCACCGACATATTACCCTTCTTAATATTCCGAAACTCTTCTTCGATTCGGTCCATCTCATGCTCGTTACAATATTCTTCTAAAATCTTTGCTTTAAACTGACTCCAAGTTACAGAATTCAAAGCTGCTTCCGTCACAGTTGATGACAACACATTCCACCACTGCAACGCTTTTCCACGTAACATTTGCGACCCAAATCTCACCTTAGATCTCTCATCTGTACATTCGCAGGCACGAAAAGCCTGTTCGATTTCTCTTATCCAGTTCATACAAACCACTGGATTATCATCTCCCTTGAATTCTGGCGGTTTACAGCTTAGGAACGTCTTGTAAGAACAGTTTCTGTCAACCCTTCTAACTGTCTCCACTCCTGGATTTACAGTCGGATTTATCACATTAGTATCGATCACTGTTCTCCTTGGCTCCACATTTCGATCATTAATCAATTTCGTAAACATCTCTGCCTGTCTCCCCATTACAGTATTCATCATCTCTGCTTGCCTCTCCATTGAAGCATTCATCAGCCGAGTCACATTATCCATTATTCGCCCCTCCATACCTGAATCTGACGACGTTTGATCAACATTACTAGTACCTCCTGGATGTACTCGACTTCGCATTCCTCCCAAGGAAAGAAAATATGTTGGCGTATCAGGAACTCCGCCCAATCCAGTCTGTCTTTCTCCAGTATCGTCTAACCAATTCCTATTCATCGAAGAATTTGGAGACCTCGGGGGTGTATTCACCATCGTTCTGATGGAGCATAAAAGAATACTCATCAGTTAATGGTTTATATAACTAAACATACAATACGTACTTTACCGCTAATCAGTCACTGTAACAATTAGAAACAAGTATGTTTGTGCAATAATATATTCATAATAACAGTAGCTAATTGAAATTGCGAACATATCATACATGAGAATTCTCATTACCATTGTTACAGTACTAACTTTGCGTATTTCTGTCGACTCTAAGACTACCCATTCTTAGTACTTCTACCCAAAACTCACGGATCATAACTTAACTCATCTCAGCTTAAGTCTAGGTATCTCAAATTCATACCTAGTTCGCTTAAACTAAAGCTCTGATACCATACTGAAACACCCTAAAAACAGGGTAAATTTAAACCCCAAAATAAATGCTATGATCATTAAAGATACCAAACTTTTATAACAACAAGGATCTACAGCATTATTTTATACACAACATTTAAACTTGTCCTAAATAATCTTATTAATCTATTCTTACAACATAAATAGATTAACTAGATTATCTAAGCTTCATCCCAAAATCTCCAAAAGAATTGCTGGATCCTTCAACACCTCAAAGTTTGATATGAAATTCACTCCCCAAACTTCTTTCCCGAACCTGAACCTGGTAAGACAATTCAACTTAAAACATTAGGCTTTCGCCTAGTGAGGTTAATCAATTCAAATTTAAAACTCAACAATTAAAACATCAGGTGTCTTAAACCTGCATCTTTCATCTTACCAAATCAAATTCCAACCACTATGACTATTTCACCTAGTCATTAAATAGAATAACAACATCAACTACTTATAATCCCACCAGATTTATAAGAAATTAAACTCAACAACCCATGAAATGCAAATTACAACTCGATGTAATTTTCTCACACTTCATTATTTAATAAACACCGGAAATGCGAATTACACCTTAATGTAATTCTCTCACACTTCCTATCGCCCGAAATGCAAATTACAACTCGATGTAATTTTCTCACACTTCATTATTTAATAAACACCGGAAATGCGAATTACACCTTAATGTAATTCTCTCACACTTCCTATCGCCTGAAATGCGAATTACACCTCTATGTAATTCTCTCACATTTCAATACCTCACCATCCTGAATCACTGGTTCCCAATGGGATTTTATTCATCGATGATCACAACAACCGGGAACCCTCACAGATGATTCAGAATTCACTCCACCACTAGAACTACATAATAGGTCCCAGCTGGTATGCGGTTCCCATTAAACTGTACTAAGTTGCCCACTAGACCAAATGTAAATTCTAGCCATCGCAACACAATAAATATGTATCATTACTCTTTCTATTACATCCATAGTGCCAATAATATCAGATAAATCTCTATATTTAATAACTGATATAAACTCTTTATATGATAATATCTCATGCATATTCTTCATCATTAAATCATGTCAAGAGCATATAAATAATAACATGAAAACATCACATAAAATCATCATGCATTTTTATTTCAAAAAGCATCAAAGTTCGCAACTACTGATTGCGGGTTTCATGAAATTCGCAAGCCAAAGCTGCGAATTTCAGAAGTTCGCAAGTTATGGTTGCGAGTTTCAGAAATTCGCAGGCTATGGTTGCGAGTTTCAGAAATTCGCAGGCTATGGTTGCGAATTTTATCTGATTCTCGCAAGCCAAGGCTGCGAGATTCGTTCACTGCTCATCATCATCTACCTCTCATTAAGCTGTTTCTTACCAGATTAAGCATTAAGCATATAAAATGATATTTAAGCTCAATAAACACATACACAATTGTTTACATGTTAAGTTTTAAGCAAGAATCAATTAAACTCACCTCAAAAGTCGATTTATACACTGATTCACGTAAGAGCTTAACGAACAGCTTAATGGCAGCTTATCAACAATCTGGAAATAAACAGACTTTTAAAAACTATACATCCTAACCACAATCAGTTAAGAAAACAAGTTCTTACCTCTAATTTCACCACTGATTTCTTTTTTTCTTTTCCTTCCTTCGTCCTTTCTCTTTTTCTCTCGATCTCTCTGTTCTTCTTTTTTTTTCTTTGTGAAACACTCCAACAACAACAATCAGTATTTTACAATACTTTTATCCTCATAATTTGACACCTCAACACCAATTAGATGAGTCATTAACTCATTTTCCCAATTAATACCTCAACTTCCAAAAATAACAATTTAACCCTTCTAGTTAACTTTCTTCATAAACTTTAAATAAATAATACCAAGTTATTTTTATACAATGGAATTTTCAGGATGTTACAATACTCCCCAACTTGAAAATGATTTCGTCCCCGAAATCAAAGCTAGGTAAACAAATGAGTATTGACATGTCGAAGTTATATAAATGAGTGTGAGGACCGACTGGCCTACTTCGTGTCGGTAAATTTCTTTCAAAATTTTGTCGTATGGGAAGATTTTCATCCAATATTTATTTCTGTCGTAACAACACATTTTTGGTTGAGTAAGATTAAGTTTACAGAAAGATTGCATGCAAACGATCCTCAAGATCGTTGTGCAGGGCATTAGAGTTATGAGAATGTTGGGGTCGGGTGTACCCAAGTTGTTTTCAAGTGTTGTTTCTTTAAAATGATCAAAAGTGTGAAATGATTCATTTATCGCGTTGTCAGGCATGAAGGCTATGAACTCAATAGGTCGTAGAGTATTACATTTTTAAGCTAAGGAAGAACTCCTAGAGTGGAGAGGTGTTGGACAAATCAGGAAAGAATGTTTGTAGCTTTGGTAATTGCGTTCTAGAGGAGAGGTGAGCAGTGGAAGAGTCGGAAGTGGACTTTAATGTCGGTTGTATGAGGGTCTGTACCCTCGTGCGGTGACTGGAAGTACAGTTGCCGAGAGACGGTTGTGTTCAGGGAAGGACTAGAAGTCATCGAGGTGTTGGTATAGCAACTCGTTATGAGTAGTGTGGTGAAGTAGAGATGAAGTATCCGTGACGTTGAATAAGAGTTTAAGGTGATCCTATAATATTGACATTACGCGAATTAGTTTGAAATGAGGACGACAGGATGTGAAGTTGATTATGAGGTGTTGGAGAGATTTGGTTCTGTAGGGGACCCTTGTTTAAGATTAGGTTAAGGAAGTATCAACGAAGTATCAACAGGTCCACTATTGACGTCAGAGTCGGCAGTTGTGTAAAGTGTATGAGGTCGAAGACTAGAATCAGAAGGTTGAAAGTTGAAGGACCACCCTGTAGGGGTGTTGAGCTAGTGAAAGGATGCTGTTTAGATAAACGTTTTTCTTACGAGGTGGATGGTTCGTAAGAGATGTAGTAGTAGCACGAACAAAGTAGGTGTATAGATTATGTCTATCTGTGAGGGAATGTGCCATGTCTATGTGTTGGTTTGAGATCGCAAAAGAGCGAGCAAGAAACGAGTATGTTAAAGTTAATCAGAAATTCGTGAGTTGTGGTTCAGCTAGAGTTGGGGAAGAGACAAAGTAGCGAGATAGACTCGGTTATTTATGCGGGAGAACGTGAGAGTAAGTTTGAGTTGTGCACGAATGACCATGGGAGACCTGCTCTGCAGCGAGATGTTATGGGTGGAGAATGTACGGTCAAGTAGTGGCAGCAATTGCCTAGGTAAATGTGTCAGTCAGTGTTGTAGTAGTGTGACGTTAGGAAGAGGAAGCATCAGATGGGAGCCTTTTCGGAGGTTTCGGGTGAGGTGTACATTTGGTTAATCAAGTTGTTGGAGCACGTGGTTTGTAAGTTGGCGTTGTGATTTGGCTTGTTTCAGAATAGAATGTCGGAGCAGAAGAGAGTTATTGCCCAAATGAGAGACCAAGTGTTTTTGATTGTGTGAGTTGCTAAGTAAGAATGTTGTCGAAATCTTTGGAAGTTTTAGAGAAGGCAATGGATGGGTTAGTCGAAGATGTGGGGTAGTAAATGCGAAATCTTTGAGGAATGTGAATTGTTTCCTATGTATGGAGGAATTATTCGAGGAGGTATTAGTGAGAGATCAAAGGATGTGTAATGACTTCGATCACAAGTGTCATTTCGAGATGACTTGATTGAACGTCTTAAGTAGGCATTTTGATGCAACCGTTTGATTACGTATAGTAACGAGAGAATGTTTCAGCAAGTGAAAAGGTCGGAAGGGAGAGGCAAGTAATGCTTGAGAGGCGGTGCTTCACGTTGCTGTGGAGAGGTGAAGATAGTACGTCGGAATAAAGGGGAAAGTTAGAAGTAGTAAGCTTGCCAGTAACACCGAGAGGTAGAGTAGCGTGCATAGATTGCCATCGGTAAGTGTCTGAACTTCTAGAAAGAGTTTTGAGGAAGGGGATTTGTGCATGTCTTTGTGCGAGAAAGAAGTGGAAAAGGGCAGTTGAATGAGTTGAGTTGGTGATGTTGTGAGAAACGTTCAAGCGAACTGATCATTCAGTGTAAGCTCTTAAAAGCAGTAGGGTGTGATCATGGTTACCTCTCCCAGTTGAGTGGGGGGAAACCGAAGTTATGTTTATGACTGGACATTTGTGGCTAGCAGTGAGAAATCGATGAGCCTTCGGGATAAGTAAATTCGGATAGGTGAACACTTCAATGAGGAATCATGGGAGTTTTCTGCTTTTAGTCACGTTAAGTGTGAAATGTTGGTGTGGTGAGAAGGTACGAATTAGTTGCCGAGCTGTAGCCGATGTGAATCGGGAAGGGAATATGATCGGCATAGACGTATGTCAGTCGGAAGAAGTGATCTAGAATTACATGTAACCCGAGGAGGGGACTCTTAGGTGTGAGCTTGTCGGGATGTACAAGGTTGGCCTTGTGCCAAGTTGTCAGTAAGTGAGTTTTCCTGGTGGAAGATCCTCGTTGTTGTGGCAGGAATTTCCGCCAAGTCCTTTCTCTTAAGGAAGTATAATGTATGAGAGACCTTATTTAGACGTGTTTAAAACCGTGAGTCCCGATGTGTGGGCGGAGGCGAGCAAATGGAGGCGCGGTTGGCCTTGGTTTTATCAGGTAGTTTTAAGCGAGTATAGTGATCGAAGAGGGTATAAGTAAGTAGTGCAAGATGGCACGATATAGCAAGTGGTGTCTCGCCGAGGGCGGTTTCAAAGTATGGGGTGCGGTTATGTTTCCTATCTGAACGGTCTGAGGCAACCGGGTAGAAAAGAGTGGTTGGGTTGAAAAACATAAGGCTTTGAGCCTTGAAGTTGAGAGAAAAGTATGGTGTACTAAGTCCGCGGATCCGTCGAAGCATGAAAGTTGAATAGATAGAGCGCGATCTTGAGGTACACGATGTGAATTTGAGAAGAAATTCGTAGTGTGATGCACGTCTCTTTTGTGGAGAGCCGATGTGAGAAATGAGATGACGGCGACCTTGCCAGAGATGCAGGCGATAAGAAGTTGACCTTGTCATTAGTGAGCGAGTTAGAGCAGCAACATACAAGTTAGACTGGTCAGAAGAATTAAAGAGTGTTCGTCCGACATTTCATGTCTTAGACTTAAAGAAGTGTTTGTCAGAGGTCGTTGTGCCTGTTCCTTTGAGGGGACATCAGTATAGATGAGAGGTTGACTTACGTAGAAGGACCGATATAAATCGTGAGCGGTAAGGTTTGCTAAACGAGGAACATAGAAGTTTGACTAGTAAAAATTCAGTGGAGTTATCATAAGGGACGAGAGGCAACGTGGGAAGTAAAATCAGATATGATGTTCAGTTACCCTCACCTTTTTGAGAATGGAATTCCGGGGACGGAATTCTTTTGAGGGGGGAGTGTTGTAATAACCAAGACCAATTAGAGAGAGTTTAGGGTCTTTGGGATAATTTTGTAAATACTGAAAGTTGAGGGGCCTTTGTGTAATTAAGGAAAGTGTGGTTATGACCCAATCATTAGGGCACAATACCCTAGGTGTGGCCTCATTCTTAATGTTGGCGGCTGTTTGAGAGAAAAGAAAATAGAAGAGTTTTGGGGCTTTGGAACTTTGAGAAGAGAAGAATCATCCCTTGAAAATCGGCAAGAAGTGTGTATTAGGATTTGTTGCTGCAAGGAATCCATCAGGTAACTTCTTAATCTTTAACCCATTTAAGATCTGTTGGTTGAGTTTTGAATGATTGAAGAGTTTTATTGATAAAGTCATTTTAGGACCTTAGAGGAGATTTAAGCACCTTGAATCGAGTTTAATCAGTAAAGTTTGTGGAGAAATGATTAAAGATGTTTAGGTAAGTGATTTGTCGCAGTATCTTACTGTTTTCGAAGTGTTTAGCAAGACTCCGAACCATTTAACTCATCCAGCGTTCGTCCGGAAACCTTCAGGATTGAAGGTGTCCGGGTAAGTGTCCGGGTGAGTGTCCGGGTAAGTTTATGATCGTCTTTTAGAAGGTATCCGGACGTAAATCGTCCGGAAAACTGTGTTGTCCGGATAAGTAAATCGTCCGGAAAACTATGTTGTCCGGATAAGTAAATCGTCCGGAAAACTGTGTTGTTCGGATAGGTTGGACGTCCGGAAAGTAGAAGTTGTCCGGTAAGATTTGTTCAGCCGGTAACCTGTCCGGAAAGTCGTGAGTCAGGTGAGAAGTGTCCGGATGGTTCTAGTCAGCTTATAAATCTATCCCTTCGTTCAGGTAGACAGTTTGGAGGTAGAGAGCAGAGTAGGGAAAAGCAAGCAAACGTATCAGGTGAGTTTTCTAACTAAAATACGTGCCTTTTAACGTGTTTTTCTAAAGTGAATACATGATGAGAAATGCCATGTTTTGTTCTTATGCTTTTATTGCATGAAAGTTGTTTAAAGTTTTATGTGAGATGTATGCATACATTGTGTAGACTTAAATTGGCTAAGTCGGGGGGAGGTTCCGCCAGTACTCACGTCGGGGGGAGGTTCCGTTGATGCCATGGGAAGTGATACCCAGTAAGGCAGCGTGATACTGACTCGTTGTCACTTTCGGGTGACTTCAGGGTGCCATTTACGGGAGCGGATTTATCCGTGGAAGTTTTTAATGTCCAGTTATGTGAAAGTTTATTATTGAAAGTTTTATATATGAAAGTTATGCAAAGTTTTTAAAATGATTTTGAGAATTGTCAGGAGGGACTCACTAGACCTCATGGTCTAATCCTCGCTTTTCCAAACTAAACCTTTTCAGGTAAGCAGATAGTAGGAGGCTCAGGTAAGTGAGCAAGAGCATGATAAAGGACAGATGCAGATAGAGACAGTGCCACTTATACTTGTAGTACCTAGTTCATTCTCAGTTGTGTATAGGTTGTTTCCGCCAACCTATTTTGAGACTTATGTAAGAAATTTTGGGACCCATTTTTTGGATGTTCTAATTTATATGATTTGCATGCTTATTTTAGACTGAGTTGTTACACACATATATATATATATATATATATATATATAAAGGAGAATGTAGGTGAAATAATTAAGGAGAAGCCTCCATTGAGGCCATAGAATTTTTTGAGAGTTTTGAATTTTTTTATTAAAAAAAAATAGCATTAAATGTGTGTAACCTTTCATTTTCTATATTTATTTTTTATTGATTTTAACTAAAATTTATTTATTTATTTAATTAAACCAAATTTTAATAAAACTCACATTCACTAAAATTTTAAAATTTTAATTACTATTTTGTAACGACGGTTATTTTACTATAATAATTGTGTTTATTGATTTAATTTATTTTGTAAACTTACATGATTCAAATATTATATGAGTTTATTTTATTAAGATATCAAACATCAATATATATATATATATATAGGAGAATGTAGGTGAAATAATTAAGGAGGAGCCTCCATTGAGGCCATAGAATTTTTTGAGAGTTTTGAATTTTTTTTAAAATATAGCATTAAATGTGTGTAACCTTTCATTTTCTATATTTATTTTTAATTGATTTTAACTCAAATTTATTTATTTAATTAATTAAACCAAATTTTAATAAAACTCACATTCACTAAAATTTTAAAATTTTAATGAATATTTTGTAACGACTGTTATTTTACTATAATAATTGTGTTTATTGATTTAATTTATTTTGTAAACTTACATGATTCAAATATTATATGAATTTATTTTATTAAGATATCAATCAATGCTTATAAATCAATTACTTATTTTAATAGGTTTTATGAACTTATTTTTTTTTCTTTTAGTAGGCTAACAATCAATATATATATATATATATATATATATATATATATATATATATATATATATATATATATATATATATATATATATATATATATATATAAGAGAATGTAGGTGAAAGAATTAAGGAGAAGCCTCCATTGAGGCCATAGAATTTTTTGAGAGGTTTGATTTTTTTTTTAAAATATATCATTAAATGTGTGTAACCTTCCATTTTCTATATTTATTTTTTTATTGATTTTAACTCAATTTTATTTATTTATTTAATTAAACCAAGTTTTAATAAAACTCACATTCACTAAAATTTTAAAATTTTAATTATTATTTTATAACGACGGTTATTTTACTATAATAATTGTGTTTATTGATTTAATTTATTTTGTAAGCTTACATGATTCAAATATTATATGAATTTATTTTATTAAGATATCTAACATCAATATAAATCAATTACTTATTTTAATAGGTTTTATGAACTTATTTTTTTTCTTTTAGTAGGCTAACAATGCATATAAATCAAATGCTTATAATATGAACTTAATCTTTTATCTTTTAATAGGCTAACAATCAATATATATATATATATATAAAGGAGAATGTAGGTGAAAGAATTAAGTAGAAGCCTCCATTGAGGCCATAGAATTTTTTGAGAGTTTTGAATTTTTTTTAAAAAATATAGCATTAAATGTGTGTAACCTTTCATTTTCTATATTTATTTTTTATTGATTTTAACTTAAATTTATTTATTTATTTAATTAAACCAAATTTTAATAAAACTCACATTCACTAAAATTTTAAAATTTTAATTATTATTTTTTAACTACGATTATTTTACTATAATAATTGTGTTTATTGATTTAATTTATTTTGTAAGCTTACATGATTCAAATATTATATGAATTTATTTTATTAAGATATCTAACATCAATATAAATCAATTACTTATTTTAATAGGTTTTATGAACTTATTTTTTTTCTTTTAGTAGGCTAACAATCATCAATATTTGTATATAAAAGAGAATGTAGGTGAAAGAATTAAGGAGAAGCCTCCATTGAGGCCATAGAATTTTTTGAGAGTTTTGAAGTTTTTTTTAAAAAAAATATAGCATTAAATGTGTGTAACCTTTCGTTTTCTATATTTATTTTTTATTGATTTTAACTCAAATTTATTTATTTATTTAATTAAACCAAATTTTAATAAAACTCACATTCACTAAAATTTTAAAATTTTAATTATTATTTTATAACGACGGTTATTTTACTATAATAATTGTGTTTATTGATTTAATTTATTTTGTAAGCTTACATGATTCAAATATTATATGAATTTATTTATAAAGATATCTAACAATGCTTATAAATCAATTACTTATTTTAATAGGTTTTATGAACTTGTTTTTTTTCTTTTAGTAGGCTAACAATGCATATAATTCAAATGCTTATAATATGAACTTTATTCTTTTATCTTTTAATAGGCTAACAATCATCAATATATATATATAAAGGAGAATGTAGGTGAAATAATTAAGGAGAAGCCTCCATTGAGGCCATAGAATTTTTTGAGAGTTTTGAAATTTTTTTAAAAAAATATAGCATTAAATGTGTGTAACCTTTCATTTTCTATATTTATTTTTTATTGATTTTAACTCAAATTTATTTATTTATTTAATGAAACCAAATTTTAATAAAACTCACATTCACTAAAATTTTAAAATTTTAATTATTATTTTTTAACGACGATTATTTTACTATAATATTTGTGTTTATTGATTTAATTTATTTTGTAAGCTTACATGATTCAAATATTATATGAATTTATTTTATTAAGATATCTAACAATCAATATATATATATATATAAAGGAGAATGTAGGTGAAATAATTAAGAAGAAGCCTCCATTGAGGCCATAGAATTTTTTGAGAGTTTTGAATTTTTTTTTAAAAAAATATAGCATTAAATGTGTGTAACCTTTCATTTTCTATATTTATTTTTTATTGATTTTAACTCAAATTTATTTATTTATTTAATGAAACCAAATTTTAAATAAACTCACATTTACTAAAATTTTAATTATTATTTTATAACGACGATTATTTTACTATAATAATTGTGTTTATTGATTTAATTTATTTTGTAAGCTTACATGATTCAAATATTATCTACTACTATCTTATTAAAAGAATAGTGGCAACCGTTTTCAACCAAGCGGTTTTCTAAACTATCAGTTTTTCTAAGAATCCGTTATTTTCTAAACATCCCGTTCATCTTCTCCCCACGTCCCTCTCTTCTCTCTTCTGTGCAACCTCTCACCACGAACTTCCCACAACCTCTCTCTTCCCTGATTTCTCTCCACTCCGGTATATAAAGCGCGAACACTATCATTTTTTCTCCTGTTATTCACAAAAATCATAGAGATCGGGATCTTCCAGGTTATTGATAACCTTCTTTTCTCTTCAATATTTCTCTTCTTTTTCTTCAATTCATCCAATACGTAGTTGTTATGTGGTTTAATTTGAGTTAGGGTTTCTATTTGTTGAAAATCCAGGATTTCCTTGTGTT
Source organism: Saussurea involucrata (assembly GCA_033807775.1). NCBI lineage: Eukaryota > Viridiplantae > Streptophyta > Magnoliopsida > Asterales > Asteraceae > Saussurea > Saussurea involucrata. The sequence continues at coordinate 27,288,596 of CM066323.1, forward strand.
GTTCTTAAATCTCCTCTTATCTCAACTTCTGAATTTGATGGAAACGCTCTCTGGTAAGGTTTCGTACACTCAATTCGTTATCCTCTTTCCCTTAACATAAATGTTGATGCAGATCGTAGAGGGGATGCAATTTGATCGTGGCTACATGTCTAAATATTTTACTCGGAACGTCCCCTCTGCTACTTTTATCCCTCTGATCTGCGATCATTCTTCATATGCATGTAATCGAACACAAAAATGGCGGTGTTTTCGAGCATTGGCAAGCGATTCTGCAATCAAGCCATCAATCATTCAAAGGCCTTCTTATTGCCCTCTCGATTGCAATTCCAGAGTATCCGGACACTCCTTCAGTCGGCTTCTGAATCCGTTAAAATTCATAGACATTCCGATGCCGATTCTGGTAATTGATACTATAATCTACTATTTATGAACGTATGCCTGTTATTTCTTTCCTGAATACGTCGCAAAACCACCGTGATAAGCTTTTACTGATCAAATTGTTGAAAGTAAAGTAAAACGTGTTCTGAATTATGATTTTACCACGACGGCGATCTTATTATTATTTGTCATTGTCTCAATGAAACTTTGGCACATATTGAAATAGATGTTGCTGTCTTTTTGACAGGAATTATTCAAATTGACATGGATAGACCTGAAGCAAAAAAATGCCCTTGGGAGGGATTTGCTGAGGGGATTACAGAATAGCTTTGAAGCTATAAGCACAGACTCGGCTGCAAATGTGTTGATGATATGCAGCTCAGTCTCTAGGGTATTCTGTGCAGGTGCTGATTTGAAGGTAGAGTTTAGACCTGCTAATCGAAATTTATTAATTTCTCTGGGGATTAGGTATGATTTAACTCTTAGATCATAATCCATAAGCAAAGCTCTTGGTATGTAATGTTGATCATCAGCTTGATAGAAAAATACATCTTTCCTGTCACCTGCACCTCACTGCACCAAGTTCAATGCCCAAATGAAAAACATTTCAAAAGTTCATGCAGGAGGGTTTCAGTAATTTATTTGAACGTAGGGTTTCAGTAATTGATGATTGAACGTAGGGTTTCAGTAATTTATTTGGATAATTGTTTTCTTGTTAGGTTATTTTCAGTGATTTTCTAAGTGGTTTGGTCCTGTGTTAATCATAATATGTATTAATTTTGATTAATTTATTGAGCAAGTCATTATGATTGATTAGATATGGTTAGTTGGTTACATACATATATATATATATATATATATATATATATATATATATATATATATATATGTTTAGGTTGCAACCCAACAAAGTGGGGATAATATGAGATGACAAGTTTGTGCAGTTTACAATTTTAGCATATTTGGGATGATTTTGAAAAGTGATTTTAGCGGCAGGAGGTATGTACACTTTACACTCTCATGGGGCTAGGCAGGTGCTAGACAAGGCAACCATATTTAGTATTTATTTCTTTCACTACTTCTCTGAGCCTCCTTTCTGATCTATTATTTATTTAATTTTTTTGCTTGTATTCGTTTCAGTTGGATTTCCTCAGGTGGGTACTCTGGCCATAAATCTATTTCCTCAGTTGGATTTCCTCAGGTGTTTTCGTTTCGTTTGTTTGGTTCAGTAGGGTTTGTGTATGATCATCATAAATCTAATTTTCTTGTCATTTAACTTGATGGGTCTCTCTAATATATCTTGTTTCTTGATCTGAAATTTGGGTTTTTACTTCAGTGTGATTTCGTTGGTAGAACGTACCAACTTTCAACTTCAATATTTGCATAAATTCTGTTCAATTTTTGGAAAAGAATAATTAACTTTTGATATCTACTTTAGTAACTCCATCTCGAAACTATAATGTGTTACCAAACCCATATAGCTTATGAACTTCGAAATTATAGGTTTCATCTCTAAAATGGCAATTCAGTCGATTATTTGCTGAAATTTCTATTACAATTACTTGTATTCACACACTGACATTATCTTCTCTGGCAATTATCGGGAGAATCCACTGGTTTTGGATGGAGTGAAGACCTGCAAATGTACAGTACAGTGGAAAGAAAGTTGGATGGCACATACAATTGACTCCATTTGATAACAAGAAAAGACAGATTCATGCGACCTGTTTCCGGGCAGATGGGATCGACAACACTTCATATCCGCTTTATAACAAATCTGATTGTTTATATATGTCTGACCAAATGCCTCTCTTACCATTTTCCGAGCAGAGGTATATTGCCTATAGTTTTGGCCCGATGGTTCAATTCTTTGTTAATTAATGAAATCTGTAAATTAGTTTAGAATGCGAGTTTGTTTTGTTAATAGGAGTACAATACAAATAAAATTTCAATGGCCACCACTTATGGTTGATTCGAACTCCAATTATCCAGTTAATCACATATTCGATGAGAGAATAATGTAACGTCCCAACTTCATAATCATACGATAACATAACATAGGTATTCGAATTACATAAATAAACTAGTCTTTTTAAAACTTCAATGAGCTAAACTAGGCAAAATTGACAGCGGAAGTCTCTACATTCCACAGTCGAGCACTATCTGAACTACCATATCCAAAACTGGAGTCTCTCTAAGCTCCATGCCTCTTTTGTCTCCTTCCCTAGTTCTTATTTGGAAGGACCTGTTACGCGCTTACCTGAAAATGGTTTAGTTTTGAAAGCGAGGGTTAGACCAAAGGTCTATTGAATTCCCTCCAAAAACAACATATTTAAACAGTTGGAAAACATTTAAAAGACTTATAAATAATCTGTAACATATCATCATACATGGTGCTGCACTGTGTTGTGGATCACATGACATATTGCGATCAGGGCCCCAGCAGACTCCCTTCTCGCCACTTGGAATCCCCGCGGATCCCCCTCTACCGAATAGGATGAAAACAAATTCCACCCTACCGGTCTATCATACATAACCAAGAGTCCTAAGACCCCGAGAACCTCTCTTAGATCCCACAGTGCAGACCGACTCCACATAGTGTACACATATGCTCATGCAAACATGTAAAATATACTTTTCATAAATCATATCTTTCACAATGTCATGCTAAACACCTCTTTTGTTTAAGATAAGATCATTCATGAAAATCATGTAAATCAATTCATACTTTTCATGCTCGATAAACCATACTCAGTAAAAGAAACATTTATCACTTCGCGTCGTAAAAAGGGTTTAGGGAACTCACCTGATAGCAACTCCTTTCTAACCTCGTATCTCGTTCCGTCCGTACACCTAGTTAATAATTATAAATTAATTAGATGCCACTCAATTATGATCATAAGTCTCTCTTCTTACTCGGTCTCTAAAATAAATTTGGATCATTACTCCATAACGGATCTCTTTTAAAAGCATGCTAAGCCCTAGCAAATTCTAAGTCCACCGGAGCATCTCTCGGCCCACATATTCTTTGGCCCAACAAGCTTCGTCCCAGCAACCCATGAGTCCCGGTACCGACTCCCGGTCTGCCGACTCCCGGTATGCTGACTCCCGGTACCGACTCCCGGTATGCCGACTCCCGGTATGCCGACTCCCGGTACCGACTCCCGGTATGCCGACTCCCGGTACCATGAACTCCCGGTACCCGAACAGGGACGAACCTTAACCGCTTCCATACTCGATTTCTTCCTAGGGAGTCCAGTAAGGTGAGATTTTAACACAACACCCTTACTCAAATCGTTCTATTGTACTCCTTAGACAACACAAATTCCTAGCCCAAGGATTTTCATTAGATTACAATCCCAATCGAGAGCTAAAACTCTCCACAATGTTCTTATCCACAAACCCAGCTAAAATATGGAATACAGTCTGGAATACGATTTATCTAACTATCAGATTACATGGAGAGTAATAGGGAATTAAGATTCCTTACCTGGTAGAGCCTCTTCCTCAAGAAATCGCAATCCCAGCCCTCCTTTCACTGTTCCTTCTCTTCCAGTATTCAGCCGCTCACAAAAACAAATGATTAGTAACCCTAGGGATCTGGTCTTTTTTATAGCTCCCACATTTTCAAAACAGCCCCTTGAATAAAACTTCCATTTCTTCCACTTTGGCCACCAAACTATGCACTTGACAGAAACGGGTTGTTACAACACTCCCTCCTTAAAAGAATTCCGTCCCCGGAATTCCTCATTGGAAGAGATGCGGGTACCTCGCCATCATAGCCGATTCTAATTCCCACGTAGCCTCCGGGCCCTTGTGATGACACCATTGCACCTTGACCAGCCTGGTTTCCTTGTTCCGCGACTTCCTTACCTTAACATCCGTGATTGCTTCAGGTTCCTCTACGAAGTTCAATTTCTCGTCCACTTGAATGTCATTCAACGGCACAGCTTTAGTCGCGTCGGCTAGACATTTCCTTAGATTAGACACATGGAACGCATTATGAATACTACTTAATTCTTCCGGTAGGTCCAACCTATAAGCCACTTCTCCAACCCGTTCTGTAATCTCGAACGGTCCGATGTAACGTGGGCTTAGCTTCCCACGTTTTCCAAATCGTACCACTCCTTTCCAAGGAGATACCTTTAACAGGACATGATCTCCGACTTGAAATTCAATGTCTTTCCGCCTCCTATCCGCATAACTCTTCTGTCGGTCGCGGGCGACCTTCAGTCTTTCCCGTACTTGAACTATCTCATCCGACGCCAGTTGTACAATTTCTGGCCCCGCTAACTGTCTCTCTCCGACTTCGTTCCAACACAACGGTGTCCGACATTTTCTACCGTAAAGCGCCTCAAACGGTGCTGCCTTGATGCTCGAGTGATAGCTATTATTCTAAGCGAACTCGATCAAAGGTAGATGCCTTTCCCAAGAGCCTTGGAAATCTAAGGCACAAGCTCTTAACATGTCTTCCAACGTTTGGATCGTCCTCTCACTCTGACCGTCGGTCTGAGGGTGATAAGCGGTACTCATCTTGATCTGTGATCCCATTTCTCTCTGAAAGCTCCTCCAAAACGTGGAGGTAAACCTGCTATTTCGGTCAGATACAATCGACGAGGGCACACCATGACGGCTTACGATCTCGTCGATGTACAACCTTGCTAACCGCTCCAACGAGTAAGACTCTCGTATGGGTAGGAAGTGTGCCGACTTGGTGAGACGATCCACAATTACCCATATAGCGTCAAAACCTTTTGGAGTTCTAGGCAAATGGGTCACGAAATCCACCGTGATCTGGTCCCATTTCCACATTGGTATCTCTAACGACTGAAGCTTCCCGAACGGTCTTTGATGTTCAATCTTCACACGCGAACACGTCATGCAGGTCTCTACTAGATGGGCCACGTCTTTCTTCAGTCCGGGCCACCAGTAGTCTCGTCGCAGGTCTCCGTACATCTTATTAGTTCCGGGGTGGATCGAGTACTTCGACTTGTGAGCTTCTTCAAGAATCAGCTTTCGGAGCTCTCCGAGTTTCGGAACCCAGATCCTCCCATTCAGACATTTCACCCCTCGACTATCTTCCTCTAACATGGACGCTTGTCCTAACATTCTCTCCTTCTTAAGATTTTCGGTTTCGAGCGCTTCAACCTGTCATTTCTTTATTTCGGCTAACAGATTGAATGTGACATCGGCCCTCATAGCCACAATCCTGGGGGTTTCACCTCGTTCCTTACGGCTCAAAGCGTCCGCCACCACGTTTGCCTTCCCCGGATGGTATTCGATCTTACAGTCGTAGTCGGTCAACAATTCAATCCATCTCCTTTGGCGCATATTCAACTCTTTCTGATCAAAGAGATGACATAAACTCTTGTGGTCCGTGAAGATCTGGCACTTCGTCCCATACAGGTAATGTCGCCAAATCTTCAGGGCAAAAACCACCGCCGCCAATTCTAAATCATGCGTAGGATAACGAGTCTCGTGATCCTTTAACTGCCGGGAGGCATAAGCGATCACCTTACCTCGTTGCATGAGTACGCATCCCAAGCCGAGCTTCGACGCGTCACTGAAAACCACGAAATCGCCCGAACCGTCCGGTAATGACAAAACCGGAGCGCTACTCAGCATATCCTTCAATTTCTGAAACGCCTCTTCTTGTTTCTCTAACCAGACGAACTTGACATTCTTCTTCGTTAAAGAGGCCAGTGGCGTGGCAATACGCGAAAAGTCCTTGATAAACTTCCGGTAGTACCCCGCCAACCCGAGGAAGCTTCGAACTTCTGACGGATTCTTAGGTTGCTCCCAATCTCGGATGGCTTCAATCTTAGCTGGATCGACCATGATCTTCTTCTCAGACACCACGTGCCCGAGGAACTGCACTTCCCTCAGCCAGAACTCGCACTTGGAAAACTTCGCATACAACTTCTCTTGCTTCAATAGCTCGAGAATTGTACGAAGGTGGCTAGCGTGCTCCGCTTCCGACTTTGAGAATATCAGGATATCGTCTATGAACACTATCACGAACTGGTCTAAATAGGGTTGGCATACCCTATTCATCAAATCCATGAACGCTGCCGGGGCGTTGGTTAACCCGAACGGCGTCACCAAGAATTCGTAGTGTCCATACCTGGTTCTAAAGGCAGTCTTCGGCACATCCTCCTCCCGTACCTTGAGCTGATGATAACCTGACCTCAAGTCTATCTTGGAAAAGTAATTGGCTCCTTGCAACTGATCGAACAGGTCATCAATCCTAGGTATCGGGTACTTGTTCTTGATCGTGACTTTGTTGAGTTCTCGGTAGTCTATGCACATTCGCATAGTACCATCCTTCTTCTTCACGAATAGCACAGGTGCTCCCCACGGAGACGTACTCGGTCTAACAAATCCCTTATCTAACAACACCTGTAATTGAGTCATCATTTCCTTCATCTCAGACGGCGCCAATCTATACGGTGCGCGGGCAATAGGCGCAGCTCCGGGCATCAAATCAATTCTGAACTCGATCTGACAATCCGGAGGTAGGCTCGTTAAGTCGTTCGGAAATACTTCCGGATACTCATTTACCACCCGCACATCACCCATCCCACGCTTCTCCTTCTTGACGTCCAACACGTACGCCAAGAACCCTTGACACCCCTTCCTCAAACTTTTAGTAGCCCTAAACATGGAGATAAGACTAGTAGTTCTATTACGGCGATTCCCATAAATCACTACGGTATCCCCATCAGGTAACCGAACCCTGATCAATTTCTTGTTACAAACGATAGTCGCTTCGTTTGCTGTTAACCAGTCCATTCCCAACACTATGTCGAACTCTCCCATTGCCATGGGATACAATCTCATTGACACTAACCTCCCTTCTATATCTATGACACAATCCTCTACTACCTCCTTAACATACACCCAATTGTCATTTGTGGTTTCTACCTCTAGTGCTCTCTCCAAGCGTCTAGGCCTCACCCCCAAACGTTTCATAAAAGCATGCGATACAAAGGAGCGATTTGCTCCGGAATCAAATAACACCTTGGCACATAGAGAGTTTACTAGAAACGTACCTGCCACCACATCTGAAATTTCCTCCGCCTCTTCCGCAGTCATGCGGAACGCACGTCCCTTCGGACGCGCCGGTTCTGCCCCCTTATCACTGCTTCTTCCCCCTTGACGGCTCCCGTACTGAGCTGACCCATTCCTCTTCAACTGTGGACAGTCGTACCGTACGTGACCCATCGCCCCACACTGATGACATGTCTTTCCCTTGGGACAATCCCTTGACATATGACCGGGCACCCCACACCGGTAGCATGAGTTTGAACCTGCCATGCACTCTCCCCGGTGTACTCTGTTACACTTACTACACGGTCTGCTGGTTGGACCCTTACTAGCACGGTTTTCTGGTCGGAACACTTTCCCCTTTCTGGAATCATTACTCGGCCCATCCCATTTACGTTTATCACCGCCCTTCTTAGTCGTCTGACGATCCTTTTCCTTTTCGATCAGTTCGGCCATGTTAATGGACGTTTGAAAAGTAGTGGGGTTCCTTGTTAGAACTAGTTCTCGGATGCTGCCCTTCAATCCGTGAATGAAACGTTCCACACGACGTTCTTCTGTTGGCACATAAAGATCTGCGAAGCGAGATTTCTCGATGAACTTTGTAGTATATTCTCGCACTGTCATACTACCCTGTTCCAACCCCAAGAATTCTTCTTCCAATCTTTTCACTGCCATGAGCGGGCAGAACTGAGCTTTGAACCTGTCCACAAACGCTTCCCACAGCATTCCCTTTGCCATTGCCGAACCCTTTCCCCCAGTCTCGGCCTCCCACCAGTAAACTGCATCAGATTTCAGCATGGACAAGGCGAACATTACCCTATCCCTATCAGCACATTTTCATGTATCGAAGACCAGTTCCATTTCCTTCAAACATTTCATCGCCAAGATAGGGTCGTACTCGCCCTTAAAAGTAGGGGGCTTGCATGAGGCAAAGGCCTTGTAATTGCACCCTTTAGCTGCTAACTCATTCACCACTAGAGAAACTTCCTTTGAGTGACTACCATTATCAGTCTCTACTGGGCTTGACAATTCTTCACTCTCCTTGTTCTCGCTTACGTCTTTGCTTCCCGAGGCTGACTCATTCTGCTTGGTCAGGAGAGCTTGCAGGGTCTCCTTAATTTTTCCCAGTTCAGCAGCTAGGTTCTCTCGGGTGACGAAAGTAGACCTGCGGCCTCGACCCTGTCCCCTTGGTTGTGTTACCCTCCTGGCAGAAGCTGAACTCTCCTGAAGAGAGTCTTCTTGATGAACGGGGGCTTCCACACTTCTCGTCCTTCTAGTTGCATGAGTCGTTCTCAGGTTCGGGTCTCCCCCATCCCCGGCCACTTGGGTGGCGGCCCGGTGGGGTGTTCTTCCCCGACCCCTTCCACGACCCCTACCTCTTCCCCTTCCACGGGTAACAGTTGCCCTTGTCGGCTCCACCAGTCCGTTCTCTAGTACCTCGTCCTCTTTATTCCTTGGCACAGCAGGTGCCGACCTACTCCTCAAGGTTCTCCCAGCCATTTCACTAACGCTGAAAGAAAACAACAATTAACCTTTGCTAGAAAAGACACAACAATTTTGCTACATAAGGTAAGTTTAAGCACGCACGCGTACCTGTAAGTTCGTAATCACACTGGCCAGGTGTAATCACAAACTTACCTTACACGTTTGTCCTTGGCACCTTATTCCCTAGCGCATATAGTGATCGTTCCTAGAGTCAATCCTATGCCTCGGCTGTGTTCCTCATCTTACAGTTTAAGTTTAGGCCCTAATGGTCACCTAAATCCCTTAAACTATGGCTCTGATACCATTTGTAACGTCCCAACTTCATAATCATACGATAACATAACATAGGTATTCGAATTACATAAATAAACTAGTCTTTTTAAAACTTCAATGAGCTAAACTAGGCAAAATTGACAGCGGAAGTCTCTACATTCCACAGCCGAGCACTATCTGAACTACCATATCCAAAACTGGAGTCTCTCTAAGCTCCATGCCTCTTTTGTCTCCTTCCCTAGTTCTTATTTGGAAGGACCTGTTACGCGCTTACCTGAAAATGGTTTAGTTTTGAAAGCGAGGGTTAGACCAAAGGTCTAGTGAATTCCCTCCAAAAACAACATATTTAAACAGTTGGAAAACATTTAAAAGACTTATAAATAATCTGTAACATATCATCATACATGGTGCTGCACTGTGTTGTGGATCACATGACATATTGCGATCAGGGCCCCAGCAGACTCCCTTCTCGCCACTTGGAATCCCCGCGGATCCCCCTCTACCGAATAGGATGAAAACAAATTCCACCCTACCGGTCTATCATACATAACCAAGAGTCCTAAGACCCCGAGAACCTCTCTTAGATCCCACAGTGCAGACCGACTCCACATAGTGTACACATATGCTCATGCAAACATGTAAAATATACTTTTCATAAATCATATCTTTCACAATGTCATGCTAAACACCTCTTTTGTTTAAGATAAGATCATTCATGAAAATCATGTAAATCAATTCATACTTTTCATGCTCGATAAACCATACTCAGTAAAAGAAACATTTATCACTTCGCGTCATAAAAAGGGTTTAGGGAACTCACCTGATAGCAACTCCTTTCTAACCTCGTATCTCGTTCCGTCCGTACACCTAGTTAATAATTATAAATTAATTAGATGCCACTCAATTATGATCATAAGTCTCTCTTCTTACTCGGTCTCTAAAATAAATTTGGATCATTACTCCATAACGGATCTCTTTTAAAAGCATGCTAAGCCCTAGCAAATTCTAAGTCCACCGGAGCATCTCTCGGCCCACATATTCTTTGGCCCAACAAGCTTGGTCCCAGCAACCCATGAGTCCCGGTACCGACTCCCGGTCTGCCGACTCCCGGTATGCCGACTCCCGGTATTCCGACTCCCGGTACCGACTCCCGGTATGCCGACTCCCGGTATGCCGACTCCCGGTACCGACTCCCGGTCCGCCGACTCCCGGTATGCCGACTCCCGGTACCCTGAACTCCCAGTACCCGAACAGGGACGAACCTTAACCGCTTCCATACTCGATTTCTTCCTAGGGAGTCCAGTAAGCTGAGATTTTAACACAACACCCTTACCCAAATCGTTCTATTGTACTCCTTAGACAACACAAATTTCTAGCCCAAGGATTTTCATTAGATTACAATCCCAATCGAGAGCTAAAACTCTCCACAGTGTTCTTATCCACAAACCCAGCTAAAATATGGAATACAGTCTGGAATACGATTTATCTAACTATCAGATTACATGGAGAGTAATAGGGAATTAAGATTCCTTACCTGGTAGAGCCTCTTCCTCAAGAAATCGCAATCCCAGCCCTCCTTTCACTGTTCCTTCTCTTCCAGTATTCAGCCGCTCACAAAAACAAATGATTAGTAACCCTAGGGATCTGGTCCTTTTTATAGCTCCCACATTTTCAAAACAGCCCCTTGAATAAAACTTCCATTTCTTCCACTTTGGCCACCAAACTATGCACTTGACAGAAACGGGTTGTTACAAATAATGCGACTGGATTTAGTTCTGAGGCACGAGTCTGAATGGAAGCATGCAGATATATTAATCATTAACACATAGTTACATACTTGTGGTGGAGACAAAGGCCCTGTAAAGTTGTTGTAAGTTAACCTCTACTTCTTTTTAATTTGATATTGGTATTTCATATATTAGATAACGCCCTCTCTTGTCTACTATTGTATCTACTTGTTTTCTTGCAGGTTTTCAAGTACAGCAAGCACTGTATGGTATGTGATAAATGTGTTGATCGATTTGATCAACATTGCAGGGTATATATATATATATATATAAGGATTCTAATTCAGTGAACGCTTTCATACCTTTTATTTACTGACAATAAATCTAATGCCTTCCATTTTCTTGTAGTGGCTCAGTAATGTGTTGGCAAGAGGAACTATAAAAAGTTCTTTGCCCTTATGGTCTCTTATGGTCTCTGCTCTTTTTCTAGTAAGGCCATACCTGCATCATTTCCTAGGTGTATTGATTTTTAAGCCAAATTTCCCACATCTAACACTGGTGGTTTTTTTAATATTGGTCTTGAGAATTGAAGCTTATACTTCAATGGTCATTTGGGATCGTTGTATTGATAAGTTGTATCTTCAATCACAAAAGAATCAGCATAAAAATAGGTACCAAGTTAGGGAGCAGTTTCACGTTAGCGCCTTATGTTGCAGTCGTGGTTGGTATTATGTTAATTATACAGGAATGACAAGGGTGACACAGTCAACGCGTCCTACTACCATATCGTCAAGCGAACCACAACTTCTCAACCAATGAAAACAGGATTACGGTTGGTCCCAGCATTCCATTGACCACGTTGAAGGCTCGGGTCAACAACTTTGCCAAGGGCAAGTGCACTCATTCAACATGAATGGCGTCCAAAGTACCTTTTTCACGCTTTAGGAGAAGTCGACACTAAAGCTATTGACAAGAGTGTTACCATTAGCATTGTTTGTTGAATAAAAAAGAGTGTTCATTTGTATTTTATGTCTCTTTCTTCACTTTCTTTACTATCTATTAATTATTTACATACACATTAAAAATCAAATAAGGAAAATATCAAGATTTGGATTATCTTTTTCTTGAATCATATATATATTTGGTGGTATATGGTATTTTATTTCATCTAATGGTATTTTATTTCAAGGTGTGTGTGTTTGTTTGCCATGCAAAGATAGGAAGAATACCGACAAGAGTAGTTTTGGATAATCTGGGTTTGGACTTAGATTCCACACTTTGCCCAAGATGCGAGAAAGAAGTAGAAACGGTGGATCATGCCTTATTAACTTGTGAAGAGGTGAGAAATCTATGGCTATAAGTGGGTAGATGGTGGAATCTAAATCTTGACTCGGTTGTTTCACTAAATGATCTGTTCGGGGTGGTTGGGCAATTGGGAAATAATGCAAAAGGAGTGAAAAGGTGGTCTGCAACTGTATGGAGTCTACTGTACCTCGTGTGGGATAATCGAAATAAAAGGGTTTTCGAAAGAAAGAGGGGACTAACTGGTGACTGTTTGTTTGAGTTCCAATCAAAGATATTTGAGTGGATAACAAGGAGATATCGAGGAGCTGGAATCGATTGGGTAACTTGGCTCACGAACCCGACATTGTAGTAGCAGGGTAGAAAGGCGGAAACCAACAGAAGTTTCGTGTGCTGAAATTTGGCTTAACCGATCCAGCAGGCTGGACTGATTAAGCCGTCTGCAGCGGTTAAGCTGTTGATTCAGATGATATCCAGGAACAGAGGTCTGTCCAGATTAAGACATGTGGACTAGACCTGGATGCTGTTAGCAGCCCTGTCTTTCTGGCTTACCCAATGCAACAGGTCTGATCGGTGTTGCTCAGCAGACTGTTCGGGTTTGCCACTCGCAAACTTGAGACTTTTTTTGTTGTTTTAGTGTCTTGCTTGCTTTTGACAGTAGTGTGTTTTTTGGCGGTGGTTTTGTTCGGTTTCAGTTGTATGTGGCTATGGCTACTAACTATGTTGTGGTGTGTTTTTTGGTTGGGTTTTAATGATATCTTCTGGAGTTCAAAAAAAATAAGGTAAAATAATTGTTCATCTCCATGCCCACTTTTTACATATGGATTATTTAATGTTTTTTCATAATGATTCTATTTGGTCTTTGGTGCTGAATTGAAAATGTAGTGCTTGATTTTTAGTCTTGAAACTTATTTATGATGTTGCATGTTGGTGTAGACATGGTATATATGTACCATTCAATTTGCGATAATACCACATGGAGCCATATAATTAATATCGAGAAGGAAAGAAATAAAAAAAAATGAAACATGATTGAGGATTTGAGTATTTGGTTTCATAATCGAATTGCGTCCCGCTGCATCGAGTTCATTAATATTGTTCAGCCAATGAACCATATGTTCTTGAGGTTGTGTTAAATCATCCAATGCCAAAGCATAAGTGTAACGTCCCATATTTCATAGCAGGCAAACAACCACAAATAAGCATTCGAATTACATAAACCTTGCCTTTACATCATCAATAATTCATACTAGACAAAATTGACAGCGGAAGTCTCTAAATCCACAGCCGAGAGCTATTCTATAGTCATCATAGCCAAAACTTGAAGTTACTCTAAGCTTCAAGTACTTCTTATTGCCTCCTAGTTCTTACTGGAAGAACCCTTAACATGCTTACCTGAAAATGGTTTAGTTTTGAAAGCGAGGGTTAGACCAAAAGGTCTAGTGAATTCCCTCTGTAAAAGAACATGTATAAACAATATGAAATCCTTTCGTTAAAATGCATCATAAATCATCACATATGGTACTGCACTGTGTAATGGATCCCTTAACCATTCGCGATCGGGGCCCAAGCAGACTCCCCTTTCGCCCTCTCGTATCGGGGCCCAAGCAGACTCCCCGATACCCGCCTAGGAGGAAACGAATTCCAACCTACCGTCCCGTCAAACATATCCAATGGATCAACAGATCCCGAGGCTCATTGATCCCACAGTACAGACCAACATCACATAGCATGCACATACGTTTCATAAAAGCATTTGACTCTTTATAAATCATGCACATCATTTCAACATATCAAACATTCCTTTTCCTTCCATGCATATCATTTCATAAATATTTCATGCTTGTTAAAACCATAATCAGTAAAAGAATCATTTAACATTTGCGTCATAAAAGAGGTTTAGGGAACTCACCTGATAAGAAGTCCGTCTCTACACTCGTGTCCGTCCCACGTAAACCTATTTATGAATCAGAATTATCAGGCTCTCTAGTCCTATGATGAACTGACCCTGACATAGACTCCTCTCACATACTGCTCTTAAACTCGCTGGACCCCTAGTTTGCGCAAGCTGAAGAACTCGCAAGCTAAGCCTGAGAGTTTACCCACTTTTCGCAAGCGGCACTTGCGAATTCCATGGTTTGCGCAACCCATGGTTGCGAGTTCTGAACTTAGTCTCAAGCCTAGGGCACCGCTGAACTTCTCGCAAACTACGCCTGCAAAAACTACACTTTTCGCAACAGGCCTTTGCGAAAAGTAACACTTCTCGCAGTAGGCCCTTGCGAAAAGTGTCCTTCTCGACACTGTTCATCGTCTCCCACCTCAGATCACTTACCCAAAATCGTCTAGAACCCTACTTTTCATTTCTAAACTGGTTTATGGGAGATATCTCTACTTTAACAAAAATTAAACATCACTTAACATCAATTTTTAGCAAAAACAGAGAAATCGAATGGTTTTCTCAACATCACGGGTCTGCCATTAAATGTCTCGGAGTCCCAAGAATACATTGTACCAAAACTATTCTTACCAATAAATTCGAGTTCACCATTAACACATTTAGTCCGAAGAAACTCAAAAACAAACTAGGAACTTCAAAACATCCGATAATGGCAGGTCCAGGTGAAAAAACTCATTTGATCCTATCCATTTCGATTTGCTCAAACAGAGGAGAAGATTAAGGAGCTTCGAACTGACAGTAGCCATTAAATTGATGAAGATTACCTGGTTTGGATTTCTCCCTTGCACAAAAATCCCTCTACAACGTCTCTTTCTCCCTTCTTTCTTTCTTCCAGCCGTAAATACTCAAAATGAGGATAGTACTGATTTAGGGAGTTAAAATATTGCCCTAGGGATTTGGGCCCAACAACCCATATTCATAAATTTTAAATAAGGCCTTTAAATGAGCTTTCTTTTCTCCCACTTTGGCCACCAAACTTTACCTTAAATAAATATTGGGTTATTACAACACTCCCCCCTTAAAAGAATTCCGTCCCCGGAATTCCTCATTGGAAAGGATGCGGGTATCTTGCCCACATCAAAAACCGACACTTCCCAAAGCAAAGCTATAACTGACACAGTCAACCATCTCATCAGACTCGAAACATGGAACCTTGGGTGCATTTCCTTCAGTTCTTACGGTACTCTAACTCGTAGGCTACTGTTCCTACTCGGTCGATCTTGACTACAGAAGATTTACTAAGGCTTCTCATGCATCAACACTTCCTTTAAGGAGGAACTTGGCTAAATCCTCTGCCACAACACGAGATTCATTTACTAAGAGACGGACACAAACTTGACCGCTTGACACAAATCCAAACCTGAACGTCCCGACAACTCACAACCCAGAGTTCCTTCATCGAAATACAAGCAATCCTAGATTACTTCTCCTAATCAACAATCGACTATGCGGATAACATTTCCCTTTCTCGGACCACCACGACCACAGCTCGTCAACCATTTCTTACATCCTCACCACTTCATCACTCCATCCTTGTACGTAACCCAGGGTAGGAACCTTCAAACCTAACGTTGAAGTGTTCACCTACTAGAATTAAACTGATCCTGAAACGCATCAAATCCTCGCTGATTACCACGTTCGTTCGGTCATAAAACATAACTCCGGTTACCCTCACCCAACTGGGAGGAATAACCATGGTCACACCATGCTATTCTCACTAGCTTAAACACTATACGACCAAATCGTTTACACATTTCTCACAAGGTCACTAACTTAACTCATTTAGTTGCCTCATCCACTTCTCCCCTGCACAAAAACTTACACAATTTCCTTCCTCAGTATTCTTTCCAACGGTTCGCACACTATCAAAGACAATCTACACAAATACTGTCAAGTGTACTACTTCCAATTTACTCACTTGTTCCGACATACTATCTACACCTTCCCCACGTTAGCGTGGAGCACTGCTCACCACACATTACTTGCATAACCAAACAGTTGCACCAAGATCTTATCTTGTGGCATTCAACCAAGCCGTCTTGAAACAAGACCAGGGTTCGACGTCACTACACATTCTTTAAGGATTTCACATCAATCCCACCACATTCTGACTAACACAACCCTCATCCTCTTTAACCTCCAATGACCCCGAAGTGTTCCTTAGTGACGTCCCCTATTCACTCTAATAATCCACCCCCTTGGATTCCCTATTACAAACGGATCTATTAATTCAAGAACACCCCGAAACTCGGGTTCCACAATTCTTTCGACTAACCACTATGATCATAAAATCAGACAGATATATATATACCGTCATCCCGGCTTTCTTACTTAGATTTACCATAAATAATTCTTTAACAAACAGTGCGTTAGTCTCAATAACACTTCCCAAAAAATTGTAACACATCCGGTAATAACAAATGAACGTCATTACTTAACAAATCTATAAAATTTAAATCAACCAACCAAAGGCTTATACCTCTATCATGCCATTTCAAATCAACTAACGATCATACTACTATTCCGACCCACAATCATCATCACATCATTCCTTAAACATAACCAAAATTTCCAACTATTTTCTTCTAAGATCATTCCCTCATGCATAAAGAACAATTTTCATTCTTTAACGATGTCTCCTCTACTATACTACAGCTTGACTAATCTATTCATCATCTTCTTTAAACTTACTTCTGCCCTCAAGAATATACTTAACAACATACGTAACCACAAAGCTTGGTCTCACAGATGGGCAATCACCCAATTCTACCCCGACATACCATTCCGATAACAGTCAAAATACACACCTACTTACAACCCACGTACTTCAACAACTGGGATTGCAAAACGTACACTCTATCCGAAATCCCAAAAGGACTTCCTTCTAATCCTTCATCTTTCTAACATCGCCTTACTACATCACCGGCTGACACACCTAACTTGGCAATTGACGCTACTATTCATTCGTACATTCACCACTCCTATTAACACACTACCGACCAAGTCTCTCATGATCATTCGTACACAATTCACACTTTCCTTCATAATCTTCCGCATACTACAATCGAGTCTGTCTCGCTACTTAGTTCTCTCCAACTTGTTGAACTATGACTCACGAGTTCACACTTAACTCAAACACGAACACCCTAACTAGCTCTTTTATGACCCGAGTCCTTTCTTAGACACGACACATTTTCTTACAGACTGGTATAGTCTACACTCACTTCGCTTGTGTTACACACCTTGTCCTTCTACGGACCCTCCTCAACTCGTAAATAGAACGCCTACTCAACAACAACAGTCTCTTACTAATTTAACACCTCTACAAGATATTTTATCAACTTACACTCATCTGGTTAGAGTCTTCGGCCTCGGCCAACATACACCGTTGCCGACTTCAACAACAAAGACAACTCTTAATTACTTCCTTAACCTATCCTTTAACATGAGTTCCTTACGGGACCTATTCCTCCCTACACATCATAGTTAACTTTATAATCCTTCGCCCCCCCCCCCATTTCGAAACTTATTCATGTAACATTAATATTACAAGCTCCCTTCGAATCTCATGACCCACATCGTGGACCTTTCATTCCTGCCTCACAGCACTACTCATAAAGAGTTTCTAAAACCAATACCTTGATGACTCCTAGTCCTTCCTCCGGGCACCATCGCCCCTCGGCAACTGTGTTCTCAGTCATCGAGCAAAGGTACAGACCCTCATACACCTGGCACTAAATCCATTCCCGACTATTCCAAGGTCCAACTCTCCTCTTAAACACATATACCAAAGCTACATACGTTCTCCCCTGACTTGACCAACGCCTCACCGCTCTCAGAGTTCTTCCTTAGCTTAAGACGTAATACTCTACGACCTAGTAGGTTCATAGCCTTCACGCATGACAATACAGTAGATAAATCTTTTCGCACATTTCATCATTTTCGATAAATAACGTTTGGAAAGCACTTGGGTACACATGACCCCATCACTCTTATAACTACAACGCCCTGCACAACGATTCGAGAATCGTTTGCATACATCTTTCCGTGAACCTTTATCTTACTCAATTCCGAACGATGTTATCACGGCAGTAATACGTTGAATGAAAATCCTTTCATACGACACAATTTCGAAATAAATTACTGACACCAAGTAAACCAGTCGGTTCTCACACTCTTTTATATGGTATCAATCGGTTAAAATTCATTTGATTGTAAAAGTTTTGATGGAATACGTCTTCTCGACCTTTTATAATGATTTAACTTATCATGAAAAGTGTGAAATACTTTGCAATCATTAGGCTCAAAATTTCATCGTGCAATGTGAATGAAATCACCTTTTCTTTAAACATACGCTTGCACATCCTGACTCCTTTTCGATCAAAATTGATATTTACACATTTAATTTAAATCGTAAAAATTTTCATGTTATATTTAAGAAAGCTATGCATGAAACTCTACTTGCAATTGAAGGCTACTCACCCTAGCAAGGTCAACCGCTTCACCCACGCAACTTATCCTTGAAACTCTTCCTTCGACCAAGGGTCGCCCTCTCGATTAAGCACTAACTTGATGTACATGCGTTCCACATCTCACTTACTCAACCATGTCACACTATTTTCGCTTTGATCGACTGTCTCACCTTCTACTTCTACATGCTTTCATTTCACTATAAGTACCTTATTCCATTTATCCTGCCAATGAAAAGCTAGACTAAAAAGTCAAGGCTCCATTGATACTTTCAAGGTTTTGACACTATTCGATCTTACCCTCCCAATTGATCTATCCCATGGCTTCCATAACTAGGACTCTCCCGAAACTAGAGTCTTACTCAAACTCAAACATTCATCCTCTCCGAATCCACGAAGAGTTACCTCCAGACGACTCATAACATTCTTTACAACGTTTCTTCTCTACGATGTCTACATACATCACATCATAATGACTCTTACATGACACTTCTCCAAACAATGGAGTTCGGTCTATCCCTCAGGGATCTTGCTGACCTATTCCTCAACGCTCTCCCAGCCATAGCGCTAAACTGAAAGAAACCAATAGTTAATCCTTACTAGACGTGACACAACAAATTTGCTATAAGTAAGGTATTGTAAGCACGCACATGTACCTGTAAGTTCGTAATTACACTGGCCAGGTGTAATCCCAAACTTACCTTACACGTTTGTCCTTGGCACCTTATTCCTAAGCGCATTTATAGTGATTGTTCCTAGAGGCAATCCTATGTCTCGGCTGTGTTCCTCATCTTACAGTTTAAGTTTAGGCCCAAATGGTCACCTAAATCCCTTAAACTAAGGCTCTGATACCATTTGTAACGTCCCATATTTCATAGCAGGCAAACAACCACAAATAAGCATTCGAATTACATAAACCTTGCCTTTACATCATCAATAATTCATACAAGACAAAATTGACAGCGGAAGTCTCTAAATCCACAACCGAGAGCTATTCTATAGTCATCATAGCCAAAACTTGAAGTTACTCTAAGCTTCAAGTACTTCTTATCGCCTCCTAGTTCTTACTGGAAGAACCCTTAACATGCTTACCTGAAAATGGTTTAGTTTTGAAAGCGAGGGCTAGACCAAAAGGTCTAGTGAATTCCCTCTGTAAAAGAACATGTATAAACAATATGAAATCCTTTCGTTAAAATGCATCATAAATCATCACATATGGTACTGCACTGTGTAATGGATCCCTTAACCATTCGCGATCGGGGCCCAAGCAGACTCCCTTTTCGCCCTCTCGTATCGGGGCCCAAGCAGACTCCCCGATACCCGCCTAGGAGGAAACGAATTCCAACCTACCGTCTCGTCAAACATATCCAAGGGATCAACAGATCCCGAGGCTCATTGATCCCACAGTACAGACCGACATCACATAGCATGCACATACGTTTCATAAAAGCATTTGACTCTTTATAAATCATGCGCATCATTTCAACATATCAAACATTCCTTTTCCTTCCATGCATATCATTTCATAAATATTTCATGCTTGTTAAAACCATAATCAGTAAAAGAATCATTTAACATTTGCGTCATAAAAGAGGTTTAGGGAACTCACCTGATAAGAAGTTCGTCTATACACTCGTGTCCGTTCCACGTAAACCTATTTATGAATCAGAATTATCAGGCTCTCTAGTCCTACGATGAACTGACCCTGACATAGACTCCTCTCACATACTGCTCTTAAACTCGCTGGACCCCTAGTTTGCGCAAGCTGAAGAACTCGCAAGCTAAGCCTGAGAGTTTACCCACTTTTCGCAAGCGGCACTTGCGAATTCCATGGTTTGCGCAACCCATGGTTGCGAGTTCTGAACTTAGTCTCAAGCCTAGGGCACCGCTGAACTTCTCGCAAACTACGCATGCGAAAACCACACTTTTCGCAACAGGCCTTTGCGAAAAGTAACACATCTCGCAGTAGGCCCTTGCGAAAAGTGTCCCTGCCGACACTGTTCATCGTCTCCCACCTCAGATCACTTACCCAAAATCGTCTAGAACCCTACTTTTCATTTCTAAACTGGTTTATGGGAGATATCTCTACTTTAACAAAAATTAAACATCACTTAACATCAATTTTTAGCAAAAACAGAGAAATCGAATGGTTTTCTCAACATCACGGGTCTGCCATTAAATGTCTCGGAGTCCCAAGAATACATTGTACCAAAACTATTCTTACCAATAAATTCGAGTTCACCATTAACACATTTAGTCCGAAGAAACTCAAAAACAAACTAGGAACTTCAAAACATCCGATAATGGCAGGTCCAGGTGAAAAAACTCATTTGATTCTATCCATTTCGATTTGCTCAAACAGAGGAGAAGATTAAGGAGCTTCGAACTGACAGTAGCCATTAAATTGATGAAGATTACCTGGTTTGGATTTCTCCCTTGCACAAAAATCCCTCTGCAACGTCTCTTTCTCCCTTCTTTCTTTCTTCCAGCCGTAAATACTCAAAATGAAGATAGTACTGATTTAGGGATTTAAAATACTGCCCTAGGGATTTGGGCCCAACAACCCATATTCATAAATTTTAAATAAGGCCTTTAAATGAGCTTTCTTTTCTCCCACTTTGGCCACCAAACTTTACCTTAAATAAATATTGGGTTATTACAATAAGTATTTTAATTTTCCATGTTTCCATTGGTCTTTTTTTACATTTTTTTTGAATATTTCAAGATGTGAGATGGTGGGAATCTTGATATGGGTTTCTTAAATATTTTGTTTTTAAATTTAAAAACTTTATATTAAAAGCCAAACAATTTCAATTTCTGAGTTACACTTTATACCCTTATAATTAGTTACTTTATTTACTTTTAATCCCTTACTTTTTCATTTTTCATTTTTCTAAGATAGATACGTCATTTTTTCAAGCTTTTAGCCTGATGCAGCTCTTTTGATCAGGAAACTTCAAACCACTTATCCTGTAACCCCTATCCTACTTTATAAAGAAAGTGGGTTCATTCACAGAAATCACCATCGTCGTGATCTAATATTGTTTGTTTATCGTGATGCCGTGAGTAGGTTTTCTTTCTCTGAAAAACATACGGATATCAAGAGAATTCGTTGATGAAGCAATGAAGTTGTATTTAGTGGGCAGATTAAAAGGAATAGTTTCTAAAGTGAGAGTCATCTTAAGATACCCAGGATTATTTAGGAGAATTGAAGACTCTAAAGTCTAAACTTTCTCTCATAAGCTATGACAGTTAAACCAAAATCTATTTTATTGCAAAACATAAGGACAATTCAAGCATGTATTATTCTATACTTAAGGTCTAAGAACCATTTTTCAAATAATTGTTTGAAAAGTTTGATATTATGATAATTTTGATGTTCGTATATGATCGTTGATTTTTGAAAGGACATTTTACTATTTGTATTCAATTAATATGAAGTTGTAAAAAACAAAGTCCTCAAATTCTATTGTGATTTAATAGATGAACCATTTCTTCAAATAAACTATATAAAATGATTGATTTTTATAAGATTCAACCTTCGTATTTTTCGTTTGGCTTTTATGATAACATTTTACTTATAAACAACCACATAATTTAGAGGGTAGAGAACATTCTATAAATAACGGTATTAATTTTTCAATCACAATTTACAAAAAAGTTTTAACACTCGCGCTGCATCGCGTGCGGGTACATATCTAGATATCGTCGGGACAAAGACATGTGGTTTCCAACAAATAGTAAAATTCAAACTTTATTAATTGTCAAATGTTACAAAAATTGAAGGATGCTAAATGAAAAATTATTAGTTTTGAAGTTATCAGTCTGAGTGAGTCTAAAGTGAGAAATTGGTGGATAGGTTAATTGTCAAATGTTACAAAAATTGAAGGATGCTAAACGAAAAATTATTAGTTTTGAAGTTATCAGTCTGAATGAGTCTAAAGTGAGAAATTGTTGGATAGGTTGTTGCCATGAGCCGTTATAACCCGTATTCGTGCATTGATTGTTTTATCACAAACAAAGTTCACCATTGATTCTCTCTCATATTTAAAATTGAATTATAAGGAGACCGACGGCACAATTTGGTGGATCATGAGAACAAAATCAAAATCAAGTCGACTAACAATCAGGTACTACGCTTACAAGTAAGACAACGTATTCGTCTTTTGAATGATGTTTGTCTACCATTTGTTACTTATAAATGATTGCACGTTGTACGATATGCTATTTATTTAGACTTTCAAAACACCGTTTTACAATTTTAGTACGATGGTATATATAATTAGTTGTCTTTAATGTGATCGTCCAAAAACCTTACTAACATGAAACATTTTCTTAGAAAATGGGTTCAGAGCGTTCTGTTTCAAACTTTTCACCACTCCATGAACCTCACCGACCTTTCCAAAAGTTTATGTCTTTGTTCTTATAGTTATTGTCTATCAAAAGAAACATGATTAAGAAGAGCCATCTATAACAAGGAACTAGAGATGGCATGTTCCCATTTAAGCTAAAGCGAAAACAGTTTCCAGTTCGCCTGAGCAACAAAGCTCAAGGACAAACGATTCCAAATGTAGAAGTTTATCTACCGGAATCTGTATTCTCTCATGGCCAACTTTACGTAGCATTATCCAGAGGTATATCACGAGGAACTACGAAGGTATTGGTGAAACCGTGTAAAAGAATTAATCGTCGTGGAGTCTATACGTCAAACGTGGTGTATCAAGAAGTTTTACGCGATTAGTAACGTACAAAAACTATCGATTATGTAACACTTGTTAAATTATGAGTAGATATGCAAACTACATCGTTACAGTTGATGGTATCAAACTATGCATCTAATGTTCGATTTTTTGGTCGATTTTCACCGGTTTGTGTTGGATTCGCTATTGCATTCTCAATTATCTTCATCTTTCAGTTATTCCTCTTCGATTGAGAAATGAGCTCTAATGAAACCTATGTATCAATTGAATTTTTTGACACATATTTAGCTAATGCTTATTTGATAAAAAATAATACAAAGCATGTACCAAAATTGAGAATTTTCTTTGGTTAATCGAATTGTGTCCCGCTGCATCGCGCGGGCATACTGACTAGTATGAATTTATTTTATTAAGATATCTAACAATGCTTATAAATCAATTACTTATTTTAATAGGTTTTATGAACTTATTTTTTTTCTTTTAGTAGGCTAACAATGTATATAAATCAAATGCTTCTAATATGAACTTATTCTTTTATCTTTTAATAGGCTAACAATCATCAATATATCAATATATGTAACGTCCCAATTTTTTTCCCTTAAAACATCCATATATAAATAAACCGCAAATCTAATTGTTCAACACAACGGAAGGTTTTCAGTTACTAAATAACCAAAATAAAACTTGTCTAATTCTTGAATCATTCATCATCATGCCTTTATTCCAATGCCAACCCGGTTCTAGATCTTCTCTTTCCCCTTGCTACTACTCCCGAGTGAGTGACGACCTGGTTGCATAGTTATTTTGAAAAGGAGTTGGGTGAGCCTAGGGCCCAGTGAATTCACGGTTTTATGCATGAAAATAATATCAATAACGATTTTCACAAAGCATCATAATTTAACATGCATGTGGTAAAATATCACAAGATAACAACATTATGGGAGGTGTCTAACTCACACAGCTTTGCCCGGAGGACTCACACAACATGTCCACGCTTACGGCTTTAAACAAGCTCACACAGCATGCTTGTCTTACCATAGTACACCCCCATAACCACAAAATATCAAATATAAATCATGTCATGATTTTTGCATAAACGACATATCAAGTTCTTGAGAACATTAAGCAGTTTTATAAAAATATGCAACCGTTTAAAAATCACATTAACTCACAGTACTCATCGGAGACCGAACCGTTCTTGAAGTTCCTTACGCCTTCCCTACAATTTACGATCACATTTAACTCTAAGGCACAACACCTGAACTAAACTTCAAATTAACCGATTCCGATTATGGATTACCATTACCTAATCGCTTCGAAACGCCCTTACATAAATCTTAGGGTTGTAATTGTAATAACCCAAAGTAATTATTGTAGTTTAGATGGAAGTTAAGGGGGTATATTTGTTTATTATGAAAGATTGGGGTTAAAAACGAAATATGGGAAATTAATTCCCATGTGATGCGCCGCTACTTTAGTAAAATAGGAAAAGCATTCTAGGGTTGTAGGTGTATGTGTGTGTTGCTGCTGTTCACCAAGAGAGATAGGCAGAAAGAAAAAAAAAAGCCATGGGAGGTCCCTGTGTGTTTACTCGTGAAGAGAAAACAAAGAGAAAAAAAAGAGTCTTGTGTGTGTGTCCTATGAGAGAGAGGGAGACAGTGAGAGAGAGAGAGACAACGAGAGAGAGAGAGCTGCGAGAGGAAGGGAGCTGCGAGAGAGAGAGAGAGAGAGAGAGAGAGAGAGAGAGAGAGATGGCGCTGGTTGTTGCAGGTCGCCGGCGACAAGGAGGAGACTGGAGGTTTTCGGCTGAGGAACGCCGGCAGTCGGCTGCCGGTGGTGGTCGCCGGCGGTGGTGGCTGAGGTGGTGTTTAAACCCTATAAAAATCACTCTGTCCTTTCATTAGTGAGAAATAGAGAGCAACAAGGAAGAAGAAGAACGGTTGAACAGCGGTTCCCGTTTCGTGAGATCTTAATCGGGTAAGAAACCTTTTCCTTGCGTTTTCCTTTTTGCCAGTAATGTTGAGTTATTAGATTTCGAGTTGTTGATAAGTGAAGTCTCGGTAACTTTTGGTTGAGTTCCGGTGAGTTAATAAATCGAGACCCGGAATTAGATTTAGCATTTGTTCGTTAGTTAATTAAATTGTTGGGATGAAATGTTACTGGATCGTTATTAAATTCAAAAGAAATTTATTGGGCGTTGTGGGCTTAATTAAATCAATGGAATCAAAATCCAAAGTTGGGCCTTGTATTGTTGGGATAAGTCTCGCGGCCCGATATCGTTAGTAATAAAGTAAACCAAAAGGTGTATTTGAGTCGTGAGATTTGTAGTCGATCCGGCATCCGTGGGCTAGTCAATGGACCGGAAGATCGACTAGTTGTGGGCCGAGATGTCTTAGAAAATGTTTCATGGACCGAACTCCATTTTATTATGGGCCGGCACCTATAATTTTATTTAGAGTTTAATGGTTTTAGTGATCCATATTTCTTTATATATTGGAGCAAAGTTCGATATTTAACATAGTACGAGACCCGATACTTATTTAAGATCCGGAAGTTTATGTCTTGGGTCGGTAAGTAGAGTCCAATAAGTATGATTTGGACTAAGAGAGTAAACTATCAATTTAAATAATTTGAGGGAACGTTCGGAAGAAAACTCAAGTATCGATTGTTAGATTTATGATACATGTTTTTCTAATATAATAGGTGTTCCGCCTAGTGATCGGAAGTGTAAGTGATAAGCTTTGGAGCGAGCAAGCCAGGTGAGTTTTCTAAAATAAAATGTGTGGCTTTTAAAGTGTTTTCAAAATGTGTTATGAATGTTGAGAATTGCCATGCTTTATTATTATGCTTTAATTGCATGAAAGTTGTTTAAAGTTTTATGTAGAATGTATGCATACATCAAAGAGACGTAAACTGGCAAAGACGGGAGAGTAGTTCCGCCAGCTCTCGTGCGAGAAGGGAGATCCCTATATGCCAGGAGCGAGGCTCCGCAAGGCAGCATGAGGCTGACTCGTTGTCACCTTCGGGTGGCTTCAGGGTGTCAGATTACGAGGAGGCGGACTTTAGTCCGTATATGATTTTGACGTGTTGAGTATGAATGTTTAAAGCTGAAAAGATAAACTGCTTTTAAATGCTTTGATAACTGTTAGGAGGGACTCACTAGGCCTCATGGTCTAACCCTCGCATTTTCCAAACTAAACCTTTTCAGGTAAGCAGATAGTAGGAGGCTCAGGTAAGTGAGCAAGAGATGATAGAGGACAGAAGCAGATAGCGATAGTGCCACTCACACTTTTAGTGGTAGATATTCTCAGTTGTGTATAGGTTGATTCCGCCAACCTAGATTTTGAAGATTATATGAGAAATTTTGGGACCCGTTTTTGGGATGTTTGACTTATTTAGATGAAATGAAATGTATAAAAGTTGGGCTGTTACAGTTGGTATCAGAGCCATAGTTTAAGGGATTTAGGTGACCGGACGGGCCTAAACTTAAACTTGGGCGTAGAAATCACAACTGAGAATCAGGAAATGCGTTAGGATGACACTATTATAGAGATAGGACTAATAGGGTACTGAGGACTGTCATGTAAGGTAAGTTTGAAATTCCACCTGGCCAATGTAATTGCGAACTTACAGGTACATGTATGTGCTTAACCTGCCTTAATATTCCGAAGTGGTAGTCAAGAGCTAGTGTTTATGTCGTGTGCTAGTACTTTAGAATGTCAGTAAGATCCCTGAGAAGTAGATTGAGACCCATTGTTGGGGAGTTATCGTAAAAGATCAGATATGATGTGATGTATGTATACATCGTAGAGAAGAAAGTTGTTTGGAATGTATTGAGACGTCTAGAGATAGATCTTCGTGGACTCGAAGAGGGTGAGCGATTGCTTGTGAGTAAGACTCCTGGTTCAGGAGAGTCTCGATTCTAGAAATCGTGGGGTGGATCAGTTGGGATGTTAAGAAAGGACAGTGTCGAGATATTGAAAGCGTAAGTTCAATAGCGAGTGCAGGATTGGGGCTCTGAATCTTTAGTCGAGCTTTTCAGTGGCAGGATCAGTGAAGGGAGATATCAGTAGAGAATTTAAAGCGTGTAGAGGTAGAATGCGGGCTGAATTGGTCAAGGCGAAAGTAGTATGAAATGGTTGAGTAAGTGGACCATTGAATGTATGTTTAGCAAGTTGTTGCAAGGCCGAGAGGGCGACCCCTGGTCGGCAGTAGAGTATCCATGATAAGTTGCGTGAGTAAAGCGATTGACCTTGTTTGAGTGAGTAGCCTTCAATTGCAAGTAGAGTTTCATGCATCGAGTTGTACATGTGTACATGAAAACTTTTCATAAGTAAAAGTGAATGTGTAAATTTCAAATTTGAACTAATGTGAGTCGGCGTGTGAACAAGCGTATGTTTAAAGTAAAATGCAAATCCATTTACATCGTAGAGTAAAGTTTTGAGGTTTACGGTTTGCAAAATATTCCACTATTTTCATGACGAGTTAAATTATTGCAAAAGTCAAGAAAACGATTGAATGCAAAATTTTTATAACCAAAACGAGTATTGACATGTTGAAGTTATTTATGAGTATGAAAACCGACTGGTTTACTTCGTGTCGGTAATTTCCTTTCAAAATTTTGTCGTATGAAAATATTTTCATCCAATACTTATTTCTGTCGTAACAACATATTTTTGGTTGAGTAAGATTAAGTTTTATGGAAGTTTGCATGCGAACGATTCTCGAGATCGTTGTGCAGGGCATTAAATTTTTAAGAGTGATGGGGGCATGTGTACCCAAGATGTTTTCAAGTGTTATTTATTTAAAATGATGAAATGTACGAAATGATTTACCTATTGCGTTGTCATGCATGAAGGCTATGAACTCACTAGGTCGTAGGATGTGGCATTTTAAATATAAGAAAGAACTCAGGGAGTGGAGAATTGTCGGGCAAATCAGGAGAGGATGTTGTAGTATCGGGGTATATGTTTAGTCAGTATTGGATCATAGTATCGGTTGTACGAGGGTTTGCACCCTTGTATAGTAACTGGAAGTACGGTGGTCAAGGGACGGTTGCGTCCGGAAGGAGGGCTTGAAGTCTTCAGGGTGATGGTTTTAGTGACTCGTTAAGAGTAGTGTGGTAAGGAAGAATGAAATGTCCGTGGTGAGTATAAGGTTTGAGTTGAGCTTGTAATATTGATGTTACAGGAGTAAGTTCGAAAAGAGAGACGTATTACGAAGTGTCTATGATATGTTGGTAGGATTAGGTCCCGTAAGGGAACCCATGTTTAAGAATAAGTTAAGAAAGTAGCTACAGGTTGTCTGTTGTTGTGGAAGTCGATAGCTGTGTAAGATGGCCGAGGCCGAAGACGTGAACCAGAAGGTTTAAGATTGATAGAGTACCTTGTAGGAGTGTTAAGAGGTTGGGAAGTGACCATTTTGAATAAGCGTTCTATTTACGAGGTATGGAGGAATTCGTAGAATGATGAGGTATGTAGCACAAGCGAAGAGAGGGTGCAGATCTTATCGTTCAGTGAGGGGTTGTGCCATGTTTTGTAAGGGCTCAGATCGTGAGGAGCTAGCTAGAATGTTTGCGTGTGAACTAATTGAGAACTCCTGAGTTATAGTTCAACAAGTTGGGAAAGGAGTATGTAGTGAGATAGACTCGATTGTAGTATACGGGAGAATATGAGGGAAAGTGTGGATTGTGTACTAATGACCATGAGAGTTTTGGTCTGCAGTGTGATGTTATGAGTGAAGAATGTACGGTTATGTAATGGCATTAAGTGACCAAGTTAAATGTACCGGCTAGTATCGTAGTGAGGTGATGTTAGAGAGAAAGAAAGCATCAAATAGAAGCTTTTGGGGTTTTCGGATGAGATGTGCGATCTATTAATCGGGTTGTTGGAACACATAGGGTGTAAGTTGAGTTTATGGTGTGATTATGTTTGGGATAGAAGGACGGAGTAGTGGTGGGAGTTTACCCAAAGGAGAAACCAAGTGTTTTAGTTGTAAGAGTCGCTAAGTAGGTGTATGTGGGGACCATTGGAAGTTTAAAGAGGATGAAGAGAGTGTTAGTCAAGAGGTGTTATAGTAAATGCTAGATCTCTAAAGAGCATGATTTGTTTCTTATGTGTGAGGGAATGATCCTAGAAGGAAACAGTTGGAAGTTTGGTTATGTTTAAAGAATGACATGATGATGATGATTATGGGTCGGAGTGGTAGTAAGATCATTAGTTGATTTGAAACGTCATGATAGATGTATAAGCCTTTGATTGGTTGATTAAAATTTTATGGATTTGTTAAGTAATGACATTTATTTGTTATTACAGGATGTGTTACAATCCTACCGAGATTCTTACTAAGAATTGAGAAGGGAGAATCGATAGATTAAAGTGAGAAGTGATGATAGTATGATGGAATAAGTATTTTTCAAAATTATTTTGAAAATTGTAAGTTGTTGGGTTACTTAGTGGAGTTGTTAGTAAGAAATCAGTTTTGACTGTCGGATTTTGTGAATACCAGCATAACGAGATTTTGATGCTAAGTTATTATACATGAAAATTTCTAGTGGATAGAAAGAAATGAATTGCATCTCAATTGGAGTTTATCTTTTGAAATAAGTTGATAAATATAATTGAAATGAGTTGGTCAAGTTAAAGTGCTAGTGATAAAGAGAAGGAATCGTTTTGTTTTGTGCGGTAAGGATCAGTGGTTATATTGCACTAGCCGAGAAAGGCAGTTGAGTTCTGAAACTGTTAGTGGTCATGAAACAGATAAGGTAATTAAGGAGTGGTAAGCATCGAGATGCTTGAAACCTTTGTTCACATGTTATGATTTATAAGGTGGATTTCGAGAGTTCGTGAGGAAGTGTTATTGGGATTAACACAATGATCGTTAAGGAATTATTTAAAGTAACCTGAGTAAGAAAGCCGGGATGACTTTATTTATATCTATTTGATTTTATGGTCGTTGTGGTTAATCAAAAGAATCATAGAACCCGAGTTTCGTGGGGTTCCTGAAGTAACAGATCCGACTGGAAGATGAAAATTAAGATGATTGCATGTTTCGGGGATAAACAGAGATTGTGAGTTAATCAGAGTTGTGCAACCAAGGTGTGAAAGTATGTTGTTATTGTTTGTTATTAGAAGAGTTATTCCGAGAGTTGAGATTTAAGCTGTGATAATCAATTTTCGCCGGTTATCTTTGGAGTGAATTCCGGGACGGAATTCCATTAAGGAGGGGAGATTGTAATAACCCAAAGTAATTATTGTAGTTTAGATGGAAGTTAAGGGGGGTATATTTGTTTATTATGAAAGATTGGGGTTAAAAACGAAATATGGGAAATTAATTCCCATGTGATGCGCCGCTACTTTAGTAAAATAGGAAAAGCATTCTAGGGTTGTAGGTGTATGTGTGTGTTGCTGCTGTTCACCAAGAGAGATAGGCAGAAAGAAAAAAAAAGCCATGGGAGGTCCCTGTGTGTTTACTCGTGAAGAGAAAACAAAGAGAAAAAAAAAGAGTCTTGTGTGTGTGTCCTATGAGAGAGAGGGAGACAGTGAGAGAGAGAGAGAGACAACGAGAGAGAGAGAGAGAGCTGCGAGAGGAAGGGAGCTGCGAGAGAGAGAGAGAGAGAGAGAGAGAGAGAGAGAGAGAGAGAGAGAGAGAGAGATGGCGCTGGTTGTTGCAGGTCGCCGGCGACAAGGAGGAGACTGGAGGTTTTCGGCTGAGGAACGCCGGCAGTCGGCTGCCGGTGGTGGTCGCCGGCGGTGGTGGCTGAGGTGGTGTTTAAACCCTATAAAAATCACTATGTCCTTTCATTAGTGAGAAATAGAGAGCAACAAGGAAGAAGAAGAACGGTTGAACAGCGGTTCCCGTTTCGTGAGATCTTAATCGGGTAAGAAACCTTTTCCTTGCGTTTTCCTTTTTGCCAGTAATGTTGAGTTATTAGATTTCGAGTTGTTGATAAGTGAAGTCCCGGTAACTTTTGGTTGAGTTCCGGTGAGTTAATAAATCGAGACCCGGAATTAGATTTAGCATTTGTTCGTTAGTTAATTAAATTGTTGGGATGAAATGTTACTGGATCGTTATTAAATTCAAAAGAAATTTATTGGGCGTTGTGGGCTTAATTAAATCAATGGAATCAAAATCCAAAGTTGGGCCTTGTATTGTTGGGATAAGTCTCGCGGCCCGATATCGTTAGTAATAAAGTAAACCAAAAGGTGTATTTGAGTCGTGAGATTTGTAGTCGATCCGGCATCCGTGGGCTAGTCAATGGACCGGAAGATCGACTAGTTGTGGGCCGAGATGTCTTAGAAAATGTTTCATGGACCGAACTCCATTTTATTATGGGCCGGCACCTATAATTTTATTTAGAGTTTAATGGTTTTAGTGATCCATATTTCTTTATATATTGGAGCAAAGTTCGATATTTAACGTAGTACGAGACCCGATACTTATTTAAGATCCGGAAGTTTATGTCTTGGGTCGGTAAGTAGAGTCCAATAAGTATGATTTGGACTAAGAGAGTAAACTATCAATTTAAATAATTTGAGGGAACGTTCGGAAGAAAACTCAAGTATCGATTGTTAGATTTATGATACATGTTTTTCTAATATAATAGGTGTTCCGCCTAGTGATCGGAAGTGTAAGTGAGAAGCTTTGGAGCGAGCAAGCCAGGTGAGTTTTCTAAAATAAAATGTGTGGCTTTTAAAGTGTTTTCAAAATGTGTTATGAATGTTGAGAATTGCCATGCTTTATTACTATGCTTTAATTGCATGAAAGTTGTTTAAAGTTTTATGTAGAATGTATGCATACATCAAGGAGACGTAAACTGGCAAAGACGGGAGAGTAGTTCCGCCAGCTCTCGTGCGGGAAGGGAGATCCCTATATGCCAGGAGCGAGGCTCCGCAAGGCAGCATGAGGCTGACTCGTTGTCACCTTCGGGTGGCTTCAGGGTGTCAGATTACGAGGAGGCGGACTTTAGTCCGTATATGATTTTGACGTGTTGAGTATGAATGTTTAAAGCTGAAAAGATAAACTGCTTTTAAATGCTTTGATAACTGTTAGGAGGGACTCACTAGACCTCATGGTCTAACCCTCGCATTTTCCAAACTAAACCTTTTCAGGTAAGCAGATAGTAGGAGGCTCAGGTAAGTGAGCAAGAGATGATAGAGGATAGAAGCAGATAGCGACAGTGCCACTCACACTTTTAGTGGTAGATATTCTCAGTTGTGTATAGGTTGATTCCGCCAACCTAGATTTTGAAGATTATATGAGAAATTTTGGGACCCGTTTTTGGGATGTTTGACTTATTTAGATGAAATGAAATGTATAAAAGTTGGGCTGTTACAGTAATTATATATTTATATACATATACACATATTTGATAAAACCTCAAATTGGTTTATGTAACCCACAAGAATAGCTAAACTCATGTTGTGTATATATATATATATGTATATATATACTCTCTAAGCAACTGTCATATATGTATGAATAGTCTGTCATATGTGCATGGATAAGGTGTCACATATGCATGGGTGATATGATTGTGCATATATATATATATATATATATATATATATATATATTGAAGCTTCCATATGCAAACAACATACTAAACAAATTACCATCCATATATTCCAAATCTTTTTCTACACATTGCTTGCATAAGGATTCTTTATAATCCATATATATATATATATGCATTTGTGTGCTAACTGTTATCATTTATATATATACATAAGAAACTGAAGCATCGTCCATGCATAAAATATATATATATATATATATATATAATACATCTCCTACATCTCCTCCTTCAATAAAGTACATGTAATTATTTTTATTGCATTCAAGAATTCTCATAGCTTATCTACCACAGTTCATCTCCTATTCCAATTTCATATGTATATATAAGAAGAATTACTATTTCAAATTCCCTTTGTTTCCAATACAGTGACCGTCAACACATATTTAGTTTTATCCTTGTGAAAGTATCCTTCAATCATATTAGTTCTCAACCTTTTGGTAAGTTCTAACACTTGGTACAAAAACGAGGGTCACCGTTTGACAATCCCAACATCGCGGTGATTCCTGTTGTGACAAACGGTAGGGTGCTAGCGGTGACCGTTGGCCATCGTTACCCTATTGGAACCCACCCGAACGAAATGAACGACTAAAATGAATATATCGCAAGCTAATGTTTCAAAACGAGGGGTACGAAACTCTTGCCGAAAACACGTCGAACTCTTTAGCTTCACCAAACCGTCGTCGTTCTCCTATTCTTTTATACTAGCTTCTTCTCCTATTTGTTTTTATTTGCTTCTACACTTGTATGCTTAACCCATTTATACACATGGTGCTATCGACGGTTTCTTGGCAAGGGAAGTGATAAAGGTGGTGGGTTAAATGAGCAAGGAGGTTTTCATCGTTTGGTTTGCAGGAGATAATAAATCACAATGCAAATTTCAGTTCTAAACCCCTTAGTTGCTTCTCCTCTTCACAATAGGTCCTTGTGAAATTGATAACTATCATTTTCTTCTTCCTTTTTTTTGGTTATTACAAACTTCCCCCCTTAACAAAATTTCGTCCTCGAAATTTGTCCTATGCAAATAAATGAGGGTACTTCAATCTTATCTCCTTCTCGAGTTCCCAAGTTGCTTCTGGCCCTCTACGATGTCTCCATTGAACTTTAACGAGAGCAGTCTCTTTATTTCTTAGTTTCCTTACTTTTCTATCAACGATGGCTTCCGGTTCCTAATGTAGCTCAAAGTGTTGTCTACCTTCACATCCTTAAGAGTTACCTCGTCACTTTCATCAGCCAGACACTTCCTTAGGTTTGACACGTGGAACGTGTTATGAATGCCTTGAAGTTCTTCAGGAAGCTCCAACTTATAGGCAACCTCACCTACTCTTCCAGTTATCTTATAAGGGCCAATATAACGAGGACTTAGCTTTCCTCTCTTTCCAAAACGAACCACACCTTTCCATGGTGAGATCTTGAGCATAACCTTGTCCCCAACTTGAAATTCTATCGGCTTCCGCCTTCTATCAGCATAACTCTTTTGTCTGTCTTGAGCTATCTTCAACCTTTCCCTTATCTGGTGTATCTTATTGGTAGTTTGCTGAACTATCTCAGGTCCATCCAATTGTCTTTCGCCTACCTCATTCCAACACAGTGGTGTTCGACACTTCTTTCCATACAAAACTTCATATGGTGCATCTTGGAGGCTAGCATGATAGCTGTTTGTAATGTCCCAGATTTCATAGCAGGCAAACAACCACAATTAAGCATTCGAATTACATAAACCTTGTCTTTACATCATCAATAATTCATACTAAACAAAATTGACAGCGAAAGTCTCTAAATCCACAGCCGAGAGCTATTCTAGAGTCATCATAGCCAAAACTTGAAGTTACTCTCAGCTTTAAGTACTTCTTATCGCCTCCTAGTTCTTACTGGAAGAACCCTTAACATGCTTACCTGAAAATGGTTTAGTTTTGAAAGCGAGGGTTAGACCAAAAGGTCTAGTGAATTCCCTCCGTAAAAGAACATGTATAAACAATATGAAATCCTTTTGTTAAAATGCATCATAAATCATCACATGTGGTACTGCACTGTGTAATGGATCCCTTAACCATTCACGATCGGGGCCCAAGCAAACTCCCCTTTCGCCCTCTCGTATCGGGGCCCAAGCAGGCTCCCCGATACCCGCCTAGGAGGAAACGAATTCCAACCTACCGTCTCGTCCAACATATCCAAGGGATCATCAGATCCCGAGGCTCATTGATCCCACAGTACAGACCGACATCACATAGCATGCACATACGTTTCATAAAAGCATTTGACTCTTTATAAATCATGCGCATCATTTCAACATATCAAACATTCCTTTTCCTTTCATGCATATCATTTCATAAATATTTCATGCTTATTAAAACCATAATCAGTAAAAGAATCATTTAACATTTACGTCGTAAAAGAGGTTTAGGGAACTCACCTTGATTGACGTACACCGCACCTCTTAAATACTGCCAAGCTAACCCAACCGAACACCTAAGGCAATAGATCCACGTCAGATAAATAGTTTAGACCTACTGTCCTGATAGCCCTTTCCGGACACAGCACCCTTTTCCGGACAATCACCTTTTCCGGACAATCACCTTTTCCGGACGCAGCATTGTCCGGACACACGACAATCCGGACGCTGGACTTATCCGGGCAAGACTACCAGGACACTAAACTTATCCGAAAAATTCAGCTACCCGGATACTAAGAAATACCCGGACACCCTCACGGGGCTCTTACCCGGACACCTGCAACCTACCCGGACACCATCGGAGGCTGGTGTCCGGAAAACACGGCTGTTCGAGTTTACTAATTTTAAAACTGGTTTCTAACCCGATTTTAGGCATTAGTTTGATTAGATAACCTCAAGGGTTCATTCACTAACCCCAAACACTCACTTAATCCATTTATAACCTCTAAAATCGTTTCATTAAGACCAAAACCCATAAAACCCACTTTTTAGGAAAAATAATGTTGAAAACTTAAGTAATCACTTGATTTCAATCATAGAATCCAAACTACTGAAGAAGGGAATACTAAATCATACAGAATGCGAATTTAAGAGGGATTACCTGATT
The DNA here is from genome assembly GCA_033807775.1 of Saussurea involucrata. NCBI lineage: Eukaryota > Viridiplantae > Streptophyta > Magnoliopsida > Asterales > Asteraceae > Saussurea > Saussurea involucrata. The sequence goes on from CM066323.1 coordinate 27,324,567, forward strand.
GATTTCTCCTCTCTTATGCTTCCTTCTTCTTCTTCCCTTTCTTTTCTTGCTTCACGCCACCAACACACACTCAAGACCAAAATACTGATTTTGCAAATGGAGGTTGTCCTAGAAGTTTGTGCATATAAATATCTTCCTCAAAATACAGAAATGGCCCCTCAACTTAACTTTCGTTTATTTCACTTTGGCCACCAAACTCTAAAACCTACTAGAATTTGGGTTGTTACAACACTCCCCCCTTAAAAGAATTTCGTCCCCGGAATTCCTCATTGGAAAAGATGCGGGTATCTTGCCCACATCAAAACCGACACTTCCCAAAGCAAAGCTATATCTGACTCAGTCAACCATCTCATCAGACTCGAAACAAGGAACCTTGGGTGCATTCCCTTCAGTTCTTACGGTACTCTAACTCGTAGGCTACTGTTCCTACTCGGTCGATCTTGACTACAGAAGATTTACTAAGGCTTCTCATGCATCACCACTTCCTTTAAGGAGGAACTTGGGTAAATCCTCTGCCACAACACGAGATTCATTTACTAAGAGACGGACACACACTTGACCGCTTGACACAAATCCAAGCATGAACGTCCCAACAACTCACAACCCAGAGTTCCTTCATCGAAATACAAGCAATCCTAGATTACTTCTCCTAATCAACAATCGACTATGCGGATAACATTTCCCTATCTCGGACCACCACGACCACAGCTCGTCAACCATTTCTTACATCCTCACCACTTCATCACTCCATCCTTGTACGTAACCCAGGGTAGGAACCTTCAAACCTAACGTTGAAGTGTTCACCTACTAGAATTAAACTTATCCTGAAACACATCAAATCCTCGCTGATTACCACGTTCGTTCGGTCATAAAACATAACTCCGGTTACCCTCACCCAACTGGGAGGAATAACCATGGTCACACCATGCTATTCTCACTAGCTTAAACACTATACGACCAAATCGTTTACACCTTTCTCACAAGGTCACTAACTTAACTCATTTAGTTGGCTCATCCACTTCTCCCCTGCACAAAAACTTACACAATTTCCTTCCTCAATATTCTTTCCAACGGTTCGCACACTATCAAAGATAATCTACACAATACTGTACCTTTCAGCAATATTGTCAAGTTTACTACTTCCAAATTACTCGCTTGTTCCGACATACTATCTACACCTTCCCCACGTTAGCGTGGAGCACTGCTCACCACACCTTACTTGCCCCTCTCTCTCGACCTTTCCACATGTTGATAACGCTTTCTCATTACTTACACAACCAAACAGTTGCCCCAAGATCTTATCTTAAGGCATTCAACCAAGCCGTCTTGAAACAAGACCAGTGTTCGACGTCACTACACTTTCTTTAATCTCCAACTTTTACCTTCTCAGACATTTATCTCACACATAAGCAACAATTAACATTCTTTAAGGATTTCACATCAATCCCACCACATTCTGACTAACACAACCCTCATCCTCTCTAACTTCCAATGACCCCGAAGTGTTCCTTAGTGACGTCCCCTATTCACTCTAATAATCCACCCCCTTGGATTCCCTATTACAAACGGATCTATTAATTCAAGAACACCCCGAAACTCGGGTTCCACAATTCTTTCGACTAACCACTATGATCATAAAATCAGACAGATATATATATCGTCATCCCGGCTTTCTTACTTAGGTTTACCTTAAATAATTCTTTAACAATCAGTGTGTTAGTCTCAATAACACTTCCCCAAAATTGTAACACATCCTGTAATAACAAATGAACGTCATTACTTAACAAATCTATAAAATTTAAATCAACCAACCAAAGGCTTATACCTCTATCATGACATTTCAAATCAACTAACGATCATACTACTATTCCGGCCCGCAATCATCATCACGTCATTCCTTAAACATAACCAAAATTTCCAACTATTTTCTTCTAGGATCATTCCCTCACGCATAAGGAACAATTTTCATTCTTTAACGATGTCTCCTCTACTATACTACAGCTTGACTAATCTATTCATCATCTTCTTTAAACTTACTTCTGCCCTCAAGAATATACTTAACAACATACGTAACCACAGAGCTTGGTCTCATAGATGGGCAATCACCCAATTCTGCCCCGACATTCCATTCCGATAACAGTCAAAATACCCACGTACTTTAACAACTGGGATTGCAAAACGTTCTCTATCCGAAATCCTGAAAGGACTTCCTCCTAATCCTTCATCTTTCTAACATTGCCTTACTACATCATCGGCTGACATAGAAAGCTTGACAAATACTGTCACTACACATCCTTACACTCTTTGCCCATAACATCACACTGCAGACCAGATCTCTCATGATCATCCATACACAGATTAAACTCGCCCTCAAAGTTACCTGCATGAAACCGAGCCTATCTCGCTACTTAGTCCTTTCGCAACTTGCTGACTATAACTCACGAGTTCTCAATTAGCTCAAACACAGACATTCTAGCTAGCTCTTTACGATTCGAGATTTTACGTAAGATGGACACAGTCCCTCACTAAACGATAAAGTCTACACACTCGCTTCGCTCGTGCTACTTACCTCATCATTTGATGAACCCTCCATACTTCACGAATAGAATGCTTAATCAAAACAATAATTTCTCTTACTAATTTAACACCTCTACAAGATGTTCTATTAACTCACACTCATCTGGTTTGAGTCTTCGGCCTCGGCCAACATACACCGTTGCCAACTTCAACAACAAAAGACAACCCTTAACTACTTCCTTAACCTATCCTTTAACATGAGTTCCTTACGGGACCTATTCCTCCCTACACATCGTAGTTAACTTTATAATCCGTCGTCCCCATTTCGAAACTTACTCAAGTAACATCAATATTTCAAGCTCCCTTCGAATCTCATGACCCACATCGTGGACCTTTCATTCCTGCCTCACAGCACTACTTATAAAGAGTTTCTAAAGCCAATACATTGATGACTCCTAGTCCTCCCTCCGGGCACCATCGTCCCTCGGCAACTGTGTTCTCAGTCATCGAGCAAAGGTACAGACCCTCATACACCCGACACTAAAATCCATTCCTGACTCTTCCAAGGTCCAACTTTTCCTCTTAAACACATATACCAAAGTTATATACGTTCTCCCCTGACTTGACCAATGTCTCTCCGCTCTCGGGGTTCTTCCTTAGCTTGAGGCGTAATACTCTACGACCTAGTAGGTTCATAGCCTTCATGCATGACAATACAGTAAATAAATCCTTTCGCACATTTCATCATTTTAAATAAACAACGTTTGGAAAACACTTGGGTACACATGACCCCATCACTCTTATAACTTTAACGCCCTGCACAACGATTCGAGAATCGTTTGCATACATCTTTCCGTGAACCTTAATCTTACTCAATTCCGAACGATGTTATTACGGCAGTAATACGTTGAATGAAAATCCTTTCATACGACATAATTTCGAAATATTTTACTGACACCAAGTAAACCAGTTGGGTCTCACACTCTTTTATATGATAAAAATCGGTTAAAATTCATTTGATTGTAAATGTTTTGCTGGCACACGTCTTCTCGACCTTTTGTAATGATTTAACTTATCATGAAAAGTGTGAAATACTTTGCAATCGTTAGGCTCAAAATTTCATTGTGCAATGTGAATGAAATCACCTTTTTTTTAAACATACACTTGCACATTCTGACTCCTTTTCGATCAAAATTGATATTTACACATTTAATTTTAAATCGTGAAAATTTTCATGTTATATTTAAGAAAGCTATGCATGAAACTCTACTTGCAATTGAAAGCTACTCACCCTAGCAAGGTCAACCGCTTCACCCCCGCAACTTATCCTTGCCACTCTTCCTTCGACCAAGGGTCGCCCTCTCGATCAAGCACTAACTTGATGTACATGCGTTCCACATCTCACTTGCTCAACCATGTCACACTATTTTCGCTTTGATCGACTGTCTCACCTTCTACTTCTACATGCTTTCAATTCACTATAAGTACCTCATTCCATTTATCCTGCCAATGAAAAGCTAGACTAAAAAGTCAGGGCTCCATTGATACTTTCAAGGTTTTGACACTATTCGATCTTACCCTCCCAACTGATCTATCCCATGGTTTCCATAACTAGGACTCTCCCGAAACTGGAGCCTTACTCAAACTCAAACATTCATCCTCTCCGAATCCACGAAGAGCTACCTCTAGACGACTCATAACATTCTTTACAACGTTTCTTCTCTACGATGTCTACATACATCACCTCATAATGACTCTTACACGACACCTCCCCAAACAATGGAGTTCGGTCTATCCCTCAGGGATCTTGCTGACCTATTCCTCAACGCTCTCCCATCCATAGCGCTAAACTGAAAGAAACCGATAGTTAATCCTTACTAGACGTGACACAACAAATTTGCTATAAGTAAGGTATTGTAAGCACGCACATGTACCGGTAAGTTCGTAATTACACTGGCCAGGTGTAATCCCAAACTTACCTTACACGTTTGTCCTTGGTACCTTATTCCTAAGCGCATTTATAGTGATTGTTCCTAGAGGCAATCCTATGTCTCGGCTGTGTTCCTCATCTTACAGTTTAAGTTTAGGCCCAAATGGTCACCTAAATCCCTTAAACTAAGGCTCTGATACCATTTGTAATGTCCCAGATTTCATAGCAGCCAAACAAACACAATTAAGCATTTGAGTTACATAAACCTTGTCTTTACATCATCAATAATTCATACTAAACAAAATTGACAGCGGAAGTCTCTAAATCCACAGCCGAGAGCTATTCTAGAGTCATCATAGCCAAAACTTGAAGTTACTCTCAGCTTTAAGTACTTCTTATCGCCTCCTAGTTCTTACTGGAAAAACCCTTAACATGCTTACCTGAAAATGGTTTAGTTTTGAAAGCGAGGGTTAGACCAAAAGGTCTAGTGAATTCCCTCCGTAAAAGAACATGTATAAACAATATGAAATACTTTCGTTAAAATGCATCATAAATCATCACATATGGTACTGCACTGTGTAATGGATCCCTTAACCATTCGCGATCGGGGCCCAAGCAGACTCCCCTTTCGCCCTCTCGTATCGGGGCCCAAGCAAGCTCCCCGATACCCGCCTAGGAGGAAACGAATTCCAACCTACCGTCTCGTCCAATATATCCAAGGGATCATCAGATCCCGAGGCTCATTGATCCCACAGTACAGACCGACATCACATAGCATGCACATACGTTTCATAAAAGCATTTGACTCTTTATAAATCATGCGCATCATTTCAACATATCAAACATTCCTTTTCCTTTCATGCATATCATTTCATAAATATTTCATGCTTATTAAAACCATAATCAGTAAAAGAATCATTTAACATTTACGTCGTAAAAGAGGTTTAGGGAACTCACCTTGATTGACGTACACTGCACCTCTTAAATACTGCCAAGCTAACCCAACCGAACACCTAAGGCAATAGATCCACGTCAGATAAATAGTTCAGACCTACTGTCCTGATAGCCCTTTCCGGACACAGCACCCTTTTCCGGACAATCACCTTTTCCGGACAATCACCTTTTCCGGACGCAGCATTGTCCGGACACACGACAATCTGGACGCTGGACTTATCCGGGCAAGACTACCCGGACACTAAACTTATCCAAAAACTTCAGCTACCCGGATACTAAGAAATACCCGGACACCCTCACGGGGCTCTTACCCGGACACCTGCAACCTACCCGGACACCATCGAAGGCTGGTGTCCAGAAAACACGGCTGTTCGAGTTTACTAATTTTAAAACTGATTTCTAACCCGATTTTAGGCATTAGTTTGATTAAATAACCTCAAGGGTTCATTCACTAACCCCAAACACTCACTTAATCCATTTATAACCTCTAAAATCGTTTCATTAAGACCAAAACCCATAAAACCCACTTTTTAGGAAAAAAAATGTTGAAAACTTAAGTAATCACTTGATTTCAATCATAGAATCCAAACTACTGAAGAAGGGAATACTAAATCATACAGAATGCGAATTTAAGAGGGATTACCTGATTGATTTCTCCTCTCTTATGCTTCCTTCTTCTTCTTCCCTTTCTTTTCTTGCTTCACGCCACCAACACACACTCAAGACCAAAATACTGATTTTGCAAATGGAGGCTGCCCTAGAAGTTTGTGCATATAAATATCTTCCTCAAAATACAGAAATGGCCCCTCAACTTAACTTTCGTTTATTTCATATTGGCCACCAAACTCTAAAACCTACTAGAATTTGGGTTGTTACACTGTTGTTATAGGCAAACTCTATTAATGGAAGATGACTCTCCCCTGAACCTGGAAAATCGATAGCACATGCTCGCAACATATCCTCTAGGGTTTGAATGGTCCTCTCGCTTTGACCATCCGTTTGCGGGTGATATGTTGTACTTAGCTTTACTTGTGAACCAATTCCCTTTGAAAGCTTTGCCAAAATCTAGAGGTAAACCGACTGTCTCTATCAGAGATTATTGATGATGGAACACCATGTCGAGTCACAATCTCATCTATATAGAGCTTAGCTAGTCTTTCCATCGAGTAAGTCTCCTTAATTGGCAGAAAATACGCTGACTTTGTGGGTCTATCAACGATTACCCATATAGCATCGTAACCCTTTGGTGTTCTTGGCAACTTTGTCACAAAGTCCATTATGATTTGGTCCCACTTCCACATAGGAATTTCCAAGGGTTGCAACTTACCATACGGTCATTGGTGTTCAACTTTAACTTTCAGACATGTCAATCACCTTTCGACATAATGAGCTATGTCCATCTTCAACCCTGGCTACCAGTAAGATTGACGGAGATCTCGATACATCTTATTGTTTTCCGGGTGGATAGAATACCAGGATTTATGAGCTTCATCTAACACAATTGGTTACGAAAGTTGCCTAAGCGAGGAATCCAAATTCTACTCTTATAGCAATTTAAACCTTGGTTGTTAACTTCAAGAAGCGGAACAATCCCTACCATTCTTTCAACCTTCAAGTTTTCTTCTGTTAAAGCTTCTTCCTGAACTTTCTTGAGTTCAACAATCCAACTAGGAGTCACCTCCATCCGCATTTCTTTAATCCTTATCCGATCACTCCTTTCTTTGCGACTCAGTACGTCAGCCACCACATTTGCCTTCCCGGGATGATACAGAATTTCACAGTCATAATCTTTCAGCAACTCCATCCACCTTTATTGTCTCATGTTTAGTTCTTTTTGATCGAACAAATACTTTAGACTCTTGTGATCAGTATAGATTTGGCACTTCACTTCATATAAGTAGTGTCTCCAGATTTTCAATGCAAACACCACCGTTGCCAATTCCAAGTCATGCGTTGGATATCGCTTCCCAAAGTGTTTATGTCCCGTTATGACGTAGTCATTGCACTTTCATAAGAGAAACCCTTTGTTTCTTAACTGTTTATTTTTCTTCACGTCCTTAAAACTTACCACTTCCTTTTTATCTACCAAACACTTCTAGAAATTAGACAATTTATGTCACAAATCCCACTATACCAACTCGTATATTTTCTGAAGCTCTAAACATCTTTTCCATTTTTGTAAATAACTCATTTTCTTATCTTGGAGATCTTCAATACATCCCAACTTGAGCAATGTTTTCTAACCAGTGATGGTCTACATTCTGTCTCTTCGCCTTTTTAATGTTAATTCCACAAACCGATTAACAATTGTATTATAACTCTTCAAGTTTCTCTGTTTGAATACTCTTTGATAACCATTAACGTAGGTGAATGCTTTCAACGGTAAGTAGTTATTCCAAGTGTCATTAAATGTTACTCCACATAAGTACCACCTTATCTTTCTTATCTATAAAATATGGCAACGTGATGCAAACGTTCATCATACTTGTCGCAAATTCTTCCACAACTCAAGTATGCATCCAACATCAAACCTTTTTATATCCAAGCACTTATGCATATATGTACTCATCTTTGACACAAGATGTCTTTATCTATTGAGTGTAGTCTACACAATCCTTTATGTAGATAATGCCTCAAAATTTTCGAGCTCCACTACTACTGCTACTAATTTCAACTCATACATTTTCAATTATGATGACGCACATACTATAAAATTTCCCTTTTTCACCATAGGCATCATAGTTTCAACATTCGAGCATCAAAAAATAAAAATCATTTGTCTAATCTAGCAGAGACACTCTATGCGCACTTCTTGGTCTTCCTTTCAATGTATGGCATACTTCATTTACTTTTTGGCCTGACTATATCGTATAGTTACATTACATATTTCATAGTAATTCAATCTTGTCGAGTACATAGACATCATTCATCTTGCTCCACTTTTAACACTTACATATCGTGCTCATTTTAGCAATCATAGATACTGAGAGGATGATGTTCACCAAGTAACTCTTAGTTTTCCATATTGTTTTCTATAATCTTTTATCAATTCAACTATCTTTACTTTTAGTTTTACCTCTAATATTCGTTTCTTCATCCTTTTGTTGCATCTGAAACATGTCAAGCATTCTTTGAAGGGTTTTGATTTATCCCTGGTCTTCTCTTGTTGATTCCCAGTACCACACTTTATTTTATCACACTAGATATTTCTTATTAATAGGGATTATTTCTTATGCCAAGATGTATGCACATTATTTTTGGTATCTTAAGTTGCTCATGATTTTTTTTAATCATTTCATATTTAAGTGATATGTGCTTAAATATCACATTGCTCATTATGGACTTTCATTAGTAACTAGTCTTCTACTAACCCTTGACTTATTTCGGTATTGTATTTTTTTTTTTTTTGAATTCATCCTTCTGAGGCCAAATAGCTTAACTGAATTCATTTTTTTAAAGAAGAAAAACCTTATGTCATGCCTTATGTTCATCCTAGAGTCTACTCACGACTTTATCTTGATGAAAAACGTATACCATTAACCGGCTTCGCTACTTGTTCTAACAACTAATCAGTTAACTCCCCTATAATAACACATGTGCCACCATTTGGTTCTCATGACCAACTCTATATTTATCATCTGCTGACCATTCTTAAACAAGGCTCTTGATAATGACCATTTACATCCTCATTGCTATTTAGCACATTACGCGTCATTTTTACCTGTGATGGTTCTAAATGCACACCTTCACTTATTTCATCTTCTTCAACCTGTATCACAACTTACTTGTCTTGATTCACTTAAGAAAACATTGCATGCATGTTTGCACTATTCTAGCTATAACGATGCGAACAATTCGAACGCCTCCTTTAATGGCTTAGAAGTTTGGATAAACCTTCTATAAAACCACAAAGTTCTTCTTACTTACTATATGTGATACATTATAACAATCATAATACTTTTTTTTAACCATCCTCTCGCTTTCATATCTCTCAAATCGACATGCGCTTACTAAAAAGTCACTTTCATCAGATCAAATAAATTAAATCATCCCCCTAACCACTCTTGAGGTGTACATGAAAGACAATGAAACCCTAATTTCCAACAAGACTAATCAACTGCAGTCTCATACATTCTATGAACATCTCACACACCGATATGGTGTCTTTAGTTTTTAGAAATTAATCTCGTGCACACCCTTAGACCGATTCACGTGGTCTACATTCGATCTTGACATTCCAACTCGTGGTTGTAAAATCCTTCAACTAGTCATGCATCCAATCAAGATATTTGGTTCTTACCAGAACCTGTTACCCTAATTGATGACACTAATGACTTGTTGCTAGTCTCATATTTTACTATCCTTCCTGCCAATTGATATAAGAAATATTCCATATCTAGCTCAAACATGGATTGAATCACTTATTGTATCATCAGTACATTGAATTTATTATATTCTTGAAGCTTAAATATTTGATTGGTTATCCCATAAAACACCCTTTTATCCTTATGTTTTTATTTCTATCTTATCTTACCATGCACATTTATCAATTATAGTGACATCTCTATCATTGACATTATATCCAATGACATTACGCCATCTAATGACTTCTCACCTTTGATTTGGCTTAATTCTAACCTAAATTAACTTAAACCACTACTTTCATCACTATAAACCAATCTACGGCCACATATATGTCAAGAATAAAATCTTCCAATCTCAGTTTAAGTCTAGGTCTACAGTAACCTAATTCACTTAAACTTTGCTCTGATACCACTTGTAACGTCCCAATTTTTTTTTCCCTTAAAACATCCATATATAAATAAACCGCAAATCTAATTGTTCAACACAACGGAAGGTTTTCAATTACTAAATAACCAAAATAAAACTTGTCTAATTCTTGAATCATTCATCATCATGCCTTTATTCCAATGCCAACCCGGTTCTAGATCTTCTCTTTCCCCTTGCTACTACTCCCGAGTGAGTGACGACCTGGTTGCATAGTTATTTTGAAAAGGAGTTGGGTGAGCCTAGGGCCCAGTGAATTCACGGTTTTATGCATGAAAATAATATCAATAACGATTTTCACAAAGCATCATAATTTAACATGCATGTGGTAAAATATCACAAGCTAACAACATTATGGGAGGTGTCTAACTCACACAGCTTTGCCTGGAGGACTCACACAGCATGTCCACGCTTATGGCTTTAAACAAGATCACACAGCCATAGTACACCCCCATAACCACAAAATATCAAATATAAATCATGTCATGATTTTTGCATAAACGACATATAGAGTTCTTGAGAACATTAAGCAATTTTATAAAAATATGCAACCGTTTAAAAATCACGTTAACTGACAGTACTCATCGGAGCCCGAACCGTTCTTGAAGTTCCTTACGCCTTCCCTGTAACGACCCAGACCTTTTTCGAAGAGTTTTGCGGTTGGTGTGGAGTTTTAAATAAAAGTAGAAGTTGAGGGGCCAATTGATAAATAAGAGAGGGAGTATAAAAGGGCACAAAACCCTAGACAACCTTTCCATTTCCTGATTTCTTTGTGTTGTCGGCTGAGATTTTGGAGAGAAAAAGAATACTAGAGTTTTGAGGGTTTTGGTGCATTTGAAGAGAAGAATCATCAAGTCTTGGAATCAGAAGAAGGAACTGGATTGGAATTCGTTTCTTGTAGTAATCTAGCAGGTAACCCTTAATCCATAACTCCATCTAAGATTCGTCTGGTGATTTGTGGTTTTGAGAGTTTTCTTGCAAAAAGTTGTTTAAGACCATTAAGGGAGATTTAAGCATCTTTGGGTTGTGTTTAGGCAGTAAAACTTTGTGGGATTTGATATTGGGCCTGTATGTAGTTAATGGTCGCATTATCTTACTGTTTAATGGGTGTTTGGCATGATTTCGAGCATTAAACTCGAAGAGCGCCTCGTCCGGAAACCTTCTTGCGAAGCAGGTGTCCGGAAGTTGTCCGGGTAGCTTCTTGTCGCAGGTTACCGGGTATAGTGTCCGGAAGGGTTAAGTGTCCGGAAAGGTATAGTGTCCGGAAAGGTTAAGTGTCCGGAAAGGTTAAGTGTCCGAAAAGGTTAAGTGTCCAGAATGTAGAGTTATCCGGAAAGTGGTATTATCCGGAAAGTGGTGTTATCCAGAAAGCAGAGGTGTCCGGACATTGTGGTGTCCGGTAAGTAGAAATGTCCGGGAAGTAAGAGTGTCCGGTAAGTGATGTCCGGACGGTTCGGTTAGTTAGCTTATGTGTTTATCCTTTGACTCAGGTAGATCGCTTGGGGAGTACAGAGCAAGGTAGGAAGGAAGTAAGCATATCAGGTGAGTTTTCTAAACTAAAACGTGTGGTTTTAATATATTTTTCTAAAGCGGATACATGATGAGAAATGCCATGCTTTATGCTTATGCTTTGTTTGCATGAATTGATGTTTAAAACTTTATGTGGGGTGTATGCATACATTGATTTTGATGTAAATTGACTAAGTCGGGAAGGGCCCGCCAGCTCGTGTCGGGAGGGTGTTCTCGTTTATGCCAAGGGCGGTATGACCCTGCAAGGCAGCATGAGACTGACTCGTTGTCACCTTAGGGTGACTTCAGGGTGTCAATTTATAAGGGGCGGATTTATATCCGAAACGAATTCATCTATACTGTTTTATGAACGATTCATACTGAAATGGTATTCTGTTTAAATGCTTGATAACTATTTGAGGGACTCACTAGACCTCATGGTCTAACCCTCGCATTTTCAAATAAAACTTTTTCAGGTAAGCAGGTTCAGAAAGGCTCTAGCAAGTAAGCAGGGCGTTAGCAAGAGAAAGATGGATAGTGTAGTGACACTATAGTTTATCTTAGTTTACTTCTCAGTTGTGTAGGTTGTTTCCGCCAACCATTTTCGGATATTATGTAAGAAATTGTAGATCGCGATTTTGGGATATTTAATTTATATGAAACGAATTGTTTAAAAATGTTGGGTTGTTACAGTTGGTATCAGAGCCATAGTTTAAGGGATTTAGGTGACCGGACGGGCCTAAACTTAAACTTGGGAGTAGAAATCACAACTGAGAATCAGGAAAATGCGTTAGGGGGTCACTATTATAGAGATAGGACTGATAGGGTACTGAGGACTGTCATGTAAGGTAAGTTTGAAATTTCACCTGGCCAGTGTAATTGCGAACTTACAGGTACATGTATGTGCTTAACCAGCCTTATTATTCTGAAGTGGTACTTTAGAATGTCAGCAAGATCCCTGAGGGGTAGACTGAGACCTTTGTTGGTGAACTTTCTTGAGAAGTCATGAATGATGTGATGTATGTATACATCGTGGAGACGGATTGTTGTTTGGAATGTTATGAGCCGTCTAGGGGTAGACCTTCGTGGTTCGAAGAGGATGAGTGATTACTTTTGAGTAAGTCTTCTGGATCAGGAGAGTCTCGATTCTAGGAATCGTGGGATAGATCTGTTCGGATAGTAAGGCAGGACAGTGTCGAGATCTTGAAGGTGTCAATCCAAGAGCGAGCAGGGGATTAGAGTCCTGACTCTTTAGTCGCGTTGTTCAGTAGCAGGATCATTGAAGAGAGATTTCTGTAGAATACTGAAAGCGTGTAGAAGTATAATATGAGATAAATTGGTCAAGATGAAAGTAATATGAAATAGTTGAGTAAGTGGACCGTTGAACGTATGTATAGTAAGTTGTTGCAAGACCGAGGGGGCGACCGCTGGTCGAAAGTGGAGTGTCAATGATAAGTTGCGTGAGTAAAGCGATTGACCTTGTTTGAGTGAGTAGCCTTGAATTTCAAGTAGAGTTTCATGCATTAAGATCGTATATGTGCATATGAGATTTTTCATAAGTAAAGTAAATGTGTAAATATCAACTTTGATCGGATATGAGTCGGCGTGTGCAAGCGTATGTTTAAAGAAAAATGCAAATCCATTTACCTCGCACAATGAAGTCTTGAGGACTACGATTTACAAAATATTCCACTCTTTTCATTATAAGTTAAATTGTTGCAAAAGTCAAGAAGACGTTTGAATGCAAAACTTTTATGACCAAGATAAGTATTGACATGTTGAAGTTATATAAGTAAATGTGAGAACCGGCTGGTTTACTTCGTGTCGGTATGTCCTTTCAAAATTTTGTCGTATGAAAAGATTTTCATCCAATATTTATTTCTGCCGTAACAATATATTTTGGTTGAGTAAGATTAAGTTTTACGGAAAGTTGCATGCAAACGATTCTCGAGATCGTAGTGCATGGTATTGAAGGGGTCGTGTGTACCCAAGTTGTTTCCAAGTGTTGTTTCTTTAAAATAATCAAAAGTGTGATGATTTATTTATCGCGTTGTCATGCATGAAGGCTATAAACTCACTAGGTCATAGAGTACTACATTTTAAGCTAAGGAAGAACTTTTAGAGTGGAGAGGTGTTAGACAGATCAGGGGAGAATGTTCGTAGTTTTGGTACTTATGTTCAAGAGGAGAGATGAGCAGTGGAGGAGTCAGAAGTGGACTTTAGTGTCGGTTGTATGAGGGTCTGTACCCTCGTGCGGTGACTGGAAATGCAGTTGCCGAGGGACGGTTGTGTTCAGGGGAAGGACTAGAAGTCAGCAATGTATTGGTATTATCAACTCATTATGAGTAGTGTGGTGAAGTAGAGATGAAATATCCGCGACGTTGAATAAGAGTTTTAAAGTGATCTTGGAATATTAACGTTTCACGAGTGAGTTTGAAATGAGGACGACGGGATGTGAATTTGATTATGATATGTTGGGAGGATTAGGTTCCGTAAGGGACCCTTGTTGAAGAATAGGTTAAGGAAGTATCAACAGGTCAACTATTGGCGTTAAAGTCGGCAGTTGAGTAAGGTGTATGAGACCGAAAACTTGAATCAAAAGGTTGAAAGTTGAAGGACCACTTTGTAGGGGTGTTGAGACAGTGAAAGACTGTTGTTTTAGATAAGCGTTTTATCTACGAGATGGATGGTTCGTAAAGAATAAAGTAATTAGCACAAACGAAGTGAGGGTATAGATTATGTCGATTTGTGAGGGAGTGCGCCCTGTCTATATATTGGTTTGAGATCGCAAGAGCTAGCAGGAAACGAGTATGTTAGAGTTATTCAGAAATTCGTGTGTTGTGGTTCAACTAGAGCTGGGAGAGAGGCAATGTAGCGAGATAGACTCGGTTAGTTATGAATGAGGTCTTGAAGATGAGTTTGAGTTGTGTACCATTGGCCATGAGAGTCTTGGTCTGCAGTGTGATGTTGTGAGTGAGTAATGTACTGTTATGTAGTGGCAATAATTGCCAAATTGAATGTGCCAGCTAGCGTCGTAGTGATGTGAGACTAGAGAAAGAGGAAACTTCAGATAGGAACCTTTTGGAGGTTTCGATTGGGGTGTTCGTGTTGTTAACCAGGTTGTTGGAGCACGCAGGGTGTGAGTTGACGTTGTGACATGATTATGTTCGGGATAACATCACGGAGTGGTGGTGGGTAGATACCCAAAGGAGAAACCAAGTGTCTTTAGCTGTAGGAGTCGCTAAGTAAGCATATTTTGGGATAAATGGAAGTTTAAAGAAAACGATGGATGTATTAGTCAGAATGTGGTGGAATAGATGTGAAATCCTTAAAGAATGTGAGTTGTTGCTTATGTGTGATCGAATTGCCTGAGGAAGTAAAAGTTGGAGTTTAAAGAATGTATAGTGACGTCGAACTCTGGTGTCAATTCGAGGTGATTTGGTCGGAAGCCTTAAGTTAGAATGTTAGTGCAACCGTTTGGTTACGTAGTGAGGAGAAAGCTTTTGCAGCTTGGGAATTGTCGGAAGAGATGGACGAGTAATGATAGTGGATAATGCTCCACGCTAATGTGGGGAGGTGAAGACAGTATGTCGGATTAAGTAAGTAAATCGGAAGTAGTAAACTTGACAGTAATGCCGATGGGTGTAGTGTTGTGTAGACTGTCCTTGGTAAGTGTGCGAACTTTTGGAAAGAGTATTGAGGGAGGAAATTGTGTATGTTTTTGTGCAGGAAAGAAGTGGGTAAGACGACTGAATGAGTAAAGTTAGTGGCTTTGTGAGACACGTTCAAGCGAACTGATCGTTCAGTGTAAGCTATTGAGAACAGTAGGGTGTGATCGTGGTTACCCCTCCTAGTTGAGTGGGAGTAACCGAAGTTATGTTATATGACTGGACGCATGTGGCAAGCAGTGAGAAATCGATGAGCCTTCAGGATAAGTTCAATTCGGATAGGTGAGTACTCAAATGAGGAAGTATAGAGGTTTCCTACTATTAGACACGTTAAGTGTGAAATGATGAAGTTGTGAGAACGTACGAATTAGTTGACGTGTTGTAACCAATGTGATTCGGGAAGGGGTTATGATCTGCTTAGACGTATGTCAGTTGGAAAAAGTAATCTAGAAATTTCAGGTATACCAAGGAGAGGCTCATGGGTGTGAGCTTGTCGGGATGTACAAGGTTGGCCTGGTGCCAAGTTGTCAGTGAGCGAGTTTTCTTGGTAGAAGATTCTCGTTGTCGTGGCGGGAATTTCTGCCAAGTCCTTTTCTTAAGGAAGTGTAAATGTATAAGAGACCTTAATTATGTAATAACCCAAATTCTAAAAGGTTTAGAAGTTTTGTGGCTGGAATGAAAGAACTGAAAGTATTGTTGAGGGACTTGGTTGCAAAGTCTGAAAGTTATAAGTAGGGACCAAAACCCTAGGTATTGAATACTGATCATTCAATTTCAATCATGGTGTCGGCTGAGAAGAAATCGCGATAGAGGGCGGGTAGAGCGAACTCGGCAGCTAAATCGTGTGGAGCTCCGTTTTGGTAAGTAAATCCTTCTGTTATGCTATCATTCTACCTCATAGCTCGTCGATAAATCAATTAGTGTTCAAATCTCTTGTTGTAAACTGTGAACTGATGTTAAGAGAGTAAATGGGTCTAAACCCTAAAATTTAATGGGTAACGGATTAGGGTTGGCTCTGTTTGCAACCAAATTAGTATAGGAAAGTCACCTAATAATCTTGATTGAGAAAAGATCAGTAGAGAAATCCATAGATGTTAGTTTGTGGTATTTGAGTTTTGCCTGTAATCGTAGAAGTACCGGGACCCAAGGGCACCGGGAGTCTTAGTACCGGGACCCAAGGGTACCGGGAGTCGGGGACTCCCGGGACTAAGCAAGTACCGGGACTAGGCAAGCACCGGGACTAGGCAAGCACCGGGACTAGGCATGTACCAGGACTAGGAAGTACCGGGATTAGGCACATACCGAGACCAGAAGTCGTACCGGGACTTGGGGTCGAGTCCCGCAAGTGTTGCAGTTGGGCTGAGATGCCTACGGGCCGAGATCAAATGCTGGACCGCAGGTTGTTCGGGCCGAGAGTTTACTTAGGTCCTGTTGGGCTTAGAGTTAAGTTTTTGGGGCTTAATTCATTTAAAGGCCTAAACTAGATAGTAAGGGCCCAGTTCGTAAGTGCTAGTTATAATTAATTATTTAAGGTTGGAACAAAGGAAAAGCCTAAGAAGCTTAAGTCAGTAGACACTGATTTAATTTGTTACGTTATGCTTTAGGTTTAAGAGCAAGTCGGAACGAAGCACGCGAGTAGGAAAGTAACTGCAATCAGGTGAGTTCCCTAACCCTTTTATGACGCGAAGTGATAAATGTTTCTTTTACTGAGCATGGTTTATTGACATGAAAAGTATGAAATGATATGCATGATTTTCCACGAATGATCTTATCTTAAATGAAAGGGATGTTTTAGCATGACACTATGAAGGATACGAGTTATGAAAAGCATATTTTACATGTTGCATGAACATATGTGTACACTATGTGGAGTCGATCTGCACTGTGGGATCAAAGAGAGGTTCTCGGGGTCTTAGGACTCTTGGTTATGTATGATAGACCGGTAGGGTGGAATTTGTTTTCATCCTATTCGGTAGAGGGGAATCCGCGGGGATTCCAAATGGCGTGAAGGGAGTCTGCTGGGGCCCTGATCGCAATATGTTATGTGATCCACAACATAGTGCAGTACCATGTTTGATGATGTGTTACAGTTTACTTATAAATCTTTCAAATGTTTTCCAACTGTGTAAATATGTTGTTTTTGGAGGGAATTCACTAGACCTTTTGGTCTAACCCTCGCTTTCAAAACTAAACCATTTTCAGGTAAGCGCGTAATAGGTTCTTCCAATAAGAACTAGGAAAGGAGATAAGAGAGGCTTGGAGCTTAGAGATGACTCCAGTTTCGGATTTGGTAGTTTCAGTTAGTGCTCGGCTGTGGAATGTAGAGACTTTCGCTGTCAATTTTGCCTAGTTTAGTTCACTAATGTTTAAAAGACTAGTCTATTTATGTCATCCGAATGCTTATGTTATGTTATCGTATGTTTATGAAAATGAGACGTTACAAATGGTATCAGAGCCTTAGTTTAAGGGATTTAGGTGACCAATCGGGCCTAAACTTAAACTGTAAGATGAGGAACACAGCCGAGACATAGGATTGCCTCTAGGAATGATCACGATAAATGTGCTTAGGAATAAGGTGCCAAGGACAAGCGTGTAAGGTAAGTTTGGGATTACACCTGGCCAGTGTAATTACGAACTTACAGGTACATGTTCGTGCTTACAATACCTTACATATAGCTAATTTGTGGTGTCATGTCTAGCAAGAATTAATTTTCGATTTCTTTCAGTCTAGTACAGTGACTAGGATAACTTTGAGGGGCAAGACAGTATCGGGTGTTTCAAGAAATCTGGATGAGGAGGTCCTGAATGATGGACCGATACAACCGTGCTAGACTGATCTTTACACTAGTACATGCTTAACCTACCTTACATGTTTATGTCGAGTTCTAGTACTTCAGGATGTCAGTATGATCCCTGAGGGGTAGACTGGGGCCCCTTGTTGGGGAGGTTTCATGAGAAGTCACTTATGTTGTGAGGTGTGTACACATCGTAGAAAAGAAACGTTGGATAGAGTGTTATGAGTCGTCTAGAGGTAGCTCTTCGTAGATTATGAGATAATGAATGTTGAGTTTGAGTAAGACTCCAGTCGGGAGAGTTCCAGTTCTAGGAATCATGGAATAGATCAGTCGGGGTGGTACGGAGGGACTGTATCGAAATCTTGAAAGTATCAATGGAGCTTTAGATTCTTAATCGAGCTTTTCATTGGCTGGGAAAATGGAATAAGATGCCCATAGTGAAATGAAAACAGGTAGAAGTAGAAAGTGAGTTAGCTGATCAAAACGTAATAGTAGGAAGTGGGTGAGTAGGTGAGATATGGAAAGCGTGTTCAGCAAGTTATTGCTTGACCGAAGGGACGACCCTTGGTCGTAAGTGAAGTATCAAGGATAAGCTGCGTGAGTAAAGCGGTTGGCCTTGTTAGTGTGAGTAGCCTTCTATTGCAAGTAGAGTCTCATGCATGGCGTTCTTCTACGTAACATGAAAATTGTCACGATTTAAATCAAATGTTTAAATATAAATTTCGATCGAAAATGAGTCAGAACGTGCATGCGTATGTTCAAAGAAAAAGTGATTTCATTCACATTGCATATTGAAATTTTGGGCTTGACTATTTGCAAAATATTCCACACTTTTAATGACAAGTTAAATTGTTACAAAATGGTCAAGAAAATGGTTACCTGCAATTCACTTGTACCAAAATGCCTATCGACCTTTTGATATCGTACAATTGAGTGGGAGAACCGACTGGTTTACTTTGTGTCAGTAATTCTTTCAGAATAGCCTCATACGAAAAGATTTTCATTCAACGTATTAATGTCGTATTAACATTGTACAGAAATGAGTAAGACTAAGGTTCACGTAAAGATGCATGCAAATGATTCTCGAATCGTTGTGCAAGGCGTTGAAGTTATAAAAGTGATGGGGTCATGCGTACCCAAATGCTTCCCAAACGTTGTTTATTTAAAATGATGAAATGTGCGAAAAGACCTATTTATTGTATTGTCATGCATGAAGGCTATGAACCCACCAGGTCGTAGAGTGTTACGTCGTAAGCTAAGGAAGAACTCGAAGAGCGGGGAGGCGATTGGTCAAGTCAGGGGAAAACGTATGTAGTTTTGGTATATGTGTTTAAGAGGAGAGTTGGACCTTGGAAGAGTCGGGAATGGGTTTTAGTGTCAAGTGTATGAGGGTCTGTACTTTTGCTCAGTGACTGAGAACATAGTTGCCGAGGAGCGATGGTGTCCGGAGGAAGGACTAGGAGTCATCAAGATTGCCTTTGGCAACTCTTTATGGGTAGTGTTGTGGAGTAAGAATGAAAGGTCCACGGTGTGGGTCATGGGTAAGTTTCGAAATGGGGGCGTCGGATTATGAAGTTAACTATGATGTGGAGGGAGGAATAGGTTCCGTAAGGAACTCGTGTTAAAAGGATAGGTTAAGGAGGTAGTTAAGAGTTATCCTTTGTTGTGGAAGTCGGCAACGGTGTATGTTGACCGAGGCCGAAGACTCAAACCAATGAGTGTAAGTTGATAGAGTATCTTATAGAGGTGTTAAATTAGTAAGAGACTGTTGTTGTTGAATAGGCGATCTATTTACGAGGTGAAGAGGGTCCGTAGAAGGACAAGATGTGTAACACAAGCGGAGTGAGTGTAGACTATACAGTCAGTAAGAAAATGTGTCGTGTCCGAGAAAGGACTCGGGTCATAAAGAGCTAGCTAGGATGTTGTGTTTGAGCTAGGTGTGACTTGTGAGTCATAGTTCAACAAGTTGGAAGAGAACTAAGTAGCGAGACAGACTCGATTGTAGTATACGATAGAATATGAAGGAAAGGGTGAATTGTATACGAATGACCATATGAGACTTGGTCGGTAGTGTGATGATAGGAGTGGTGAATGTACGAACGAATGGTAGCTTTAATTGCCAAGTTATATGTGTCAGACGGTGATATAGTAAGACGATGTTAGAAAGATGAAGGATTATAAGGAAGTCCTTTTTGGGATTTCGGGTAGAGTGTACGTTTTGAAATTCCAGTTCTTGAAGTACGTGGTTTGTAAGTCGGTGTTATTTTGACTGTTATCGGAATGGAATGTCAGGGCAGAATTGGGTGATTGCCCAGTTGTGAGACCAAGCTTCGTGGTTATGTATGTTGCTAAGTATATCCTTGGAGGCAGAGTAAGTTTAAAGAAGATGATGAATAGATTAGTCAAACTGTAGTATAGTAGATGAGAAATCGTTAAAGAATGAAAATTGTTCCTTATGCGTGAGGGAATGATCCTAGAAGGAAATAGTTGAAAATTTTGATTATGTTTAAGGAATGACATTATGATGATTGTGGGTCGGAGTGGTAGTATGATCATTGGTTGATTTGAAGGGTCATGATAGAGGTATAAGCCCTTGGTTGGTTGATTAAAATTTTATAGATTTGTTAAGTAATGACGTTCATTTGTTATTGCAGGATGTGTTACAATTCTTGGGAAGGGGTTATTGAGATTAACACACTGATTATTAAAGAATTACTTAAGGTAAATCTAAGTGAGGAAGTCGGGTTGACGGTAGATATATATATCTCGGTCTGATGTATGATCATAGTGGTTATAACTGAATGAGTTAAGTTAGTGACTTTGGGCGAAATGTTTAAACGAATTGGTCGTGCAGTGATTAAGATAGTGAGAATAGTATGGTGTGCCCATGGTTACTCCTTCCAGTGGAGTGAGGATAACCGGTGTTATGTTTTATATGAATGGACGAATGTGGCATCCCGAGAGGGACTGATGTGTTTCAGGATAGGTTAAATGTGAGTAGGTGAACACTTCGACGGTGGGCTTGGAGGTTCCTACTCTTAGTTATATATATATAAGTGTGGGTTGGTGACGTAGTGAGGATGTGAGGAATGTTTAACGAACGGTGGTCTAGGTGGTCAGAGGAATGGGACGTTACAAAGGGACGTGTTATTTACCTAGACGATGGTTGGGTGGTGCAAGGTTGTGTGTTGTGATTAGATGAAGGAACTCGGGAGTGGGAGTTATTGGGATGTACAGGGTTGGCCTTTTGCCAAACTGTCAAGTGAGTGACTGTTTCTTAGAAATTGAATCTCGTTGTAGTGGGGGTTTTCCGTCGGGTTCCTCCTTAAGGGAAGTAAAGATGCTTGAGAAACCTTATTTAATCTCCTACCGTTAAGACTGCTCGAATAGGAACAGCAGACAGCGAGTTAGAGCACCGTAAGAACTGAAGGGAATGCATCCAATGTTCCATGTTTCGAATGTAATGAAGTGTTGGATGAGTTAGAAGTGGCAGTGCCTTGGGGAGGTGTCAGTTTTAGTGTGGGCTAGATAACCGCATCTGTTCCAATGAGGAATTCCGGGGACAGAATTCTTTTAACGGGGAGTGTTGTAATAACCCAAATTCTAAAAGGTTTAGAAGTTTTGTGGCTGGAATGAAAGAACTGGAAGTATTGTTGAGGGACTTGGTTGCAAAGTCTGAAAGTTATAAGTAGGGACCAAAACCCTAGGTATTGAATACTGATCATTCAATTTCAATCATGGTGTCGGCTGAGAAGAAATCGCGATAGAGGGCGGGTAGAGCGAACTCGGTAGCTAAATCGTGTGGAGCTCCGTTTTGGTAAGTAAATCCTTCTGTTATGCTATCATTCTACCTCATAGCTCGTCGATAAATCAATTAGTGTTCAAATCTCTTGTTGTAAGCTGTGAACTGATGTTAAGAGAGTAAATGGGTCTAAACCCTAAAATTTAATGGGTAACGGATTAGGGTTAGCTCTGTTTGCAACCAAATTAGTATGGGAAAGTCACCTAATAATCTTGATTGAGAAAAGATCAGTAGAGAAATCCATAGATGTTAGTTTGTGGTATTCGAGTTTTGCTTGTAATCGTAGAAGTACCGGGACCCAAGGGCACCGAGAGTCTTAGTACCGGGACCCAAGGGTACCGGGAGTCGGGGACTCCCGGGACTAGGCAAGTACCGGGACTAGGCAAGTATCGGGACTAGGCATGTACCGGGACTAGGAAGTACCGGGATTAGGCACATACCGAGACCAAAAGTCGTACCGGGACTTGGGGTCGAGTCCCGCAAGTGTTGCAGTTGGGCTGAGATGCCTACGGGCCGAGATCAAATGCTGGACCGCAGGTTGTTCGGGCCGAGAGTTTACTTAGGTCCTGTTGGGCTTAGAGTTAAGTTTTTGGGGCTTAATTCATTTAAAGGCCTAAACTAGATAGTAAGGGCCCAGTTCGTAAGTGCTAGTTATAATTAATTATTTAAGGTTGGAACAAAGGAAAAGCCTAAGAAGCTTAAGTCAGTAGACACTGATTTAATTTGTTACGTTATGCTTTAGGTTTAAGAGCAAGTCGAAACGAAGCACGCGAGTAGGAAAGTAACTGCAATCAGGTGAGTTCCCTAACCCTTTTATGACGCGAAGTGATAAATGTTTCTTTTACTGAGCATGGTTTATTGACATGAAAAGTATGAAATGATATGCATGATTTTCCACGAATGATCTTATCTTAAATGAAAGGGATGTTTTAGCATGACACTATGAAGGATACGAGTTATGAAAAGCATATTTTACATGTTGCATGAACATATGTGTACACTATGTGGAGTCGGTCTGCACTGTGGGATCAAAGAGAGGTTCTCGGGGTCTTAGGACTCTTGGTTATGTATGATAGACCGGTAGGGTGGAATTTGTTTTCATCCTATTCGGTATAGGGGAATCCGCAGGGATTCCAAATGGCGTGAAGGGAGTCTGCTGGGCCCTGATCGCAATATGTTATGTGATCCACAACACAGTGCAGTACCATGTTTGATGATGTGTTACAGTTTACTTATAAATCTTTCAAATGTTTTCCAACTGTGTAAATATGTTGTTTTTGGAGGGAATTCACTAGACCTTTTGGTCTAACCCTCGCTTTCAAAACTAAACCATTTTCAGGTAAGCGCGTAACAGGTTCTTCCAGTAAGAACTAGGAAAGGAGATAAGAGAGGCTTGGAGCTTAGAGATGACTCCAGTTTCGGATTTGGTAGTTTCAGTTAGTGCTCGGATGTGGAATGTAGAGACTTTCGCTGTCAATTTTGCCTAGTTTAGTTCACTGATGTTTAAAAGACTAGTCTATTTATGTCATCCGAATGCTTATGTTATGTTATCGTATGTTTATGAAAATGGGACGTTACAAATTAGACGTGTTTAAAACTGTGAGTCCCGATGTGGGGACGGAGGCGCGGTTGGCCTTGGTTTTATCAGGTAGTTTAAGCGAGTATAGTGATCGAAGGGGGTACAAGTAAATAGTGCAAGATGGCACGTTTTAGCAAGTGATGACTCGCCGAGGGCGGTTTCATGTATGAAGTGCGGTTATGTTTCCCATCTGAACGATTTGGGGCAACCGAGTAGAACTGAGTGGTTGAATTGAGAGCATAAGACTGTGGAACCTCGAGAATTGAGAGATAGGTAAAGTGGACTACGTCGGTGGGTCCGTCGGAGTTATGAAAGTTGAATAGATAGTGCGCGATCTTGAGGTACTAGATGAAATTTTGGGGGAATTCGTGGTGTGATGTGCGCCTCTGTTATGAGGAACAGATGAGGGAAGCAGTAGTAATGTCGACCTTGCGAGAATTACAGGCGATAAGAAGTTGACTTCTGTCTTTAGTGAGTAAGTTAGAGCAGTGGCATATAAGTTAGACATGCCAGAAGAAGTAAGAGGAGTGCATCCAACTTTTCTTGTGTCAAATCTGAAGAGATGTTTGGCTGAGACCGATGTAGCCATTCCATTTGAAAATGTTAGCATCGATGAGAGACTGTCGTACGAAGAAGAACCAATAGAGATGGTGGACAGCAAGGTCCGGAAATCATGAATAGAGAAATTCGGCCAGTAAAAGTTCAGTGTAGGTATCATAAGGGGACGAGAGGCAGCGTGGGAGGTAGAATCCGATACGAAGTCTAGGTACCCTTTCCTTTTCGAAAATGGAATTCCGGGGACGGAATTCTTTTGAGGGGGGAGTGTTGTAACGACCCAGACCTTTTTCGAAGAGTTTTGCGGTTGGTGTGGAGTTTTAAATAAAAGTACAAGTTGAGGGGCCAATTGATAAATAAGAGAGGGAGTATAAAAGGGCACAAAACCCTAGACAACCTTTCCATTTCCTGATTTCTTTGTGTTGTCGGCTGAGATTTTGGAGAGAAAAAGAATACTAGAGTTTTGATGGTTTTGGTGCATTTGAAGAGAAGAATCATCAAGTCTTGGAATCAGAAGAAGGAACTAGATTGGAATTCGTTTCTTGTAGTAATCTAGCAGGTAACCCTTAATCCATAACTCCATCTAAGATTCGTCTGGTGATTTGTGGTTTTGAGAGTTTTCTTGCAAAAAGTTGTTTAAGACCATTAAGGGAGATTTAAGCATCTTTGGGTTGTGTTTAGGCAGTAAAACTTTGTGGGATTTGATATTGGGCCTGTATGTAGTTAATCGTCGCATTATCTTACTGTTTAATGGGTGTTTGGCATGATTTCGAGCATTAAACTCGAACAGCGCCTCGTCCGGAAACCTTCTTGCGAAGCAGGTGTCCGGAAGTTGTCCGGGTAGCTTCTTGTCGCAGGTTACCGGGTATAGTGTCCGGAAGGGTTAAGTGTCCGGAAAGGTATAGTGTCCGGAAAGGTTAAGTGTCCGGAAAGGTTAAGTGTCCGAAAAGGTTAAGTGTCCGGAATGTAGAGTTATCCGGAAAGTGGTATTATCCGGAAAGTGGTGTTATCCAGAAAGCAGAGGTGTCCGGACATTGTGGTGTCCGGTAAGTAGAAATGTCCGGGAAGTAAGAGTGTCCGGTAAGTGATGTCCGGACGGTTCGGTTAGTTAGCTTATGTGTTTATCCTTTGACTCAGGTAGATCGCTTGGGGAGTACAGAGCAAGGTAGGAAGGAAGTAAGCATATCAGGTGAGTTTTCTAAACTAAAACGTGTGGTTTTAATATATTTTTCTAAAGCGGATACATGATGAGAAATGCCATGCTTTATGCTTATGCTTTGTTTGCATGAATTGATGTTTAATACTTTATGTGGGGTGTATGCATACATTGATTTTGATGTAAATTGACTAAGTCGGGAAGGGCCCGCCAGCTCGTGTCGGGAGGGTGTTCCCGTTTATGCCAAGGGCGGTATGACCCTGCAAGGCAGCATGAGACTGACTCGTTGTCACCTTAGGGTGACTTCAGGGTGTCAATTTATGAGGGGCGGATTTATATCCGAAACGAATTCATCTAAACTGTTTTATGAACGATTCATACTGAAATGGTATTCTGTTTAAATGCTTGATAACTATTTGAGGGACTCACTAGACCTCATGGTCTAACCCTCGCATTTTCAAATAAAACTTTTTCAGGTAAGCAGGTTCAGAAAGGCTCTAGCAAGTAAGCAGGGCGTTAGCAAGAGAAAGATGGATAGTGTAGTGACACTATAGTTTATCTTAGTTTACTTCTCAGTTGTGTAGGTTGTTTCCGCCAACCATTTTCGGATATTATGTAAGAAATTGTAGATCGCGATTTTGGGATATTTATTTTATATGAAACAAATTGTTTAAAAATGTTGGGTTGTTACATTCCCTACAATTTACGATCACATTTAACTCTAAGGCACAACACCTGAACTAAACTTCAAATTAACCGATTCCGATTATGGATTACCATTACCTAATCGCTTCGAAACGCCCTTACATAAATCTTAGGGTTGTAATTATATATTTATATACATATACACATATTTGATAAAACCTCAAATTGGTTTATGTAACCCACAAGAATAGCTAAACTCATGTCGTGTGTATATATATATGTATATATATACTCTCTAAGCAACTGTCATATATGTATGAATAGTCTGTCATATGTGCATGGATAAGGTGTCACATATGTATGGGTGATATGATTGTGCATACATATATATATATATATATATATATATATATATATATATATAGGGGTGGTATTTTTTGCAAACCAGTGTATTTGTACAAACTCGTACAAACCATACCTAGCTTCATTATTTTGTAAATTTGGCTTCATGAATATTTATATATATATTTTGGCTTCATGAATATATAATTTGGCTTCATGAATATATCATTTGGCATTTTTAACTAATTTGGCTTCATGAATATAGGCTGGGTATCTTTTGCAAACCAGTCTATTTGTACAAACTCGTACAAACCATACCTAGCTTTATGATTTTGTAAATTTGGCTTCATGAATATTTATATATATATTTTGGCTTCATGAATATATAATTTGGCTTCATGAATATATCATTTGGCATTTTTAACTAATTTTTTTACAAAAATAAGGGTATTTTAGGGCTCCACCGAAAAAAATTAGTTAAAAATGCCAAATGATATATTCATGAAGCCAAATTATATATTCATGAAGCCAAAATATATATATATATATTAATGAAGCCAAATTTACAAAATCATAAAGCTAGGTATGGTTTGTACGAGTTTGTACAAATACACTGGTTTGCAAAAGATACTCAGCCTATATATATATATATATATTGAAGCTTCCATATGCAAACAACATACTAAACAAATTACCATCCATATATTCCAAATCTTTTTCTACACATTGCTTGCATAAGGATTCTTTATAATCCATATATATATATATATATGCATTTGTGTGCTAACTGTTATCATTTATATATATACATAAGAAACTGAAGCATCGTCCATGCATAAAAAATATATATATATATATATTTATATAATACATCTCCTACATCTCCTCCTTCAATAAAGTACATGTAATTATTTTTATTGCATTCAAGAATTCTCATAGCTTATCTACCACAGTTCATCTCCTATTCCAATTTCATATGTATATATATAAGAAGAATTACTATTTTAAATTCCCTTTGTTTCCAATACAGTGACCGTCAACACATATTTAGTTTTATCCTTGTGAAAGTATCCTTCAATCATATTAGTTCTCAACCTTTTGGTAAGTTCTAACACTTGGTACAAAAACGAGGGTCACCGTTTGACAATCCCAACATCGCGGTGATTCCCGTTGTGACAAACGGTAGGGTGCTAGCGGTGATCGTTGGCCATCGTTACCCTATTGGAACCCACCCGAACGAAATGAACGACTAAAATGAATATATCGCAAGCTAATGTTTCAAAACGAGGGGTACGAAACTCTTACCGAAAACACGTCGAACTCTTTAGCTTCACCAAACCGTCGTCGTTCTCCTATTCTTTTCTACTAGCTTCTTCTCCTATTTGTTTTTATTTGCTTCTACACTTGTATGCTTAACCCATTTATACACATGGTGCTATCGACGGTTTCTTGGCAAGGGAAGTGATAAAGGTGGTGGGTTAAATGAGCAAGGAGGTTTTCATCGTTTGGTTTGCAGGAGATAATAAATCACAATGCAAATTTCAGTTCTAAACCCCTTAGTTGCTTCTCCTCTTCACAATAGGTCCTTGTGAAATTGATAACTATCATTTTCTTCTTCCTTTTTTTTGGTTATTACAATATATAAAGGAGAATGTAGGTGAAAGAATTAAGGAGAAACCTCCATTGAGGCCATAGAATTTTTTGAGAGTTTTGATTTTTTTTTTTAAATATAGCATTAAATGTGTGTAACCTTTCATTTTCTATATTTATTTTTTATTGATTTTAACTCAAATTTATTTTTTTATTTAATTAAACCAAATTTTAATAAAACTCACATTCACTAAAATTTTAAAATTTTAATTATTATTTTATAACGACGGTTATTTTACTATAATAATTGTGTTTATTGATTTAATTTATTTTGTAAGCTTACATGATTCAAATATTATATGAATTTATTTTATTAAGATATCTAACAATCATCAATATATATATATAAAGAAGAATGTTAAAGAGAGGATTAAGGAAAGGCATTCAAGGCCATTTATCTAGTTTTCTAGAATTTTGATTTATTTTAAATAAAAGCCATATATTAAATGATCTCATCAATTATTAAAACTTTTCATTTTTTATTTTATACTTTTATAAAATAGATAACATTAATATAAATCAAATACTTTTTTTAATAGTTTGTTTTTCTTAATAAGTTAACAATGATTATAAATCAAAACTTTTAAATTGTTTTATTTTCTTAATAAGCTAACAAAACTTTTCATTTTTTATTTTATAATTTTATGAGATAGTTAACAATGCTTATAATCAATATCAATATATATATATAAAAGAAGAAACCAAAGATAATAATGTGGCATCTCCTAAGCATTATAAGACTATTTTTCTTTTTTTCTAAGACTTTTGATTTTTTTAAATATTTGATATGGTAAAGACTTTTCCGTCCCTATACTAAAAAGATAAAATTCATTGAGTTAGGGTTGTTTTAGTAACTTTAAAAAGTTTAACCTACCAACCTTTTCATCTTCATTTCAAAGGTGAAACATCCAAGTCTTTTCAACTTCATTCTTAAATGTGAAAACTCAAAACCTTCACTTTTGTATCATGATTTGTTCATCGCTATATATCTTCATCTTCCTCTCCATATCACTTGATGTATTATTCATATCACAAACCATGCATTGTTTTTCAACAAGATTGTTTTTTAGGTAAACCTTTTTTCTCCCTCTTCGTCGATCACTTTATTTTCTTCTTACATTTCATAAACTGTTACTTTTCAACAAAATTGTATTCTAGGTTTACCTTGAGAATACTAATCCGGGTTCTATTTCTTATTGACTTTTCTTGGGATTTTAGATTTATTCCTACTTTTATTTCTATACTTTCCTTAACTTCTTTTAAATGGAAACATGGGTTTGTTCATGGAAGCGATTTTAAAGTTTTGATGGCAACGATGGTTCAATGATCGAATCTTGCATGTACGTATTACAATCCATGACATAACCACAACAAACTTCAATATGTTTTTTAATGGTTATTTTTATTTTTTCAGGTTTATTTCGAGAAGACTAATATGAGTATACATTTTTTTTCACTTTTGTTGAGATTACACAAGAAAAATGAAAAACTAACTGACAATGTTATGCAATCGTGTTCATGTGACCTATACATCAATACAAACTTTGATCCAAACTGTCAAATAATCAAGGAATTGTCGATAAAGGGGAAGAAAATATTGTAAGAAAATAAGTAAGTGACAAAACGAAAAAATGAGATGAATTCTTGATAAAAAAATATCTTAAAATCTAAAGACTTATACGTCTTTTCTTATAAAATAATTAATATTATTAATAAATATAAACACTTCATTACATCTAATCAATTGTTGTCATATTTTTTTAAATGATTATAATTTTAGAAATAATCATATTATTGGATTTTAATATGAAATTATTTAAATTACTTATTTTAATTATAATATAAATAATTGATGATATAATTTTATTCGGTAATTATTGATACAATTTGTATATATTTAAAAAATGTAGAATATTTAAACTAAATCTAATTATGTATAATTTTTATTTATTAGTGTTGAGTCTTGATTATCCGAAATCTTCCACCACGTTAGTCATTTTTTATTTACTTTTCATTTTTTATTATTTTTTGTATTGATTTATTTTAAAGGACATTTGATAATGTTTTTTATATAAATATTTAAATTATAGTTATTACTAATAGTTTTCATCACACGTGCAACATATTTCATAACTCTATTAACTGAATATGCTCAAACCTAATATTTATCTAAAAGAAATTGTTGTGTATGAATTTGCAATATGTTCTATATCTATAAAAATAACAAAAACAATTTTTATAGTTTTGTTAACATAAAGTTTAATCATCGCGCAACGCGCAAGGAGAATGTTAAAGAGAGGATTAAGGATAGGCCTTCAAGGCCATTTATCTAATTTTCTAGAATTTTGATTTATTTTAAATAAAAGTCATATATTAAATGATCTCATTAATTACTAAAACTTTTTATTTTTTATTTTATACTTTTATAAAATAGATAACATCAATATAAATCAAATACTTTTTTTAATAGTTTGTTTTTCTTAATAAGTTAACAATGATTATAAATCTAAACTTTTAAATTGTTTTATTTTCTTAATAAGCTAACAAAACTTTTCATTTTTTATTTTATAATTTTATGAGATAGTTAACAATGCTTATAAATTAAATACTTATTTTAATAGATTATGTTTTTTGATCTTTTAGTATGTTAACAATCAATATATCAATCATCAATCAATCAATATATATATATATATATAAAGGAGAATGTTAAAGAGAGGATTAAGGATAGGCCTTCAAGGCCATTTATCTAATTTTCTAGAATTTTGATTTATTTTAAATAAAATGTAACAGCCCGCTCCAAAATGCCGAAACAAGACATTTATTACAAAAGAAAAACGCCAAAACTTGGCCCAAGGTTTACACCATCAAAATTCTGCACTCGGGTTTGTGGAATAAACCCGAATTACAACTGAGAGTTTCTAATAACAAAATGTAAATGAAGTCCACTAATGCCAAGCCACGCCCGCTCTCACGCCTTCTCTTTACCACTAGAGGAACTGCCCTTAATCTGCTTACCTGAAAAGGGTTTCAGTTTTGAAAATGCGAGGGTTAGACCACAAGGTCTAGTGAGGTCCCTCAGTTACATCCACACCACATATAGCATTTAAGGAGTTTTGCGAAACATAAATCAATATAAAGTTTGGCAAATAATATATGGGACACACCCCCCATAAGCATCACACTATGACAGATGGGACACACCCCCCATAAGCATCACACCATTTCGTATGGGACACACCCCCCATATACATCACACATTACGTATGGGTCACACCCCCCATATACATCATATCATGCATAAGTAAGTCATATGCAACATACATTAAGTAAGCACGCATGTACGAGTAAATGAACAAGTACCATCAAGCTTTATTTAGAAAAACTCACCTGATATGCTTACGTCCCTTTCCTACTCTGACCCGCACTTCCAAACGACCTACCTGAGCGAGAGGATGAAAACGCATAAGCCGACTACATCACTTATCCGGACATACACACTCTCCGGACAAAAACCCTTTTCCGGACAACACACTCTCCGGACAACATCCTATCCGGACAACTCATCCTATCCGGACAACTCATCCTATCCGGACAACTCATCCTATCCAGACAACACCCTATCCGGACAACTCACTCTCCGGACAACATCCTATCCGGGCAACACCCTATCCGGACAACTCATCCTATCCGGACAACTCACCCTATCCGGACAACACCCTATCCGGACAACTCACTCTCCGGACAACATCCTATCCGGGCAACACCCTGTCCGGACAACTCATCCTATCAGGACAACATCCTATCCAGACACACACATCCGATTATCGGACACTTACCCGGAAACATTCATATGATGAGACTTTTCCGGGCGGCGCTGGACGAGTTTAGAGGCTGTAATCTCACTAAAATCCCCCAATTTAACACGATAAAGCGATAAAAAGTAACATGAACATTACATGACCAATTCTTATCAACTTCTTGCTATCCAAACACCAATAGATGGCCAAATCTCTCTTTCAAGACCACAATGCCCTTCCTCACAAAAACTCCCAAATAAACAATCAAACACAACCGAATCAGCAGAGAGTTTATAAGAATGATTACCTGGTCGAATTACTAGCAGAAACGAAATCCAACACCACCTTCTCTTCTGAATTCACAGATTGGTGCCTCTCTTCCTCAAATGCCCAGAATATCCAAAACTTCTTTCTCTCCTCTTTTCTCTTCAATAGCCGTCAGCCACACACACAAATCAGTAGGAGGATGTCTCTCCTAGGGTTTTGTGCCATTTTTACCCTAGACCTCATTTACAAAAATACTCCCCTCAACTTTCATTTTAACAATTTCTACCACAAGGCTTGAAACTCGTTCATTTTAGACACGGTTACTACATAAAAGCCATATATTAAATGATCTCATTAATTACTAAAACTTTTCATTTTTTATTTTATACTTTTATAAAATAGATAACATCAATATAAATCAAATACTTCTTTTAATAGTTTGTTTTTCTTAATAAGTTAACATCAATATTCAATATATATATATATATAAAGGAGAATGTTAAAGAGAGGATTAAGGATAGGCCTTCAAGGCCATTTATCTACTTTTCTAGAATTTTGATTTATTTTAAATAAAAGCCATATATTAAATGATCTCATTAATTACTAAAATTTTTCATTTTTTATTTTATACTCTTATAAAATAGATAGGGAAATTAATTAAAATACCCTGAGTTTGACCAAGTGTTACCAAAATACCACAAATCTCTCCCACTTTGCAAAAATACCCCTTTTTTCCGCGATGGGAGCCCGCGATCGCGGGCCAGGGACCATTTCTGACACTTTTTTAAACTTGCAGGGACCATTTTTGAAAAATGGTGTCCCGCGATCGCGAAGGAATCCCGCGATGGGATGTTTTTTGTGACTTTTCAATTGCAAGGGACCATTTTTGAAAAATTTCAGGGACCATTTTTGAAAATTTCAACCGCGTTTCACCATTTTTGACCACTGTTCACCCGCGTTCGTCAAATTTGATGAATTTAAATTGGAATGTTACACTTTCAACCCCTATACTTATTTACTAAATTTACTTTATACCTTTTAGTTTCATTATTTTAATTTAACATTTAACACATATAATCGTTTATTAACTAAAATACGTTAAAAAAATACGTTTTAATTTTAACAAATTACACCATTATAATCGTCTCTTCGATACGTTCGAAATGAGCCCAATCTTGAATTTTTTTGGATTTATATATTTTAATATATATCATATACAGTTATACACTACATAAAAAAATATTTTTTATTTTTAAAATTCATACCCTTATAGTTAATTATTTAATTTATGGTACATCTCTTATTTTTTTTTCAATTTTGTTTTACACTCCTATCGCATTAACATAATAATCATATATTAACTAATTCATTAAATCGTTTTAGATTATTATTATTTGAATGTGTTTATAGATATCGTGAATGGCAATAGGAGAAGGTTTCACGAGAAGGATATTAAATGGGGTTTTGACAAGTTGGTATCACTGGACTCATTTAAGAATTGTGAAAATGGGCATTTGGCGAATGATGATTCATGTGTGTTTGGAGCTGAAGTATTTGCAGTTACAGAGTATGCACAAAATGATCGATGTATTTCCAACGTAACTTAGATTAAAATTATCTCCTTCAGTTTAGTCTCGTCCCGTCCCATCCAGTTCAGTCCCGTCCAGTTCCGTCCCGTCCCATCTAGTATGCGTACCAAACGCTACCTAAGAGTACCGTAAATTAAATAATTAACTATAAAGATATAAATTGTAAATATTAAAAATATTTTGATGTAGTGTATATGATATATATTAAAATATATAAATCAAAAAAATTCAAGATTGGGCTCATTTCGAACGTATCGAAGAAACGATTACAATGGTGTAATTTGTTAAAATTAAAATGTATTTTTTAACGTATTTTAGTTAATAAACGATTATATGTGTTAAATGTAAAATTAAAATAATGAAACTAAAAGGTATAAAGTAAATTTAGTAAATAAGTATTGGGGTTGAAAGTGTAACTGTTGGTCCCAGCTATGGAATAGCAATGGTAAACAAGTATTGTAGAAGGGGGGTTGAATACAATACACAAATTTTTTCACTTAATTTAATTCTTTTATTGAAAACTTCAAATAAGAATTACACACAGAAACTATTGATTGTTGCGGAACAGAACAGATAAATCAGTTCAAACAATCTTACACACAGACACACAGAGAATGAAGAACAATTGTAAAACACTTAGAACACAAATGATCTTCTGAGAGAGAGTAATGCGCCAGCACTTGAAAGCTTGAGAGAGTTTGTAAACTGGTGAGTTGCAAGGATGAAGATGATCTTCTTTTATAGTGCCTCATGCAATAAATGCAATGGACACTTGTCAAGGAGGGCTTGGAAGGCAGAACGGAAGCAGTCTTCTGAAAAGTGATTTTGTCTTTTCACTTTTGTCTTCAAGCGTTGACCTGCTTGTTGAAGCTGATGTTTCTTGAAGAAGATAAGAAGTCCAAAGAACCTTTTTTCTGATCTTAGGATGATGTCTCTGTCAATGCAAGATATCCTGAATATATTCTGCAGATAAAGTTAATATACCTGCTAAAATTTCTTTGCCGAAGACTTCTTTGCCGAAGATGTTCCTAACATGTATTTTGCCTAACATGTTATCCTCTTCAAAGATCTTGCCGAAGATATTGTCTTCAAGATTTTGATCTTCTTCAAAGTTTTGCTTCTTCAAAATCTTGCCTAACATTTCATCTTCTTCAAAATTTTGCTTCTTCAAAATCTTCAAGTGACCTGGCTAAGACTTTAGGAAAAGTCTTCAAGTAGCAGCTTAATCTTTGGTTGAGAATTCTATCTTCAATCCGCTTTGAAGATATACTTCTACTTTGTTTCTTCGGTTGATCTTCGACTTCACCGAACATTTTTATACAATTAAACTGCTTGTAAAGAACCTAAAAATTATTCTAAGTATGAACTGTGAAATTGAGAGACTAAGGTCATCTTCAAATCTAAGTGACCCAACAATCTCCCCCTATTTGAGGATGGCATCCATACTTAGAATCTGAGAAGTAAACACTGAATAATTCATTTTTGACCCTTGTTTACTCTTTTGGGTTCTTTTCACATAGTCCATTCTTTTTGGATTTTTTTTTTGTTTTTTTTTATTGTATCCGACATTTACAAGTAAAAAAAATGGTAAAGTGTACTGTACAAACAAATGATAGAAAAAGGAAATAAGTATAGACAATATGAACAGAACAAAAATTACTTGCATCTTTGGAGGGGCAAGTTGAAACTTGAGTCTGGGTTGAGGATTCTTCAGTTTGATCAGCAGTTGTTGATGTGATAATGGTGACAATCTTTGAGGGAGGGTTTGAGGTGGATTGCATCTTCTTTCTTTCTCTTGGCACCTTCAGCTCTTCATTCAGCATCAGCATCCCTTGTCTTTGTTTTGCTCCCCCTTAGTCAGTCCAGCTGATCTTTGTGTTCCTCCCCCTCAGTTAGATCCGCCCGAACTGATGTGCTCCCCCTTAACCGGTCCGCCGATTTTCTTATTTTTCGAGTTGGACGCTGGATATGAGTAGTATGATTGATGTTGCTCCCCCTCAGATGAATTCTCCCCCTCAGCGGCCGACGAAGGAAAAACACTAAGATGAAATATCGGCCATGAGGTAGAAAAATCGGCAGCTGATGCGTTTTTTTTTTTTTTAAAGCTATAAAGTAGGATGAGAGAAAGATGGAAGATGAGAGATGTGAAGAAAGAGAGGAAAAAAATATGTTGGGTAATAAGATGTAGAGAAGGTTGAGTATGATAGGAGATAGAAGGTTTAGGGTGTAGGATGTGATGTATGGAGAATAGAAAAAGTAGGAGAGAGAGTGTAAGAGAAATTTGAATCAACAAAAAAAAATTGGTGTTAAGGGTGTAGAGAAGGTTCGGCAAAGGGGGGTCGGGAGAGAGGTAGCGGGGTTCGGGAAGGGGGGGTGCGGGAGGGGGGGGTAGCGGTAGGGGGTAGCGGCAGGGGGTAGGGGGTGGGTTCGGGAAGGGGGTAGCGGCGGGGAGGGGGGGTGGTGCGGGAAGGGGGGGGGTGCGGGAAGGGGGTAGTTCTTCGGCAGAAAAGAAAGGAAAAAGTGTCTAGGCTAGAAAGAAAAGTGGGGTGGGGTGGGTGTTTTAGTCGGCAAAAAAATTAATAGGGGTTGGGTTCATGAGAAATTTAGAGGCAAAGTGAGGGTGATGATGTCACAAGATGACATCATTCATGATGTCATCAAAAATGGGTTTACAAAATTTGCCGAAAAGTATGTAGGTTACTTTTGTTTTGTTTTTTTTTTTTAATTATTTCTTTTGACTTTTCTTTTCTCCTTTTTTTTTATATTTTTTTTGATTTTTTTTTTTTTGATTTTTTTTTGTATCTCTCTTTCTCTTTTTTTTTGGAAGATTTTGACAATGATCTTCGAAAGATTTAAGGAAAGCAAGCATCTTCAATCTTCAAGAGTAATCTTCAGATGTGGGTCTTCAAGTCATCTTCAAGAGTGATCTTCAAGACCAGGAGGTTGTTTCACATAGACCTCTTTCAAATTGAGAGAGTTCTTCTTTCATTACAGTGACCCAACATGGATCGGCCAAGCCTTCTTTTGGGTTTTATAAAAGACAAAAGATTCACATAGAAGGGAGAGAAGGGAATATTTGATGAGTGTGAATATTTAGTGGGATGGAGGAGGGAGGTATGATGGGAAGTTGGGAAGTTGGTAAAAGGTATGGGAAAAGAGAAGAATAGGAGAGAAAAGTCTGAAAGATGTAGGAGGGGATGATGGCAGTCTGTTAATTCTGTGAAGAGGAGGAGAAGCACTTAGCTGATATAAGAGCAGTTGAGGAGATGTGGCCTTCTGGATCCATGTCATTTATCTTGGCCATGAAACAGACATTTGAGGTGTCCTTCTCGCTTTCAGATGTGGGTTCATCTGCCAGATCATGAGTTTTAGCAGGTAGACCCTTTGCCTTTCTGACTAGCCTTTCATTTCTTTCCTTTTCTCTCTTGTATTTTTCTTTGTATCTTTCAGCCCGGTCAGAATCATATTTGGATCTTCCCGGTTTTGAAGAATATCGGCCTGAGGAAGAAGTTCTGGGTTTTTCAAAACGTTTACTCCTGCACTCAGAGGAAAAATGACCCTTTTTACCACAGTTAAAACATTCCTCATTTGATTTGTCTGAGGATGAGTGTTTGGAGAGAGAAGAGGAGGGTTTTCGACTAAACTTAGATTTTTCAGAGAAAAAGTGAGATTTGGATTTAGAATACCCATCCATCCTGGCCATTCCATCTGATAATTTGTCAACTGAAGTTTCCTCACATTCATCATCAGCCTCACTAAGGTATGCTTCTGAATGCTCATTGGGATCTCCTTGACTATCATGTTCAGAGTCAGATGGGTAGGTGATTCTTGGAGTACACATAGTTCTTTTGGAAGAGTCACTTAAGAGAGCTATAGAAGAACCCTTTATATCTGTGATGACAGACTTCCTTTGCAGCTTAGTCTGCTCATAGTTGAAGAGAGTTCCATAAAGAGCAGTGAGAGGCATGTGATCAAGATCCTTGGTTGTCTTTATACAAGTACAGATGTTTTCCCAAAAATTAGGAAGACAATCCATAAACTTGCATAGGACTTCCTCATTATCATACATGCGACCCAACAGTTTAAGATCATTAAGAAGACTGTTAAAGCGATTATAGTAGCCTGAAAGAGATTCTCCTTTCTCATAAGAGAAGAGTTCATATTTTCTAACAAGAGCAATTTTTCTGCTCTTTTTCACTTCATACGTACCTTCATAGAGAACACACAGAGTGGACCACATTTCCTTAGCAGTAGAAAATTTTACAAGAGAATGATAAACCTCATCAGGCAAAGAGAGGGCAATGATGGCTCTGACTTTAGTGTCAAGAGCTACAAGACGCTTATCTTTATCATTGTACTTACTGGGGTCCTTTACAATGTATCTCCCAGTAGCAGGTGTTCGTTCTTCCTCATCAGAAGAAGACTCATCACCATCCTCATGTTTATTTTTGGCATTAAAACGATCCCAAACTCTAGGAACAAGAGGTCCTTCATGAAGTATAGTAGGATATCTGCTGTCGACTCCTTCTAGGAAGAGCATCATACGACTTTTCCACAGAGAGAAGTTATTAGGATTAAACTTTGGTGGTTTGGCTATGGAGCCATTGTCGTATGATCCAGCATTAGAGTTTTGAGAAGAAATATTGTTTAAGGAAAAAGATGAAGCCATTGCAGATCAAGTTTATTAGATTAAACTGACCTGCTCTGATACCACTTGTTGGTCCCAGCTATGGAATAGCAATGGTAAACAAGTATTGTAGAAGGGGGGGTTGAATACAATACACAAATTTTTTCACTTAATTTAATTCTTTTATTGAAAACTTCAAATAAGAATTACACACAGAAACTATTGATTGTTGCGGAACAGAACAGATAAATCAGTTCAAACAATCTTACACACAGACACACAGAGAATGAAGAACAATTGTAAAACACTTAGAACACAAATGATCTTCTGAGAGAGAGTAATGCGCCAGCACTTGAAAGCTTGAGAGAGTTTGTAAACTGGTGAGTTGCAAGGATGAAGATGATCTTCTTTTATAGTGCCTCATGCAATAAATGCAATGGACACTTGTCAAGGAGGGCTTGGAAGGCAGAACGGAAGCAGTCTTCTGAAAAGTGATTTTGTCTTTTCACTTTTGTCTTCAAGCGTTGACCTGCTTGTTGAAGCTGATGTTTCTTGAAGAAGATAGGAAGTCCAAAGAACCTTTTTTCTGATCTTAGGATGATGTCTCTGTCAATGCAAGATATCCTGAATATATTATGCAGATAAAGTTAATATACCTGCTAAAATTTCTTTGCCGAAGACTTCTTTGCCGAAGATGTTCCTAACATGTATTTTGCCTAACATGTTATCCTCTTCAAAGATCTTGCCGAAGATATTGTCTTCAAGATTTTGATCTTCTTCAAAGTTTTGCTTCTTCAAAATCTTGCCTAACATTTCATCTTCTTCAAAGTTTTGCTTCTTCAAAATCTTGCCTAACATTTCATCTTCTTCAAAATTTTGCTTCTTCAAAATCTTCAAGTGACCTGGCTAAGACTTTAGGAAAAGTCTTCAAGTAGCAGCTTAATCTTTGGTTGAGAATTCTATCTTCAATCCGCTTTGAAGATATACTTCTACTTTGTTTCTTCGGTTGATCTTCGACTTCACCGAACATTTTTATACAATTAAACTGCTTGTAAAGAACCTAAAAATTATTCTAAGTATGAACTGTGAAATTGAGAGACTGAGGTCATCTTCAAATCTAAGTGACCCAACAGTAACATTTCAAATCAAAATCACAATTTCGAATTGAAATGTTACACTTTCAACCCCTATATTTATTTACTAAATTTACTTTATACCTTTTAGTTTCATAATTTAATTTTACATTTAACACATATAATCGTTTATCAACAAAAATACGTTAAAAAAATACGTTTTAATTTTAACAAGTTACACCATTATAATCGTCTCTTCGATACGTTCGAAATGAGCCCAATCTTGAATTTTTT
Organism: Saussurea involucrata; assembly: GCA_033807775.1. Lineage (NCBI taxonomy): Eukaryota > Viridiplantae > Streptophyta > Magnoliopsida > Asterales > Asteraceae > Saussurea > Saussurea involucrata. Next base: position 27,364,107 of record CM066323.1, read on the forward strand.
TTGATTTATATATTTTAATATATATCATATACACTACATCAAAATATTTTTAATATTTACAATTTATACCTTTATAGTTAATTATTTAATTTACGGTACTCTTAGGTAGCGTTTGGTACGCATACTAGATGGGACGGGACGGAACTGGACGGGACTGAACTGGATGAGACGGGACGGGACTGAACTGAAGGAGATAATTTTAATCTAAGTTACGTTGGAAATACATCGATCATTTTGTGCATACTCTGTAACTGCAAATACTTCAGCTCCAAACACACATGAATCATTATTCGCCAAATACCCATTTTCACAATTCTTAAATGAGTCCAGTGATACCGACTTGTCAAAACCCCATTTAATATTCTTCTCGTGAAACCTTCTCCTATTGCCATTCACGATATCTATAAACACATTCAAATAATAATAATTTAAAACGATTTAATGAATTAGTTAATATATGATTATTATGTTAATGCGATAGGAGTGTAAAACAAAATTGAAAAAAAAATAAGAGATGTACCATAAATTAAATAATTAACTATAAGGGTATGAATTTTAAATATAATTTTTTTATGTAGTGTATAACTACTGTATATGATATATATTAAAATATATAAATCCAAAAAAATTCAAGATTGAGCTCATTTCGAACGTATCGAAGAGACGATTATAATGGTGTAATTTGTTAAAATTAAAACGTATTTTTTTAACGTATTTTAGTTAATAAACGATTATATGTGTTAAATGTAAAATTAAAATAATGAAAGTAAAAGGTATAAAGTAAATTTAGTAAATAAGTATAGGGGTTGAAAGTGTAACATTCCAAATTAAATTCATCAAATTTGACGAACGCGGGTGAACAGTGGTCAAAAATGGTCCCTGGAATTTTTCAAAAATGGTCCCTTGCAATTGAAAAGTCACAAAAAACATCCCATCGCGGGATTCCTTCGCGATCGCGGGACACCATTTTTCAAAAATGGTCCCTGCAAGTTTAAAAAAGTGTCAGAAATGTTCCCTGGCCCGCGATCGCGGGCTCCCATCGCGGAAAAAGGGGTATTTTTGCAAAGTGTGAGAGATTTGTGGTATTTTGGTAACACTTGGTTTGACTTAGGGTATTTTAATTAATTTCCCAAATAGATAACATCAATATAAATCAAATACTTCTTTTAATAGTTTGTTTTTTTAATAAGTTAACAATGATTATAAATCAAAACTTTTAAATTGTTTTATTTTCTTAAAAAGCTAACAAAACTTTTCATTTTTTATTTTATAATTTTATGAGATAGTTAACAATGCTTATAAATTAAATACTTATTTTAATAGATTATGTTTTTTGATCTTTTAGTATGTTAACAATGCTTATAAATCAAAATATTTTTAATATTGTATTTTTTATTTATTTATATTTTTATAGATAACCTAACAATACTTATATATCAAAACTTATTTAATAAAATATACTTTTTATTTATTTAATTTTTGTTTTTCTTAATAAGTTAACAATGATTATAAATCAAAACTTTTAAATTGTTTTATTTTTTTAGTAAGATCTATACCAATGTTTATATTATTTCTTTTAGTAAAGTTAACAATATTTATAAATCAATATTAATTTTAATAAATTATATTTTTATATGTATTCTTTTATTTTTTTAGTAAGATAACAACTGCTTATACATCAATAAAATTTTCTAATAAATTATAATCATTATTTAATAACAATGGTTATTTTATTATAATTATTGAGTTTATTGGTTTATTTTTCATTCATCAGCTTACTTGATCTAAATATTATATGAACTTTTTTTATTAAGATAGATAACATTGATTATAAATTAAATATTTATTTTAATAGATTATATTTTTTATTTTCTTTTTTCTTTTTGTAAGCTAAAAATGTTTATAAATCAATTTTATTAATATGTATATTTTTATTTATTTACATTTTTTGGATAAATTAACAATACTTATAAATCAAAACTTATAAATTGTTTTATTTTCTTAGTAAGATACCTGTTTGTATTCTTTCTTTTAGTAAACTAACAATATTTATTTAATAAATTATGTTTTTGAATATGATAACAACTGCTTATAAATCAATTTTTTTAGTGAAGTATATCAATCTTTATAATAATATTTGTATTCACCGCGCAAGGCGCGGTGTTGTTACCTAGTTAATATATATATATATATATATATATATATATATATATATATATATATATATATATATATATATATATATAAAGGATAATGTAGGTGAAAGAATTAAGGAGTAGCCTCCATTGAGGCCATAGAATTTTTTGAGAGTTTTGAATTTTTTTTTTTTAAAAATATAGCATTAAATTTGTGTAACCTTTCATTTTCTATATTTATTTTTTATTGATTTTAACTCAAATTTATTTATTTATTTATTTAATTAAACCAAATTTTAATAAAACTCACATTCACTAAAATTTTAAAATTTTAATTATTATTTTATAACGACGGTTATTTTACTATAATAATTGTGTTTATTGATTTAATTTATTTTGTAAGCTTACATGATTCAAATATTATATGAATTTATTTTATTAAGATATCTAACATCAATATAAATCAATTACGTTTTTAATGTCTTATTTGCTAGTTTTAATATATAACATAATTTAACATGTTTATTGTCATTGACTCATCGTTAATACTACAAAACATATATTTTTATATATAATATTATATGTGACATAGAGATTTGCCGCCATAAGTCACGCATTGATAAACGTCATTGCCTCGTCATGGCTCCTAAGGCTTAAGGCTTGGCCTCGCCGCCACGCCACGCCTCGCGCCATTTAAAACCTTGGTTATATCTTCTTCAATATATTACTCTATTTTCTGTTGTAAAAGAGAATATTTCAAGTACATTTTTTTTCTACTAGAAAGAAAATAGAGATTATGAATAGTGTTTCTTTATATTTAGAGAGTTACTGTTCATTTCTTTATTATAGAGAGTAAAATAGAGGGTTTATGTTTTAAAGAGTAAAATAAAGGGTTCATCAGAGATGGTCTTAAGGAAGGGGATTCTTGTCCGGACGATCGGTGGCTCGAAGAGTTTTGTGGATGAGTTTCTGAGCGTGACGACTACGGATCTCCACCTTAACACTACTACTCTTGTCCATCTTCGCATACGGCTTTTTCCACTTCTTCTTCTTCAATGATTTCACCTTCACCTTTGCTTAAGTTTTTGAGATTGGATTTGGTGTTCATCATGGTGTTCTTGATGATTTATTTGGGGAAAATGAATATTCATAAAAAATATATATAATTATGGTATAATACATTTAGTCCCTACAGTTTATTTATTAAAGAAAAATAAACTAAAGTGAAAAAGACGAAATTACCCATCATCTAACGAGATTTTTAAACTGACTTAACGACGAGGGACCAAATCCGGACCAAATTGCATATTGTAGTGGCTAAAGTGTAATTTTTAAATTGTAGGGATCAAATGTGTTACAAACACTAAAACTCAGGGACCATTTTTGTAGTTTACTCTATTTTATAATATAGTTCAATTAAATTTCTAATAATATAACTAAAGCAAATCTCTAATACTGTAATATGTTAATTAATTAAAAAAGATCGTAGAAGGAAATTTAAATAATGTAATATATTAACTAAAAGAATTTAAAAATGATTATTATATATATATTATAAATTTTGAATTTGTTAAAACAAATTTTAAAAAATATCTACATTAATCTATGATTTTAAATCATCATTATATATAATATGAATAACAATAATACTGGTCAACATCACATATCTTAATTAATTAATATTTTTCATATATATATTCATAATTAATTTAAATATTTTATTAAAAATATTTAACTTATTTTAATTATCTATTTAATAAAATAAGTATAATTTTAATTTTTATATAACTTACATAAACATTTTTAAAATAGTTATATTTTTCTAATATCTAAATATAATAAATAATAATTAAAAATAATTGATAAAACTAATAACATTTATAAATACTTAATAATTATTAGCGTTATCTATCATTTAATTAAAATTAAATAATGTATAATTAATTTTAATTACTATAAATTAATATTTATTTATAAATTATAATTAATAGCTAATATTTATTTATTAGCTAGCTTATTTTGGCAAACAATGCCTCTAATCAGTACCAAGTAAAGTTGGTTGATAACAAGGTTGTGCCTAGGCCTGTTCTAAGCAATTTAACTGGACAGAGCCTCCAAAATATATGGGGCCCAAAATTTTAATTAGGTTTATATAGATGTTAATCTTTTATACTCGAGCCCAATCCAAAAACCCAATCAGTCGGCCATATAGCTTGCAAGAAACAAGAAAACTTGAAAAGCCCCTACCTTTTTTCTAAATCTTCTTTGTCGATTTAGTTTCTTCTTTGCAATCCTTGTGTTCCCTCCTAACATATGCCTCATGAGAAAACAGAGGGATCCACATTCAGTTTGGAGAATATGGAGCTTATAGAAGTAGTTAATTTGAGCTCTTCACTTAACGAACTACTGCAATGTGACGATACAAGTGCCTCGACTTCTGGCTTTCTAAGATCTACTACGACGGACAAGTTATAGGTAACTACACTCGAAATCACATATTTTGAAATAGTTTTGCTTGAGAAATGAGGATGAATTGAAGTTGTTGGTATTTGTGTTGGAGGTTCATGTTCTCTTCCTACTGCTTTGTGTTCTTTATAGACACAATGCTATGTTAAGAATATAGAGAAAAATTTGGTCAGTTGTATGCTATGTTGAAAACGTGTGCAATATGATACTTGTTGAATAGAATCACAGAAACATGACCTGCAGAAAAAAAAAAACTGTAGAATTAAACAAAGAAAAGCAACTTATTAAGAATTTAAGATCAAGGTTTATAGTTTTCCAATACTATTGTTGTTACGGTGTTAACGCCAACACTTAGTTACATGATTAATGAGTTTTTTTTGGTTAAACCATTTGCATAAACCTTCAACTTTCTTCTTTGTGTTTGTTATCCTTATTTGTATGTTTTAAATTTGATTTTTTTACTTCGTTTAGACATAATCGCTTAGCTAAATTGAAAAATGATGTACCAAAGATTCAACTCGACCATCCTAGCTCGTACAATTTAGTTTGGGTTGGGTTATTCAAATATCTTCTTCTTTAACCCAACATGATCCTCATCGATACCCTTTTGGGTTGGAAATATCGGCCGGAAGTTAATTTGAAATTTATAAAAAAGTTTTATTTTAGAATTTGATCTTTTTTAATCTAATTAATTTTCGGCGGATTTTCGACGGAAATTAATTGCAATAAATGAATTTCCATAAGAAATTCACTGGAAATTAATTGGATTTTTCTATTTCAATTTTTTTAATTTCCACCAAATTCTCCAACTGGTTCACCATTCCCGTCGATGTTAAATTCCAATCAATCTCGATTTGTGCGTGAACAGTAAGCGGAGGGGATTCCCAAGGACTGGATGGCTTTTTTCAACCGAACAAACTCTGGAAAAATGAGAAGATGCCACGTCAGTTTCAAGTTTATAGAATTGGTTGTTGGCTTGCAATTCGCATGCCCATTTTTGTCAGATTTTCATTTCAGTTCCTTGTACTATGCTAAAATCACTTATATGCCTTGTAGAAAATCATAATATAATTTGAAATATAAATTTTGTAATTGATGATCAAATAGTTTCGAATTTCAATTACAATGTCTGTTGTACATTACATGTGAATTTAGAATAGAGTGGATTTATATACATTATTACAAAATTAAAAGTGTGAACAATTTGTTTTAATTGGAGTGATAATTTTGTACCAAGCTAACCTAGATAGATATCAACCCTACCAATTAATTATGATATCAACCGTACCAATTAATTTGGATATCAAATACCAGCCGCTATCAATATATACCAACTAGAATAAGTTGGTACCAGTTAAGGCTATGTTTGACAAACTAACTAATAAGTTAGCTGATAAACAAGTTATGTTTGGTAAAAATTAGTTTATAAACATGTAAAATAATCAAAAATGACATCTTGACAAGATTTGTTAATTACAAATATTTTATAATATAATTCAATTAAATTTCTAATAATATTACTAAGCAAATCTCTAATACTATAATATGTTAATTAATACAAAAAAGATCGTAGAAGGAAATTTAAATAATGTAATATATTAACTGAAAGAATTTAAAATTGATTATTATATATATATTATAAATTTTGAATTTGTTAAAACAAATTTTATAAAAAATCTACATTAATCTATGATCTTAAATCATCATTGTATATAATATGAATAACAATAAAACTGGTCAACATCACATATCTTAATTAATTAATATTTTTCATAAATATAATTCATAATTAATTTAAATATTTTATTAAAAATATTTAACTTATTTTAATTATCTATTTAATAAAATAAGTATAATTTTAATTTTTATATAACTTACATAAACATTTTTAAAACAGTTATATTTTTCTAATATCTAAATATAATAAATAATAATTAAAATTAATTGATAAAACTAATAACATTTATAAATACTTAATAATTATTAGCGTTATCTATTGTGTAATTAAAATTAAATAGTGTATAATTAATTTTAATTACTATAAATTAATATTTATTTATTAGCTAGCTTATTTTTGCCAAACAATGCTTCTAAGTCAATACCAACTACCAAGTAAAGTTGGTTGATACCAAGGTTGTGCCTAGGCATGTTCTAATCAATTTAACTGGACAGAGCCTCCAAAATATCTGGGGCCCAAAATTTTAATTAGGTTTATATAGGTGTTAATCTTTTATACCCGAGCCCAATCCAAAAACCCAATTAGTCGGCTATATAGCTTGCAAGCAACAAGAAAACTTGAAAAGCCCCTACCTTCTTTCTAAATCTTCTTTGTCGATTTAGTTTCTTCTTTGCAATCCTTGTGTTCCCTCCATGAGAAAACAGAGGGATCCACATTCAGTTTGGAGAATATGGAGCTTATAGAAGTAGTTAATTTGAGCTCTTCACTTAACGAACTACTGCAATGTGACGATACAAGTGCCTCGACTTCTGGCTTTCTAAGATCTACTACGACGGACAAGTTACAGGTAACTACACTCGAAATCACATATTTTGAAATAGTTTTGCTTGAGAAATGAGGATGAATTGAAGTTGTTGGTATTTGTGTTGGAGGTTCATGTTCTCTTCCTACTGCTTTGTGTTCTTTATAGACACAATGCAATGTTAAGAATATAGAGAAAAATTTGGTCAGTTGTATGCTATGTTGAAAACGTGTGCAATATGATACTTGTTGAATAGAATCACAGAAACATGACCTGCAGAAAAAAACTGTAGAATTAAACAAAGAAAAGTAACTTATTAAGAATTTAAGATCAAGGTTTATGGTTTTCCAATACTATTGTTGTTACGGTGTTAACGGCTTAACGCCAACACTTAGTTACATGATTAATGAGTTTTTTTGGTTAAACCATTTGCATAAACCTTCAACTTTCTTCTTTGTGTTTGTTATCCTTATTTGTATGTTTTAAATTTGATTTTTTTACTTCGTTTAGACATAATCGCTTAGCTAAATTGAAAAATGATGTACCAAAGATTCAACTCGACCATCCTAGCTCGTACAATTTAGTTTGGGTTGGGTTATTCAAATATCTTCTTCTTTAACCCAACATGTCTATCCTCATCGATACCCTTTTGGGTTGGAAATATCGGCCGGAAGTTAATTTGAAATTTATAAAAAAAAGTTTTATTTTAGAATTTGATCTTTTTTAATCTAATTAATTTTCGGCGGATTTTCGACGGAAATTAATTGCAATAAATGAATTTCCATAAGAAATTCACTGGAAATTAATTGGATTTTTCTATTTCAATTTTTTTAATTTCTAACTAGTTTAATTAATTAATTTATAATTTGATTATTTAACTGCTAGTTACCTTAATTAAGAAAGTTAATTTTTAATTTAACAAATATTTCCGTCTCAAATCCGCCATAAAGGTTCACGAGAATATATATATATATTAAAAAACTTCGGAGGCGGATTTAAGATGGTGTTGACTTTTATTTACTTTTATCGATTCTGCGGAAAATTTTTCCGACAAAAAATCCATCGGAAACGTCCGTCGATAGTAGTGCTTTGTTTAATAGTGGTTGGGCTATTCAAATGTCTTCAACCCACCCGTATGCAAACCCTATCCCCATCAATATTGGTTTTATTTCAAACTTTTTCTCTTATGTTTATCAAATTTAGTATTTTTGCACAACTAACTTTACGTGGTGTTGTTCCGTAAAAAGATAACACAACTTCTTTCGAGCATTTATTTAAATTTTGCATCCCACAACATTGTGGGGGTACACAACATCTCACTTGGAGTCACATGCCCCCACCAGATTAAGTTTCCCCATAAAGAGGTGGGAATATTCTCTCACAGTCATGCTCTCTTTCTTGAGAGTTCGGAAGTCCTCCTCGATATAGTCGATCACTCGCTCGTTATAGTATTCATTCATCACCTTCCTCTTGAACATAATCCGCGTCAGTTGTGGAATAACGACTGCTTCAAGAGTGAATTTGGTGACATTCCAACACCTAAGAGTTGGGTCTCTTAGCATCTGCGAGGCAAATTTCACTTTTTGACTCTCCTCACATTAACTGGAGTCGAACGTTTGCTCAATCTCTTTAATCCAGTTCATGCAGGTGACTGGATTGTCAGGCCCCAAAAAGTCTGGTGGCTTGCTAAACGAAAAAGCCTTGTAGAAGCAAGTTCTCTCACCTCACATAGCGTTGGCAATAGCGTGCTCTTCAGCTCTGAGCGCATTTCCAGTACCCCGGAACTTACGACAACATTCTCCGCAACGGTTTCATGCCTCCGGTTACTACATCTCTATCTTCCAGCATTTTCAGGAATGTCGTTTGTTGCTTCTCAAGAGATTATAATGGTTTGTAGATCATGTTAGTTATGGATCTCAAGGATAATGTTGTGCGGGTAAATAGGTATAGTGACAGGATCATAGTGTTATGTGTACTGATTGGGGTTGAGATAGTTAATGTCGTTTGTGCTTATGCACCACATGTAGGCTTGGGGAGTCAGAAAAGATCTTATGGGATTGTGTGAATGATGTGGTAAGAGGTTTGTCGAGATTCTAGCACTTGTTTAAAACGGAAGACTTTAACGACTATATGTTGGACACATAACTCTTGACTCGTAGTCTCATCGTAAAGATTTCATAAAAAGCTGCGTAGTGAACTTCGAGGGGCCATAACTTCTGACTTGTAATTTAGATCGATATGGTTTTTTAAGTTGCTTAATTTTCAAGATGAATAAGCTAGTAAAACTGAGAATTTACAAATCGTAACATGTTTTTAACAAGTTCATAAATATTTCGTAGTAAACCTTCGGGGTCATTACTCTTTAACTCGTACTTGAATTGGAACACTTTATTTGAAATTGCTTAGTTTTCAAGTCTCACAAGTTCATAAAATTTTGTAGTATACTAGCATAGATCTTCATAACCATTTTATGAATGTTGGGCAAAAGTTGATGTGTTGAAACATAATGTGATTAAGGTCGTCTACCAATTTGTTATGGGATAACGTGTCACTCGTTGAGTATGACAAGTATTGAAAACCTTACTCAATAAGAGGAAGTAAGGTGATGTCCGGTTCGTTTTCTGTTAAGACCTGAATGGATATAGTTGTCTGAGTGGATATGGTTGTCTGACTGTTAACAAATAAGTTGGTGTTCAGTTGTTGTGCTGAATAAATAATCTGAAACTATTAAGAAACTATAACTATTATCATGTGGGTCGTTTTGATTTATCAATTAATTTATGCTACTATTAAAAACAATATATATGTTTCTGAATACCGAACAATCCACGGTATTAATACATATGTAACTAATTGTCACACTTAAATAAATCAAATACTTACATGATCATCCCTTCAATACAGGATGACCAATCGTGCAATAAATAAAGCTAATTTGAAGCGTAAATAAAAACCTAGAATGAATCTTGAATATTGTGTCATTTGACAACATTACTAACTCGTTGGTTTAGATAGGTCTATTAGCAAACCACCTCTTAACCATTTGAAAGCATTGTTCTGGTTTGAACTCTGGAGCTGTATGACCTGCTCCCTACACAATTAATGGCAAATGACAAAATTTTTAGTCTATCTGACATAACAAATCTCTTCCTTATGTATGGGATCATATGAGAAGTGTCATTTTTTGTGAGAAGTGTGAGAAATACTTTTAAACCGTTGATCACTTTTAATCAAACACTCTCTCATGAATTGCGACTTAAAAGAGAATTGATCTGGTATATCTTATCTCGGTGTATCTCATCCTAATCTTCGTTCTCACGTGTCTCACCAAATTTGACAGTTCTCACCGTAACCTAACCCTATGTATCGTAAACAAAAAAAAGACCATGGTGTACCTTTACGGTAGCAAATGTTAAAGAATAGTTATGACGGGAGTATGTGGTTTTATATCCTGCAGCTTGACCATTACTATACCATGCATCCCAGTCACTCTCCGTGATCGTTAAATTAAGAGAATTTATCCAATTACGTGTGCCCACATGTGGCACCATCATGTCATGATCTCCACTGTTTCAAAAAAGAAATATAATTAAGAATTGATATAAACAAGGGACAGGTTTAACCCAGAAGCTAAACCTTATGTGAGAAAATGAGAAGCGTGATATTATATATGATACACAAGCTTAATCATATATGATTAAACACACGTTACATTGGCAATACATAGACGTTTATTCATATATGATTAAACACACCCACATGTCGTGTAAGATCATATATATATGATATCACACTTCTTGCCTTCTCGTATAATTAATGTTTAACTATTCATATTGAGGGAACCAAGAGTTAAGAGTAATTAATTAAAAAATCAATACCTAAAAATCAAAGCTCGACAGTTCCTCTTGCTTAGCTTTTCATGGTAGACGACACTGCTCTTGACATTGAAGTCATACAATGGCATTGAAGGTTTACCATAATTGTATTTAATGTCCAAATTACATAACAACCATTCCTTCACCGTTCCCTATATATATATATATTTAGCAATATTATATATATAGATTAATTAATTAAGCCATAAGATATTTTAAAAAGTACTCACAACACTTTTTCATCTTGATTTGATTGTTGGTTACAATGAATATACCTTGCGAACATTAAGTGCTTTCATAACACTTTCATCATTGGCCCATAGTGTTGCATAGTTATAGTAGTCACCCTGTTGAAAACAACACAACATATAAGTTTATAGATTCATGGAGAATTATCTCTATATATATATCACTACAAAACAAATGACTTTTACCCATAAAAATTTAACAAAGAAATATCAATGGTTCGGTAAAATTCGATGTTTTTTGGGAATATACACATGGATCACCTAGAGAATCCCTGGGTAATATGTCACTGATTTGCATAATCCACCAAAAATTTACCCACCAACTTTTGTGACGGTTTTGTGACGAATCACCCTTTAGCGACAGATTTCCCAGGGAAAACGTCGTAGGTAAAAGTCTTTCGTTTAGTAGTGTATATATATATATAGAGGGAGGTTCAGGGGAAAACCTCAAAAAAATGAAAAACTGGAGAACACCCTTATAGCCCTTCATCTACACGGTATGCATTTGTGCATACAGGTAAGTTAAGTTGTTTTTTTTGGTTTTATGCACAAATATGTAACGACCCAGACCTTTTTCGAAATGTTTTGCGTTTGGTGTGGAGTTTTAAGCAAAAGTAGAAGTTGAGGGGCCATTTTGTAAATATGAGATAGGGTATATATGGGCACAAAACCCTAGAAGAAACTTTCCATTTACTGAATTTGATTGTTGTTGACGGCTGGGTTTGGTGAGAAAGGAGGAAAGGGTTTTCTTGAGGGTTTTTGTGCATTTGGAGGAGAAGAGTCTTCAAGTCTCGAAATCAGAAGGAAGAGAAGGATTTGGAATTCGTTTCTGCGAGAATCATACCAGGTAATCTTTAATCCATAACTCCATTTAGGATTTGGCAGATGATTATTGAAGTAGTTGAGAGTTTTCTTTGGTTAAAGTCATTTGAGGCCAAATAGAGGGATTTAATCACCTTTAATTATGTTTTGATAATGATAACTGATGGGAAATCGATTACAGATCATTTATTGACAGTTTATTAGCTTATCTTGAGGATTAAGAGGCATGTATTAGGATTTTCAACCATTAAACTCGTCCAGCGCTCGTCCGGACACCTTCAAGCATGAGAGTGTCCGGGTGAGTGTCCGGATAGCTTCTTGGTCGGGTTGTGGAGGTGTCCGGATATTGTGTTGTCCGGATGAATTAATCGTCCGGAAAAGTGTGGTTGTCCGGAAAAGTAGTGATGTCCGGAAAAGTGTGGTTGTCCGGAAAAGTAGTGATGTCCGGAATTGAGTAGAGTGGCAAGTGAGAAGTGTCCGGATAGTTCTAGTCAGCTTATAAATCTGTCCCTTCGTTCATGTAGGCAATTTGGGAGTAAAGAGCAGAGTAGGAAAAAGCAAGCAAACGTATCAGGTGAGTTTTCTAAACTAAAACGTGTGGATTTTAACATGTTTTCTAAAACAAGTACATGATGAGAAATGCCATGTTTTATTCTTATGCTTTAAATTGCATGAAAGTTGTTTACAGTTTTAAATAAGATTTGTGTATGATTTATGGGGCGGGCCTATCCCGTGTATGATTTATGGGGCGGGCCTATCCCGTGTATGATTTATGGGGCGGACCTATTCCGTGAATGCTTTTATGTGAAAGTTTTATGTGAGATGTATGCATACATTGTGTAGACGTAAATTGGCTAAGTCGGGGGGAGGTTCCGCCAGTACTCACGTCGGGGGGAGGTTCCGTTTATGCCATGGGAATGAGTCCCAGTAAGGCAGCGTGATACTGACTCGTTGTCACCCTCGGGTGACTTCAGGGTGCCATTTACGGGAGCGGATTTATCCGTGAAAGATTTTTTTACTGTTCAGCTATGTGAAAGTTTATTATTGAAAGTCTTGTATACATTTGAAAGTTATGAGAAAGTTTTATGCAAAGATATTTGAAAGTTAGAAACTGTTTTTAAAAGTTTTGAGGACTGTCAGGAGGGACTCACTAGACCTCATGGTCTAACCCTCGCATTTTCCAAACTAAACCTTTTCAGGCAAGCAGATTGCATGAGGCTCAGGTAGTCGAGCAAGAGCAGGATAGAGCACAGATGCAGATAGAGATATCGTCACTCGTATTCTAGTAATAGTTATTCTCAGTTGTGTATAGGTTGTTTCCGCCAACCTAAGTTATTTAGTCAGATGTAAAGAAATTTTATGGATCCAGTTTTGTAATTGTTTAATATTAATGCTAGTTATGCTTAATTTAGATTGGGTTGTTACAATTGGTATCAGAGCCATAGTTTAAGGGATTTAGGTGACCGGACGGGCCTAAACTTAAACTTGGGAGTAGAAATCACAACTGAGAATCAGGAAATGCGTTAGGAGGACACTATTATAGAGATAGGACTAATAGGGTACTGAGAACTGTCATGTAAGGTAAGTTTGAGATTCCACCTGGCCAGTGTAATTGCGAACTTACAGGTACATGTATGTGCTTAACCTGCCTTATTATTCCGAAGTGGTAGTCAGAAGCTAGTGTTTATGTCGTGTTCCAGTACTTTAGAATATCAGCAAGATCCCTGAGGGGTAGACTGAGACCCTTGTTGGGGAAGTTTCATGAGAAGTCATGGTGATGTGATGTACGTATACATCGTAAGAGAAGAAATGTTGTATAGAGTATTACGAGTCGTCTAGAGGTAGCTCTTCGTGGATTCGGGGAGGAAGAATGCTTGGGTTTGAGTAAGACTCCTGTTTCGGGAGAGTCCCATTTCTAGAAATCATGGGATAGATCAGTCAGGATGGTAAGAAAAGTCAGTGTCAAAACCTTGAAGGTATCAATGGAGCCCTGGGTTCTTGGTTGAGCTTTCCATTAGCAGGATAAATGAAATAAGATACCTATAGTGAAATGAAACCATGTAGAAATGGAAAGTGAGATAGTTGGTCAAAACGAAATAGTATGAAATGGTTGAGTAAGTGGACCGTTGAATGTATGTATAGCAAATCGTTGCAAGACCGAGAAGGCGACCACTGTTCGAAAGTAGAGTGTCTATGATAAGTTGCGTGAGTAAAGCGATTGACCTTGTTTGAGTGAGTAGCCTTCAAATGCAAGTAGAGTTTCATGCGTTGAGTTCGTATACGTGTACATGAGATTTTTCATAATCGTGTAAATATCAAATTTGATCGGATATGAGTCGGCGTGTGCAAGTGTATGTTTAAAGAAAAAAAAAATACAAATCCATTTACATCGTACAATGAAGTCTTGAGTTTACGATTTGCAAAATATTCCACTCTTTTCATGATAAGCCAAGAAAACGTTTGAATGCACAACTTTTATAACCAAAATGAGTATTGACATTTCGAAGTTATATAAATGAGTGTGAGGACCGACTAGTCTATTTCGTGTCGGTAAATTTCTTTCAAATTTTGTCGTATGGGAAGATTTTCATCCAATATTTATTTCTGTCGTAACAACACATTTTTGGTTGAGTAAGATTAAGTTTTACAGAAAGATTGCATGCAAACGATCCTCAAGATCGTTGTGCGGGGCATTAGAGTTATGAGAATGTTGGGGCCGGGTGTACCCAAGTTGTTTTCAAGTGTTGTTTCTTTAAAATGATCAAAAGTGTGAAATGATTCATTTATCGCGTTGTCAGGAATGAAGGCTATGAACTCAATAGGTCGTAGAGTATTACATTTTAAGCTAAGGAAGAACTCCTAGAGTGGAGAGGTGTTGGACAAATCAGGAAAGAATGTTTGTAGCTTTGGTAGATGCGTTCTAGAGGAGAGGTGAGCAGTAGAAGAGTCAGAAGTGGACTTTAATGTCGGTTGTATGAGGGTCTGTACCCTCGTGCGGTGGCTGGAAGTACAGTTGCCGAGAGACGGTTGTGTTCAGGGAAGGACTAGAAGTCATCGAGGTGTTGGTATAGCAACTCGTTATGAGTAGTGTGGTGAAGTAGAGATGAAATATCCGCGACGTTGAATAAGAGTTTAAGGTGATCCTGTAATATTGACATTACGCGAGTCAGTTTGAAATGAGGACGACGGGATGTGAAGTTGATTAAGAGGTTGGTGTTGGAAAGATTAGGTCCTGTAGGAGACCCTTGTTGAAGAATAGGTTAAGGAAGTATCAACAGAGTATCAACAGGTCAACTATTGACGTCAGAGTCGGCAGTTGTGTAAGCTGTATGAGATCAAAGACTTGAATTAGAAGGTTGAAAGTTGAAGGACCACTTTGTAGGGGTGTTAAGATAGTGAAAGGTTGTTGTTTTAGATAAGCGTTTTACTTACGTGATGGATGGTTCGCAAAGAATGAAGTATTTGGCACAAGCGAAGTGAGGGTATAGATTATGTCGATTTGTGAGGAAATGTGCCATGTCAATGTAATGGTTTGGTATTGCAAAGAGCTAGCAAGAAACGAGTATGATAGAATTAATCAGAAACTCAGGTGTTGTGGTTCAACTAGAGCTGGGGAGAGACAATGTAGCGAGATAGACTCAGTTATTTATGCGTGAGGTCTTGAAGATAAGTTTGAGTTGTGTATGAATGGCCATGAGAGTCTTGGTCTGCAGTGTGATGTTATGAGTGAGGAATGTACAGTTATGTAGTGGCAATAATTGCCAAGTTAAATGTGCCAGCTAGCGTCGTAGTGATGTGATGTTAGGGAAAGAGGAAACATCAGATAGAACCTTTTTGGGAGTTTCGGATGAGGTGTTCGAGTGTTAACCAGGTTGTTGGAACACGTAGGGTGTAAGTTGACGTGGTGATATGTTTATGTTCGAGTTAGCATCACGGAGTGGTGGTGGGTAGCTACCCAAAGGAGAAACCAAGTGTTTTTAGTTGTAAGAGTCGCTAAGTAAGCATATTTTGGGATCATTGGAAGTTTAAAGAAGAGAATGGATGTATTAGTCAAAATGTGGTGGAATAGATGTGAAATCCTTAAAGAATGTGAGTTGTGCTTATGTGTGAACGAATTGTCTGAGAAAGTAAAAGTTGGAGTTTAAAGAATGTATAGTGACGTCGAACTCTGGTGTCAGTTCGAGGTGATTTAGTCGAAAGCCTTAAGTTAGAATTTTAGTGCAACCGTTTGGTTATGTATAGTAATGAGACAGCTTTTTGCAGCTTGAGAATTATCGGAAGAGAGGGACGAGTAATGTTGGTGGGCAGTGTTCCACGCTAACGTGGGGAGGTGAAGACAGTATGTTGGAATAAGTAAGTAAATCGGAAGTAGTAAACTTGACAGTAATGCTGATAGGCGTAGTGTTGTGTAGATTGTCCTTGATAAATGTGCGAACTTATGGAAAGAGTATTGAGGAAGGAAATTGTGTATGATTTCGTGTAGGAAAGAAGTGGATAAGACAACTGAATGAGTTAAGTTAGTGACTTTGTGAGAAACGTTCAACGAACTGATCGTTTAGTGTAAGCTATTGAGAATAGTAGGGTGTGATCGTGGTTACCCCTCCTAGTTGAGTGGGAGTAACCGAAGTTATGTTATATGACTGGACGCTTGTGGCAAGCAGCGAGAAATTTATGAGCCTTCAGGATAAGTGTAATTCGGATAGGTGAGTACTCCAATAAGGAATTATAGAGGTTTCCTACTATTAGACACGTTAAGTGTGAAATGATGAAGTGGTGAGAACGTACGAATTAGTTGTCGAGTTGTAGCCGATGTGATTCGGGAAAGGAGTATGATCTGCATAAGACGAATGTAGGTTGGAAGAAGTAACCTAGAAATTTCAGGCATATCGAGGAGAGGACTCCTAGGAGTGAGTTTGTCGGGATGTACAAGGTTGGCCTTGAGCCGAGTTGTTAGTAAGTGAGTCTTCCTGGTGGAAGATCCTCGTTGTTGTGGCGGGAATTTCCGCCAAGTTCTTTCTTTTAAGGAAGTATAAATGTATGAGAGACCTTATTTAGACGTGATTAAAACCGTGAGTCCCGATGTGTGGACGGAGGCGAGCAAATGGAGGCGCGGTTGGCCTTGGTTTTATCAGGTAGTTTTAAGCGAGTATAGTGATCGAAGAGGGTGCAAGTAGGTAGTGCAAGATGGCACGATTTAGCAAGTGGTGTCTCGCCGAGGGCGGCTTCAAGTATGGGGTGTGGTTATGTTTCCCATCTGAGCGGTCTGAGGCAATCGGGTAGAAAAGAGTGGATGGGTTGAAAAATATAAGGCTTTGAGCTTTGAAATTTGAGAGAGAGGTAAGGTGGACTAAGTCTGCGGATTCGTCGAAGCATGAAAGTTGAATAGATAGTGCGCGATCTTGAGGTACTCGATGTGAATTTGAGAAGAAATTCATAGTGTGATGCACGTCTCTTTTGTGGAGAGCCGATGTGAGATGATGGCGACCTTGCAAGAGATGCAGGCCATAAGAAGTTGACCTTGTCATTAGCGAGCGAGTTAGAATAGCAGCATACAAGTTAGACTGGTCAGAAGAATTAAAGAGTGTTCATCCGACATTTCATGTCTTAAAGAAGTGTTTGTCAGGAGTCGTTGTGACTGTTCCGTTGAGGGGACATCAGTATAGATGGGAGGTTGACTTACGTAGAAGACCCGATATAAATCGTGAGCGGTAAGGTTTGCTAAACTAGGAACATAGAAGTTTGTCTAGTAAAAGTTCAGTGGAGATATCATAAGGGACGAGAGACAACGTGGGAAGTAGAATCAGATATGATGTCCAGATACCTACACCTTTTCGAGAATGGAATTCCGAGGACGGAATTCTTTTGAGGGGGAAGTGTTGTAACGACCCAGACCTTTTTCGAAATGTTTTGCGTTTGGTGTGGAGTTTTAAGCAAAAGTAGAAGTTGAGGGGCCAGTTTGTAAATATGAGATAGGGTATATATGGGCACAAAACCCTAGAAGAAACTTTCCATTTACTGAATTTGATTGTTGTTGACGGCTGGGTTTGGTGAGAAAGGAGGAAAGGGTTTTCTTGAGGGTTTTTGTGCATTTGGAGGAGAAGAGTCTTCAAGTCTCGAAATCAGAAGGAAGAGAAGGATTTGGAATTCGTTTCTGCGAGAATCATACCAGGTAATCTTTAATCCATAACTCCATTTAGGATTTGGCAGATGATTATTGAAGTAGTTGAGAGTTTTCTTTGGTTAAAGTCATTTGAGGCCAAATAGAGGGATTTAATCACCTTTAATTATGTTTTGATAATGATAACTGATGGGAAATCGATTACAGATCATTTATTGACAGTTTATTAGCTTATCTTGAGGATTAAGAGGCATGTATTAGGATTTTCAACCATTAAACTCGTCCAGCGCTCGTCCGGACACCTTCAAGCATGAGAGTGTCCGGGTGAGTGTCCGGATAGCTTCTTGGTCGGGTTGTGGAGGTGTCCGGATATTGTGTTGTCCGGATGAATTAATCGTCCGGAAAAGTGTGGTTGTCCGAAAAAGTAGTGATGTCCGAAAAAGTGTGGTTGTCCGGAAAAGTAGTGATGTCCGGAATTGAGTAGAGTGGCAAGTGAGAAGTGTCCGGATAGTTCTAGTCAGCTTATAAATCTGTCCCTTCGTTCATGTAGGCAATTTAGTAAAGAGCAGAGTAGGAAAAAGCAAGCAAACGTATCAGGTGAGTTTTCTAAACTAAAACGTGTGGATTTTAACATGTTTTCTAAAACAAGTACATGATGAGAAATGCCATGTTTTATTCTTATGCTTTAAATTGCATGAAAGTTGTTTACAGTTTTAAATAAGATTTGTGTATGATTTATGGGGCGGGCCTATCCCGTGTATGATTTATGGGGCGGGCCTATCCCGTGTATGATTTATGGGGCGGACCTATTCCGTGAATGCTTTTATGTGAAAGTTTTATGTGAGATGTATGCATACATTGTGTAGACGTAAATTGGCTAAGTCGGGGGGAGGTTCCGCCAGTACTCACGTCGGGGGGAGGTTCCGTTTATGCCATGGGAATGAGTCCCAGTAAGGCAGCGTGATACTGACTCGTTGTCACCCTCGGGTGACTTCAGGGTGCCATTTACGGGAGCAGATTTATCCGTGAAAGATTTTTTTACTGTTCAGCTATGTGAAAGTTTATTATTGAAAGTCTTGTATACATTTGAAAGTTATGAGAAAGTTTTATGCAAAGATATTTGAAAGTTAGAAACTGTTTTTAAAAGTTTTAAGGACTGTCAGGAGGGACTCACTAGACCTCATGGTCTAACCCTCGCATTTTCCAAACTAAACCTTTTCAGGCAAGCAGATTGCATGAGGCTCAGGTAGTCGAGCAAGAGCAGGATAGAGCACAGATGCAGATAGAGATATCGTCACTCGTATTCTAGTAATAGTTATTCTCAGTTGTGTATAGGTTGTTTCCGCCAACCTAAGTTATTTAGTCAGATGTAAAGAAATTTTATGGATCCAGTTTTGTAATTGTTTAATATTAATGCTAGTTATGCTTAATTTAGACTGGGTTGTTACAAAATACATCATGCATTTGTGCATATATGCACGTGTGCATGTTACAAATTACCTGTATGCACTTGTGCATACGGTTCAGATGGAGGGCTACCAAAGTGTTCCTTAGTTTCCCGTTTTTTTGAGGTTTTCCCCTGACCCTATATATATATATATATATATATATATATATAGAGAGAGAGAGAGAGGGGTGGAGGATCATGCAAGAAGTAAACATTATGCTAGAAGGCGAGAATCATGATATCATATATAATTACACGACATGTGGGCGTGTTTAATCATATATGATTAAACGTCTATGTATTGCCAATGTAACATGTGTTTAATCATCTATGATTAAGCTTGTGAATCATATATGATATCACACTTCTTGCCTTCTTGCATGATCCTCCCTTTATATGGGGCAGGTTCAAACGAGAAGCTAAACCTTATGCGAGAAGTGTGATATCATATATGATACACAAGCTTAATCATATATGATTAAACACATGTTACATTGGTAATACCTACACATTTAATCATATATGATTAAACACATCCACAAACAATGTAATTATATATGATATCATAGTTCTCGCGTTCTCGCATATGGTATCCCTTCTCGCATGATCCTCCCCTCTCTCTCTCTCTCTCTCTCTCTCTATATATATATATATATATATATATATATATATATATATAGGGGTGGTATCGGGTACAAACCAACTAGTTTGTAAAAACCAGTACAAACTCAATCTACCTTCATGAATTTGCAATTTTTTTAATTTGGCTTCATGAATCTATATTTTGGCTTCATGAATATAAAATTTGGCTTCATGAATATATAATTTGGCTCCATAACTTCTTTTTTATTTATTTATAAGGGTATTTTAGGGCTCTCCCGGAAAATATAGATTCATGAAGCCAAATTATATATTCATGAAGCCAAATTTTATATTCATGAAGCCAAAATATAGATTCATGAAGCCAAATTAAAAAATTGCAAATTCATGAAGGTAGATTGAGTTTGTACAGGTTTGTACAAACTAGTTGTTTTGTATTTGATACCCAACCTATATATATATATATATATATATATATATATAATATACTAGCGTGTAAAAAAGGAAGGGAGATAATTACTCGGCAAAAAGTATCTTTGTGCAAAGATAGTGTAGGAACCATTTTAATTGGATTAGCCCCTAGAGATTTTCGATGTCCGCTTATTATCGGATTTCCACTTCTGACCAAATTGGTCGCTGGATCGCAATCAGGATCCAAAATTTGTTGAATGTTGATGCCTCCAACACGCTAAAGTGAAAGAAAATAAAGTATCAGCTAAAATACAAAATAGTTACAAAGGTAAATTTAATATATAGTTATGAGTTATATATGAATACTTTGTTGACTTCATCAATTCGTAGCTTGCATAGCAAATCGCTTGAATTGGCTTCTGCATAATCTCCATTGCAATCGTTTTTTGTTTCCTGTAGTTAATAATCCACAAAGGGAATTACTATTATTAGTTACATTCTATATGTTATAAAGATAACATATATGTACAAATATATAGAACCATTATGAAATGGAGATGATAATAAGTTACCTCGTACAATTCTTGAGATATAAGTGCTACACGATAAGCGTATTCAAGCCTGGAGTTTATATCACCGGTTTTATCCGTTAATGGATTTCCTTCCATGTATCCCTTAAAAATTCCAACATCAATGTCCTTAGTATATATGAAGATTCTACAAAATATTGTACGTGGAAATCTTTTCGATCCAAAGTAATTACTTGTTATCTATAATATACTTACTTGGATATTTACAACTGGCTCTAGTCCTTCTTCGTTACCTTTAAAATGTAAAAAGTAAAACAAACAAGTCAGATCATTTTAATTTTCCTTTTGTAAAAATATATGTGTCGTCAAATTTGATAAAGAATTAGACCCAATATACGAAAGAATGAAGTACACAAATTAAATACTATAATACCTTTATATAACTCCTCAATGACTATCGGAATAATAATCCCTGAATATGAAATTCCAGTAACATACATAGGATTTTTTAAAAACCTTGGATGATTTTTAACAAACTGCATTGTAAATAATCATTAATAAGAATCCTCTCTCAATAGTACCTACATATTTGAACTTATTAAACTTTCACTAACCTTTCTTAGAAATTCGACGGTTTGTGCTGCTGAAGATGTATCACTAGAACGAATGGCTTTTGGAGATTTTGTGTATGAATATCCGGTTAACGTAGGTGCATCCAAATATATCACATTTGCCACCTTTAAATCCCCATAAGAGGTTTTATTATTATGGTCAACAAAAGTTATCAACTAAATTAGGAAGCAGGTTCAGATTAAACTATATTCTCTGAAGCAGGTTCAGATTAAAATATATTCTTTGAACCAGGGAACTATATATGTATTTCACGTATTATTCATGATTAATAATCCTCAATATATAGTAACGAGTACTTATCACAATATTTATCATGAATATCTATAATGATATGTACATCATGAATAATATATAAAATAGTTGATTCTTCAGTTCACAAAATATTTATAATTTTCATTTTAACCCGTCCCGCTTACTAGCGATTTAATACGAAACAAGTATGTATATACACATACCTTCGTCCAAGAATTTGGGTCCAATTGTAAAGCAGGGACATTATCCATATAATTCCCATACTGAATTTGCATCGGACCTATAAAGACAATATGATTTCAATACTATATATGTAGGAGATCACTCATACATGCATTATACTCATATAATTAACATAGACCAATGTTTTAATATCTCGATTTCGTTCATTGTTATCAATGAAATATAACAACTACGGGTCGAGGTTGGTAGTTGTTTTTGTTTATTTATGGGTATTTCCTCTATTTTTTGGAAAACTTTTTAATTTTTCCACGTATTTCTCAAAAGTCAAAGGTATTTATAAAAACAATTGTTATACTGTTTGAAGATAGATGTCAAATCTATTTATATCTCACTTTCCAAATAAACTATATATATATATATATATATATATATCATGCTCGTTTGATTTCGTTTTTAACATATGAGTGAATAATAGATGTTTTTTGTATCATTACTAGTACTTTGAAAGGGATTGAATTATTTCCAAGGACGTGATTCTGATAATAAATGTTTTTTGTAAATTTACTAGTACTTTGAAAGGGATTCAACTATTTCCAAGAACGTGATTCTGGCTACAAATTATTAATTGTACCTAGAATACTGTTTATTATGTATTAATTCAAAACAAAACCATCCCTCAATTATTAAGAGAAACAATTAGGACCAGAGAGAAACTCTAGAATAATTTTTTTAACTGTTTTTCTATAAATAATTTAAAGTGAACGTTGGGCAAAAAGTTGATTACCGACAACCTTAACCAGCCCTAAACGGAACCTGCCTCAAAGGACGCCAATGTGGGGGGCATTTTTTTGGCTCACTCAGCGGCTGAGGCTAGTGGAGGGGTCTGGGATCGAACCCATGACCTGTTATGTATTGGGCAAACTCACCCACCCATTTGCAACTGAGCTACACGTCAGAGGCAATTTAAAGTGAACCATGCATTATAGAAATTTATTTAGTGGCAGCATTTGGTTCGAATTACATTATTTTCATTGAAAAGGTCTTTATATCATTATACATTAATTTATTTAATTTTTAAAAGTTTAATCATCATTAAATCACTCATTATATATAAATAGTCACTTTTATTATGGATTGCACGTAATTAATTATATTGTTGGGAGAAAAGTTGACGTGCACGTAATTTTGTGGGGAAAAAGTTGATAAAATAAAAACGTGATTGTTGGGCGAAAATACGTCAACTTTAGCATTCAAGCAAGTTTATAAAATAAAAACGTGTTGATCATTATAACGTATTTTATTTTGGTTCTTCTAGCTTTAAAAATAATATATATATATATATATATATATATATATATATATACTTGAGATCATGTGAGACCAGACTATTTTCATGAGACCCGTGAGACCACAAAAATAACACTAAACCTTCACAACAAAAGACTGTGAAGGTATTGTGAAGGTAAACCTTCACAGTGTTTTTGCTGTGAATGTTCGTTGTTTTCCGTACATTCACAATGAATCACTGTGAAGTTTCAATGTTATTTTTTGGTCTTACGGTCTCACGAAAACAGGTTGGTCCCACGTGAATCTAACCCTATATATATATATATATATATATATATATATATATGTGTGTGTGTGTGTGTGGGTGGAGGTTCAAACGAGAGGATATCATTTTATAAGAACGTGAGAACACCAAAAAGAGATCATTATCACATATGATAAATTGATGATACACGCATGGTGGACACGTAGAGGCGGAGCTGGGATTTAGTTTGAGGTGGAGCACCGATATGACAGTCACATACATGACGATTGACGAACCCCAGTTAACTTTTTTTTGTTAAATACTTATCCGTGCATGTATTTAATCTTAAAAAGTGAAACCAAAATCAACCTTGGTTGAAACTATAAAATTAAAATCAAACACCCACTACTCTAGTTTAAAGTTCAATTCAAGAAGTAAAAAAGTAACAAGTAATTTATCTAGTGTAGTTCAAAAGGCATTTAAGTTTAAATTATTTTGAACAAAACTGACTGGTCAAAGACTTACTTTTGTGGTCATTTTTGTATAAATAGCACCAAATTATAAGTTTATTGATTTATTTAACACGTTTTACAAATTGTGATAAACTTTCTTCTATACAACATTTATCGTAAGAAAAAAGTTAAAATCAACATTTTCATTACTTTACCATTAAAATCAACTCTAGAAAGAAAAGAAAATTAAAAATAAACACCAAAGCGACTCATTTACCCTACTCATGTAATCATTAAAATCATGAGGAAAGTGGAGAGGAGACAAATATATTTGAAAATTTTAAAGAGTTTAACAATATAAGAGAACATAAAAAGGGTCAAATACAAAGTGATTTTACATACGATTTGGAACACAACTAGTACGTGCAAGGGTCAACCAGCGACCTTGCCCATGACCCCAAGCCGGGGGTGGCCAAAGTTGTGTTATCCACATGTGATTCTACATATGATTCGACCATTTTTGTGTTCACCGAACCTGATTATATATATATATAGAGAGAGAGAGAGAGAGAGAGACTCACTATTTTGTAAACTTTTTTCGTGTAAACTTTGGATTTCATAGGTTTTTTAATGAATTTTTTTTCATGAAATTGTTTATTTTGATGAAATTGTTTCATATCATTCATTTCTTGATGAAATTGTTTCATATATTTGTGTTTTTTTATGTAGTTTCATATATTTTTTTCATTCCTATGAAACTTGATGAAACTTTTTCGTTTTACATAAAAAATACAAATATATGAAACAATTTAATTAAGAAATGAATTATATGAAACATTTTTATCAAAATAAACAATTTCATCAAGAAAACCTATGAAATCCAAAAGTTTACAAGTTTACACACATTTAGCGGTTTACAATTTATTATCCCTCTCTCTCTCTCTCTCTCTCTCTCTCTCTCTATATATATATATATATATATATATATATATATATGTGCAACAAATCAAATGCAAACCTTGCATTTGTTGTACCCCTCTTACAAACCAGTGTGCATATATGCATAATCTGAGATGCATATATGTATTATCTCATATGAATGTATGTCAATTATATGTATATTCTTGCCCGTATGCATATACATATGTATATGCACATTGTGCACATATGCACACTGGTTTGTAAGGGGGTGCAACAAATGCAAGCTTTGCATTTTATGGAGCCTATATATATATATATATATATATATATATATATATATATATATAGAGAGAGAGAGAGAGAGAGAGAGAGAGAGAAAGAGAGAGAATACAAGAACTATCAAATAACATGTATATGCACATTGTGCACATATGCACACTGGTTTGTAAGGGGGTGCAACAAATGCAAGATTTGCATTTTACGGAGCCTATATATATATATATATATATATATATATATATATATATAGAGAGAGAGAGAGAGAGAGAGAATACAAGAACTATCAAATAACATGTGAATTTACACTAGAATCACACTAAAATCAAATATGACTCACACGATTTTGGTTGTGACCTGGGATCGCGGCCCAAATTGTCTGCTCAACCATTGCATTGACCTTGTTCTGTAATCGTTAGCATTCATGATTTGATGGGCATCCTTTAAAACCCATTTCCCTAGAGTAACGTAGTAGAGTTATCTAAAACTGAAAAGTTGTTTAATTAAACAGATGAGGCCGTCGGGGTTACTATAATTCGAACTGATGTGACTAAGTTGTTTATTAAAATTTTGATTTGTAAGATACTAATTAATTAGGGTGGGGATAAATCAAATCGCTCTATATCCTAAATAAAAAATCACTATCATGTTCATAGTTTTGAATCATTGATGAATTAACTAATTAGTTTTGAAGAGAATTGAAGGCATACCGATTTCATAAAAGAAGGCACGAAGAGTGCCACAACCAGGTCCTCCGGCAAGCCATATAATGAGTGGATCCTCATCCGGATTCCCTTCTGATTCCACAAAGTAGTAAAATAGTTGCACAACTTCATCTTCTCCTACTCCGATATACCTAAACATGCATTCAATTTACATCACCATGCATGTACACTTCAAAATTAATATCCATCGGAAATTAAAACATCCACCAACCAGAGATTGATAGAGTTGTAAAATATATATATATACATATATATATATATATAGAGTCAGGTTCAGAGAAAAACTCAAAAAAAACGAAAAACTAAGGAACACCCTGGTAGCTCTTCATCCGGACGGTATGCACGTGTGTATATAAATAATTTGTAACATGTGCATATGTACAAATGCATAATGCACACGTGCATAAAAAAACAACTTAATTTACTTGTATACACAAGTGCATAGAGTCCAGATGAAGGGCTACCAGGGTGTTCCTCAGTTTTCCGTTTTCTTTGATGTTTTCTGCTGAACCCCCCTTCTCTTTCTCTCTCTCTCTCTCTCTCTCTCTATATATATATATATATATATATATATATACCCAGTTTCTAGCTTGAAAGGAAGGAGGCCAGGATAGCCTGGTAAAGATTTGACAATGGTCTGAGAGGCAATAAGGGTGGTGGAGGTAGCCAAAAGAAGAAACCCCACATAAATGGGAATCAAAGAATTGATTGTGTGCATCATATGATTTTAATTTAGTGTGTGTTTGTGGGTGTTAAGAGTTTGTTTTGTTTTAGACTTCAATTTACATCACCATGCATGTACACTTCAAAATTAATATCCATCGGAAATTAAAACATCCAACAACCAGAGATTGATAGAGTTATATATATATATAGGGTCAGGTTCAGAGAAAAACTAAAAAAAACGAAAAACTAAGGAACACCCTGTAGCTCTTCATCCGGACGGTATGCATTTGTACATATAAATAATTTATAACATGTGCATATGCACAAATGCATAATGCACACGATGCATAAGAAAACAAAAAAAACAACTTATTTTACTTGTATACACAAGTGCATACAGTCCAGATGAGGGGCTACCAGTGTGTTCCTCAATTTTCCATTTATTTGATGTTTTCCGCTGAACCCCCCTCTATATATATATATATATATATATACCCAGTTTCTAGCTTGAAAGGAAGGAGGCCAGGATAGCCTGGTAAAGATTTGACGATGGTCTGAGAGGCAATAAGGGTGGTGGAGGTAGCCAAAAGAAGAAAACCCACATAAATGGGAATCAAAGAATTGATTGTGTGCATCATATGATCTTAATTTAGTGTATGTTTGTGGGTGTTAAGAGTTTGTTTTGTTGTAGACAAGGTAGATAGGATGCATGATGCTAATTGGTTATATATATATATATAGTGGAATGAATATGGATTTGGTGGGTGATCGTTGGACAGATTTTAATAGCTTGGCTGTAGGCTGACTATTTTATTCCATTTTATTTTGATTCATTCTTATATATTATAAAGAATTTGAGAAAAATTGTTAAAAACAATTTTTTTTATGAATATTACTTAAAATTCAAGATTACAATTTACAAATAATGATGTATGGATATAATTTTTTTAAAGTTGCATGGTTAAATTCATATCTAACTGATAAATATTATAGATACAAGATAAATATCATATTTTAAATATAAATAATCTAAATTATAATTAGGATAATTCTTGAATTCTAACATAATTTTCTTTTTATCCTAATTATTTTAAATACCAATTATTTTTTGTATAAAAAATTATATTATTCACCCAAATTAAATTAGAATAAATAACTAAATTAGGGAAATTTATTAAAATACTCAAAGTTTGACTTTGACTTGCGGAAATGCCCAAAACTCGGAACCGTTTTTCAGAAATGCCCCGCGATCCCGCGATGGGCCTCGCGATCGCAGACCAGGCCCACGTGGCCCGCGATTTGGTTCCACAATGGTCCCACGGTGGGCCAAAATTTTCACTTTTGGCCCCTCCCTCGATGGGGGCCGCGATTTGGAGCAAAAAGTTTCAGCTTTGGTCCTTTTTCACGTTTTTTGTATGTTTTTACTGTTTTTTTCCACAATTATTGTACTTGGAAGACCAAATTGTGATTGAAATTCACTAGCTTGTTTCATCAATATTGAATTATTGTACTTGGAAGACCAAATTGTGGTTGCAATTCATCTTGGTTGTTCATCAATGTTGAATTATTGTACTTGAAAGACCAAATTGTGGTTGCAATTCATCTTCCTCAATGAAATTTCATCCATAAATATCAGTAAAATGCAATCCATAATTCACATCCATTTCATCCTTCTTTCTTGCTTTCTTTCTTCATCATTTCAGTATTTTATTTTCTGAGATACTACTGAAAAAATGAGTTCATCTGTTGGAAAAGCTAAGCTATTTTTCTGTTACGATGGTGATTGGGTGCAAGACAACAATGAGTGGAATTTTGCTTATAAATCTAAGCATGGTGTAAAATTGCCAGTAAACGTTACGCATGAGAAGTTTGTTGCATACGTCATGCAAAAATGTGGAATCGACCCTTCTGTTGTTTGCAAGTTAGTGTTTAAAATGTGATGGGTCAACTGTGGAGATATCTCTGGTTTTCTGCAATTTGCAGCCCAGTCAGAAAGACCTCCATCGTTTTTTGTGTATGCTGATTCATCGGTGTGCGACGAAGGTGATGACGAAGGTGATGACGAAGACTTCCAACTGGAGGAGCCTGATTCTCAATTTCAGGCGTTATACGAAGACTTCCAACTGGAGGAGCCTGATGTTGGTCCCGAAAGGCCTAAACAAGTTTGTAGAAGGGGGGGGGGGTTGAATTCAAACACACTATTTTACTTTTCTAAATTGTTTATTGATAAATCATTAACAATTTACAGCTTGTTGCGGAAACAAGATTAAGGATAAACCTAAATCTAAATAAGTTGGAACACTAAGGTTTCTTGCACTAAGAAAGATAAGGAGATTACTAATAAAATCTTATCTTAAGAGAGATTTGAACTTGTCCAAAGTTAGCAAGTTACTTCAAATGAAGTGAGTTCATCTCTTTATATACTGCATGCATTTAATGCAATTCAGTATACACTTTACACGTGTCATCAGCGGATTGGTTGCATGTCATTGACCTTTGTTGACAACCTTAGTAGCCGCATGAATGAACAGTGTAGTATCAGAGTGGTTGTACGATTTCAGATTTTCGGAGGTTCTTTTCTGACATTTCGTACGGTGGCGTGCAAGGGAGGTTAAGACAAAAGTACTTTGTACGGAGGACTTCATGATCAGCTTTCGTTGATTCAGCGATTATCATTTACTATTCAGCGAATGATAAAGTTCAGCGATAGCTAAAGTCTTGTACTTGATACTTCACGTTGAGTGGACAAATCTGAGTCTTCGCTGATCCTCATCAGTTCATTAGGAGACTTGTCGCTGGTTCTTGAGCTTGATCTTCGACTTCAGCGTAGAACCTTTGTTGACGTGAATCTTGTCTTCAGGGATCATAAGTAAACAACTAACTTATCAGCGATCACCATAAGGACTGAACAGACTCAGCGATATGGTGAACAGTGTTCGCTGAATGTTTAATCTAAAAGTGCGAGAGTTCCTATCAGCAGTACTGTAAGATCTTAGTACTTATCAGCGATAGTGAAACTCTGATACATATTGTTTACTTACAATTTTCACTAAGTATTTAAGATAGGGTCATTATCAAATCACTGAGGGTTTGGATCAACAATCTCCCCCTATTTGATTATGACATAGCAACAAAGAAAATTGCTATTTAATGAAAACATAAGAATAAAAAGAACTCATAAAATATTTGTCCCTTTTACTGTTTTCTGGGATCTTTTCAGTACTGATGGAGTAAAGTACATTCGCTGAAATCTTTCTTTAAATCTTTGAATCAGGTTACAATATGAATAAGAAAGATTACAAGTACAAGCGAAATAAATTACAAGTACTGAAGGATGACTGATACAATAGAGAAAGTGGTGATTGATGTCAGCCTTCAAAGGGTTCTTCCTTAATGAGAAGTTCATCAAGGGTTGTCTTTTCAGTTGGAATCATCCAGTCAGGAACCTTTTCTCCTTTATTCTTTAGCTTCAGAGCAGCTTCAAAAATCAAGGGTTTTAGGTGTCGTGCCTGAATGTCTTTTCTGAAGTCGCACCAGTAGATGAGATCTCAGAGATGTTCGATTGGAGTGATTGGAAGCTCAGCGATCCGTTGAAAGCATTTACGTCCGTCGTAGTCAAGAAAGAATATTCCATAAGGATTACTGATGACTTTACCAGGGACGAAAAGTTCACATGGTGGCAAAGAGATGTCAAGGGCAGATAGATCAGGATCAGGACCAAGTACTTCAGCGCGAGAGAAACCAATTCCAGTTTCATTTCGTATGACAGGACCTGAGTTTGAATCTTGACGTTTCTTCTTTGGTGAGCCCCTTTTTCTTTTCGGCTTTAGATCAGGAACAGGAGGAATATCCACACAAGAAGATATCAAATCGATCTGTCTGTTTATCAGCTTTTCGAAATGATCCTTGTACTTAGATTGTGATGGTTGGATAGCTAACCTCATCTCCAGCCATTCAGAGAGACCATACCTTTTTACAGTGTCAGCACGAAAGGTTTCAGATGAGCCATCTTCTCTGAACAGTTTGATGTCAACAATAGGTACTCCGATGGAGGTTCTTCCAGAGATGAATACCTTGTTGATCTTCGCTGGACGATATCTGAAGTGGATTTTCTCTTTACACCAGATCAGGGTGGTCTGAGAAACTTCAGCTTTCTTTTCCACGATCTTCTGGGCTTGTTCCCAAAGCTTTCGTTGGATTTGAATGGGAATACGCTTCAGCTTGGGGTCTTTGACAGATTCTTGAGTGAGCTTGATGGCGTATTCTTTGTCTTTATCTTCAGCTTCCTTCCTTTCAGCGATGAGGCGTTCAGCTCTGAGATGATCCTGGTATTCAGCTTTTGAAATTCTGAACTTAGGAGGAACTGAAGGTAGTTGATCGCGCCTTAGAATGATTCGCTGATCCTCGAATCGCTTTATCATTTCTTCTCTCCTCTTTTGATCTTCTTCACTCAGCTTTTGAGGAACTGAGGAAGGTCTGTTTCTGTGCGAGAGAGGTTGTTCTTTTGGTTCATCAGTCTCAGAGATTAAATCTAAGACTGGGATTATGTCTTCAGCGGTAGCTGGAATTATTGGTGAAGTCGCAATAGTAGATCCTTCAGCGATATCCTTAAACAGGGGAGAGGACTAGCTGAAACGCAGCGATCTTACAAATAAGAACTGGGTAGAAGAACTTGGGTAGAAAAGATAGAAAAAAAATGTGGATGTGTATGGTGTTTGTGGAATGGATAACTGATTGTTCAGAGATGATCAGGGAAGGAAAAATAAGTTTAGTGTACCTGACAAATTGGCTTTGCAAGTAGGATCGCCAGATTATCATCTTCAGCGATGCCTTTGTCTTTGCTTTTCTCAGCGCCAGAGGCTGAGTGCTTTGTCTTTGTTTTTGTCTTCTCCCCTGTGGATTCGGTTATCACGATCCCTTTAAGAGCTTTTCGAGGAGCATGTTTGACGACAAAGAATTTGTCATCTTCATCATCGTCATCATCATCGTTCCTTGGAGAGGAGGATGGTTCAGCTTCAGGGATGTCGATGTCTTCGTCTTCTTCTGCTTCGGATTCCTCAGCATCTTCTTCGAGTTGCTCCCCCTCAGATACAGAGGCGAGGTTCTCGGTTCCCTCAGGGTTTTCATCTCCCCGAGGTCTAGTAATCAGATCTTTATTACCCTCTCCCCTGATAGATTCATCATGGGAAAGGTCTTCAGCGCTCTTATTTTGATCTTCAGCGCTCTTCTCCTGTTCAGCGCTCTTCTCCCCCTCTTTCTCATGATGGGCGGGGGAGGAATGGGTAGATTCAGCATTGGTGTTGTCTCTGTCTTCTGGGCCAGAGACTTTCACACAACCTTCAAGCTTAGCTATTCTGTCTTCTAGGCCAGAAATAGCAGGCGTGATTTTCTTCAGCTCTTGGCGATCCTCTGCGGTGAATGAGTCCAAAATAGGTGCAGGGGCCGGAGCAGGAGCTGGATTGTTTGCCTTGTTCACCAGCGTCTCGATCATTGTCTTGACAGAACTAAGGTCGGTCTTCACTGAGCCCAAGTCGGTCTTGACCACTGACATATCACCTTCGAGTGTACCAACCGATTTCTTCAGCGTTGTAACCTCGCTGGAAACGGTGGAAACTGATGATTTGAGGTTGGTGTAGTCAGTGTAGATGTCGGAGAGCACTTTGGCAAAGTCGGCGAGAGTTTTATCAAGGTCTTTGATGTCATCAGAGGAGGCCTTCTTTTCCACCACAGCAGTCAGCTTCGTCAGATTCTCTCCAGCGTTTGTTACAGCTGTAGAGTTATTTGATAGACCGGTGGTGAGATCTGTAAGTTTCATCTCCATGG
The DNA here is from genome assembly GCA_033807775.1 of Saussurea involucrata. Taxonomy (NCBI): domain Eukaryota; kingdom Viridiplantae; phylum Streptophyta; class Magnoliopsida; order Asterales; family Asteraceae; genus Saussurea; species Saussurea involucrata. The sequence continues at coordinate 27,396,701 of CM066323.1, forward strand.
ACTTCAGAGACTGGTTGATGTCTCCCAAATAAGGACCTGTAACATATAAGTACTTGTGAACAAAGGAAAGCTCAGAAGTTTCAGGTTTAGTTACAGTGTTTAAGGTAGGATCTGTACCTGCAGGAGCGTTGACGAACTCATCAAAGTTTCGAGTCCCTCCATAGTGTTCCATATCTCCCTCAAAAGTTCCGTGAGGGATGGAGATCTCTGCAGGTCCTTTCTTCGTCATTCGCTGAGAAGCTTCAACGGCTTCTTGAATGATGGCATCTCCAGCTTTAACTGGAGGAGTGTCCAAAGAAATAGAGGGAGGATCGAAGGATAAGAATTGGGGTTGGGTTGCAAGTTCAGCGTTGGATTCGCTGAGAAGTACTTCATCAGTCTTTTGAGAGACTGAAGAAGGTTGGGTAGATTCCAAAGTTCTAACCTCAGCGTTTAAGGACGCTGAAGTAGGTTTAGAAGGGATGGCTTGAATTGGTGTGGCAGAGCGTACCACGGAACTTTCCTTCAGCTCTTCAGAATGAGCTGAGGAGTCTTCAGCATGGAATTGCTGGGGTTGCTCCTTGGTTTTCTTGATCCTTTTGGAATCAAGAGGGGTAAGAGATTGTTTCCTTTTCTTAGAAGGAATGGATTTTGTGGCCTGGGAATCAGCGAGGGGTATTGTCGCTGAAGGAGCCACAGAAAGCGGAGAATTAAGTAGAGTGAGAAGGGTAGAGAGACGTACCTCGTTGGCGACAGGCTTGAAGTCGAGAACTTTAGGGCCAATCTGAGAGAGTTTCAGATCACCCTCTTCAGGATAGCTGTCCTTCAGGCCATATTGAAAGATGGCGCTGATGAATCGTGGGTAAGGAACCCATGCTGGTCGGTCAGCGGCAGAATCAACACGTTGAATGAGGTCTTCATAGATGATGGAGGCCCAGTCAATGTTGAGACCTTTCAGCAGTGCGTAACTCATGGCCTGCTGAGGTTGAGCGGCTTGATCAGAAGATCCGGATTTCGCTGTCATGCAGCTGATCAGGTGAGCGAAGATGAAGTTCATCTCGCTGGGCATCTTGGATTTCTTTATCAGCGTCAGCTTCTTCTCAGGTAGCTTGTCTCTTCCAGTCTCCCAGATGTAACCCATCGCATCAAGGAAAGCAATGATTTCTTCCCTGTCAGCGTGCTTCTTGTGGTCAGGTAATGGAATGAAAGGATTTTCTGAGGTAGCGTTAGGGAATTTCAGAGCTTTGCGGATTAATGCGGGGGTTATCTTGATGGTGCCATACTCAGTATCGCTGAGTATGCAGTCGATGGTTTTAGATGGATCTTTGGCGGAGGGTAGGTCGGTGTGTCTGGCAGAGTACCAGAATTGGGATAATAGACGCTGACTGGCAGGAGGTGTGATTGTCAGTGCTGTGTAGATGGGGCTATTCTTCAAAAAATTTACAGCGTCGTCTAGATGGGATACCTGCTTCCGAGGAGGAAACTCGAGAAGCGCTGAGAGGTTGTTTGCCTTTGTCCAGTCTAGTTGATCCAGCTCAAACTTAACCTGAGGAGCTTTGGTGATTTCCAGTTCCTCAGAATCAGCGGAGATGGACTCAGCGGTAATATTCAGCTTTGAAGTTGCCATTTCACTGGATTATCAGTTCAACCAAAGATGTTAACAAATAAGAAATATCTTAATGTGGAAAGAAAATTTCCATTAAGATTTTTCGAATTTTGTCCATTTCATTCAGACAAAAAAAAAATCTTAATGAAGATTAGGGTTTTTCTTGTTTAAAAAAAAAACGAATATAACACCCATAAGCCTTGTATTCCAGTTTCTTAAAAAAAATGGATACGAAAGAAGAACAAGTTTTTAAGATTTTAGATTTAAAACTTGAAGAACAACCATGAAATGGTTGTGTTTATAAAACCATGAAAGAAAATGATTTTATTTTTGAGTTCTTTTGTTTGATCTTGTGTAAAACAATGATAAGATCGAAAACAAGTTATTCGCATTTGATAATAGATAAGAACATATTAACCTTGAGTTTGATGAAGAAGATGATGAACAGTTCTTGAAGATTGAGAGCACAAAATGCAACAGTGTTCTTTTCTTGCGGAGAAAGATTGATTCGCGTAAAAGACAAATATAAACTTTGAGAGTGTTTATATAGGAAGAGTGTAGAGAGAGAAAAACTTGAGCGGGAAAGTTTTTCATCATGACACGGACACGTGTTTGCATTTGATTGGATAGACAACGAAACGTGCAAACGTGTGTCAGAAAAAGAGCGTGCCTGGTGTTATCCGTTGCAATGACGTCACAACTGTCCTTTCACATTCTTTCGTTGTCTCTGAGGTTTTGAAAGAAAAACTCAGGGACTCTTTGGAAAATATGAAGCACTGAATAGAAATATCAGTGAGGGTTTTAAGAAATTTCAAAATATCGCTGTTAAGGAAGAGATATTCAGTGATGAAAGAATTTGAAATCTTGCATTTTCATGCGTTTTGTCAGAGAGAGAAAACATACCTTGATATCAGTTTAACCAAATTTATTCAGAGAGAAGATGATGAAATGGATTGTACAAGTTTATTTTATCCGAGAGCCTATACATGAATGTATAAACGTATCGCTGATTAAATGTGAACCGCTGAAGATTTATCCTTCAAAGTTCAGCATTCCAAGCTCGCTGATGAGAAAGTTGAATCTTGTCTCATCAAGAGGTTTGGTAAACAAACCAGCTAACTGATAATCAGTTGGGATAAAATGAAGTTCTATATCACCATTCATCACATGATCTCTGATAAAATGATATCTGATTTCTATGTGTTTTGTCTTTGAGTGTAGCACTGGATTGTTTGCTATAGCGATGGCACTTGTGTTGTCGCAATAGATTGGAATTTTGGAGAGCTGAAGATCATAGTCTAGTAGTTGATTTCTCATCCACAAGACTTGAGAACAGCAGCTTCCAGCGGCTACATACTCAGCTTCAGCTGTGGAAGTGGACACTGAGTTTTGCTTCTTACTTGTCCAACTTACCAGCTTTCCACCCAGGAGCTGACATCCTCCTGTGGTGCTTTTCCTATCCATTTTGCAACCTGCAAAATCACTGTCTGAATAGGCGGTTAGATCGAATCCTGAATCTTTGGGATACCAAAGACCTAGATTCGCTGTACCCTTAAGATATCGAAAGATTCGCTTTACAGCTTTCATATGGGATATCTTAGGTTCAGCTTGATATCGTGCGCACAGACATGTTGCAAACATAATATCGGGTCGGCTAGCTGTAAGATACAGTAGTGAGCCGATCATCCCACGGTACAGCGTGACATTGACAGGAACACCCTTTGTGTCCTTATCAAGTATCAGCGGTGGTGCCATAGGGGTTTTCATAGCTGAACTTTCAGTTAAGTCGAATTTCTTCAGCATATCTTTAACATACTTTCCCTGATTTATAAAAGTTCCTTTTTCAGTTTGCTTAATCTGAAGACCAAGGAAATATGTTAGTTCACCCATCATACTCATTTTATACTCATCTTTCATTCTATCAGCGAAACGAGTACAAAGCTCAGGGTTAGTAGAACCAAATATAATGTCATCAACATATATTTGAACTAAAATGATATGACCTTTTATTTTTCTAAAAAACAAAGTTTTGTCAATCTTACCTCTCTCAAATTTTTCAAGGTGGAGATAAGTAGAAAGAGTGTCATACCATGCACGAGGAGCTTGCTTCAAGCCATAAAGTGCCTTATCCAGTTTATAAACATAACCTGGACGCTTAGGATCTGAGAATCCTGGAGGTTGTTCCACATAAACTTCTTCATTCAGCTTTCCATTTAGAAACGCTGACTTAACATCCATTTGATGTACAGTGAAGTTTTTGTGTACAGCATATGCTAAGAAAAGACGAATAGATTCAAGTCTTGCTACTGGAGCAAAGGTTTCGTCATAATCTATGCCTTCCTCTTGTCTGTATCCCTGAGCAACAAGACGAGCTTTGTTGCGAGTTACAGTACCATGTTCGTCCAACTTGTTTCGATAGACCCACTTAGTGCCTATCACTGTTTTGTCAGTTGGTCTCCGAACAAGTTTCCAAACTTTGTTTCTTTCGAATTCAGTCAGCTCTTCTTGCATAGCGCTGACCCAGTTTGGATCTTTGAGGGCATCATCTATTTTCTTTGGTTCAGTTAGAGAAATAAAGTTAACAAATAAACAAATATTACCTGCACTTCTACGAGTCTGAATACCAGCGTTGGGATCACCAAGAATTTGATCGATTGGGTGATTTACAGTCCATCGCTGAGCCGGAGCATGCGTCGCTGACTCAGTCTGAACTGGAGAAACTGAAGATGAGGCTTCAGCTACTTCTGGATTATCAGCTAAGAGAGGAATGCTTGCATTTGTCACTTCATTCACTGATTGCTGAGAAATAGATGGAATTTCTGAGACATTTGGATCAACTGCGGGTATAGTGTTTATAGGAACAGCTGAGACCCAAGATGTTTCAGCTTCACTATTCTGCATATTGGGAATGATAGTAGGACCATCATTTTCAGTTGTATGAGCATGAGTAGTGGGAACATCTTCTGAATCACCAAGATGAGAAAACATCCATTGATTCAGTTCTTCTGTATCAGCGTTCGGTTTAGAGTTCGCTGAACGGGATTCGTCAAACGTGACGTGAATAGTTTCTTCTACAGTTTGTCTTCTTCGGTTGAAGACTCCGAAGGCTTTGGAAACTGAGGAGTATCCAAGAAAGATTCCATCATCAGCCTTAGGATCAAACTTTCCAAGGGCATCTCTGTTGTTCAGTATGAAACACTGACAACCAAAGATGTGAAGAAAGCTGATTGAAGGCTTTCTCCCATGAAAAAGTTCATAGGCTGTCTTTTTGAATCTTTTGACTATCAGCGACCTGTTTTGCGTAAAACAAGCCGTGTTGACAGCTTCTGCCCAAAACTGAGTAGGCAGGTGAGAATCGCTGAGCATTGAACGTGCAGCTTCAATAATTGTTCTATTTCTTCTTTCAGCGACTCCGTTTTGTTGTGGTGTTCTCACTGACGAAAAGTTGTGAGAAATACCCTTGCTCTCAAGGAAGGAATCAAGAGAACTGTTTTTGAATTCAGTTCCATGATCACTCCTTATTGAGCGAACAGTCATATTGTTCAGAGTTTCCATCTTCCGAACAAAGGTGATGAGTTCTTCAGGGGTGTCACTCTTAGAACGGAGAAACATTACCCATGTGTAACGAGAGAATTCATCAACTATGACCAGCGTATATTTCTTTCCAACGATGGATTGTTTGTTAACGGGGCCAAACAAATCCATATGGAGTAGTTGAAGAGGAGATGACACTGAGGAAACTTGCTTGGACTTAAAGCTTGCCTTGGTCTGCTTCCCTTTTTCACACGCTGAACATAAGGATTCTTTGGCGTATGAATGTTGAGGTAGACCAGTGACTAACTCTTTGGATGAAAGAGTATTCAGTGTCTTGAAGTTGAGATGTGAGAGCCTCTTGTGCCATAGCCAGTTGACATCAGAAGATGCCTTTGAGAAGAAACAGGAGTTCTCAGTGGTTGTTGAGTCCATGTTTATAACGTAAACATTTTCCAAACGATAACCGCTGAGAGCTATCTTCTCCTTTTTGTCAGAGACAAAGCAGGATTCCTTAGTGAAAATCACTTTGTTATCCATGTCGCAAAGCTGACTGATGCTCAGAAGATTATGCTTCAGCCCTTCAACATATGCGACTCTTCTGAAGGATGTTGTACCATTTGAAAGTACACCATACCCTCGGGTGTGTCCTTTTCCATTTCCACCGAAAGTCACAGAGGGACCCTTCTCTTCCTTGTATTCAGCGAGCAGGCTTTTCTTTCCAGTCATGTGTCTAGAGCATCCGCTATCGAGATACCAGATACCCTTCTTAACCTGCAATACAAAGGAAGATTAGTTTTGCTTGGGTACCCACTTCGCCATGTATACGTGTTTGTCAGTGGAAGAGGTTGGAATGGGTTCAGCAGTCTTCGCAGCATTTGAAGATTCAGCTTTGTCTTTCTTCACTTTGGTCAATTTCTTGACCTCAGAGGTAGGAGTCACCTTGACCTGACTTGCAACTGGTTTGGTCTTCTTGGGTGCTATCTTCACCTTAGCTATCTTATCAGCTTTGGTGGCTGTGGGACACTTACTTGCAATATGATCGGTAAGTCCACAGTGATAACATTTCCTATAACTAAAATTAGTTCTAGGACCACTTGAGTGCTGAGCTTTTAATTTGGAATTAGAAGTGCCAGCACCAAGTATACTATTGGTTTTTGAAATAGGACGAACATTCAGTTCTTCAGATTTCTTACCAAGGACATCTACTCTGAGTCTAGGAGTAGGTCGCTGAACTGATCCAGAGGTCTGATTTCTAGAACCAGATGAATGAATCACCAAGGCTTTAGAAGCATTCAGCTTAGGTACTAAAGTACCCTTCTGAGGATTTTGATAAATAACAATTCCTTTACCTTTGTCTTTAGAGACAGAGGTAGGTTTTGAATAAACCATTTTCTCCTTACCTTTTGAGGTAGGAGTTTCCTCAGGGATTGGTGTAACCGACGAGGAGTACTGAGATGAAGAAGTGTCAGCTATTGAGGATACGAACGTTCCAAATTTAAGCATTGAACGTTCAGTGGTTGGTATTGGAGTATCATATTTATAACCCAGACCACGTTTATCACTCAGAGGAATCTGAGCCTTAATTATCTCAGTGATCTTTGTTGAAGAATTACACCATCCTTCAACAGTAGCTTGTTCAGCTTTTAATGCAGCGATAGCTTCCGCTCGTTCGATTTTGACTAGCTGATTTAAATGGACTTGATCTTTAAAATCTTCTTCAAATTTAGAAAGCTTTTCTATTTGAATGTGGCAATTTTTAAGCTTTTCAGCGAGATCAAGATTTTGGTTTTCAACCACAGCTTTGCCGTTCATGGCTTCGTATAAACTTCTAGTCAGTAGTTCGATTTTACGGAGACTATCAGCTTCATCAATATTTACAATATTGGTAAAGAAGGAAGGTGATACCTGAATGGCAGATGTTGAAGTGGAGGGAATGTCTGAACTTTCTTCCTCTTCTTCAATCTTGGCCATGAGACATTGATTTGCTTCATCATCTTCAGAATCAGATGATGAGGCTTCTTCATCAGAAGCAGCCCAATCATAGTCAGCCATCAGGCCTTTTCCTTTCTTCTTAAAGCTTTTCAGCTTTGCATACTTCTCCTTCAGCTTTAAGTATTTGTCGTCTTTATTCCTTGGAACAAAGGATTTCTTTGTAAAAGCTGAAGGTCTCATGATTTTCTTTGACCTGCACTCGTTAGCGAAATGACCTGTCTTTTCGCAGTTGAAACAAGTAGCAGTAGCCTTATCAACAAAAGCTGATGACTTAGGCTTGTCAGCTATAGAAAGAGTTTTGTTCTTTCCAAACATTTTCTTCTTGGCAAATCTCCTGAACTTTTTAGTTAGGAGAGCCAAGGATTCATCATCTGAAGAATCAGAATCTGATGACCTTTCAGAGTTACTTTCTAACTCAGTGATAGTGACCACGGGTCGCTGAGTAGAAGGTTCCTCTGAGATTAAAGCAACAGGGGTGCTTTTGGAATCTTTTACAAGATTCTTCTTAAGATGGCTAGATTGCTCATGATTCAGCAATGTGCCATATAAGGTAGCAAGTGTCATTGATCTTAGATCTTTCGACAGCTTGAGACACATGGAATAATTGTCCCAGCTTTCAGGTAAACATTCTAAAAACTTTGTCAGCACTTCAAAGTTAGAATATTCCTTACCAACCGTTTTTAGATCTATAATTAAGCAATTAAAACGTTGATGTACTTCAGAGAGAGTTTCATTCTTACCAGAGATGAAGCTTTCGTATTGTCTTACCAGGTTGATCTTTCTTGAATCCTGAACTTCAGACGTTCCTTCATACTGAACACATATTGTGTCCCACATGGCTTTTGAGGATTTCAGGTTCATGACGGAATGGTAGACTTCGTCAGGAAGGGCCATGGATAGTATGGATCTGGCTTTTGTATCTATAGCCACTTTCTTCTTGTCTTCATCGGTCCAATGATGGATTTCCTTTGGAATCAGCCTTTCTGGAATAGCAGCTCTAGTTGCAGTGGCTGGAACTGCAGGATCAATTGTTACAGGGATGTGTGGGCCGTTTTCAAGATAGTAAGGTATAGTAGGGTCTACACCTTCTAAGAAGAGTGTCATCCTATTTTTCCATAAGTTGAAGTTATCTCTGGAAAATCTAGGGGGTTTTGCAAGAGAACCATTATCAATATAGTGAGTGTTTGTGTTTGAGTTGGCCATTTTCAGATAATAGCTAGGAAGAGAAATATCTTAGATTAGATCTTGTTTATGAGATTAAACAAATCTGCTCTGATACCACTTGTTGGTCCCGAAAGGCCTAAACAAGTTTGTAGAAGGGGGGGGGGGGGGGGGGGGGGTTGAATACAAACACACTATTTTACTTTTCTAAATTGTTTATTGATAAATCATTAACAATTTACAGCTTGTTGCGGAAACAAGATTAAGGATAAACCTAAATCTAAACAAGTTGGAACACTAAGGTTTCTTGCACTAAGAATGATAAGGAGATTACTAATAAAATCTTATCTTAAGAGAGATTTGAACTTGTCCAGAGTTAGCAAGTTACTTCAAATGAAGTGAGTTCATCTCTTTATATACTGCATGCATTTAATGCAATTCAGTATACACTTTACACGTGTCATCAGCGGATTGGTTGCATGTCATTGACCTTTGTTGACAACCTTAGTAGCCGCATGAATGAACAGTGTAGTATCAGAGTGGTTGTACGATTTCAGATTTTCGGAGGTTCTTTTCTGACATTTCGTACGGTGGCGTGCAAGGGAGGTTAAGACAAAAGTACTTTGTACGGAGGACTTCATGATCAGCTTTCGTTGATTCAGCGATTATCATTTACTATTCAGCGAATGATAAAGTTCAGCGATAGCTAAAGTCTTGTACTTGATACTTCACGTTGAGTGGACAAATCTGAGTCTTCGCTGATCCTCATCAGTTCATTAGGAGACTTGTCGCTGGTTCTTGAGCTTGATCTTCGACTTCAGCGTAGAACCTTTGTGGACGTGAATCTTGTCTTCAGGGATCATAAGTAAACAACTAACTTATCAGCGATCACCATAAGGACTGAACAGACTCAGCGATATGGTGAACAGTGTTCGCTGAATGTTTAATCTAAAAGTGCGAGAGTTCCTATCAGCAGTACTGTAAGATCTTAGTACTTATCAGCGATAGTGAAACTCTGATACATATTGTTTACTTACAATTTTCACTAAGTATTTAAGATAGGGTCATTATCAAATCACTGAGGGTTTGGATCAACACCTGATTCTCAATTTCAGACGTCCTACGACCCAACAGTTTATTCGGGTCATACATATGGTCTTCACGACTGTTATCCTGATTTTATTCCGGAGACGCAACAACAACAACAACAACAACAACAACAACAAGACGAAGAAGGATGTTTTGCTGGAGTTGCTGATGATGAAACCCTTGTTTTCACAATGGGTAGATCTGATATAGACAGATCAGATACTGATAGTGATGAGGACGAAGAAAGAGGAAAATATACCCCTAGTAGTAAATCATTTAGTCAGTTAAATGACGTTTTTGATATGCCTCCTATTCTTCCAACCCCGGATACCCATACACAAACCTACGAACCTGCACCTTATAATCGCAGTTCAAGGATACAAGTAGGTGAAATATTTGATTCGAAGGATGAGTTGGCCACACTGCTCGTAATTAAGTTCATAGAAGAGGGTTTTGAAAGTTACACGCAGAAATCCGACAAAACCAGATAGCTTATCTGGGATTTTCAATTTCTGCAGAAATCGATTTCCATGCTGTTTGTTTTAGCTACTGTTGTACAATCAGTTTAGTTGCTATTTGTTTTTTTGTTTTATTATTAGATGACTATTGATACATGCTGCTAGTTGGTTAACAATTGATTTATGAATGTGAGTTTTTCTATTAGTATTTATGTTAAATGTTCTTGTGTTTGATTGTTTTCATTCAGATTGATTATTTGGTAAAAAAAACACCAAACAACTAACTAGGGGTAAACTGGTCATTTAACCAGTCCATCCTTGTTCTGTCCGGTTTAGAAATGTCTTACCAAACGTTGAACATGTGTTCTGTCCTGTCCTGTTCTGTCTTGTTCTGTTCTGTCCTGTCCTTCTACCAAACGCACCCTAGAAGACCTCCATTTTAATTATTATAGACTTACTCTCAGCTGTATTTAGGGTTGTATTCCGCAAACCCATTACTAAATTTTGTTAAATTTTGGTGTAGGCCAGGTTTTGGCAGATATTATTGCTATCTATTGAAATCATGTTTGGTTAATTTGGTTGGGTTGTTACATAGACACTTAATTTTGAAAATGGACAATTATATAAGACCAAACTATAATAGAAATATGGACAACTTATTTGGGACAAAGGGAGTCATTTCTTATTCGGAATGTTTCGCGCCGCATCGCGTGCAAGTAAGATTATCGGCAATTGTCACCTTCACCCGGTAAACTAAATGACCCGATAAGCGCAAGATTGATGAAAATAATACAAAACAAGTAGCAAGATTGAGGATTTGAGTATTTGGTTTCAGAATCGAATTGCTTCCCGCTGCATTGTGCGGGTACGATGACTAGTTAATCTTATGTTTTTAAAAAGATTTAGAATTCAACTACAATTTATTATTACATATGTTTAGACTATATAAAATCAACTTCTAAATATGTTTAGATATAATTAAAGGAAATATTGTATTAAAATAGAACCAACTTTCATCTGATATTTACTTTAAAGTAAAATACACAATAAATTGGACAGATAAAACTCATATATTTTATAATTAAAAAATGTCTCATATCCCGATTAATACACCGACACATTTCACAAATTAATTATAAAATATATGAGTTTTAATCTCAAAAGTCAAATCAATTCGTCGATTATACAACTTTTACCAAACATTGGTCAGGAGGAGTAAATTAATGAGAAAAAAAGGGAAATTAATTAAAATACCCAAAGTCAAACCAACTGTTACCAAAATACCCTAAAATTTTTCAATTTTGCAAAAATACCCAAAATACCCGCGATGGGGTCCCGCGATCGCGGGATACGCTGATGTGGCACGTATTTTGGGCACAAATGCCCCGCGAAGCCCCTAAACTTTGGCCGCGGTGCACTTTTGGTCCCTGCCCGCGATCGCAGCCCGCGATGGGCCAAAATTTACAGTTTTGGTCCCTGAAATTTTCAACTTTTGGTCCCTGAAAATTTACACTTTCAGCCCCTATACTTAGACGAATCTTGATGCTTTTACTGTTTTTTTCCACAATTATTGCAATTTAAAGACCGATTTGTGGTTGAAATTCAATTGCATGTTTCAATCAATGTTAAATCAATGTTTTTGGAATATCAGTTTGTGGATGAAATGAGAGATTGGTTTTCTGATATGTTGGTTGTATCATTCATAAATAGACGTAAAATTCAAGCCATAATTCTCACACAACGATTTCATTGTTGCAATATTTCTTTCTGCAATATTTTGTGTTTGAGATACTACTGAAAAAATGAGTTCATTTGTTGCAAAAGCTAAGCTATATTTCTGTTTTGATGGTGAATGGGTGCAAAATAACAATGAGTGGAATTTTGCTTATAAATCTAAGCATGGTGTAAAAGTGTCAGTAAACTATACTTATCAAAAGTTTGTTGCATACGCCATGCAAAAATGTGGAATCAACTCTTCTGATATTTGCAAGTTAGTGTTTAAAAATGGCGATGGGTCATTTGTGGATTTATCCAACGATGGGATATCTCTACTTTTCTGCACCTTGCAGTCGATTCAGAAAGACCCCCATTACTCTTTGTGTATCCCGGCGTATCCGACGGTGACGACGACGGTGACGACGACGGTGACGACGACGGTGACGAGGAGGGTGACGACGACGAAGACCTCCAAATAGAGCAGCCTGATTCTCAACAACAACAACCACCACCACCATCACCACAACCACACGAATGGCGTACTGCTGGAGTTGCTGATGACGAAACCCACGTTTTCAGAACGGGTAATTCTGAAATAGACAGATCAGACACCGATAATGATGATCACGAAGAATATACCCCTAGTAGAAAATCATGTAGTCAGATAAATGACTTTTTTGATATGCCCCCTATTCTTCCAGACTCCCATACCCAGACACAAAGCTACGAACCTACACCTTATATTCATAGCGAAAGTTTAACAGCAGGTCAGATATTCGATTCGAAGGATCTCTTAGCAAGTCAGATCGGACTCAAGTTCTTGGAAGAGGGTTTCCAAAGTCGCGTGCGGGCATCTGACAAAATCAAATACGTAGTTGAATGTGCTAGAGAAAAGTGTGAGTGGAGGTTGTACGCGATTCACACGGGTCCCAAAGGAGGGACGATAATGATTAGAAAGTTGCACGACGTACACACTTGTACGAGGACGCAACTTAATCCCCACCACAAACAAGCCGGCAAAAAGACTTTGGGTGCGATCCTGAAAAACAAATTTCTTGATGTTAGCAGGTCATTGCGTCCAAAGGACATCGTCCACGACGTTCACCGGCAGTTCGGCGTCACGATTGATTACCACCAAGCGTGGCGTGCGCGCTGCCATGCACTGTTTATGGTGAGAGGCACGTTCGAGGAGTCGTATGAACGACTCCCGACATATTTATATAATTTGCAGCTGCAGAACCCTGGTACTGTCACGCAGCTACGGACCGATTCACGTGGACGGTTTGAGATGTGCTTCGTGGCCCTTGGACCCGCGGTACGTATTTTAACACGTCATATGTTTACACATTATAAACTATAACATTTACACATTATAAACTATAACATTTTAACCTATGTTTTTGCAGATCCGCACATTTCTGGAAAATCTACGTCGTGTCCTGATAATAGACGCAGCCCATTTAAAGGGCCGTTACTTGGGTATGATGTTCCTGGCGGTTGCCATGGACGGGGATAACTCCATCGTTCCAGTAGCTTTCGGCGTAGGCAAGTCCGAAACCGGGGACGAGTGGACTTGGTTTCTGTCCATGTTGAGACAAGCTATCGGAGACCCGCAAGGGTTGGTGTTTATGTCTGACAGGGCTCCTTCCATAAGCGCCGCAATCTCTGCCATGTACCCAAACGCCCCTCACGCCATATGCTGTCGACATTTGGAGATGAACGCCAAATCCAAGGACAAGCGTATTACCACCTACAAGGATGTCTATTGGGCGGCATGCAGAGCATATATGGATCGGGGGTTTAACAAGTACATGAATATGCTACGATACAGTGTCAAGGAAGCAGCCAAAGTCTTTGACGATGCTGGACCGGAGAGGTGGTCCGCGGCCCATTTTCCTGGACAACGGTATGACATTCTGACCTCGAATAGTGCAGAGTCTGTGAATGCACTCTCCCGTTTTGCGCGTAGATGTCCGATTGTTAATCTTATGGACTACTTTCGGGCCTTTCAACAAGAGTGGTACCAAATTCGACGCCTAAAAGGAGCTAAGATACAAAATGCACTCGCACCAACGGCGGAGAATATCGTTCAGTACAGGGCGCGTCGTGCGGCGACATGGCCGGTAAGAGCAATCGGGTATGGGAAGTACGAGGTGCATGATGACTATATTAACGCGATTGTGAATATGGAAGACCACCTTTGTTCGTGTCGCGAATGGGATAAATCTGGGTTACCGTGCGGCCATGCCATCGCTGCAGCAACATATATGGGTCGTACAGATTGCAGCGACTTGGCTGTACCTTTCTTCACGTCCGAATATTACCGGAAAACATACGTGGAGGTAATAAACCCAGCTGGACCCCCTGCAGCATGGGTGTATCCACCCGACCCGCTTCCACCATGCTATCCACCTTTAATGGATAAGAACAGGGCCGGGAGACCGAGAAAGAACGACCGACGTCCATCACGTGGTGAAAGTTCGATACAACGAAGATGTACTCGGTGCCAATGCGTAGGACACACTCGTGGAGAGTGTCCAAATCCCGCCCCTTCAACCGTGCCAAGGAGACATTCTGTCAGTCACACCCCGGGCCCGTCACAGCTTGAACCATATGGAACAAACCCATATGATATTGTTGATCTAAACACTGATTTGTAAATGATATATATACACACATACATATGCTTCTAAATGAACATTGATAACACAGCTAGTTTGTAAATGATATATATATATATATATATTCGTATTATATATTTACACACATAAAGAAAATAGGAGACCTTCAAATTTTCTTAGTATTTTCTTGACCTTGTTCTTGCATCCATGGCAGTGAATGTTAACTCTGAGTACACATGTCTGTTTATATATTCATATTAGATACGTTTTAATTTTAACAAATTACACCATTATAGTTAATTATTTAATTTATGGTACATCTCATTTTTTTTCAATTTTTTTTTACACTCCTATCGCATTAACATAATAATCATATATTAACTAATTCATTAAATCGTTTTAAATTATTATTATTTGAATGTGTTTATAGATATCGTGAATGGCAATAGGAGAAGGTAGAATTGTTTATAAATGGGGTTTTGACAGGTTGGTATCACTGGACTCATTTAAGAATTGTGAAAATGGGTATTTGGCGAATGATGATTCATGTGTGTTTAAAACACTTCAGCTCCAAACACACATGAATCATCATTCGTCAAATACCCATTTTCACAATTCTTAAATGAGTCCAGTGATACCAACTTGTCAAAACCCCATTTCATATTATATATATACACACACATACATATGCTTCTAAATGAACATTGATAACACAGCTAGTTTGTATTCCATCCAACAAGCTCTTCATCTTCAATCTTTCTGACCCTTCTTCAACGGCTTCTGCTTTTGCAACCACGTATGGCCATTGTGTACCACAACCCGCACACACTTTAGCAAATGAGTTGAGGGTTGTCATATTCTACAAGAGAAGTAGGCCCACGAATGAGGTAACCTCTGACTTGACCTTGCATGATGTATCCAACCTAACCGTGGTTCAGCGGCTTAAAAACTACTTTTTAGAGAAATTAACAACAACAAAAAATACAAAACAACAACACAGTAAAAAAAAATACAAATAACAACACAGTAAAAAAAATACAAAACAAAAAAAAATATAACCACCACCTACTTAAAAATTGATTTAGTTTCATCAATCCAAGCTTGCTTCTCGTTTACCTTCGCTTGAATAATTGCGAAGTCTTGCAGAATATGGTGAATTGCTTCTTGTTCTCGACGAACACGAGCCTCCCGAGCTTTTATATCCCCTTTCATCATTTTGATCTCCCTGTCTTCCTCTTCGATCTTTCTCAAATGGACTGCCTTCCTGTCCATAATTTTTTTCCACTCTTCTATTAGTTCATCTATCTCCTTTTCCTTTTTTGCTATGGCGACCTCGATTTGAGGTGGCATTTTTTCAGGAGTAGACTTAGGGTTTGATGACGATGTCATTTGTGGATGAAATGAGAGAAGAGAGAAATCAATTCAAAGAAAGAAAGCAAGAGATAAATCAAGAAAGAAAGCAAGAGGAAGTGTGAATTGTGAATTGCATGCTACTGATATTTATGGATGAAATCTCAAACATGCAAATGAATTTCAACCACAAATCGGTCTTCAAAGTACAATAATTGTGGAAAAAAACAGTAAAAGCATGCAAGATTCGTCTAAGTACAGGGGCTGAAAGTGTAAATTTTCAGGGACCAAAAGTGTAAATTTTCAGGGACCAAAACTGTAAATTTTGGCCCATCGCGGGCTGCGATCGCGGGCAGGGACCAAAAGTGCACCGCGGGCAAAGTTGAGGGGCTTCGCGGGGCATTTGGGGCCAAAATACGTGCCACGTCAGCCCTAGCCCGCGATCGCGGGATCCATCGCGGGTATTTTGGGTATTTTTGCAAAATGAATTTTTTTTGGGTATTTTGGTAACAGTTGGTCAAACTTTGGGTATTTTAATTAATTTCCCAAAAAAAAACCTACAAAATTGGATTAATTGCTAAACTTGACCATCAATAAAGTTTTCAACTCAAAATTCAAATTCCATCTTCGCGTACGGCTTCTTCCACTTCTTCTTCTTCAATGATTTCACCTTCAGCTTTATCGTCTCCACCAAGTTCTCCAACTGGTTCACCATTCCTGTCGATGTTAAATTCCGATCAATCCTTGCAGATGAATGTATTGATCGATTTGTGCGTGAACAGTAAGCGGAGGGGATTCCCAAGGACTGGATGGCTTTTTTCAACCGAACAAACTCTGGAAAAATGAGAACATGCCACGTCAGTTTCAAGTTTATAGAATTGGTTGTTGGCTTGCAATTCGCATGCCCATTTTTGTCAGATTTTCATTTCAGTTCCTTGTACTATGCTAAAATCACTTATATGCCTTGTAGAAAATCATAATATAATCTGAAATATAAATTTTATAATTGATAATCAAATAGTTTTGAATTTCAATTACAATGTCTGTTGTACATTACATGTGAATTTAGAATAGAGTGGATTTATATACATTATTACAAAATTAAAAGTGTGAACAATTTGTTTTAATTGGAGTGATAATTTTGTACCAAGCTAACCTAGATAGATATCAACCCTACCAATTAATTATGATATCAACCGTACCAATTAATTTGGATATCAAATACCAGCCGCTATCAATATATACCAACTAGAATAAGTTGGTACCAGTTAAGGCTATGTTTGACAAACTAACTAATAAGTTAGCTGATAAACAAGTTATGTTTGGTAAAAATTAGTTTATAAACATGTAAAATAATCAAAAATGACATCTTGACAAGATTTGTTAATTACAAATATTTTATAATATAATTCAATTAAATTTCTAATAATATTACTAAGCAAATCTCTAATACTATAATATGTTAATTAATACAAAAAAGATCGTAGAAGAAAATTTAAATAATGTAATATATTAACTGAAAGAATTTAAAATTGATTATTATATATATATTATAAATTTTGAATTTGTTAAAACAAATTTTATAAAAAATCTACATTAATCTATGATCTTAAATCATCATTGTATATAATATGAATAACAATAAAACTGGTCAACATCACATATCTTAATTAATTAATATTTTTCATAAATATAATTCATAATTAATTTAAATATTTTATTAAAAATATTTAACTTATTTTAATTATCTATTTAATAAAATAAGTATAATTTTAATTTTTATATAACTTACATAAACATTTTTAAAACAGTTATATTTTTCTAATATCTAAATATAATAAATAATAATTAAAATTAATTGATAAAACTAATAACATTTATAAATACTTAATAATTATTAGCGTTATCTATTGTGTAATTAAAATTAAATAGTGTATAATTAATTTTAATTACTATAAATTAATATTTATTTATAAATTATAATTAATAGCTAATATTTATTTATTAGCTAGCTTATTTTTGGCAAACAATGCCTCTAATCAGTACCAAGTAAAGTTGGTTGATAACAAGGTTGTGTCTAGGCCTGTTCTAAGCAATTTAACTGGATAGAGCCTCCAAAATATATGGGGCCCAAAATTTTAATTAGGTTTATATAGATGTTAATCTTTTATACTCGAGCCCAATCCAAAAACCCAATCAGTCGGCCATATAGCTTGCAAGAAACAAGAAAACTTGAAAAGCCCCTACCTTTTTTCTAAATCTTCTTTGTTGATTTAGTTTCTTCTTTGCAATCCTTGTGTTCCCTCCTGACATATGTCTCATGAGAAAACAGAGGGATCCACATTCAGTTTGGAGAATATGGAGCTTATAGAAGTAGTTAATTTGACGATGCAAGTGCCTCGACTTATGGCTTTCTAAGATCTACTGCGACGAACAAGTTACAGGTAACTACACTCGAAATCACATATTTTGAAATAGTTTTGCTTGAGAAATGAGGATGAATTGAAGTTGTTGGTATTTGTGTTGGAGGTTCATGTTCTCTTCCTACTGCTTTGTGTTCTTTATAGACACAATGCAATGTTAAGAATATAGAGAAAATTTTGGTCAGTTGTATGCTATGTTGAAAACGTGTGCAATATGATACTTGTTGAATAGAATCACAGAAACATGACCTGCAGAAAAAAACTGTAGAATTAAACAAAGAAAAGTAACTTATTAAGAATTTAAGATCAAGGTTTATAGTTTTCCAATACTATTGTTGTTACGGTGTTAACGCCAACACTTAGTTACATGATTAATGAGTTTTTTTTTGGTTAAACCATTTGCATAAACCTTCAACTTTCTTCTTTGTGTTTGTTATCCTTATTTGTATGTTTTAAATTTGATTTTTTTTACTTCGTTTAGACATAATCGCTTAGCTAAATTGAAAAATGATGTACCAAAGATTCAACTCGACCATCCTAGCCCGTATAGTTTAGTTTGGGTTGGGTTATTCAAATATCTTTTTCTTTAACCATTCAAATGATGTATCCTCATCGATACCCGTTTGGGTTGGAAATATCGGCCAGAAGTTAATTTGAAATTTATAAAAAAGTTTTTATTTTAGAAATTGATTTTTTTAATTTAATTAATTTTGCGACGGATTTTCGACGGAAATTAATTGCAATAAATGAATTTCCATCAGAAATTCACTAGAAATTAATTGGATTTTTCTATTTTAATTTTTTAATTTCTAACTAGTTTAATTAATTAATTTAATTAATTTATAATTTGATTATTTAACTGCTAGTTACCTTAATTAAGAAAGTTAATTTTTAATTTAACAAATATTTACGACGGATTGGAATTCCGTCTCAAACCCGCCATAAATGTTCAATATATATATATATATATATATATATATATAGCAATAGGTTCAATAGAGAAGTGCAAAGTTTTTGAGAAATAGAGAAGTGATCTTGACCATTCATTCGGTCAAGATCGGTTATAATTGGTCAAAAGTTGCGGCTTTGACTGGTCAAAAGTTGCGGCTGTTCCAAAAATAGAAGGGCAATTTCGTAACTTTTACAAAAAAAAACACGGGCTGAGTTCATATATGAATCTGTGTGATTCACATATGAACTATACGTTCATATATGAACCTTTGTAATTCACATATGAACTCTTTATAACTAATTCATATATGAATCTTGTGATTCATATATGAACCTTTGTGTTTCATATATGAAACTAATTAACTGTAGGTTCATATATGAATCAGTTGAACCAATTAACTGATTCATATATGAATCTTTGTGTTCATATATGAACCTTTGTATATAAACTTTTTTTAACTAATTCATATATGAACCTTTGTGATTTATATATGATTTTTTAACTAATTCTCATATGAACAAATTAACTGATTCATATATGAATCACAAAGATTCATATATGAATTAGTTATATATAAATTGAGATTTTTTATGGTTTTCTTTTATTTCTAATTTTTTTTGCTTTTTTTTGTATTATATTTTTATTAATATAAATTATTAATTAACTTTTCTTTTTAGCTTTTTTCTCTTTTATTTATGTATATTAAATTTTAATTAATAAGAATTATTTATAAAGATATTTTTTTCTTTTATATTATGTATATTATATTTTCTGCTATATCTTAATATTTATGTTCTAACATTCCACCATTTATGTTTACTATTTTCTGGTTTTCTTCTATTTTTCTCTCTTTTTATTTTTTGCTTTTATTTAAAGAAAATAAATTTTTATTGATATAACATAAACGTTAAGATTTAACAATAAATAAAACATAAAGAGTCAAAGTATATATATAAAACATAAAATGTTTTATATTACATTTTCATATTCTAAAATGACATTATATGTAATACAATTAATACGTAAAAGTTGTCTATTCTTATTTATTCGATCTAAATACGACGTAGTCCATATATCAGCAAAGAGATAACTGAAAGGAACAAAATGTGTTGTATCAGTATTCTTGACATGTATATCATGTCTTAGGGGTGTTTGGGATTGCTTATTTAAAACAACTTTCGTTTTTTTTAAATGCTTATCAACTTATGTGGTGACAAAATTGAGTTTTATAAAAAGTGTTTGGATTAACTTATTGTGGTATCAAAACGTACTAAACTAATAATTTGTTATTTAGAGGTGTTTGAGATTGCTTATACATGTAAAATAACCAAAAAAGTCATAAGTTGATAAGCCAGTATGAACTAACTTATTAAAAATAATTTATCTGCGATGACAAAAAGTCATAAGCAATTTTTCTTTTTTTTCAATCCAAATACTATAAATAACTTATCTGCAGTGACAAAATGAAATAAGCAGATAAGTCATTAAATAATCAATCCCAAACACCCCCTTAGTCAAACTTGAGAGACGTTTAAAACTATATATAGGTTTTGATGGGATGACTTTAGAAACATTATTGAGTATTGAAGATGATTTTGTAGAGATTTTGGTAGAATGAATCATCTATTTAATAAAATGATTTGACATTTCATGAATTTAATTGATTGCTCAATTTTTAAAGCATTCAACACCCCCTCTTAGGGGTGCCAATAGCAATGCCCTTCTTTTACGTGCAAGAGTCACAACCGCACATGTATGTCCATCGGAGTTTCAATCACGTTGTGTTCTCGAGTTTGTTTTATGAAGGAAAGGAACGGAAAGGGGAGGAAAGTAGGAGGAAAATAAAAAATGTTGTGTTCTCGAGTTTTTTTAAAGAGGGAAAGGAAGGGAAGGGGAAAGAAAATATTGCTGATTTTCCTCCCAAAACTTTCCGTCCAAATGTGGGAGGAAACGGAAGGAAAGAAAAGAAATAAAATAAAAAGAATTAAAAATATTTATAAAATTACACATATACCCATTAATTACATTTCATTATAAAATAAATGAGGATATACTAGTAAAAATAGCAATTTTTCTTTACTTTCTCTCCTACTACTCAAGAACATGAAAATTTATTTTCTTTCCCTATCCTTCCTTTCTTTTCCTTCGATCTCAATAACTCAAATACAAATATTTATTTTCTTCCCTTTCCTTTCCGATCCCTGCTCTTCTTTTCTTTCCTTCTAAAACTCGAGAACTCAGCGTCAGTCCAACGGCTAAGAGGGTGTTTGGGAGTGTGTTTTAAAAGAGCTTATTGACTTGTTGGCTTCTCAAGAAGTCAATAAGTTAAAAATTGTGTTTGGCAAATTCAAAAGTGCTTTTGAAACTTCATTTTGATTTCATTGCAAACGTGATTTTAGAGAAGTCATGATTTGCTGACTTTTGAATGAGAAAATGACTTCTTGTTGCAAAATTACAAAATTAACCTCTCAATTTTATAACCTAAAATTCTCATATATCACGATTCACGCCTCCATCTACGATCTCTCTCATCCACAGCAGCTCCATCTCGATCGATCTGCAGCTCCATCGTCGCCACCCTCCATCGTCGCCACCCTCCATCGCCGCCATCGATCACGTCTGCAGCCTCCATCGATCTCCTCAGGTAACCCAATTTCTCTTGCTAGCATCTTCCATCGATCTCCTCAGGTATCGATTTGTAGCTTCCTGTTGTTTTTCGTTTTCAATTGGTTCTTAATCGATGATTACTTAGTCCGTTAGTTAGCTTTTGTGATCTGGTTATCGGCTTGAATTGTTTTTAATCGGAGCACATGTTGGTAGATACGAAGGAGATTTCTTCAAAATTGAGGAATGTGAAATTGATATTGGTTCTGGAATGTGAAATTGATATTAATGGTCTGAATCTTTAGTTTCTGGAATGTGAAATTGATATTGGTTCTGTTATCATACAACACTATTTTGCTATTTTAGGCTGTTGATTATGTGAAATTGATATTGGTTCAATCATATGTTTGTAAAAAAAAATATTTGTTAAAAAAATATTTGTTAAAAAAATATTGTCTAAAAAAAGGTTAAAACTAGTAAAGTATTAAAAATTTGATAAAAGTATACAAAATTGTATGTAAAAATAAGGAAAAATGGTTAAATAACAAGGCATGTCTTTTTTGGTCATTTTACATGTATAAGCTAAGTCAAACACTTTTTAAAAAATAACTTATTGACTTATTGATTTTTTCTATCTCAAAAGCTAATCCAAACATTTTTTTTAAAAACTTCTTTTCCAAAAGTAATAAGTCAATAAGAGCTTTTGGCCAAAAGCAATTTTGAACTAAAAAAAGCTCTCCCAAACGGTAGTCAAAATCCAAAGTACACAGCGATTACTCCCACAAACAGAAGTACTCATCAGCCATGGCGGCTTCTTCTGCCGCTTTATCACCGTCGCCATCACCACAGTCTCTATCAATTTTCAGACCATCGCAACCACAATCTCCCTCGGTCTCTTCCATTACCGTTGTCCTCCCGTTTCAAATTCGAACTCCTGGTTTCCGACTCCAAGCATCCCACCGTCCTCCCAATTTTCCTCAGGTAATTTGTAGATCACAATTTTCCTGGTATACGTATTGTTTTACTACGAATTCTGCGGAACTCTTGAATTTTATGATTGGATGGATCAGGAAGGTGAGCATCCGGCGGCGGTTCCTCGGAATTGGAGTCGGAATCGTAATGATATGACTTTTTCCGGAGATTACGATGAAGACGACGAAGATGATGAGGAGGAGGAAGAAGATGACAGGAGCATGGATCTTCTAATTAGGTTTGTTGAAAACGTGTTTAAAAAGATATCTAAACGAGCTCGCAAGGCTGTCCGATCCGTTCTGCCTATCAACATCCCTACCAAATTGGTACTACTATGCATTTGTCAAATTTATTATCTCGATCCATTTTCTAGGTTTTAGGTGGTTTTGTTAAAATTGAATTCAGAGTGTTGGAAATGGACTTGGGATTGGAGCTCAGTCAATTCACATTTCAATCTGATTTATTCCAACTGCTAGTCACCGAATTGAGATCCAAAACATACTCAAATCGATAATTATGTTCCTAAAACGAAGCATCTCTGAAATTACTATCATTTGCAAATTAACTTTAGAACCCCCTAGACGTCTTATTAGTTGCTAGTACGAACATACTTAAGTTAATGTGAGGTGTGCTATCATGCTAGTGACATTGATTGATTACCCATTTGCTATGTTCATTCACCATGTTGGTTGCTTGTTATTGATATATATGTGAACATTAAAAGTCTTGAAAAGACGCAAATAATGGGTTGGGTTCCGGTGAGAAGTTGAGGTTAATGTGAGAAGCGTGAGAAGTGGTTATCAACCGTTGGATGAGAAATACATGCACATTAGGATGAGAAATACATGCACATTAGGATGAGATAAGATGCACCAGATCAATTCTCTTCTAAGGCGCAATTCATGGGAGGGCAGTTGATTAAAAGTGATCAACGGTTCAGATTCACTTCTCACGCTTCTCACGTTAACCTGAACTTCTCACACGATCCTTCGCCGTAGATAATTTGGCAAAATGTATTTGCAGACACGCAGAGATTGCCAGAGATGGCAAGTTCTAAACTAGTGAACACTCTCTAGTAACATGGTACAGCTTTAGTCGGTAACTTGTATCGCTTTTGTATTCTGTGTGTGAAATGGTATGGTATACAGCTGTGTTCTGCTGTAAATTTGTGGCTATTAAGACAATAAGTCTGAGGCTGTAAAGTTAGTCAGCACCTATAATTTCAAGTCTTCCTGAAAGTTAGTTTTTTTTGGTTCTCTCTCTCTTTTGGTTGTTACCTTTTGATCCTCTTGATATATATGCTATATGTTTTCCTTTTTTGTTACTGATTGTTTGTATTGAATGTCAATTTTACTTTGTCAAGCACTTATTTTAAATCATTTATTTATCCGGTTACATATAACTTTCATGTGGTAGCTTGGGATCTTACTTTTTGATTGTTAGCTCTTGGTTTGTCTTGCTAACTCATTACATGCTCAATGTGTTATATAGGTGGGATTCTCTGTTAATGGAGTTATAATTCTGGCATTTTTTTGGATTCTAAAGGCATTCCTTGAGGTAAGATTTTCAAATTCTCTAGATGCATCCTCATATGAGTTATTAATGGCAATAAAATTTGTCTGGTATTATGTTGCTTGAAAATGCAGTCTTTTTTAACCTATAAGGTAAATATCAGATCATTTTCATTATTTTATCTGACATAAGTCTGATATCCATTCTTTAGAACTCCTGTTAGAGAGCATGTTTGACGTGTATTTGTTCGACAAGTTACATTTTCGATTGATTACTTACAACTCTGAAACATCATATGACTACTCAAAAGGATGCAGTCTCTCTTCAAAGCACATGTTTCTTTTTGAAGCAGAAATTTCTAATCAGATTTTAGCTAATAATTGGGGAACCCTTGTTCAGGTGTATACATCCTTATCAATTGTAATGCCACTTCTATATATTTGACCCGGTCATCAAGTTTCTCTAATGTTGACTTAAGGCTTGTTTGTTAGCAGCTTAATGAGTTTAATGGGATCTGCAGTTTATTCGGTCAGCTATACATGCCTGTTTGGTAGTGGCTTAATGATATAGAACATGGCTTATTCAGTAAGCTTTTAGGGAGGAGCTTTATGCAGAAAGCCAAGTTTTTTCCAAACCTACCCCTTCCAATTAAAAAGATGCTCCTTCCCATCTATGAAAAAATCCTCATATCCTAAGACAACTTTATCCATACATAACTTAATGGAAAACCAACCAAACAGCCCCCATGATTTTCAGCAAATTGTAGTGGAGGGTTTTGTGTAGTTGTACATTGAGATATAACCATGAATTCATTGATCATAATTCTCTAAAGTCATCATGTCTACTACAAAGTTCGATGACCACATGTTAAATTGATACTTGTAGAAATCTTATTTGGTCATCTCGTTCAACCGATTCATGAACGATTCTTAAAAGGGTCTTTATTAAGCACATTTTGAGAATAATATTGTGCTCATCTTGTCCCATTTTGTGCAGGTGGTTTGTACTCTTGGAAGTGTAGTTTTTGTAAGCATCTTACTTGTTCGCGGGGTATGGACTGGAATATCGTATTTTCAAGAAGGTCGTTACGGTAGGACAGACGATTTTGACGATGAGAATCAAGCATGGACAGGAACACGGCCTGCAGCTTGAATACAGTAATTATACAGGCAATTTCCCAAATCTATAATTATGTGATTAACCCTAAGTTTATCCTCAAATAGCATAATATATAACATCTTCCTGGTTCCTGATGATGATGGTATATATACACAATCAGAAAGGCAATCTTCTCTTGGGAAGAACATGAAAATACCAATTTACCCTCGTTCGGTTTAGATTTTGCTTGATTGAGCTCATATGATTGCAAAAAAAAGTGTCTATTTCCATTAAATGCATTTGAGGGCTTAATGAGGTCAATGTGCCTCCAGCTTGACCATCTATCGAAGAGCTTAAGGTGCATGTAGATATGATACATAGCAGAATTTGCAGCATTTCTGTTGGATGGAGCGTTGTTAGTCATTGCGTTCTTTCATTCACCAATAATGAGGCCATTCTTTGTGCACCATCTTCCTCTAATAAGACATCCACAATGGAGGTTCCTGCAGAGGTTTTTTCCACTGTGGGATAGAGGTTCTTGTCCGGTAAGAGGTTTTTATTAGGACCCATATGCTTGAACAAGAACCTGGGTCCTTGTAATACTTTCATTTTCTGTTATTATTTTATTATTTCTTAATCATTTTATTATATTATATTATATTTCCTACAGTTACATAACCATCTCCTACAACTACGTAGTAGTGATAGCTGAAAATCGTATAGGTCCACAAAGTGACCAAGCCACAGTGGCGATGCAAGTGCATACCGGACATTATGATCGCTATAAGTAATAAAGTGGTCAAGTACCAAGATCGTTTCGGCAGGGATTAGTGTACTACGAATCAAAGATTTTCATGAACTTCTAGTGCTTGTTTGAGCTTTGAGAATGTTAGACTTTGGTTTCTCTTTGTATATTTAGTATAGTTCAGGGACCTTTTATGTTATTGTTTATATCTTAGCTTTGTATACATTGCCCTTCCCTTTCCCCTTTGCAGACATATTCAATATTCAGAGAATGGAATTCTCCATTACAACCTTCAATCTCTCAAGCTATCAGAGCATAAGGTAAGATTATATATTATCTTAGGCTCACTTCTTCCGTTGAACCTCTTAATTTCTTTGGTCACTAAAATTTCTCATATTTTCCTTTCCTGGTAACGGTTTCCAATCCATAGCTCTCTTAATCTTGTTAAGAATCGAGTCTTATCAATAACTTCTCTTAATCTGATTCGTACCTGGTTGTTTTGTTATTTTTCTTGTAAAATTCATCCTCAAACCCTAGACCCATATTAATCTCGTAAAACCCTGGTTCAAATTAAACAAGATCTGTGTGCTTTCTTAAGAACATACTAGTAAGCTTGCTGTCTCTGCCAAACTCGTCCCCTGGTTCCTTGCTCGTGTCTTTCAGCCCTGTGAAGCACAGCCCAATCTCATTTCTAAAACTTTTTGAGTGCTCAAGTTTTTCTTTCAGAAAACATGTCTGAACCACTTTCCAGCAACTATAGGCCTATCTCTTGCATATTGGATGGTACAAACTACGTGTTATGGACTAGTCATCTCAAGGCTCGAATGCTATGGAAATATATAACAGGTGCAATTACTCGACCGACCCGAATCGCTGCTGAAACAGACGTAGAATTTGGAAAACGAGAGGATCAATGGGACTCCAAAAATGGTGAGATAATGTCATATTTCTACAGCACTTGTACAAGAGAAATTAACCAACAGTTTGTTCGATTCCACACCGGAAAGGAGATATGGGATTTCCTTCAGACACGATACACTACTTCTGACTTGGCTCGTGAATATCAGTTACTTTCTGAACTCCATAGCAAACGCCAACAACCATCTCAATCTATCAGTTCATTCCTCTCTGAAGTACAAGCCATATGGGATCAACTAGCTCTTGCTGATCCTGTCCTCCCATGTCCACAATCTGCCAAGTTAATTGATGAAAAGCGAGGTCGACAACAGCTGATCATACTTCTCATGGCATTGGATTCTCGTTTTGAGCATGTTCGAGCTTCATTGTTGCATCGCTCACCTCTTCCAACCATTGATGCTGCTGTGGCTGAACTAATCTCTGAAGAGACTAGATTGGGGACTTCACCCTCACCCTCACCGTCAGATTCGGTCTTTGTCACTTCAAGGTTTAAAAATAACAAGAAGTTTCCAATCAACTCTAACTTTGGCAGACCCCCTTCAAGCAACAACAACACAGGCAGATTCCCTCAGGCATGCTCTTTCTGTCATGACACTTCTCACAGGCTCCTCAATTGTCCAAATCGCTCTTGCAGAGTTTGCAAGAAACAACAACCAAATCACTATGCTTCTGACTGCCCTCAAAACCCAAATCGCAACAGAACCATTGTTGGGGCTGCCTCAAATCAGGAACACTCGACATCAGCACCGGAATCCTCATCTTTTGCACAAAGTGTATCCGGTACCCCAACCTTCACTCAGAACGATGTTATTGAGATGTTGAAACAGGTTATGTCTAGTTCCTCGCACGCTATGGCCACATCTTCAGGTACTTCTTGGATTTTTGATTCTGGATGTTGTAATCACATGACACCATATCCTGATGTTTTTGTCACCAAGAACCTGGTTCCTTTTTATCCTCTGTTAACACCGCTGATGGCACAAGGTTGCCGATCCAACACGTTGGTAGTGTTTCTACCTCACAATTGTCTCTATCCAATACCTTTTACATCCCAAAGCTCTCTCTTAGCCTAATCTCGGTTAGACAACTCTGTGATATGGGTGTTAATGTTATATTTTCGCCTTCTGGTTGTCTTGTGCAGGATCCCAGGACGAAGCAGACGTTTGGGATAGGCCGTAGAGCGGGTCAGATGTATGAGCTGGTTTACCTACGTATCCCAGATACCTTCAAGCCTCACACTCTTTCTACATCTTCCTCAACCGATACTTCAAACCTTTGGCATGCTCGATTAGGCCATATTTCAGTTGATAGACTTAAATTACTAGTGTCTTCTGGCATTTTGGGACATATTAATGTTGAGAAACTATCATGTTTATCTTGTCAACTTGGGAAGCAACATGCCTTACCTTTTTATCCAAATACTACTAGTTCGTATGCACCTTTTGATATTATTCATTCCGATGTTTGGGGACCTTCCCCACATTCTACGATGGGGGGCTCTCGCTATTTTGTTATTTTTCTTGATGATCACACACGTTACACTTGGATATATCTTATGAAACACAGGTCTGAATTACCACAAATTTACATACCTATTGCCAAAATGATTCAAACTCATTTCTCCAAAAACATCAAAGTGTTGCGTGTCGACAATGCCATGGAATACAAAGCGCGCTCGTTCATTGACTTTCTCCGCCAACAAGGTACTATTTCTCAATATTCTTGCCCATGGACATCCCAACAAAATGGTCGGGCTGAACGTAAACACCGCCATATTCTCGACACTGTTCGCACACTTCTTATCTCTGCTCACTGTCCTGAACGCTTTTGGGGTGAGGCAGCTCTCTCAGCTGTACACACAATCAACCGACATCCCACTCCTCTTCTTCACAACAAATCTCCGTACGAAATTCTACATGGCACTCCTCCTTCCTATGATTTTCTCAAAGTATGGGGATGTGCATGTTTCGTTCTTCTTCAGCCTCATGAACATACCAAACTTGAGCTTCGCTCTCGCCTTTGTTGTTTCATTGGCTATGGAACTGAACACAAAGGATACAGGTGTTGGGACCCTGTTTCTCAAAGACTTCGCACATCTAGGCATGCCGTGTTTTGGGAACACCAAATGTTCTCCTCCATATCTAAATTCAAGATCCAACATCATTCTTCTCCTCCTTTCTTTACTTATACTTCTGTCACCCTCTCTCCTGTTGTCTCGCCACCATCTCCACCTATGGTTAGTGAGGATACTCTTTCTCACTCATTTGATCCCTTTGTCCCGCTTACATCATCTAGTTCTCCTACCTCCACACCGGCTACCGTGTTTGACCCGTCCTTACCAGCTAGTCCTGATGCGTCTGTCACTCCTGGTGATCCTCCCGGTACAGCTCCAGTTGATGTCCGTCGATCACATCGGGTAAGAAATATCCCTACCCACCTTCGTGATTACCATTGTTATTCTTCATTATTTGCTACCACTACTCCCTCCTCCTATAAAGAGGCTTGTACTAACTCTCAGTGGCAGCAAGCTATGTCTGAAGAGTTGCAGGCCTTGACAAAGCTCAAACCTGGGAACTTGTTCCTCTTCCCCCTGGCAAAGGGGTCATCAGTTCCAAATGGGTGTATAAAATTAAAACAAAGTCTGATGGTTCTATTGATCGATACAAAGCAATACTTGTTGCCAAAGGCTACAATCAAGAGTACGGTATTGACTATGAAGAGATTTATGCTCCTGTTGCTCGCGTTACTTCTGTGCGTAGTCTTCTTGCCATTTCTGCTGCTCGCAAATGGAAACTTTATCAGATGGATGTGAAAAATGCTTTTCTCCATGGTGACCTATTTGAGGAGGTATACATGAGGCCTCCACCTGGTGTTTCTCATCCCCCTAATTATGTTTGCAAGTTGCGCAAAGCCTTATATGGTCTTAAACAAGCACCTCGAGCTTGGTTTGAGAAGTTCAGCACAACTATCCACTCGTTAGGGTTCGTTGCTAGCAACTATGATTCTGGTCTCTTCACTAAATCCACAGATGCAGAAATTATTCTTCTTTTCCTATATGTGGATGATATGACCATTACAGGCAGTGACATTCAGGGCATCACTACCTTAAAGGAGTCCCTTCATCGGCACTTTGAAATGAAGGATTTAGGTCCCCTACACTACTTTCTTGGTCTTGAGGTTCTATCTCATGCGTCTGGTATCTATCTCTGCCAAGCCAAATATGCCTAAGATCTTCTCTCTCGAGCTGGCATCTCTGATAGTAAAGTCGCCTCTACTCCTCTCGAGCAGAATCTCAAACTTGCTCCAGGTGATGGTTCCCCACTTTCAAATCCTACGCTCTATCGTCAACTTGTGGGCTCACTTGTCTATTTGACTGTTACTCGCCCAGATTTAGCCTTTGCAGTCTATATTGTCAGTCAGTTTATGGCTGCCCCTCGGACCGCTCATTATGCTGCTGTCTTACGCATTTTAAGATATATCAAAGGTACGATGTTTCATGGGCTACACTTCTCAGCCACCTCCTCGCTTGAACTTCGTGCCTTTTCTGATGCTGATTGGGATGGTGACATTACCGATCGTCGATCCACAACTGGTTACTGCTTCTTTCTTGGTGATTTGCTTATTTCATGGCGTAGCAAAAAGCAGTCTCACTGCTCGCTCAAGCACTGAAGTCGAATATCGAGCCCTTGCCGATACTTCCCATGAATTACTTTGGCTTCGATGGCTACTTTCTGATATGAGCGCTCCTCAGCTTCATCCCACCGATATACATTGTGATAATCGCAGTGCCATGCATATTGCCCATAATGACGTGTTCCATGAGCGTACCAAACACATCGAGATTGATTGTCATTTTGTGCGTCAACACGTTGCTCGAACTACAAATACTGTTCGTCTCATCTCAGTCTCCACTTTTGATCAACTGGCGGATATCTTCACCAAGGCCCTTCTTCCTGGCCGCTTCACGACTCTCGTTCACAAACTCAAGTTGGTGTCAAATCCTCCCCCTTGAGTTTGAGGGGGGGTGTTAGACTTTGGTTTCTCTTTGTATATTTAGTATAGTTCAGGGACCTTTTATGTTATTGTTTATATCTTAGCTTTGTATACATTGCCCTTCCCTTTCCCCTTTGTAAACACACGAACTGCAGACATATTCAATATTCAGAGAATGGAATTCTCCATTACAACCTTCAATCTCTCAAGCTATCAGAGAACAATATTAGTATTTGAAAAAGTATTGCTTGTTAAAATGATAGAAGTGTATAAAGCAGATATTCACATCTTTATTTCATATATTTTTTATTTTATGTATTTTTTTTTGTCATAATAAGGTTCATTGTTTATCTTGTATTTGGATTAACATGTAGTAAAGGGTCATTGGTCTAACGGTATCCGATCTTCCTAGAGGTGAAAGGTTCAAAACTCACCAAAATTGAACAGTATGTGAGTTTCAATTGCCATACCCATACATAGATATTAGGTGCTTAAAAACGTACTTTATAAGTTATGATGTTGTATTTTAAAGTTGTCTATTCTGTATATATATATATATATATATATATATTTTGATTGGTAACCTATTGATATTATAACATATATATAATGATGTGAAAATAGTTTGCACACCATCACACTTGAACCCAAGTATGTAGATCCAAAACCATAATCATTAGGACAATTAAACTCATATCCATATGAGTTGGAATGAATCACATCTTCACTTTACACATCACCATTCACCAGATTGATCATTATTGATTCCAGATCCAATCTCTTGTACATTTTCATGCTCTGGGTATTGGTGTAATCATTCAACTTGACTTGATTTTTCTTCGATTTCTTCTTACTTGCTAATTTGCAATCGTTGACACTTATTACCTCGTCGAACCTTCTCAACGACTATCTTGGTTTTTCTTACTTTGGCCTCTTTTAGTCTATTACGCAAAACACAACTAACCCCAAAACGGTCATTCTATTTCTAGATGGGATTAAATCACACTCCCGTTAATAATAAAAATAGCCCTTTCCACTAAACATCGGGATTAGAAATTCTATGAGAGTAGTTGGTATTTCATGGGATTTTATTGGATTTGTTTGTAATAATGTTTAAAATATTCGGTTTGTATTATTAATCAGTTAATAAAAGGTAATACAATTATTTCAAATTTGTTTTTATAAAAAATTAAATTCAATTTCATTCCATTTTTGGCGAATTTTTCATTCCAAGTTATAGAAACGAACGATAATCTTTTCTTTACACATGCCACCCGTCTTGGTAGATCCTACACTTTTCCTTGCTAGTAAATACCGAACTTGACGGTGGTAGGCACAGTCGCTTTCAATGAAAATTTTGCTTTCAATTTTGTATTAATGAAACATGCAATGGTGTTGTCCGCTTTCGTAAGGATCACTAAGACCCATTATATCTCAATTAAACCTATTAAGTCTAGTTAGAAGAATAAGTAAAACTACTTGGGGGTTGTTTCGCAGTTGCTGAATGGTTTGGTGCAGAATGATTAAGTGGTTAGAATAGTTAAGAGACTTTTATTATATAGTGCAAAATGAAATATGGTTGTTTGGTAATTGTTTAGAATGAAATCACGGTGTTGAATGGTTAAGGAAGACCCAACATGCTAAATCATTCAGATGGTTTTAAAACCATTAAGAGATAGACATTTTTTTTGCCAAAAAAGATTTATCTCTTAGCGAATCAGAGGTTTCCTCTTAATGGAACTATTAAGAGGTAAACAAACATCCCTTTGTATTCTTGGTGTTGACCCTCTAACCTACACCCACCCACCTTGCAAAGCTTTCCTTCTCTGGTGTTGACCCGCTAACCTTCATGTTCTTGGTCCCTCCGTTTCGACGGTTCCAAGTGGAAGCCTAAAACGGGCCCATTTGATTTAACCAATTTTTTTTTATAGTGATTTGAATATTGTTTTAAGTATTTGGGATTAGAAGGTTTGAAATTGAAAGGATTGAGATTTTTTGGTGTATTTAATTTGTAAAATTTAGAATGAAATTTTTTATAAAAACAAATTATAAAAAATATATAATAATAATAATAATAAATTATGTCTACTAAATTATTTTAAAAGTAAATGTTTTAATATATTTTGAAATATTATTACAAATAAATTTTGTGAAATCCCGTGAAATAAACTACTTCTATAGGATTTCTAAACCCCATGTTTATAGAATTTCAATGAAATGTCGGGATTTCAAATTCTATAATTCTTTCAAACCAAACGTTTGTTTGGAATGGAATATAATTTAATTCCAAATTCTTTCAAATCCAAACAAGTCCTCAAACCAATAGGGATCTAATAGAACATTTATGTTAGCTTTAGGTTTATTAAAAGACACACAAAACAATCCATGTTTACAATGTGGTATATATATATATATATATAGAGAGAGAGAGATATTCAAATAAGGACATGGTCAAAATAAGAGAACACAAGAAAAGCTATACAATGTTCATATATGCATGAATAGTTTGAGTACATGTGTGGGGTTATGTACCAAGATGTCAGATCACAAGTGGAATACCACAAAGATGCACAAATTAGGGGTTATTGCCTGAAATAGTCATTCCACACTCATGGTTTCTCTAAATAGGCACTTTGATAACCTTATTCCTAAAATAGCCAAAATTTACGCACAAAAACTTACGCACAGAGTTTTCTGTGCGTAAGTTTGATTTTCCTCCAAAAAATTTAAAAAAATTGATTTTAAAAAAAACTTACGCACAGAGTTCTCTGTGCGTAAGTTCCTCATCCTACATGTCTGCGTAAGTTTCTCTGAATAGCCACGTAGGCTCCACGTTGAAAAATCAAAACTTACGCATAGAGTTATGAAAAGTTACGCACAAAGATCTTTGTGCGTAAGTTTTGAAAAAAAAATTAAATTTTTTTGAAGGAAAATTGAACTTACGCACAGAGATCTTTGTGCGTAACTTTTCCAGACTCACGTAAGTTTTTGTATTTTTATTTTTATTGAAATGTTACACTTTCAACCCCTATACTTATTTACTTACTTTACTTTATACCTTTTACTTTCATAATTTAAATTTTACATTTAACACATATAATCGTTTATTAACTAAAACACGTTAAAAAATACGTTTTAATTTTAACAAGTTACACCATTATAATCGTCTCTTCGATACGTTCGAAATGAGCTCAATCTTGAACTTTTTTAATTTATATATTTTAATATATATCATATATACTACATAAAAATATTTTTAATATTTACAATTCATACATTTATAGTTAATTATTTAATTTATGGTACTCTTATAGTTAATGCGATAGGAGTGTAAAACAAAATTGAGAATACGTTAAAAAAATGAATTTTCGCAGATAAAAAATATTTTTTAGGTAGTGTATATGATATATATTAAAATATATAAATCAAAAAAATTCAAGATTAGGCTCATTTCGAACGTATCGAAGAGACGATTATAATGGTGTAACTTGTTAAAATTAAAACGTATTTTTTAACGTATTTTATTTAATAAACGATTATATGTGTTAAATGTAAAATTTAAATTATGAAAGTAAAAGGTATAAAGTAAGGTAAGTAAATAAGTATAGGGGTTGAAAGTGTAACATTTCAATAAAAATAAAAATACAAAACTTACGCACAGAGTCTGGAAAAGTTACGCACAAAGATCTCTGTGCGTAAGTTTAATTTTCCTTCAAAAAAATTAAAAAAAAAGATTTTTTTCAAAACTTACGCACAAAGATCTTTGTGCGTAACTTTTTATAACTCTATGCGTAAGTTTTGATTTTCCAACGTGGAGCCTACGTGGCTATTCAGAGAAACTTACGCAGACATGTCGGATGAGGAACTTACGCACAGAGAACTCTGTGCGTAAGTTTTTTTTAAAATCATTTTTTTTAAATTTTTTGGAGGAAAATCAAACTTACGCACAGAAAACTCTGTGCGTAAGTTTTTGTGCGTAAATTTTGGCTATTTTGGGAATAAGGTTATTAAAGTGGCTATTTAGAGAAACCATGGGTGTGGAATGGCTATTTCAGGCAATAACCCACAAATTAGAGCATCTTCAACATCTTCCCCAAAATAAGGAAAATGGTAAAGATAAGGATTTTGGTTAATATTTTGCTCCAACAGCTTCTCCAAAACTATCCCTAAAGTGAAGAAAGATTGAGAGAGAAGGTTTTTTTTCTTCAAATATGGAGATCACTCCAAAAATGATTACCAAGTGAGAGGACCAATAGAAAACTTTGAAAATAAATATGTAGAGGGAGAAATAATATTTTAATAGATTAATGAAATATTTTAATATTTTAATTAAAGTTGGATTCTTCAAAATGGGGAAGCTGTTGGAGATGAATGTTTTTTTTTTGGATTTTGGCTTTGAATTCTCATTTTGGATAAATTACGAGGAATCTGTTGAAGATGCTCTTATACATGTAGTGCGACGGTACATACGTTGACCCAACGCTTTGCAACTTCAGTTTGAGATCTTGTGTGCTATATAGTTTCTCTATATTGCATGCATGTATGTTGTCTAGTGTTTACGCGTATCAATTTTTAGAAATACAACTTGTCCCTTTGTTGTTTAACTTAAAAGAAAATAGTTAAAAAAATGAATTGTGTCATTTTGAATGATTAAGTCTTTAAACTATTTTTTGGAATAAACAAAACCATTAAACTTTATCATTTTGAATGATTAAGTTCCTAAACTTTTTATTTGAATGAAAAACCAATAAAATTTCTCACTTTGAATGAAAAAAACCCATTAAACTTTCTCATTTTGAATGATTAAGTCCGTGAACGTTTTTTTAAATAAATAAATCATTGAACTTTCAAATTGGTTACTTGCATCATTTTAACAAAAAAAAAGTTACATGTAATGGACTAGGAA
The DNA here is from genome assembly GCA_033807775.1 of Saussurea involucrata. Lineage (NCBI taxonomy): Eukaryota > Viridiplantae > Streptophyta > Magnoliopsida > Asterales > Asteraceae > Saussurea > Saussurea involucrata. The sequence continues at coordinate 27,432,330 of CM066323.1, forward strand.
TATTTTAAAGTAAAAAAAAATCTAAATCAGTTTTATCGTTCCCAAACCCTACGCCAGTCAAACCCCTCATAAATCAACGGTATCTCTCCCACTCGCCACTCTCCACCGCCCCATCATTGCATGTTCTTCATATCATCTATTAAGAGGTTGACCCCGGTGTTTACGCGGAGTTTGAATGATGAAGGGTTTGTGAACGGTAAAATTGATTTATTATTTCACTTTAAAACATTTTTAGTCGGTTGCAAGAAATTTTTAAAAGTTCGGTGATGTATCACCCGAAAATTTGGAAAACGGATTTTGGGTTCACGGACGTCCGCATGGCACAAGGCCGGACGTCCGCGGTGTGTGGAAGTCCGCGGATCATCCGCGGAAGCAACAAAACGTTTTTGAGGAATTCGGCCATAGCAGGCCGGACGTCCGTCAAGGACCGTGCGGACGTCCGCGATAGGTCTGATGGGATTATTTTGTGTTTTAAAGCCCTTTACCTCTCTCACTCCTCTCATTCTCACCTTCAACCCCAAATCAGAATTCATCTCTCTCTAAAATCATTTTCTCTCAAGAAAACCCTAAACCTCCTCTCTCCTCTCCATCTTCTTCCCCAAATCAAACCCTCACCATGGTTGGAAACCTTAACCCTTTCAAGGAAATCTTCCACTTCATCTTCTCCATGAATTTCTAGGGTTTCACCCCAACCCCTTTCCTCCATTGTGAAGATTTGGAGTGTGTGGTTCTTTTGGTGATGCTAGAAGTATATATTAGTTGATGGATTCAAGTATGGTTAAGGTAATCTTCTCTCCTCTTCATTTTTGAAGTGAGGGTTTTGATATAAGTGGGTATTTTGGTATAAAATGGTTGGTGGATGGTTTTCATGGTTAGATCTAATTGAAGTGGTTGGAAACTTATGGATCTAGGTTTTTGGAGGTTTTAGCTTGAAGATGCAAGAGACTTCAAAGGAGCTTACGTTTGGGAAATTCTAGATTTAGCTTAAATCTAGCAAGGTGAGTTCAAGTTGCTTTGTGAAAACTTTGTACATGCCAAAAATGTTATTTTCCAAGTATTTATGTGTTTACATGAAAATTATCTAATGTTGAGTTATTTGGTGGATTTTAACCTTTGAAATGTTTAACTTGGTAAATGTGGTAAAATGCCCATGGTTGGGATTTTGGGAAAACTTGATAAGTAAATCATAAACGAAAATGTTTTGATGATTTATTGCCTAAATGAAGATCATTTGGTGAAAATGCACTTCTAGTGCTTATTTGGAAATATGCATAGTTTATATTATGATACGTTTTGAAAATGCGAACGTGGAGGATTTTGAGCTTTGAATAAATGAGACATGTATGAAAGTATTTAAATGTCTTGTCCTATAGATGGAGATTTATATAAATGCCCTTTTAACACATGTTTTGGAAATACGCATAAGTTATGTTATGGGACGGTTTGAAAGGGGTAAACGATATGAGTTTCTTTGGAAAATGGGATGTCCCACCAATGTTGTGTTTTGGGTTATTCGTGAATTTAAAACGGGTGTTCGCATAAACGTGTGTTATTTGCGTTTAATTCACTTCATCACTTTTACTAATGGTCATTGGATTTATGGAGCCCATGGCTCGGTTTTGACTCTGTTGGGTCTTGGGGACATTTGTCCGATATTGATAGCTCGATGTTGGGCGTTCGATTATGTTTTGCATTTAATGCATCTTATTTAAGAATTACATGTTTTGAATGCGCTAGTTCATTCGTTTTGGGTCATGTAAGGTTATATTAATAATGCAGTGGATCCATAAGCACTATAGTCATTATGCCGATGTTGGGACGATAGTTTTCCACATCGCAGCACGGTTAGGCATCGACACTATGGTATAAGTCCTACGTGCGAATACGTTTTAGTCATTATGCCGATGATGGGGCGATAGTTTTCCACATCGCGGCACGGTTAGGCATCGAAGGTATGGTATAAGTCCTACGTGCGGTTTTAAGTGGCCACACCCGACATCCGTTATATGTCTTACTAAGTGTTTGGCTTTACCAACTTGTCAAGTGGCTTACTTTTGTGTTCGTTACTTGCGTTGGTAAGCGGGTCTCCCCCGTCGCCGAAAAGTATTGTTTTGGGTAATTACTTTTATCCATGTTTTCGATGACGTAATTATATATATCTAAATGGATTATTTTCCATGATTTATGGGCAATGAGTTATGTTTATTCTTGGTTTGGATGTTTTGAATATTGAAGTTTTATTCACGTTTATACTATTTGGGAATTTAATGTTTATTCACATTTTGGGGGAGTTTTGGGTGTGAGCTTACATCGCAAAGAAATGTTCTACGTGGCGTTGTCATCGTCTAAAATACGTAATATTGGAAATTAGATTGTCTTCATATTTAATACAAATTATTTTGGAATTATGTTGTATTAAAGCTTTCAACATAGGATTTGTGTGAGTTGGAAAGTGGGTGATTTGCATCTAAAGTAAACTCTTTTGAACTCATGGCTTAAATTGCATCTCTCTCGATTTATGAATTTATATGGTCATGATAAAACTCTTGAACTCACTAGGCGTTAGCCTAACCCTTTTTATTTGTCGGCATGTGCAACAGGCTCAGGTTGGGAGTAGCTTTAGCTACACTGTGAAGTGGCGAGTGCTAGTAGAGTGCACGAGAGGTGACTTGATTAGTGAAGTCTTCCGCATTTATTTGGGACTAGCAACTAGTGTTGTGTTAAGTAACGCCTGTTTTAAGTTATTTATTGTGGGAAATTATGATGTTTAAATTCCGAGGTATTTTCAGGGATGATTTGTAGAAATGATTTTATCCCCTTTTGGTTATTTTATTGAAATCAAAGTTAGTTGCTCGTTCCAATTTTGAGGGTGTTACAAGTTGGTATCAGAGCATAAGTTTGAGAGAGTTAGGTGTTGATTTTGGATACCTAGACTCAAACTAGCGTTCTTTTTAAGTAATTGAGAGTGAAATTTGATAACGCCACTTTTGGCGTTATTTTCGGTCCTGAAACCAATGAGATTGGCTTGTGTTGAAGCAAAAAGGCGAAATTTTATGGTTTATCTAGTGAAATGTGCAGGTTATCCGAAAGCAGATAAGCGTCGAGAAAAAGGAGCGGAAAAGAGCCAAAAGAGAGTCCAAAACGAAGCCCAACGGAAGCCCGAGATCCAAGCCCAAGACCCGTACCCAGATCCATGAACCAGACCTGACCCAAATGCCTCAAGAAGCCGCGGGACAAACCGCGTATGTCCCTGGATCGATTTCTATACTTGGTGTTTTCCGGAATTAGGTTATTATTTTCGACACGTGCGACGGGAGGCTACGAGGGGACGATTTTCAGAGTTATTTCACGTATTTTGGAGCCACGATAGAGGATTGATTGAGGAGAGTTCACCACGCGAAGTGGATTAGAGTCGAGAGAGAAGGGATTTCATCGTACATTCTTCACGTTTATGATCACTATGTTTTCACACACCACTTATTACCCTTTTTCTTGTGTTTTTGTCCACCCCAACATGAACTAATCTTTAGATGTTGGGGGTTGGAACAACTATGGATTTTATAATGGATGACGTGTAACCGAAGGATTATTTTTACCTGATTTGATCTATGAAAGCATTTGAATTCAGTTTTAATTATCAATTGTAGCTTGATCACCTCCAATTGACTTTTATGGTTTTTGATTAAGTTTGAGAAAATTAATTAAAGGCTAGATCAAGTAATCAAGTGTCGGAAAGGAGATTCGGGTAGAGATAGCCGAATCACTTTCTGCCCGGAATAGTTTGACCTAATGTGTTTTAAAACCCTAGGTGTAGATCGAGAGATAAAACCTACGTGTCTTGAAATAAAATCTGTTATTGCTTGAGAAAGAATAACAGTGACTTTTACAAACTAGGGTTCATAGAAATAATCGGTAATAATCATTGTTCGGGTATTCGTTCATCAGTAGTATAACCATAGGAAATCCAACCCTCAACCTTTTCTTTATCAAAGTTCTTTCAAAACCTTCCGTTAATCGATTTTCGTTCTTATTTAGTTTTTAAAACAAGTTATAAACCACAACTCAAAATTACGATCGTTCAATTAATAGATTTTATAGTGATTGTGATACTTAGTTCCTAGTTTCATGTGTTCGATACTCGTACTTTCAGTACTATTACTTGATTCAACCCGTACACTTGCGGTTAGATTTAGGGGGGTGTAAACTCGCCTATCAAGTTTTTGGCGTCGTTGCCGGGGAACTAGTTGCAACTGATAGCACTACCAGCTATAAGCGCTATTACATTGAATATTTTTATTTTTGTTATTTTATTTCATTACCTTCAGTTTCTGGATTGCTAATTTTGCTTACTTTCCACTTCAGGTACTAACTGGTTTATGCCAAGGAAAACCCGAGGGAAGGGAATCGAATCGATCGATCCGGAAATTGAAAGAACCGCCCGTCAGTTACGAAAAGAATCAAAATCTAAAAAACATATCAAGATCGAGATGGGCGACGAAGCTCCTCCTAAGAGACGCCCTATGCGGTCGTTTGCCGATCCGAATGTGGCAGCCGCACACATAGGCATCCAACCGCCCACTACTGGGGCGAACTATTTTGAGATCAAACCGAGTACCATCGTGATGGTACAGCAGAATCAGTATGGAGGAGCCCCAACAGAAGATCCTCATGCACATCTCCGGGCATTTGAACGGATTTGCAATACGTTCAAGATAAATGGGGTGAACGAAGATGCCATCAAGCTGAGACTGTTCAGCTTTTCACTCAAAGGCAGAGCCATAACTTGGACATCAAGTATCCAACCGGACTCGATCACCACTTGGGCACAACTGAAGGCTGCTTTTCTCCAAAAATTCTTTCCACCAAGCAGAACCGCCCAACTTATGGCTGAAATCACACCCCATTTTGCTCAATGGGATCAAGAGACCTTGTATGAAGCTTGGGAGAGGTACAAAGAGATGATCAAGAAATGCCCTCATCATGGGTTACAAGGTTGGGTCATTATCCAAACGTTCTTCAGTGGACTTCACCCGCAATTCAAAAACGACATCACAGCTGCAGCGGGTGGAGCCCTAATGGATAAGTCTTATGAGGACGCATGCGAGTTGATCGATAATCTGGCTGAACATAGTTTTTCTACTCCAAGATCAGCAGTTAGAAGAGTTGCGAGTGTGCAAGAGAATGACGAGCTGAAAGCCATAAAGGCTCAATTAAACGCGCTCACAAGTCAATTGAAGGGATCTTCTCTTCAATCAACATTTATGATGGATGAGGGTATGCCGGAGATGGCACCACCCATGAACGAGCCGGAACAAGTTCAATTTCTACAAAATCGGAACAACCGGCGACGAAACGATCCATTCTCAAACACATACAATGAGGGTTGGAAGAAGCACCCAAATTTCTCATGGAGTCAACCGCAAGGGCAACAAACCATCGCCCAACAACAGCAGCAACAATACGGTAATAACTCCAACTTTTCTAATTCCTCTAATACTAACAATGTCTATCGTCCTACAGGTTACAACCAACGGAAATTCGATGAAGGACAATCCGGAGAGAAGAAGCCGGGGCTAGAGGACATGATGATGAAGTTTATGTCTAAGATGGATAGCGCGGTCGAGGGATTAGCCGGTACGGTAGGCACAATCAAGGCAGCTACCGATCAGAACACGGCATCCATAAAGCTCCTTGAAAGGCAAGTGGAGCAAATTTCCGAAGCCCTACAAAACCGAGCTCCCGGAACCTTTCCGAGTCAAACCGAAAGGAAAACCCGGGAAGATTGCAAGGTCATTCATCTGAGAAGTGGCAAGGAACTGATTAGAGACCCGACCCGAGAACCATCAAAGGAAACCGAGTCCAAAAGGCAAGATGTTGAGATCGTCGATATGGATGAGTTGGAAGCCGATGAAGATATTGTGATTGAGGAGGACTCGAAGAGTGAAGAAAAGAAACAAGAGCGGCCTACCATTCCAAAGCAACCACCGGTCAAGCCGACAGCACCAAGAGTGCCCTATCCGAGCAGGCTTAAAGCGCATAAGGATGATGTTAATTTTTCTAAATTTCTTGAAGTATTTAAAAAGTTACATATTAACATTCCTTTTGCAGATGCTTTGGCATAAATGCCCTCATATGTGAAATTCTTGAAAAATATCTTTTCTAACAAAAGGAAGATTGAGGAGCATGCGACAGTTGCACTTACTGAGGAGTGCAGCGCAATCATCCAGCATAAGCTTCCCCCGAAGCTTAAGGATCCAGGGAGTTTTACTATCCCTGTTCATATAGGCAATTCTGAATTTAGTAAGGCTTTGTGCGATCTTGGAGCAAGTATTAATTTAATGCCTTTGTCTATTTTCAAAAAACTCGGACTTTGGATGATGCTCAGCTCAATTACGCGACTATCAAGAAGGAACTGCTAGCTGTTGTTTATGCTTGCAAGAAGTTCCGGTCATATCTAGTGGGGGCCAAGGTAATTGTCTACACCGACCACTCTGCTTTAAAGCATCTAATGGCCAAGAAGGATGCTAAACCGAGACTCATCCGATGGGTATTGTTGCTCCAAGAGTTTGACTTGGAAATTCTGGATAAGAAGGGGTCCGAGAACACTGTGGCGGATCACCTCTCGAGACTTGAGGGAGGTGAGGAGCAAAGGAAGGATAAGACCATCATCAACGATTCGTTTTCGGATGAGCAGCTCTTCAAGGTTAGTCAAATGGAGCCTTGATTCGCGGACTTGGTGAATTATTTGGTGGGGGGAGTAGTGCCATATCAGATGAACTCCCACCAAAAGAAGAGATTTATTTTTGAAGCAAAAAGATATTATTGGGACGAGCCTTATCTCTACAAGATGTGTGCCGATGGTATGATCCGGAGATGTGTTCCGGAGGAAGAAAAGGCCAACATTTTAAACCACTGCCACACCTTGGAATGTGGAGGCCACTTTAGCACCGATAGAATAGTGGCAAAGGTTCTTCAGTCAGGTTTCTTCTGGCCGTCTATGTTCAAAGAGACTCACGACTTCATCTCTAAGTGTGATCGGTGCCAAAGAACGGGGAACATAACCAAGAGGGATGAGATGCCAATGCAAGTCTTCATGGAAGTCGAACTCTTCGACGTGTGGGGAATAGATTTTATGGGACCGTTCCCGAACTCGTACCGAAATGAGTATATCTTAGTAGCGGTGGACTATGTGTCTAAGTGGGTGGAAGCGATCGCGACTCCTACAAATGATTCTAAAGTAGTGATTAATTTCCTATGGAAGAATATATTTGCGAGGTTTGGAGTTCCGAGAGTACTGATTAGCGATGGTGGGAGCCACTTCTGTAATCGGTATTTGGAAGCGGTCTTGAAGAAATACTCGGTGAAGCATAAAGTCACTACACCATATCACCCACAAGCCAACGGCCTAGCGGAGGTTTCCAATAGAGAGCTGAAACAGATCTTGGAAAAGACCGTGAATTCATCACGGAAGGATTGGTCATTAAATTTGGATGACGCATTGTGGGCATACCGGACGGCATACAAAACCCCGATTGGCACCACACCATACCGGCTAGTGTTTGGAAAGTCATGCCATCTACCAGTGGAACTCGAGTGTAGAGCGTACTGGGCGATAAAGAAGTTGAACATGGAGTTGGATGCAGCCGGAAAGAGGAGATTACTGCAACTGTGTGAATTGGAGGAAATCCAGCTGGATACATTCGAAAATGCCTTAATCTACAAGGAACGGACGAAGAAGTTCCACGATCGCCGGATTCGAGAAAAGGTAATTGTTCCAGGAATGAAAGTCCTTCTATTTAACTCACGTTTGAGGTTGTTTCCAGGTAAACTGAAGTCGAAGTGGTCGGGACCATTCACGGTGACCGAAGTGTACCCATACGGAACAGTGGATCTAAAGGGCAAGGATGGACAGAAGTTCAAAGTAAACGGCCAAAGGGTGAAGCTGTACCTGGGCGATGAGGTTGAGACCACGTCATGTGTGTATCTAGACGATCCAAAGGAGTAATGAGATGGAAGGTCGAGCCACGACCGAAACCAAGGCGCTGGGTGGGAGGCAACCCACCGAGGTTTGTTTCGTTTTAAGTTTCGTGTTAGTGTGTTTTAATTTACAAAAAAAATATAAAATAAAAATAACTGGAACAGGGACATACGCGGTATAACCCACGGCTTCAGGCCGCGCGCCAAGCCGCAGGAGGCTCTGGAGTATTTCTGAAACAGTGGCTTACGCGGGATCTTACGCGGCTTCCAAACCGCGCGCCAAGCCGCGGGTGGCTCTGGAAGATTTTCAAAACAGGCACTTACGCAGTATATCCCGCGGTTTCAAAACCGCGGCCAAAGCCGCGCGTTTCCGTGATGACAACCTAGGGTTTCGTTTTTGTTTTCTTGTGCAGTTTTCATTACTTTATGTCATTTCTTCCTTCTTTATTTCATTTCTTCCTCTTTCTTTTTCACTTTTCTGCACTCTCTTCTTTCTCACGAATCTCTCTACTCTCTCTCTCTCACGAATCCCTCTCTTGCTCCATCGATTTTGTTAAGAGTTCATCTCCATTTTCAGTTTTTGTGCTCCATTTTCAAGACCAAGGTATGTAATGCCTTTCTATTTCTTTTTGGTCTTCATATGTGATGGTATGATGTAAGTGGGTTTCTCTTCTTCCATGTTATTTTACATGTTTGTTTCCTCAATGTTGATTTCTCACAACTATGATGCTTTATTGTTGATTTATGCTCAAAATGTGACTACATACTTGTTGTGTGTTTAGATTGTGCTATTATGCTTTTATGCAACTGAGTATGTCATTTTTGTGAGAATATGCTTAGTATTTGTGATGGGGAATTTTTAGGGAAGCACGATAGGAAATATGTTGGTGTGTAGGATCTGTGGTTTTGTGGAATACTCCCATTTTTGTGCATAAATGTTACGTGAGGGATTTCTTGGCAACATGAAGTCTCTACGTTAATTTTGTGGGTTTTGTCTGTTAGTGCAAGCATAGCCAAACCTAAGTTTCACTTAGGTTTAGGGTTCGATTTATTGTCGAACGGTACAAACTGTTGAGGGATTTTAGATGTATGCACTAGGGAGGTATGTGGTGATTTTTGGTCAAGATGCATGAGCTAAACAGTATTTTAATGGTAATCTGCATGCATGGAAATTGTGAGTTTTAACCGTACGTACATGTCAAGGAAAGGAGATGCAACAAACCTAAGTTTCATTAGGTTTGGGGTGCCTTCCTTTTCAACATTCACACACTCACATTTAACTCTTTGCAAACCTCGGTTTTACTGAGGTTTGGGGTGGCTATGAGAGAGATAACTCATATGAGTTTATTCATTTTATTGTGCAGATATGAGGACCCATCCAAGCACTTACCTCTCCTTCCCGGAATACGAGCGGATTCATCCAAACAACCGGAGGCGGATGTTTGATCACGAAAACCCGGATAAGGACGAGCGGCATGAGCAGATGATAGCAAACGGGTGTCACCCCTTCGGCGAAAGGGGTATTATGCTTAATGACTTACCAGCCAGATCAAGGGTGTCGGTCATTATACGCCAGCATTCCTGGGAGGGATTCATCCAAACCCCTCCCATGTATTGCATTGAAACAGTCAGAGAATTTTATGCATGTATGATCCCGACGGTATACCACGACCGATACGTGGTAAAGATGGGTAACAGGGAGGTCCGGATCTCACCGGACGATATTTGTGCTTACCACCATTCTCCTCGCCGGCCCGGATTGAGCGCGACTTACGGATTATCTTCTCACCCGGCGTTCCGGGTACAATTAAGCTCGACCATCGCCGCATCTCTACGGCGAGATGGACGCACGGGGTGGAACAAAACAGATCAACACATCTTGAAAAGAGAGATGCATACTGACATTGCCTTCCTCATGCTTTACGTCAAGGCCTCCCTAAAGCCTTCTTCTCACAACACCACCGCCGACAGCCAAGTGGCGGAGGTCCTCTACTCCTTACACAACAACCTCCCGATGGATATCGGGCACATCATATGGATGGAGATATTGGATGCAGGTATGACCCTCGATGGTATTTTACCGTTCTCTTGCTTGATAACACATTTTTGCAGGGAAGCCGGTGTCCCGATTGGACACCTTACCGCATCGAAAAGGGACTTCCGAAAGACACAATATACTCACCAAATCACGGCGGCGGGAAAATTAGAGGCGATGAGGCGAGAAAATCCAGATTACCAGAGGCGGTGACTCGCCATGCCAGTCCATGACTCGTCAGAGAGTGCCTCGGACAGTAATCCCGATTACGACCCGGAGGCACCACCGGCGGAGGCGGCCGTGCACAACGGAGACACACCTCCTTATATGCGCCGATTTATGGATCAAATGACGACCGAGGTGAGGAGAGTGGATGAGAGGGTGGATCTTGGGTTCCAAAACATGAACCTACGCATGGATGGTTTCGACGCGCGTCTCACCCACGCTGGCTTTCCACCACCACCACAACCACTACAAGCACCGCCAGCGCAGCCCCAAGGCCGGAGAAGAGTGAGAGGCCGGCAATCGGGGGGTGCGTCATCATCCTCACGCCAGTAGTTGGGTTTGTTTTCGATCTTTTGTGCTTGATTTGTGATGTTGTACTGTATTATTTTCTATTTCTCTGTTGGATGACTGTAATAACGCACAACAATATTTGTGACACTTTGTACCACTTACCTGCACATTGGGGACAATGTGTGGGCAAGGTTTGGGGTTGCCAATCGGGCCCCCGTTCATGCACGTTGATGTCCCACACTTATGAATGGTTAGATCATTTTAGCTAATAATTTTTGTTTTTGATGATTGAGACCGACCATTGTGGGGAGAATCTTGTGATAGTAACGTGACCATTAGGGAAGGACCAGGAAAAGACATGACTAGGGACATTAGTGGAGACCACCCAATAGCGAGATTTGAGCCTAAAAGACGTAATTCATTTCGAGGGATTTAAACACGAAATTCATATACACTTTTTCGAATTCCTTGTCGTGATTATAGAGTGATCTCGCTATAATATTGCATTGAGTAGCAAAGACGGCCATCGGGATATTGGGTAAGGGTGTAGTAGACCATATCGTGTGGACCTTAAGAGATGATTCCAGGCATTGTGTGTATTCTTAACCCATTTTTATCTATCGTCCCTTTTTACCCTTTATGTGTGTATCTATAACCCATTTTGCAGCCAAACACGCACCCTATTCATTTCAAACCCACCATTAAACCCGAACCAAAAGCCTTAGCCAAGCCTTATCCGAAAGTGTGTCAATCAGAGGCGATAATGAACAGCGGAAGATAGAGCAGAAAAGAAATAGTACAGGCCAGTCAGGAAAATAAATTGGGTCATTCCAACCCAAAAAGTTAGAAAAGAGGGCCAATGCAACCCCAATCAAATAAAGAGGGCCAATGATGCCCCAAAATAAAATATATATATATATATATATATATATATATATATATATATATATATATATATATATAATATTGAATATACAGTTAGCTAGATAGTATTTACAGCAGAAATAAGAGAGTCAAAGCGACTCCAGTAGTGACAAAGAGGGCCAAATGATAGAAATTGAAGCTAGAAAAGTTCAGAGTTGTTGAAGATTGACACACCAAGGATTTTTGATCCATTTACCCTTCGTTTCTTAGCCATGACCTTAGCCCCGTTACAACCCTTGTAAAGACCTGGATGATCTTCTGGAAAATGTGATTAGGGTATGCGACCACTTTTACCAATATTCCCTGTCTTGCTACTTGAGTCCCTTCTAAGATCAACTTTTTGGACATTTATGCATCTTCATTAGAGTTGTCATGTAATTTTCGAGTATTATTGTACATAAATTCCTTATACATGACAACATGTGCAACAACCTAGGTTCGAGTGAAATGAGAGTATCCCGTGAGGTAGGGTCGAGGCGAAATGTTTTCCCTAGTATGTTTGGACCTAGTACGACCCTAATGTAATCGGAACAGTCACGAGTTCAACTCACAATGGAAGGCCATAGATCATACAGAATAAAGATGAGGCAAGGATGAGATAAGCATTCACGGGTATGGGAACTCACCAGTGCATTACGTGGTACCGATTGAGAGTTGTGCTGTTATTATTTCACTGATATATGCTTTTATTCTATTTTATCGCTAATTTGCTTGAGGACAAGCAACACTCGGTTTGGGGTTGTTGATAACGCCACTTTTTGGCGTTATTTTCGGTCCTGAAACCAATGAGATTGGCTTGTGTTGAAGCAAAAAGGTGGAATTTTATGGTTTATCTAGTGAAATGTGCAGGTTATCCGAAAGCAGATAAGGGTTGAGAAAAAGGAGCGGAAAAGAGCCAAAAGAGAGTCCAAAACGAAGCCCAACGGAAGCCCGAGATACAAGCCCAAGACCCGTACCCAGATCCATGAACCAGACCTGACCCAAATGCCTCAAGAAGCCACGGGACAAACCGCGTATATCCCTGGATCGATTTCTATACTTGGTGTTTTCTGGAATTAGGTTATTATTTTCGACACGTGCGACGGGAGGCTACGAGGGGACGATTTTCAGAGTTATTTCACGTATTTTGGAGCCACGATAGAGGATTGATTGATGAGAGTTCACCACGCGAAGTGGATTAGAGTCGGGAGAGAAGGGATTTCATCGTACATTCTTCACGTTTATGATCACTATGTTTTCACACACCACTTATTACCCTTTTTCTTGTGTTTTTGTCCACCCCAACATGAACTAAACTTTAGATGTTGGGGGTTGAAAAAACTATGGATTTTATAATGGATGACGTGTAACCGAAGGATTATTTTTACCTGATTTGATCTATGAAAGCATTTGAATTCAGTTTTAATTATCAATTGTAGCTTGATCACCTGCAATTGACTTTTATGGTTTTTGATTAAGTTTGAGAAAATTAATTAAAGGCTAGATCAAGTAATCAAGTGTCGGAAAGGAGATTCGGGTAGAGATAGTCGAATCACTTTCTGCCCGGAATAGTTTGACCTAATGTGTTTTAAAACCCTAGGTATAGATCGAGAGATAAAACCTACGTGTCTTGAAATAAAATCTGTTATTGCTTGAGAAAGAATAACAATGACTTTTACAAACTAGGGTTCATAGAAATAATCGGTAATAATCATTGTTCGGGTATTCGTTCATCAGTAGTATAACCATAGAAAATCCAACCCTCAACCTTTTCTTTATCAAAGTTCTTTCAAAACCTTCCGTTAATCGATTTTCGTTCTTATTTAGTTTTTAAAACAAGTTATAAACCACAACTCAAAATTACGATTGTTCAGTTAATAGATTTTATAGTGATTGTGATAGTTAGTTCCTAGTTCCCCGTGTTCGATACTCGTACTTTCAGTACTATTACTTGATTCGATCCGTACACTTGCGGTTAGATTTAGGGGGGTGTAAACTCGCCTATCAAAATTCACCGTTAAGCACATTAAGATAGGATGTTTTGAGGTCGATAGAGGTTCTAGAAACGAGAATCACGCCGAGAGTAGCAAGGATAAGCATGTACGACGCGTTCATAATGGCACCTGGTCAGTGTCATGGTGAGCCTCCTAGTACATGTGCATACTTGAACTACTTTAATGTGATTATCGTTAGGGTAGTGAAGCAATTCTAAGCGAGTAGTCGTCGGAAAAGATTGACGATTTTAGTATTAGTCACTTAGGGTGACAATAAACATGATAATTGCTTTAAGTGGACCGTTTCGGGTCGAGATTGATGGTTGAATTAGAACCATAGACTTATTGAACCGACTTTGATTCGAGGAAGAACCGTAAGAATTGTCAATGCAATTCCTAGCTTTGCTTTAAGAGTTTGAATTTCCAGATGACAATAGTGGACCGGAGGGATTTGGAGGAGTATGGGTTGAGACGTTGAGTACCGACTAAGTTATGCACAAAATTTATTTTAAAATAAATTGCATCAGTTATTTCTTGTGTTTCAAATCCTTATATGGATGGTGTTACAAAATCTTGGAAAATGTTTAGCACACACAAGATTTTAAATCATGATTTTGAACGTGCATGAAACTATTTTATCGCGGGAGTTTCAAACTCCGTCAGAACTTGTTTCATTCTGTTATTGTCCAACGTTGCTTTCGGATACAGTGATATCCATACTTTACGATGTTTAAGATGTTGGGCAAGTAACTACGACTTATGACTTTAACATTGGATCTCCTCCACATATGTTAAAGTCTGGACGGAAAGTTATCTTCCATTATGTCTATGTAAAGCTATTTTGGGAAATTTGTTTAATGTGAGTTTATTAAACAATGTTGTTTATAGGATATTACAACAGAAAGGGGATTTCTGGAATTTTGGCGTTTTAGTCATGACTTTTGCTTATTGGAATTTGACTTTTGGAGGCAAAGTGTTTGGTGCCAATTCATTGACTTGAGGTCATTGAGCCCATTGAATTTTATGGAGTTTTGTCTTACGACGTTATGTGTTGTGTGAGTGCAATTTCACAATGTGCATTCTCCATTTACTTATGTGAAAATTTATGAGTTATGTTGGGTATTTTGTCCCACTTGGGCTTTGTTGAGAAATATTATTTTATGCCATAAGGCGACCAAAAGAGATGAGTTTTTGGAACTTTAGTGTCGTGTAATTCCTCTTTCAAGAGTTTGTGTTAACACGTATCTCATTGCAAATAGTTCAGTGTATGGATTGATTTATATGTGACTTAAGTGATGCATGAAAGAACATTTTGGTAGCGTTTCATAATAATTTGCTTATTGCGCTTTCGGTCAGTTAAATGTTTTATTATCAATTTCATGTAGATACATTATATCGACCTAGGGGTGTGCATGGCTTGGTAATCATTACTCCTCGACACTTTGATAAACGAGTCGTGCATGAGAATGTTTTATTAACTCATTGCACAAATGAAGAGCATTTGGTCAAAATATGCGTTAGTGTTATGGGGATCATGCATAGTCACAATACATTACATTTTGAAAACACAAATGTGTGAGTCGTTGACATTTGGTCAATTTTGGTTTGAGGAACATTTTGGAAAATTATAAATCATTTTTTTATAAGGTTCATCTAGGCTTTGCCTAGACTACATCCTTGGCAATTTGGAAGCAAACATACAAAGCAGCCGTCTGAGACTAAGCCTGGCCACAGAATGCTGACGCCTGGACTCGAACCCGGGGTGGATGGGATATTCCACCACATCCCCCCAAGCCCTTGCCAACACGCCACCACCCTTGTGGTTAATTATAAATCATTTTGGTTTTGGAGAAAATGTGTATTTTGAGTATTTTATAACAAATAAACTTTTAGGCATTGACATTTTAACGTTTTATATTTCGAATGCGAAACTTTTGATGTAAATGCTCCGTAATGGAGATTTTGGAAAAACATCAATTGCCTAAACCTAGAGTGCGTGGAATTGTTTATGTTTTGAACATTAATGCACACTGTTTGTATGATTCAAGGTCGGAAGTTGATTTGAACCCTTTTTGGTGTCAACAAATTATAAGCACTTATTTTCTCCTAAGTTTTGGGAAAACACATTGAGGTATGTGAACCTTGTCAGAAACATTTTACTCATGTGCCATTATATGACCGGATGAGAAAATTTTGGAATTTGATTTAAAGGTTTCATCCTTTGAAATTTGTCGTGAGCTATTTGATGCATGTTATCCCATTTCAAGAAAACCACTAGGAAGGTGTTACAAGCTTGCATGCCTACCCCCAAATTTGAGGTTCCCTTACGATGTTTTAGTCGATATTTTCAAATGATGGAAACGCATTGGTTTTGTCTTTAAATTTGAAACCTACACAAGTCATGTTGTGTTTTGACTAAGGTGTATTTATGAATCGTTTCATCGTTTTTGTATAATAAACTGACGCGCACAAATTTTGTTGGTGAACCTTGTTCCATACCATTTTATGGTTAGAAAGGAATTTTAGAGTCAAATGCCGTTTGAACTCCTTTTGAAGTAAGTGCGAAACTTTTGTTACACGCCATTTAAAGTGGGCAGTTACCTTACGTGCATGTCATGAGTCAATCCATACTAGGACCGTAGCGGTTCATTTTAAAGAAGTTGTTTATTACGCTTTTGCGTTTTTTTGATAATCTGAACTGCAATAAAATAATTTTCAATATGATTTTCATATGTAGGACGAACGTGTCCATTTTGCGCAACTACCGAACTGATAGTAGTAGTTTTTATGCGTACGTTTAATATGATACGAAAATCTTTGTGTTGAAATTTTTTATGAAAGGTTTTGTTGATTGGCATATTGGTTAAATGATTCACTTGAAAACCTTGAACTCATTAGGACCTCGGGAAAAGTTAAGTAACCCCGATTAAGGGTAAGTTTGTATAGAACCTCGACTACGAAAAGTTGAGCGTTTAGGCACGTGATGTGACTATAGGCCGATTGATATCGGTGGCAGAGTCGATGTGCTTGTGGTAATTGAAGGGTTAAATTTGCGGTAACGTATTCTGAGGTTAGTATAACCGTTTTTGTCGGCAGCCATGTTTGGGTCTTGGACAATTTCCGCATGAAGAACCCTTTAGGCACCGTGTTGATAACCTTAGTTTTGTGGAAATGTTCGGCAAACGGGACTCGTGTGTGGAGTCCTATTAGAGTTCAAAGCTTGGTGGTAGGACTAGGTGTTAACCTTTTTGGGTTCGAGGTCGAGAACCGTTAGCGTATTCGGAGAGTTGTAACATCTCATTTTTTATATAAAGTGTTACGTTTGGTTTATTGAATAATTTGAGTATAATTATTTGATAGATTAATTTTAGAGTTTATCCCCGAGTAAGTTACGTTATTTGTTTTCCGGAGTTATAAGTTAAGGGGTAAATTTAATTTTAATTTATAAGTTGGAGGGTGGAAATTGTCAAATGATGAAAGTAGAGGGGGTTGTTTGGTTAAGTGGTGAAATATCCACCACCACCACCACCTCATTCACCAAACATATGTGGATGAATGAGATATTTCTTCACTTTTAGTTTGGTGTGTGTGTGTATCGTACAAAGAGAGAGAGAGAGAGAGAATCTAAAGAATAAGAAGAAGAAGAAGAAGAAGAACAGATTTTTAGCTAGAAACTGAGAATACAATCTGGTGAAAACAAAGGTATGATCTTCACTTGAATTAGCTCTCTTATGTTTATGAAGTTTTCTATTGGGTTATATTTTGGGTTATGATGTTTTTGAAAGATATGGAAATCTAAGTTCATAGGTCTCTTCTACTGATGATATTAAGCATATATGCACTTTTGTAGAAATTATTATGGCTTAAAAGTAAGATTCTGGCTTAAATACGTTTACAGTTAGCTGAGACAAAGATGAACGTAGTTAGTTGCGATAAAGATGCAAGTTGTGACAAAGATGATTGTCGCAACAGTGAGTTGCGATAAAAGAGTATATCGCAATCAGTTGGTTGCGATAAGAATTATGTCGCAACAGATGGTTGCGATAAGCTGTTATGTCGTAACAGTTGGTTGCGATAAGATGTTAAAGTCGCAACAGTTGGTTGTGATAAGAGGGATATCGCAACAATGGATTGCGATAAGTATGGTGTCGCAAGCAGTAGGTTGCGACAAGTGTAGGTGCATTCCTTTGGGTTGCGATAAGTGACGAGATTTTGGTTATTTAGGATTTTAAGAGTCCTAATCAGTAGTTTGATATCAGTACAATATGTATTTGGATGTTTCAGACTCTGGGAAGTTTAGTAGCGGAAAGTCTTTACAACTTTAAGAAGTGAAGTAATAGTGACATTACTGCTATCAGGTGAGTTCATTCTTACCTTACCCTTTTTATAAACGTATTTCAATTTATGGTAAGGTATATTTTATAATTAATGTTTCCTGAATGAGTTTTGATACGAAGCAAAATTGGTTATCTTGAAACTAATGGTTTTGCTTAACATCATTAATGTTATTTGAAAATAATTTATATTAAGCAATAACTTGCACGAGTACAAATAAGTGTAATGGATCCATAGGCACTAGTTTTTATGAACACATGGAATAGGTGTGGACTAATCGTAATTCCAGTGTGTATTATAAACTAGGAATAGGCGTGGACTAATCGTAATTCCCGTTTAGGTGAAATGAGGAATAAGCGTGGATTAATCGTAATTCCTATTTCACATTGATGAGAAATCGTGGGATAGGCGTGGACTAATCGTAATTCCCGATTTCTAAGGAAGGAAAGAGACATGGCTTAATTGTAATCTCTACTTCCTTTCCAAGAAAAATTGACATGTGTAATTGTGATTTCTTGGATATGAGCATTAATCTAGAATCCGTAGAGATTCGTAGTGGGCTCTTGAACATGATATCATGACTGACTTGGTGTCAGTCTTATTCGTGAAATCGGGTTTAACCCCGTCATCGTAAGATGTTGATACATATGGTAAGAAAAAGGTAAACCAGGTTTGTTATGCCTTGTTTACATTGATTTTAAAAGTATTATTTTGAAACCGAATGTTCTCACTAGGCGTTAGCCTAATCGTTTCAAATTATATTTTCTTACTAGATACTAGCTCGGGAAAGTAAAGGGCTGTGGGAAGAGTGCATTCGAGTATATACTTTTTGTGGAAAGTGGAGAAGTTAGCCTTAGTGAGGAGTTTTTGGTAAATTCTAGATAACCAGTTTAATCTGATCTTAGTTGACAGGATTAGATTAATAGGTTATTTTGAATTTGCATTAGTGTATATATGAATCCTCAAGGTCAATTCTCTGTTATGTATAAAAGTTTGGCAGATCTTATGTTTAACCTTGTTAGAATTAAGGTTTAAATTTACCCTGATTTTTAGGGTGTTACAAGAGTGCAGTCCGATTTTAAAGAAATAATGATAACGGTTGTAGTAATATTAAGATGCTCAACTGTGATGAGTAGTTTTGGTGGAATAACTTTCGTGCGCAGTTAAAGAACCTGTCGGTCTGATGATTAATGTTGGGATGGATTCTTGGAGTCTATTAGAACTCGTTGGAATTAATCGACTGTTAATGGTAGGGACAATTGGAATTAGAGATTCGGTGGGTCTCGGTATTAATTACACCTTGAATGGATTTAGAGTCTGAAACCGAAATCGGGAAGTTTGGAACATCTAAGGTTGGGAGACAACCGAAGTTGTCTGATATGGAGTTACTCCAGCGGATGGAATGTTGCCCTGGACACAAGTACGGTGTACCTGAGAGAACATTGTTGGTAAGAAATTGCTTGAGGTTTGTCATAACAGCCCATGTGGGGAGAATTTAGATTCTAGTCAGGAGCTGAAGGATTATGGTCAGCGTTGAGTCGGTTAGCTTTTGGTTGTAAAGGGATTTAGATTTCGAGGACGAAATCATTCTAAGGTTGGGAGGATTGTAACACCCGAAAATTTGGAAAACGGATTTTGGGTTCACGGACGTCCGCAGGGCACAAGGTCGGACGTTCGCGGTGTGTGGAAGTCCGCGAATCATCCGCGGAAGCAACATAACGTTTTTGAGGAATTCGGCCATAGCAGGCTGGACGTCCGCGAAGGACCGTGCAGACGTCCGCGATAGGTCTGATGGAATTATTTTGTGTTTTAAAGCCCTTTACCTCTCTCACTCCTCTCATTCTCACCTTCAACCCCAAATCAGAATTCCTCTCTCTAAAATTGTTTTCTCTCAAGAAAACCCTAAACCTCCCCTCTCCTCTCCATCTTCTTCCCCAAATCAAACCCTCGCCATGGTTGGAAACCTTAACCCTTTCAAGGAAATCTTCCACTTCATCTTCTCCATCAATTTCTAGGGTTTCACCCCAACCCCTTTCCTCCATTGTGAAGATTTGGAGTGTGTGGTTCTTTTGGTGATGCTAGAAGTATATTAGTTGATGGATTCAAGTATGGTTAAGGTAATCTTCTCTCATCTTCATTTTTGAAGTTAGGGTTTTGATATAAGTGGGTATTTTGGTATAAAATGGTTGGTGGATGGTTTTCATGGTTAGATCTAATTGAAGTGGTTGGAAACTTATGGATCTAGGTTTTTGGAGGTTTTAGCTTGAAGATGCAAGAGACTTCAAAGGAGCTTACGTTTGGGAAATTCTAGATTTAGCTTAAATCTAGCAAGGTGAGTTCAAGTTGCTTTGTGAAAACTTTGTACATGCCAAAAATGTTATTTTCCAAGTATTTATGTGTTTACATGAAAATTATCTAATGTTGAGTTATTTGGTGGATTTTAACCTTTGAAATGTTTAACTTGGTAAATGTTGTAAAATGCCCATGGTTGGGATTTTGGGAAAACTTGATAAGTAAATCATAAACGAAAATGTTTTGATGATTTATTGCCTAAATGAAGATCATTTGGTGAAAATGCACTTCTAGTGCTTATTTGGAAATATGCATAGTTTATATTATGATACGTTTTGAAAATGCGAACGTGGAGGATTTTGAGCTTTGAATAAATGAGACATGTATGAAAGTATTTAAATGTCTTGTCCTATAGATGGAGATTTGTATAAATGCCCTTTTAACACATGTTTTGGAAATACGCTTAAGTTATGTTATGGGACGGTTTGAAAGGGGTAAACGATATGAGTTTCTTTGGAAAATGGGATGTCCCACCCAATGTTGTGTTTTGGGTTATTCATGAATTTAAAACGGGTGTTCGCATAAACGTGTGTTGTTTGCGTTTAATTCACTTCATGACTTTTACTAATGGTCATTTGATTTATGGAGCCCATGGCTCGGTTTTGACTCTTTTGGGTCTTGGGGACATTTGTCCGATATTGATAGCTCGATGTTGGGCGTTCGATTATGTTTTGCATTTAATGCATCTTATTTAAGAATTACATGTAAGGTTATATTAGTAATGCATTGGATCCATAAGCACTATAGTCATTATGCCGATGTTGGGACGATAGTTTTCCACATCGCGGCACGGTTAGGCATCGACAGTATGGTAAAAGTCCTACGTGCGAATACGTTTTAGTCATTATGCCGATGATGGGACGATAGTTTTCCACATCGCGGCACGGTTAGGCATCGACGGTATGGTATAAGTAGGGGTGTTATTCGGTCGGTTAAATCGGTTTTTGGTTTATTCGGTTCGGGTTAATCGGTTTTTAAGTTTTTATAAAACTAACCGATAACCAAACCAAATAAGGTTCGGTTTAATCGGTTTTGGTTCGGTTCTAGTTCATTCGTTTGGGGTCATGTAAGGTTATATTAGTAATGCATTGGATCCATAAGCACTATAGTCATTATGCCGATGTTGGGACGATAGTTTTCCACATCGCGGCACGGTTAGGCATCGACAGTATGGTATAAGTCCTACGTGTGAATACGTTTTAGTCATTATGCCGATGATGGGACGATAGTTTTCCACATCGCGGCACGGTTAGGCATCGACGGTATGGTATAACCGTATAAGTCCTACGTGCGAATATGTTAAGGATGTTGCCCCATATTGGGTGTGGTTTTAAGTGGCCACACCCGGCATCCGTTATATGTCTTACTAAGTGTTTGGCTTTACCAACTTGTCAAGTGGCTTACTTTTGTGTTTCGTTACTTGCGTTGGTAAGCGGGTCTCCCTCGTCGCCGAAAAGTATTGTTTTGGGTAATTACTTTTATCCATGTTTTCGGTGACGTAATTATATATATCTAAATGGATTATTTTCCATGATTTATGGGCAATGCGTTATGTTTATTCTTGGTTGTGATGTTTTGAATAATGAAGTTTTATTCATGTTTATACTATTTGGGAATTTAATGTTTATTCACATTTTGGGTGTGAGCTTACATCGCAAATAAATGTTCTACGTGGCATTGCCATCGTCTAAAATACGTAATATTGAAAATCAGATTGTCTTCATATTTAATACAAATTATTTTGGAATTATGTTGTATTAAAGCTTTCAACATAGGATTTGTGTGAGTTGGAAAGTGGGTGATTTGCATCTAAAGTAAACTCTTTTGAACTCATGGCTTAAATTGCATCTCTCTCGATTTATGAATTTATATGGTCATGATAAAACTCTTGAACTCAATAGGCGTTAGCCTAATCCTTTTTATTTGTCGGCATGTGCAACAGGCTCAGGTTAGGAGTAGCTTTAGCTACACTGTGAAGTGGCGAGTGCTAGTAGAGTGCACGAGAGGTGACTTGATTAGTGAAGTCTTCCGCATTTATTTGGGACTAGCAACTAGTGTTGTGTTAAGTAACGCCCGTTTTAAGTTATTTATTGTGGGAAATTATGATGTTTAAATTCCGATGTATTTTTAGGGATGATTTGTAGAAATGATTTTATCCCCTTTTGGTTATTTTATTGAAATCAAAGTTAGTTGCTCGTTCCAATTTTGAGGGTGTTACATTTATTTATATTTTTAAGAAAAATGTTCGGGGACTTGATCAATCAAAATGAGAAAGTTTAATGGTTTTTCCAGCCAAAAAATAGTTTAGGGACTTAATCATTCAAAATGAGAAAGTTTAATGGGTTTTTCTTTCAAAAAAATAGTTTAGAAACTTAATCATACAAAATAGGATAGTTCGTTGGGTTTTTTTGAACTTTTCCCAGCTTAAAACCACAAATTCAAATTAGCAAATAACTAATAGTAGTATGTATGAAAGAAGATGAGAAAACATGGATCAACAAGATAAATAGACCTATGTAATTCTTTAAGTTGAAGTTTAAATTATGTATGTTAGTATGATGATATAGCATGTGGTTTCATAAAGCCATACGATTTTCCTGATCTAAATCAAGCAGGTTTTACCATGAAGAAGATTTAGTTCAGTGTGTTCTATTCGATACATGTAGAAGAAGAACCCGACTCGATATTATTAAAAAAATAGAGGAAGTAGAACCATGTTTCGTTAACACTCGTGTTAGACCTTAGTATTTCGATCAATATTTCTTATAGGCCGTAGTACCTACCCTTAGAAGACAGCTTTCTTGTTTTTATTCTTAATTAATTGTTTCCGATTCACTGGATCTTACTTCGAAAAAATCAATAAAAAATCAAGATATGCACTAACATTGGTATCAAATGTTCTAGATTGTTTGTGTATTTTAGGATGTTTAACTGTTTAAGTCTTTCATTGCAATTGGTTGTTAGATGTTCTTGATTTCATTCAATATTTCTTGATAATCAGCAATGGCGGAACACAGTGAAGGCCAAAGGGGGCCATGGCCCCTGCGGTGTTTGCAATAAATACCTTATATTAGTAATACAAATTGTATATGTGTGTTGGCTGAGTTGGTTAACACTCCTTAGGTACATGCAATTAATCCTAGGTTCAAGTCCTTTCTGTAAGCATTTTTATTTTTTTGTTTCTATATTACCAAATATTATTATTTTTCTATCATTACTTCTAAAAATATCTATGTTCAACACATATTTGTTGCATATAACTTTTATATTTGAGTTTTATATAAATAATGTGAAATATCTTGATTTTAGTAGTATATTGGTCAATCTTTCTTTCTATCTCTAAGTTTTTATCAAATTTATTAATAGATTTTCTATTAATGGTGTTATAGTAAAAAAAAAACATATTAAAAATCCAATGAATTTATATTGCTATATATTGGGTTTCCGAAATTTTGTAATCTCATTTTTTAGCCCCCGAAACTATAATGTCCGTGTTCCGCCACTGATGATCAGTACAACCTAGAAAATCATAGGTGACACAAATCAACAATTTATGTTTCTACACTTTATAATTAACTAATGACTAAATTTTATTAACAACGCCTCTAAGTACTTTCACTATAATTTTTCCAAAATAAATAATCAAAACTTAAAATCTTAAAGAGTTAAAGTGGTGTTTGTTTTCTCAAAATAAGCTCTTAATTGCCACTTATGTCTGATTCGGTCAGACGTAAGATGATTCAAACCGTTTGTTTTTTCTTCCTTTTCAGAGGCTCTTAACTCTTAATATCCTCTGAATAATTAAGTGACAAGCTAACCACTTAATTACCTCTTATTTCCATCCAACATCATTCTTTCGATTTCAACGTCGGTTTTAGCCCAAAAGCTTCCCGAATTTGCGAAAACACAAAACATGAATGTCGTAGATTTGTGTGTTTGCTTTCCAAAAATCTTGAATCGCTTAAATCGGCTCTTCGGTGTTTGATATATGATTAAAACTCTACAACCTCGCAAATTTGTCAGCATCCTTCTTTGTTTCTTTTTTTTTCGATTTTGTCCTTCGATCATCGATGCTCACTTCAATTGACGCATTTAAATTGAATTTTTTAGTGATAAAATAGAAAATTATACATATTCAGATGTTGTCAGTTTACAAAAACAAACAGTCTTACTGATTCAGATTTCAGACTTCAGCACCGTCTCTTAAAAATCAGAAGTGAAATCAGACTTCAGCACCGTCTCTTAAAAATCAGAAGTGAAATCAGACTTCAGACTTCGGCACCTCTTAAAAAACAAACGTCACCTTCCATTTCAACAAATTCTCTATTTTAGAGATTCATATAATAATTTAATAAAATTCATAAATATATTAATTACAACCTAAAAATATCCAATACATGAACAAATTTCATAGAAAGAGAGGGAGAAAAAAAATTAAAAATACATTTCTTTCTCCATCCATTAAATTTTAGAAATTGTGTCTTTCATTTTTTCTATTTCAAAAGAACTTTTTAAAAAATCTACCGTCCCAAAGAATCTTCAAAATCTCTGATTTTTTATTTTGAATAATTCCTCTAATTATTAGTTTATATAATTATATTAAGAGTAAACTTCACTTTTGGTCCCTGTGTTTTATTGTTTATAACACATTTGGTCCCTACAATTTAAAAAATACACTTTAGCCACTGCAATTAGGGATTTGGTCCGGATTTGGTCCCTCTAACCAACGCCCGTCCATTGAGCGCCGTTAGGGGCAACCACGTGACTTCCACACGAGGGCAAAAAAGTCATTTTAGCTTTAAAACCCTTTACCCCCCTCGATAACCCAAACAAAAAACCCCTTTTCGTCCCTATCGTTTACCCACCCCTGTCAGTACACCTTTCTCACCATCTTCAACCTTTGTCATCTCCTTCGAATGCAACCTGCAATGTGGACGATCAGGACACTCCATGAAGATTTTGATCTTGCCTACGTATATGGTGAGTATATCTGGACAAAGATTGTGTATTTTCTAGTGTTTTGTATATGGTGAGTATATCCTTATTTTTGGTGTTTGTTTGCAGAGCATTACCCCAACCTGATCACATTGAAGATACAGCATGGTGGGCTTTTTACAAAACGACCTGGAAGGAAGTATATTGAAGGTAAGTGTAGTTATGTTGATTTGGTTGATGTTGATGAGCTTAGTGTGCATGAGATCAATGCCATGGTTAAGGAGCTTGGATACACTGGTAACTACCCCATGTGGTACCATTTTCTTATCCCTGAATCTAACCTAGATATTGGACTTAGAGCTTTAGGCAATGATCAAGATATACTGAATCTGATCAAGTACAGCTCAAGTAAGAAGATGATTGAGGTATACACAGAACAATTTAGGACAACTATTGGTATCTACAACAAGTCACCATGTGGACCAAAAGTTGTAATTGAGGAAATTCCTGATGAAAATCATCATGTCATTCCTCAATCAAGAATAAAGTCATGCAAAAAGAGGCTACTGTTGGCATGGAAGGAACCAGAGGAAGCAGAGCAATATACACCAGTAGTTGAGAGTTGGTCAGGACAAGCATCTGGGATTGATGAGTCAGTTCTTCAAACTGGGTTGGGACAAGACCTTAATCAAGAGTCTTTTGAATTTGATCCTTTCTGGGAAGAACTTGGTATTGAGCAATCTATTAAAGAACAAAGTGTTCAAGAACAAACTGTCCAAGAACAATCTGTCTAAGAAGGAAGTTTTACAAAACAAACTGTGCAAGAAGATGACAGTGAAGAATCAGATTACATGGAGGATGAAATGGCAGAAGTTGGTGTAGACATGAAGAACTTTTGTTCCATCATAGATTGGGATGTTGAATGGTTGGGTAATAAGGAGGAATTAGTTGAGGATCAGAAGTTGGGAGAAGATGATCCACTTGAAGTTGAAGTTGATGCATTTTATAGTACAGATGAGTCTGATGATCCATACAGGAAGCAAAAGCTTAGAAAACTAAGAAAAGAGCATGCAAATGATGGAGGGAATGTAAACTTTTATGTTGGGGAATGTTTTGGCGATAAAAAGGAGATTAAAGATAGGATTGCTAAACATTCCATTGAAACAAGGAGAGATCTTTCAATAGTGAAGAATGACAGTGTAAGGGTAATGGTTGTGTGCAGGGGTAAGGTTCCAACATGCAATGAAGTGGGTGGGAGTAGCAATGCAGAGTCAACACAGTCAAAGTCAACACACTCAAACATTAATGGGCCCACCTGCCCTTGGGTATTACACATCTCTACCAGTGGTGAAGACAAAACATGGGTAGTAAAAACCTACAATGATGTGCATAAATGTCTTCAATGCAGAAAAGTTAGACAATGCACATCATCATTTCTCTCATCACAAATAGAGGGAACAATCCTCCCTAACCCAACCATTCCTATTGCAGCCCTAAAAGAGCATCTGCAATCCAAGCTTCAATTACAACTTTCAAGGCAGAAGGTATTTAGGGCAAAAGGAAAATCTTTGAATAAAATGCAGGGGACTTACCATGCACAATACAGTTTGTTGAGAGACTACATCATGGAACTACAGAAGACAAATCTAGGGACAACAGTGAAGCTGGAGGTTGAAAGTGAACCAAACATGGAATACTCAAGCACTAGGCAATTTAAGAGGATTTATGTCTGTCTTGGTGCCCTAAAGAAAGGATTCAAAGCCTGTGACAGAGAGTTGTTGGGACTAGATGGGGCTTTCATGAAAGGTCCCTTTCCTGGTCAGATCTTAACTGCTGTAGGAGTTGATACAAACCAAGGGACTTATCCACTAGCTTATGCCATTGTAGAGGCTGAAAACACAGATGCATGGTCTTGGTTTTTAGAATATTTGGGAGATGATCTAGAGTTGGATAGAAACTCTAACTTCACATTCATTAGTGACAGACAGAAGGTAAATTGTTTTCTGTTTATGGAGTTTGTTTGTTCAATCTGTTTTTGTATGCCAATTAACATCTGCTTTTACAAGGTATTATACCAGCATTAGCAAGGATCTTTCCAAGTGCAGAGCATAGGTTTTGCTTGAGGCACTTACATGAGAACATGAAGAAAACCTGGAAAGGCAAGGAATACAAGGATCTGTTGTGGAAGTGTGCTACTGCAACTACTGTTAACCAATTTGGGAGATGTATGGAGGACCTGAAAAAACTGAACAAAGCTGCACATGATTACTTGAAAGATATTCCACCACAGAGCTGGAGCAGATCTCATTTTACAGGTACATAACCTTTAAACTTAAGCTAGTAACACCTTTAAGTTTGTTCTTGTAAATTAATACCCAATTATGGTATGCACAGGTAGAGCTCATTGTGATGTTGTACTGAACAACATGTGTGAGGTATTTAATAGACAACTCATTGATGGTTGGGACAAACCTATAATCATGGCCCTAGAGTATATTAGGGAGTACTTGATGAAAAAGGATTGTCAATGTAAGGAAGCTGACTGACAGGTCAGAAGGATTCCTTACTCCCACAGCAACAAGGCTCATGAATGAAATCAAGACACAAGCTTCACAATACACTGTGCTATGGAGTGGGAGGCAGAAGTATCAGGTTACTGGCCCCTGGATGGAACAATGTGTTGTAGATCCTACTGAGAAGGTTTGCACATGCAGGAAATGGGAACTAACAGGCATACCCTGTAAGCATGTTGGGGCTTGTATATGGTTCATGCAAGCAAATGGAGAGGATGTTGAGATACCAGAGAAGTGGGTGCATCCTAGTTACAACTTAAATACTTGGAAATCTGTTTATGCATTCAACATTGAACCAATAAGTGGTAGAGAGCATTGGCCTAAATCAGATTGCACTCTCACTCTCACTGCACCAAAGCATCATACTCCTATTGGGAGGCCCAAAAAGGAAAGAAGAAAGACTGTAGAAGAGTTGAGTCAGCCCATTGTGAAAGGTGCAAAGCTTGTTAGGAGGGGGAAGACAGTTACATGTAAGAAGTGCTTCAAGAAAGGTCACAATTCCAGGACCTGCAAAGGGCAAGAAGATAGGGCATCATGAGGTTGTTTGGTTTGATCAAATAGGATGATTTGGTATCTTTTGGTTTTAGTATGTTTTGGTATGTTAACTTATCAATGATGTAGAACAATTATGGTAACTTATCTTTTGTTTTGGTTGATCAAATAGGATGTTTAATTCCACTGTTTTTGATCTTCAATTCCCCTGTTTTGGGCAAATGTTGGTTATTGATGTACAACTTGCAGCACATTTGTCAAAAGTGAAACAATTTCCATTAGCAATTCCAAGCATTACCATTGACATAGATTGGTCAATACAAATACCACAAAAACCATTACAGGTTTGCCATTACAAAAACCATTATAGGTTGCCATTACAGGTTTGCCATTACAAAAACCATTACAAAAACCACAAAAACCACCACAAGCAACTAATCTAGAATAAGTACCTACACAATATCCATGTTCTAACAGAAATAAAGATAGACAAACAAAACCCAACTGAGAATCAACAAAAGTTTCCAATTTCTTGCTTCAATTGTCTTCTCATGCAACTCTTGATCAACAATGTTTTTGCTCCTTATCAACCCAGGTATCACTTGCATGGCACGTGGACACATTGGTCTGTCAAGCCATCTTACAAACCCACAATTTGTAGCCTGTCAAACAAAAAAAACAGAAATTTTTAGGAAGAATTTAGGGTTTTTGAAAAGGTTTGAGAGCACACCACTTACTGGGTTTGAACAACAATAGAACCTGCGTCCAGGGTTGTTGTTTGTCCACAAGGTTCGCAAGTTAGCAGGGTAGCCACACTCGCAGATCACCATTATTGATTGAGAAGAGAGCATATGTATTGATTGTGAGAGAGAGAGAGAGAGAGCAAAGGTCGGTTTGGATTTGGTGGGAAAAAAAGAATGAGAAAGAACTTATTAAATAAAGGGGTAAAGGGGTTTAAAGCTAAAATGAATTTTTTGCCCTCGTGTGGAAGTCACGTGGTTGCCCCTAACGGCGCTCAATGGACGGACGTTGGTCAGAGGGACCAAATTCGGACCAAATCCCTAATTGCAGCGGCTAAAGTGTATTTTTTAAATTGTAGGGACCAAATGTGTTATAAACAATAAAACACAGGGACCAAAAGTGAAGTTTACTCTTATATTAATTATTATAATAGTTAATAAGTGATTCGGAAGAAATTATAATTTGATGAGTCATCCAAAAAAGGATCATGAGAAAAATATGTTAAGCCAAGAAACTTAGGAATTAGAATCTATCAAAGGAATTAGAATCTATCAAAAATATGTTGGCTTCACGAAATGAAATCTACCAATGTAACACCCTCAAATTTGGAACGAGCAATTAACTTTAAAATTCAATAAATTAACCAAAATAGATAAATTCATTTCTACAAATCATTCCTACAATTCCTCATAATTAAAACCTCATAAGTTCCACAAACAATTAACTTAATCGAGTGTTACTTAACACCACACAAAATTGCTTGTCCAAACTATTGCGGAAGACTTCACTAAACAAGTCACCTCTCGTGCACTTTACTAACACTCGCCACTTCAATGTGTAGCTAGAGCTACCCCAACCTGAGCCTGTTGCACATGCCGACAAATAAAATAGGTTAGGCTTACGCCTAGTGAGTTCAAGCATTTTATCATGACTATATAAATTCATAAATAGAGAGAGATATAGTTGTAGTCATGATTTCAAAAGAGTTTACTTTAAATACAAATCACCCATTTTCCAACTCACGCAATCCCCATGATGAAATCTTTAATGTAATACGATTTCCCAAAATACTCATTTTCAAAATCGATGTGATAGGTGAAACCGCATTTGATACTCAAACGATTGAATTCATAATTAAATCACCATTATTCCAAACATCCCAAACATGGATAAACATAACCCATAATTCATATAACGTGGGAAACAATTCGTATAAAATGATACGCCACCGAAAACATGGATAAACACATATACCCAAAACGACACCTTTCGGTGACGGGGGAGACCCGTATACATTGCACGTGACGGAACACATAAGTGGGTCACCTACTATGCAATAAAACACCCACGTGGATTACTCTCGTAAACCGGGCTCAACCACTCCAGATCTATTGCCCGCGAGACTAGGAGGTCCCCAACTTCAACCACTCCAGTTCTATACATTGGTTCATTCCAAATCCACAACAACACATTAGGGATTACACCTTACTGCCCATGAGACGACGCCCAACCATATAGGTCCACGCCTTACTTATCATGGAACCCGATGCTTATCCCGTGCTATAAATAAACTAACGTCTCGTAAAACTAGGCTCAATCAAATCCGACCTCTTGCCCGCGAGACTAAGGGAAACTCAAATGCCTATGGATCCACGGCTAACAAGGTCTAAAATATTACACGACCCCAAATAATTAAACAAATGCATTCAAAACATGCAATTCCCCAATTAACATAAATCATGATCAAAAATCAACTTTGAGTTATCAAACTGGACAAGTGTCCCCAAAACTTAATAAAATCCAATACCGAGCCACAAGCTCAACTAACTCAAAAGATAGTTCATAAAATTCATAAAATGACATTAAACATAGAAACACACACCTCTGCCAATAAGTACTTTGAACCCATGAAAACCCGAAATAAAATCTTGGATCGGGATAACCCTCCTTTCCAAAAAGGACTCAACTTTTACATTTTCAAAACACCTCATGATGTGTTATATGCATATTTTCCAAACTATCCAGAAATGCATTTTCATAACAAATAGACCCCATCTATCACATAAATCAATAATCCATTTTCATGTATGATTTACCTATCATATATTCCAAAATTCCAAAAGTAGTGCTTTGCTACATTTACCACATTTAATACCTCAAAAGATAATACTCACCAATAATTCCACATTTATAACTTTCAAGTAAAACACATAATTACTTGGAAAATAACATTTTGGCATGTACAAAGTTTTCGCAAAGTAACTTGAACTCACCTTGCTAGATTTAAGCTAAATCTAGGGTTTCTCCAACGTATGCTCCTTTGATGAAGTTTACATCTTCAAGCCAAATCTTCCAAAAACCTAGATTTATGAGTTTCCAACCATCAACATCCAAGTCTAGCCATAGGAATCATCATTCATCCATAAAATACTCAACTTATCCCAAACCCTAGTTTCATATAAAAGAGGATGGAGAATATTTCAACCAATCATCACCAAACTCGACCCAAAACACTTCAATATGGAAAAGAAAGGGAAAGATAACAACAATCTAGCTAGAGATTACCTTAATCACTTGAATCTTCCAAAAAGAGAGCTCCTAGACTCCCAAAAGCTTGAAACTTCCACATGATCAACAATGGTGGAAATTGGTTGATTTAAGAGAAGAAGATGAAGAGGGAGGGAAGGATTTGTGGTTGATTTAAGGGAAAGGAAATCGATTTGGGTGAGAGGGAGAAGAAAATCGCCTGGAGGAAGAGAGAAATTAATATTGGATGATAAATGAGAGAAAAGCTAACTGAACTCCTTTAAACCCGATCTGAAACAGCAACTCAGCACCCCGGCGCGACATTGACACCGCGACTATGCCCAGGGCATTGTCGCGTGGCATAGTCGCGACCCATGTACCAGTTTCTGTTTGATTCGACCCTGATGTCTCTCCTTCGCGACAATGCCCCAGCGACATTGACATGGTCATAGTCGCTGGTCATAGTCGCGATCCGAGTACCAAGCCCCGAAACTCGACTTTTTAACGCCAAAACTCCCGATACCCTTAGAGACTTTACGTAATGTCTTCCAAACATAAACTCCACCATTTCAAGATGCAAAACATTTGGGTGGCATCTGTTTACTGAAATTACGGGTGTTACAATCCTCCCAACCTTAAAACGATTTCGTCCTCGAAATCTATATTCTTTACAACCCAAAACTAACTGACTTAACGTTGGCCATAATTCCTCAATTCCTAACTGGAATCCAAATTTCCTTTACATAGTCCATACGACAAGTCCCCGAGCAAATTCTTATCGCCAAAGTCCAATCAAGTACACCGTACCTATATCCGGGAGAACACTCCAACCACTGGAATAACTCCTAGTCAAACAACTTTGGTTGTCTCCCAACCTTAGATGTTCCATACATCTCGATTTCAGTTCCTAGTTCTAACCACTCCAAGATTGTTCACTAACAAAACCAACGAAATTCTCAATTCCGATCATTCCTATCATTAACTGCCGATTAACTCTAACGAGTTCTATTAGACTCCAAAGTCCATAAAAAACAATCATAGAAGCGACAAATCCTTTAACCATATACGAAGGTTATCCCACCAAACTACGCATCACAACCGAGTATCTTAAGGTTTCCACTACCATTATCGTCATCCTTTAAAATCGGCTACAGTCCCCCGATTACACTAATGGTTTCCGACCTCAAACCCACAAAGGTTGACACCTAGTTATATCACCAAGCTTGGAGTCCTAACATGACTCCACACATGAGTCCCGTTTACCGAGTGTTTCCACAAAACTAAGGTTGTCAACAAAGTGACTATACCAACCTCGAAATGTGCCACCGCAAGTCTAACCTTCCAATTACCACAAACACATTTATCTCGCTACCGATATCATCCGGCCTATCATACCGACACGCGTGGAATACTCAACCTTCCACCGTCGAAGTGCTACATGCACTTACCCTTAACTGGGTTACATACCCTATCCAAGGTCCTAACGAGTTCAAGGTTTTTCAAGCGAATATTTTAACATATATGCCAATCAACAAAACTCTTCACAGAAATTTTCAACACAAGGATTTTCATATCAAATAAATTGTACGTATAAAAAACTACTATCATCAAATCGGTAGTTATGCAAAAACGGACACGCTCGTCCCACATATGAAAATCATGTTGAAATTATTTCATTGCAGTTCAGATTATTCACAAAACGCAAAAGCGTAATAAGCAACTTCTCAAAAATGAACCGCCACGGTTCTAGTATGGATTGACTCAAGACATGCATTGTAAAGTAACTGTCTTCCTTTAAACATGGTGCAATAAAAGGTGTGCACGTATTTCAAAAGAAGTCCAACGACATTTGACTCCCAAAAATTTCCTGATTAACCATAAAATGGCATGGAACAAGATTCACCAACAAAATTTTACGCGCGTCAGTTTATTATGCAAAACGGTGAAACGGTTTACAAACTCACCTTAGTCAAAACACAAAATGACTTGTGCAAATTTCATATTTAAACAAAACCAATGCGTTTCCACCATTCAAAAAAATATCGACTTAAAACATCATAAAACTTCAAATTGGGGTAGACATGCAAGCTCAGCATACTTCTTAGAAATTTCTTGTAATAACACATATGCATCAAATAACTCACATCAAAATTTCAAAATATGACATTCCTAAAATTGATTTCCAAATTTTTCTCAAATGGTCACATAACGACACACTAGCGAAACGTTACTGATGAAACTGTACACAACCATGTACTTTCTAAAAGAAAACTAGGAAGGAACAATTGCTAGTTAATGGTTGACACCAATACGGGTCAAACCGACTTCAGTTCTCGAATTGCACCAACGGTGCGCGTCAATGTTCAAAACATAAGAAATTACACTCAACATAGTTTTATGCAAACAATTTTCTAAAATCTTCATCACGAAACATTTTCTCAAGTTTCATACTTAGAACATAAGACATCAAAACGTCATTGCTTTAAAAATGTATTTGACAAATATTCAAAATACACATTTTCTTCAAACCCAAAAGTTTTCAATGTTTCCCCGATATATTCGACAAATCAAAATTGACCAAATGTCAACGACTAACACATTTGTATTTTCAAAATGTAAGCATTGCGAACTATGCATGATTTCTACAGCACCAAAACACCCTTTTTTAACCGAATGACCATCATTTAAACAAAAGTCTTTAAAACATTTTCGTGTACGGCCCGATTATCAAAGTATCGAGAAACAATGGTTACCAAGCTATGCATACCCCGAAGTCATTATAACACATTCTACATAAAATGATAACAAATATTTAACTGACCAAAAGCGCACCAAGTAAACCATTATGAAATATCAACAAATATTCTTTCATGCATCACTTAAGCCACGTATAAATCAATCCATACACTGAACTATATGCAACGAAACACTTAGCAATACAAACTTTAAAAGAAAAGTTATGCGACGCTATAGTTCCAAACTCGTCTATTTTTAGTCGCCTTATGGCATAAAATTAACCTTCCTCAACGAAACTCGAGTGGGATCAAATGCCCAACCGAAACTCGTAAACCTTTCACATAAGCAATTAGAGTATGCATGTTGTAAAATTATACTCACACGATACAAAATATCGTACACAAAACTCTATGAACTTCAACGAACTCAATGACTCCAAGTCAACAAAATCGCACTAAACGTTGTGCTCCTAAAGTCAAATTGCTAAAAGCAAAATCATGAACGAGACGCCAAAATCTCAGAAATCCTCTTCTAGGACGATACCACATACACAACACCATTTAGCAAGTTCATATTAAATAGATTCCCAAAATAGCTTCATATAAACACCACGGTAGCTAACTTTTCGTCCAAACTTTAACATATGTGGAGGAAATCCGATGTTAAAGTTATGAGCCGTAGTTACTTGTCTACCATCTTAGACAACATAAACACGGACACCACTATACCCGAAAGAAACGTTGGACAACAACAACATGAAACAATTCTGACGGAGTTTGCAACCCCCGACATAAGATGGTTCATGTACGTCCAAAACCAAAATCCAAAATATTGTGTGTGCTAAACATTTTCCAAAATTCGTAACACATTCCTCACAAGGATTTAAACACACACAAAATATTTAATGCAATTTATTTCCAAAATAAACTTGGTGCAAACCCCAGTCGGCAGTCAACATTTCAGCTCATACTCCTCCAAAATCCTCCGGTCCACTATTGTCATCCGGATGCTTTCACCTCTTAAGGTGTGTTGGGAATTACATCAATTAACATTACGGGTTTTCCTCGAATCAAAGTCGGCTCAATAGGCCTATGGTTCTAGTCCAACCATCAATCTTGACCCGAAACGGTCTACTTAAAGCCAATATCATGCTTATCGTCACTCCAAGTGACTAATACAAGAATCGTCCATCTATTCCAACGACTACTAGCTTAGAACCTCCTTCATTACCCCAACGATCATCACATGAAAGCAATTCAAGTATGCACATGTACTAGTAGGTTCACCATGACACTGGCCAGGTGTCACCGTACATGCTTATCCTTGTTACTCTCAACATGGTTCTCGTTTCTAAAAGCTTCATCAACTTCAAAACATCCTATCTTAAAGTGCCTAAAGGTGAATTTCACTCTCATTTACTTAAACAAACGCTAGTTTGAGTCTAGGTATCCAAAATCAACACCTAAATCTCTCAAACTTATGCTCTGATACCAACTTGTAACACCCTCAAATTTGGAACGAGCAATTAACTTTAAAATTCAATAAATTAACCAAAATAGATAAATTCATTTCTACAAATCATTCCTACAATTCCTCAGAATTAAAACCTCATAAGTTCCACAAACAATTAACTTAATCGAGTGTTACTTAACACCACACAAAATTGCTTGTCCAAACTATTGCGGAAGACTTCACTAAACAAGTCACCTCTCGTGCACTTTACTAACACTCGCCACTTCAATGTGTAGCTAGAGCTACCCCAACCTGAGCCTGTTGCACATGCCGACAAATAAAATGGGTTAGGCTTACGCCTAGTGAGTTCAAGCATTTTATCATGACTATATAAATTCATAAATAGAGAGAGAGATATAGTTGTAGTCATGATTTCAAAAGAGTTTACTTTAAATACAAATCACCCATTTTCCAACTCACGCAATCCCCATGATGAAATCTTTAATGTAATACGATTTCCCAAAATACTCATTTTCAAAATCGATGTGATAGGTGAAACCGCATTTGATACTCAAACGATTGAATTCATAATTAAATCACCATTATTCCAAACATCCCAAACATGGATAAACATAACCCATAATTCATATAACGTGGGAAACAATTCGTATAAAATGATACGCCACCGAAAACATGGATAAACACATATACCCAAAACGACACCTTTCGGTGACGGGGGAGACCCGTATACATTGCACGTGACGGAACACATAAGTGGGTCACCTACTATGCAATAAAACACCCACGTGGATTACTCTCGTAAACCGGGCTCAACCACTCCAGATCTATTGCCCGCGAGACTAGGAGGTCCCCAACTTCAACCACTCCAGTTCTATACATTGGTTCATTCCAAATCCACAACAACACATTAGGGATTACACCTTACTGCCCATGAGACGACGCCCGACCATATAGGTCCACGCCTTACTTATCATGGAACCCGATGCCTATCCCGTGCTATAAATAAACTAACGTCTCGTAAAACTAGGCTCAATCAAATCCGACCTCTTGCCCGCGAGACTAAGGGAAACTCAAATGCCTATGGATCCACGGCTAACAAGGTCTAAAATATTACACGACCCCAAATAATTAAACAAATGCATTCAAAACATGCAATTCCCCAATTAACATAAATCATGATCAAAAATCAACTTTGAGTTATCAAACTGGACAAGTGTCCCCAAAACTTAATAAAAT
The DNA here is from genome assembly GCA_033807775.1 of Saussurea involucrata. NCBI lineage: Eukaryota > Viridiplantae > Streptophyta > Magnoliopsida > Asterales > Asteraceae > Saussurea > Saussurea involucrata. The sequence continues at coordinate 27,469,154 of CM066323.1, forward strand.
CCAATACCGAGCCACAAGCTCAACTAACTCAAAAGATAGTTCATAAAATTCATAAAATGACATTAAACATAGAAACACACACCTCTGCCAATAAGTACTTTGAACCCATGAAAACCCGAAATAAAATCTTGGATCGGGATAACCCTCCTTTCCAAAAAGGACTCAACTTTTACATTTTCAAAACACCTCATGATGTGTTATATGCATATTTTCCAAACTATCCAGAAATGCATTTTCATAACAAATAGACCCCATCTATCACATAAATCAATAATCCATTTTCATGTATGATTTACCTATCATATATTCCAAAATTCCAAAAGTAGTGCTTTGCTACATTTACCACATTTAATACCTCAAAAGATAATACTCACCAATAATTCCACATTTATAACTTTCAAGTAAAACACATAATTACTTGGAAAATAACATTTTGGCATGTACAAAGTTTTCGCAAAGTAACTTGAACTCACCTTGCTAGATTTAAGCTAAATCTAGGGTTTCTCCAACGTATGCTCCTTTGATGAAGTTTACATCTTCAAGCCAAATCTTCCAAAAACCTAGATTTATGAGTTTCCAACCATCAACATCCAAGTCTAGCCATAGGAATCATCATTCATCCATAAAATACTCAACTTATCCCAAACCCTAGTTTCATATAAAAGAGGATGGAGAATATTTCAACCAATCATCACCAAACTCGACCCAAAACACTTCAATATGGAAAAGAAAGGGAAAGATAACAACAATCTAGCTAGAGATTACCTTAATCACTTGAATCTTCCAAAAAGAGAGCTCCTAGACTCCCAAAAGCTTGAAACTTCCACATGATCAACAATGGTGGAAATTGGTTGATTTAAGAGAAGAAGATGAAGAGGGAGGGAAGGATTTGTGGTTGATTTAAGGGAAAGGAAATCGATTTGGGTGAGAGGGAGAAGAAAATCGCCTGGAGGAAGAGAGAAATTAATATTGGATGATAAATGAGAGAAAAGCTAACTGAACTCCTTTAAACCCGATCTGAAACAGCAACTCAGCACCCCGGCGCGACATTGACACCGCGACTATGCCCAGGGCATTGTCGCGTGGCATAATCGCGACCCATGTACCAGTTTCTGTTTGATTCGACCCTGATGTCTCTCCTTCGCGACAATGCCCCAGCGACATTGACATGGTCATAGTCGCTGGTCATAGTCGCGATCCGAGTACCAAGCCCCGAAACTCGACTTTTTAACGCCAAAACTCCCGATACCCTTAGAGACTTTACGTAATGTCTTCCAAACATAAACTCCACCATTTCAAGATGCAAAACATTTGGGTGGCATCTGTTTACTGAAATTACGGGTGTTACAACCAAAATTTGAATCTATCAAAGAAATTAGAATCTGAAGGGATTAGAATGGAATTTAATCATGTTTGACCACGTTGGTTGACAAGAACTGAAATGGAATATGTCAAAAAAATTTGAATTTTGTCTGATTGGTTCATGAAATATTATATCAGTGGTGGTGATGGCGACGGTGGTGGTGGTGAGTGGTGAAGACAACGGTGGGTGGTGGCGACAGCGACAACATGTGGTTATGGTTGTGATGACGGGTGGTGGTGGCAGCGGTGACGACAAGTGGTGTTGGCAGTGGCAATGACGATAGGTAGTGGTGGCAGCAACGATGACGGGTGGTGGTGGGCGCTGGCGACGATGATGATGATGCTTACAACGGTGGTGGTGGCGGCAGCAACGACAACAACAACAATAACAACAGGTGGTGATGACAATGACAACGAGTGGTGTGTTGGTGGTGGCGACAACGATGACGAGTTGTGGCGGCGACAACGGTGACGAGTGGTGGCGGCGCCGACGATGAAGGATGATGGCCCAAAGGGATGGTGGCGATGAGTGGTGGTGGTGGTGGCGGGGACGACAGTGGTGACAACCATTGTGGTGGAATATAATGGAATGGAGTAATATAAAAAGTATAATTGTTTTTCTTAAAAATAGTAGAAATGAATTGAAAATCGTTGCTAGAACCTAAGGGGGTGTTTGGTTCGCGGAATGGAATTCAGTGGAATTGGAACTTATCAAGGAATTGACTTTGAAGGAATTGGAATGGAATTTGACCACGCATTTTGGTCGCGTTTGGTTGGATGGAATTGGAATGGGATTATTAAAGGAATTGAAATCTTTTTGTTTGGTTCATGGAATTCAACTTTGGAATTGAAGTTGGAATTAAATATCAGAAAATGTTATTTTATGATTTTTTCTATCATTTTCTTTAAATTATAAATATCAATAAAATTATCATTTAATATATTAAATTATTATTTATCATGTCTTAAAAATGTTTAATTTTAAACATAATTTAATAAAATAATTGATTACATATCAAATGCGTAATAAAATGTACGGTACCATACATATTGATTTGGATTAAGGAAGGATTCCGTCGAAATGAAATGAAATCCATGCGATAACCTGTGGAATGATGAATTCAGCAACTCAAGGATTTTGTTGGAATTTGAGGGATTCCGTCGTTAACATTCCGTGAACCAAACATGGTCATGGAATTTGGTCAATGGAAATGGCCATTCCAATTCCTCCAAATTCCTTCCAATTCCATGAACCAAACAGCCCCTAAGGGATTACATTCCATCATTTGTGGAATTCGAGTTACTTACGAAATCTCAAAAGATAAACTAAACGCAGGAATGGAATTTGGTCAATAGAATTGATCATTCTAATTCATTCAAATTACGTTGGATTCCAACGAACCAAACTCCAACTTATGTTTTATAATCTTGAACGAGGGGTGTTTTTTGACGTTAATCGAAAGATGAAGGTTATCAATTGAAAATAAAAAGGAAGAAATGTATCTGACAATGGGCGGCAAAAAAAGTAATAATTTAAAATTAAAAATCTAACCCATGGTTACTCCTCATACACAGTATTTTCACTCCGCTACCCTAACCATGGTTAGACTATCGTCTGTTTTACTCTCACTACTGTAGTGTATCCCCAACTATAAATACCCAAGCCCTAATTCTGAAGAACACACATTTGCATCTCAAGGCGTCTTCATAAACGTCTTTTGATTGTTCCTGTTTGCAACTCCAATTCTTAACTTTCCATTTGTTGATTTTTCAACCTTCGAAAATGAGAGAGTGCATCTCGATCCACATTGGTCAGGCCGGTATTCAGGTTGGAAACGCCTGCTGGGAACTTTACTGCCTTGAGCATGGCATTCAGGTTCGATTCTTCCTCTCTTTTGCTACTTCAAGATCTCTGTTTTATATATGAAAATGCATGAGTATTGATCAACTCTGTAGTTACTCGTCAGATCTGAGTGGTTATATTTAGATTTGTTGTAGATCTGTTGTTTATACAGTAAATCGGTGTTATTTGTTTATAATTTTAGACGATCCAGATCTTTTATTCTGCTTTCGTCCATAGTTTAGTGGATGCTTTGTTAAAGATTCACATGCTTTTGAATTATAGGCATTCATCATTCGATTTGCGAGATTATGCTTAGAAAACATGTAGATCTGCAAAAAAAATATCCAAGTTAAATCGTATACTTTTTGATGTAGTAATCTAGGCGTTTGTTCAGATTCAATTCGAGAAGTTGGTGGATCTAGAAACATTACTTATTACTGTATGATTTTGTACTCAGATATATTAATCTGTCAGGGGTTAGATTAGATGTGTTTTTGAAGTTGATTTTTGTGACGGTTGGTTGGTTATTATTCAAATTCCCGTGAATTTCTGACTGATCTATGTTAGTTTCCTGATTTATCGGGTAATTCATGTTCTGTTTTGGCGGGAAATTGGTGGTATTCAAATCGCCCTTTATGCAAATACGGGATTTCTTTTATGTGTTCGTCTTGTTCCATGTAGTATTTGGTTCAGCATGATTATTTGGTACGGTTTGCTTGAGTGTCTGTAGAGGTCTGAATTTATTACTTGCTTTCCCTTGCTTACTGTGGATCTGAATTGTTTAGATCTATGACCAAATGAGCGATCAATTTTAAAACAGATTGCTCATTAGATCATTAGATTATTCAAGCAAATCTCTTACCTTTATCTATATCATAATAGATCTTTTATAATGCTTCTGTTACTAGATAGACCAATGGTGGTTTATGTAAGTTGTTGATATGTTACTGATGTTTTTATGTTCTTTATGCAGCCTGATGGCCAGATGCCGAGTGACAAGACCGTTGGGGGAGGTGATGATGCTTTCAACACCTTTTTCAGTGAAACTGGTGCGGGAAAGCATGTCCCTCGTGCGGTATTTGTTGATCTTGAGCCCACTGTGATTGATGAAGTGAGGACTGGGACTTATCGCCAGCTCTTTCACCCTGAACAATTGATCAGTGGCAAAGAAGATGCTGCCAACAACTTTGCACGTGGACACTACACAAGTATGAACGCTCTACAATTTCCATCCCAAACTTATCTCTAGTTTAGAATGATTACTAATATTCCATCTTTCTGTTTCAGTTGGAAAAGAGATTGTTGACCTCTGTTTAGACCGTATCAGAAAGCTTGCTGACAACTGCACTGGTCTCCAAGGCTTCCTTGTTTTCAACGCTGTTGGTGGTGGTACTGGTTCTGGTTTGGGTTCTCTTCTCTTGGAGCGTCTCTCTGTTGACTATGGAAAAAAGTCAAAGCTTGGTTTCACTGTCTACCCATCCCCACAGGTCTCAACATCAGTTGTTGAGCCCTACAACAGTGTCCTTTCTACCCACTCCCTCTTGGAACACACTGATGTTGCCATTCTTCTTGACAATGAAGCCATCTATGACATCTGCAGGCGATCTCTTGACATCGAACGTCCCACATATACCAACCTTAATCGCCTTGTTTCTCAGGTAATACCCATTCACCTTTCCCTTGTAAGAGATGATGTTTACTTCACCAATATGTCACTGACTGAGTCAGTGCTTACCTGAATTGTTTTTATTGGACAGGACTTGTCCAATTAGTGTTGTTAAGCTTTGTATCTGTTTTCTGTAGGTTATCTCACCAATATGCCACTGACTGAGTCAGTGCTTACACATATGCCACTGACTGAGTCTGTGCTTACCCAAATTGTTTTTATTGGGTAGAACTTGTCCAATTATCGTGTATATGTTTTGTGTAGGTTATCTCATCATTGACTGCATCTTTGAGGTTTGATGGTGCTCTGAATGTGGATGTGACTGAATTCCAAACAAACTTGGTCCCATACCCCAGAATCCACTTCATGCTTTCGTCGTATGCTCCTGTGATCTCAGCCGAGAAGGCTTATCACGAGCAACTCTCTGTTGCGGAGATCACCAACAGTGCATTTGAACCCTCATCCATGATGGCCAAATGTGACCCTCGTCACGGAAAGTACATGGCCTGTTGTCTCATGTACCGTGGTGATGTTGTCCCCAAGGATGTGAATGCTGCTGTTGCCACAATCAAGACCAAGAGAACTATTCAGTTTGTGGACTGGTGCCCGACTGGGTTCAAGTGTGGTATCAATTACCAGCCACCAACGGTTGTGCCTGGTGGGGACCTGGCTAAGGTGCAAAGGGCGGTTTGCATGATTTCTAACTCGACCAGTGTGGCGGAGGTGTTCTCTCGCATTGACCACAAGTTTGACTTGATGTATGCGAAACGTGCGTTTGTTCATTGGTATGTTGGTGAGGGAATGGAGGAAGGTGAGTTTTCGGAGGCTCGTGAAGATCTTGCGGCTCTTGAGAAGGATTATGAGGAGGTTGGTGCCGAGGGTGCTGAAGATGAGGGTGATGATGGAGAGGAGTACTAGAAGAAAGAGATGATGTGCTTTTCTAGAGTGATGATGTTGTGTTAGTTTGTGACGATGAATAACTTGTCTTTTTTGAGTTTGGATTGGAACCTATCTTATGTTTTGGCTTTTAATGTTTTGCATTTTCTTATATATCTTTGGCTTTTAATGTTTTACATTTTTTTCTTATATATCTTTGGTTTCTATATTGAAAATCTAGAACCCAAAATTAATTTTAATCATATGAATCATGTCTGAGGATTGATTTGATACACAATTCATATGCACACCATAATTTTCATTCTCATGTTTACCAACCATATACTTGTTCATAATAAAAAATAATTTTGTTGAAAAAAGTTGTTCATTGAAAACAAAAGATTTAAAAAGTTGATTTGACAAATAATCCATCCAATTATTTGATGGGGTACCCATACCCATACCCATACCCATACCCATCCTTAAAAAAATCAGAGCAGTAGCAGTTGGCGAAAGGCATGTCTTGCCTATAAAAGTTACTACTACTAGAGTGATTTAGAAGAAAACTTTTGTGACTAAAATATTAAGGGCATCTGGAGGAATCGTAAGCTATTGCGAAAGACTTGATCAAAATATAAACATATAAAAAATATGTTGGTTTCATTATAATATACTTTCTTTTGTCTTTTGCTTCTGACATTCATTTTTCAAAGACTATTTGTCTTTAATGGTTAAGCTTTGTTTAAGCCTTGTTCAAGTTTTCTTCAAACAAGCATCGGTGATGCTCTAAGCAACTTGTACACCATGTTTATGTCATATGTGAACATGTTTGTATCAATTACGGTACGGAGGTAACTGTATTGAAAAATCATGATTAAAAAGCCTATTATTATCTAATAAATAATGCATGTGTATATACAATGTCATCTTCGGATCCATAATAAAAATCTATAGTTTAAGGCTATGTTTGCCAAACTAGCTGATAAGTTAGCTGATGAAAATGTCATATTTGTCAAAAGTAACTTATAAGCATATAAAATGACTAAAAAGAACATCTTCAAATAATTATCAATTACAAATTTAATTATGTAATTGAAACAAATTTATAACAATATAATATGTTAATTAATACAATCAATGTAATAAAGAAAAATTAAATAATATAATATGTTAATTTAAAGAAATTTAAAATTTATTATTACATATATACTATAAATTTTGAATTTGTTAAAACAAGTTTTAGAAAGAAAAAAATAATAACTTATGACTTTAAATAACCGTTACATACAATATGAAAATAATCAAATAATAATTAAAAAATAATACTAATTGATAATTAAAATATATTCATTAATATTAAAAAATAAATAGAAATAATTTATATGATTAACAATAATACTAAATAATTAAAATTTAATATCAATGTATAATTAAAATTTAGTTTAATAATTTTCAGTTAATATTTATTAATTAATTATAATTAAATTTAAAAAAAAATATTTATTAATAATAATAGTTAATAAATAATAATAAGAGGCATTATTAGAATATTTACAAAAAGCTACTGAAACGCTACTTCAAGTAGCGCTTCAAAAAGCTAGCTTATGATCATCCAAACATGTACACCAAAAAAAGCTAGCTTATAAGTTAGTTTTTTTTGTCAAACAATGCCTAAGAGCATCAACAACAATGAAATTTCATTCCAATTGCAATAGGGTCACATCAGCGCCACATCAGCTTTGCAATTATCTTGAAATTATCTTCCACAACAATGAAGTTTCACCCACTTTCTAAAGTGACACCTCATCATAAAAAACTATATTTTAATCAAATAACAACAAAACTACAATTAAATATTCTTTACTATAATTTAATATGAAATATTTTATTAATTAAATAACTATAATAAAATAAAATAAATTTATTAAATAAAATATTTAATTTATAAAACATTAAATTAAAATACAAAATTAATCGTCATTTTCTTCTTCTCTAAATCTTTGCCAAATCTCTTCAATCAAATCTGATTATAAACAATGATTCGTTGACCGATTACGTACTTGTATGTGATTTTGGAGATAGTTTTCGTACTCGGGAACTATGCTACGAGAGATTTGAGGCGTAGTTATAGTAAAATTAACATCATCGTTTATATCATCAAATTGACAAATATAAATATGACGTTCATCTTCGACGATCATGTTGTGCATGATTATACATAGGGCTGTAAACGAACCGAACGTTCAACGAACCGTTCGTGAACCGTTCGGCGGGAAGTTCGTTTATGTTCGTTCATTTAATAAACGAACGAATATGAACAAGTTTTTTTGTTCGTTTAGTTAAACGAACGAACATGAACAAAGGTCTCGTTCGTTCATTTACGTTCGTGAACGTTCGTTCATTTATGTTCGTTTACGTTCGTTTAACGTTCGTTTAATATGTTTGTTTGTGTTCGTTTATTATAACAATTATATTAAATTTATATTTATATTTATAATTACAATTAATAAACTAAAATATCATTAAACTGAAATATTTATATTTAAAATTTAAATTTAAATAAAAATTTAATTAACAATGGTAACATGTTAAAAGTGATGAAATCCCACCCAATAAATACTTATTTCCTAGCCTAACATTTCCCTTCAAAAGCGATGTGGGATGAGAATAGCCTCAAATCTCAGTCACATGCTCACCACGTGAGCAGCTCAACATACTTCCCATTTATCCCTTGTCCCACATCGATAGTTTTAACAAACTCAAGTCTCATCTCCACTATATATATAACCCCCTCATCCCATTTATCCCTTGATTCAAAGTAAAAATTTAGCACATCAACCTTGAAGCCAACAATGGTGGTTCAAGCCCATTGGCTTGAGCCTTGCCTTGTGGTTGTGGGTTTATATTGACTTTTTTGTTTAGGTTCGTTCTGGTTTGAGTCTTACAGCTTGAACCCGATGGTTTGAGCCTTATTGGCTTGAACCCATTGCAAAGTTTTAACTGGAGTACCCCAAGATAGTGGGTTCACCTGTTCATTAATAAGTGTTCGTTTGTGTTTGTTTAACCCGTTCGTTTATGTTCGTTTAGCTGCGTTCATTTATGTTCGTTTAGCCGCGTTCGTTTATGTTCGTTTATGCGAGTTCGTTCATGTTCGTTTAGCAGGTTAATGAACGAACATAAACGAACACGAACACACTAGATTTCTAAACGAACGAACACGAACACAAAGATTTTTGTTCGTTTACCGTTCGTGTTCGTTCGTTTGTTCGGTTAAGTTAAACGAACGAACATGAACAAGGCTCCGTTCGTGTTCGTTCGGTTCGTTTACAACCCTAATTATACATGCTCTCATTATTTCTCCAATTATCTCTTTGCACCACATACGAGATGGCCCACATATAATAGCGAAACGTGATTTGAGTACCCCAAACGCTCTTTCTACATTTTTCCTAGCAGCATCTTGTTTTTTTGCAAATAGTCGATGTTTTGGGGATTGGGGTAATGGAATTGATTTCACAAATGTAGCCCAATTAGGATAGATCCCATCAGCAAAATAATATCCTAAATTGTAATTGTTACCATTGACGGAGAAATTAACTTGTGGTGCTTTCCCTTTCAAAACCTCATGGAATACGGGAGAACAGTCTAACAACAGAGATTGTACGAACATCAACTTGAAGAACTTCTAAAAGAACAATGATGTATTTTTATGTGTTAAGTTTGTATTTTTTTTAATATGTAATTTATTTTATTGTACTTTAATATAAATTATATTTTGCATTTTAATATTTGCCTTTTAAAAAAAAGTTAATATTTTTATTAACAAATAAAATTATTCATACATTTTTTCATAAACATTCTTTACAAAACATCACAAAACATGATTTGACATAAAGCAATTTCTAATTTTTTAAAAATGGTCCCTACCCGTGATCGCGGACCCCCTTCGCAGAAAAATGGGTATTTTGGCAAATTCAGGAGAAAAATGAGTATTTTGGTAAGTCAAAGTCAAACTTTGGGTATTTTAATTAAATGTTTATAATAAATTACTAAAAGTGTATATGCAACACGGTTCAATCTTGATTCTAAAATTGACAACTTGAATTATATAAATTTATAATTTTATTTTGAGAGTTTGAAAGTCATCTTAATTTTATTTTTATGATTTTGTAATAAACTATAACAACTTTTAAACTTGAAATTTAGAGTATCTCCAATAGATTCTCTCTATAATTTCTCTAAAATAAAGAGTCAAAATCTGGAAATAAAATTGTATTTCACTCCGACAAATTCTCTATTTTAGAGATTTCAACATTAATTATATTATTAAAATGTTATATAAGTTTATTATTCCAATGCACTTTAAAAAAAATTAATACTTAAATTTTATTGGTGGAAATAAATAAAAATGAATTTCTCTCATCTCCTATTAAGTTTTAGAGAATTTCTCTAAACATGAAGTTTTCTCTTGTTTTCTCTATTTTAGATAACAAGATAGATAAGCTGTTGGAGTCAAATAGAGAACAAAAAACCTCCATTTTCTCTATTTAAAAGAAACTGTTGGAGATGCTCTTAAGATATTTATTATAAATATCATACTCTCGATTTTAATGTTTTATTTTATTTTTTGACGTTGTCGATTTTATAATTTATTTTTATTTTATTATAATTTAGTTTAATAATAATGTAATTTATTTTAGGTTTAATAATATACTGTATTTTATTGAAAAAATAATTAAAATTCTGTTAAAATTCAATGATTATTCTAATTATATTTTAGATTCTTTATCTATACTATCTTATAAAGCATTTAGGATGAAAGTCTTAAAGTCTTAAAAACAATTTTTAATGCACAATGTACTATCTTTTAAAGCATAAAGTCTTAAAGTCTTAAAAAATTAATTTTATTTTTAAAAACTAAGCTGGCGATTTTAGTGTTAATAGTTATCTCTAACAGATTTTAGAATTTAAAAACTAAGCTGGCGATTTTAAAAACTAAGCTGGCGATTTTACCCTGGATATATGCATACATACCCTGGATAACAGATTTTAGAATTTAAAAACTTAATAGTTATCTCTAATCTTATTTTACCTCTTATATAATTCTCTGCTCCATTCACAGTTTTGCATCCCTGCTGCAAAAATAATTCTCTCCACTGGTAAGCTCTCTGCTGCTTCGTTTCCTGTGTGAATAATGCATTACCGGTCAGAAAGCTTTTTTCAATTGCCATTGGTTTATCATGGATTGTCGTTTGTCAAATTTGTTTTTGGAGCCAAAATTATTGATTTTTGGTTGAAATTCTTAAAGTCTTAAAAAATTAATTTTAATTTTAAAAACTAAGCTGGCGATTTTAGTGTTAATAGTTATCTCTAATCTTATTTTACCCTGGATATATGCATACATACCCTGGATAACAGATTTTAGAATTTAAAAACTTAATAGTTATCTCTAATCTTATTTTACCTCTTATATAATTCTCTGCTCCTTTCACAGTTTTGCATCCCTGCTGCAAAAATAATTCTCTCCACTGGTAAGCTCTCTGCTGTTAAATTTATTCATTATTAAGGAGTTTCTAAAATAACACATGTCACTATTATCTTATTTGAAGGATGCTGTTTCATTTACGGGTGAGAATGCAACTCCAAACAATGTAGATAACAGCACGGCAGATAGTCCGGTATCACAAGAAAAAACGTATCAGAAAAGGATATGTAAAGGTGTCGATCTGAAGCGTGATTTTGATGAAGTTTATGATGTCGATGATGCAATGAAAGGGTCAACAACAAAATCTCCTAAAACATGCATTCCTTCAAATGAGAAAGAAGAAGTCATTACAGATTTGATAATCCCCAAACTTGAGAAGTAATTTGTTTTTTCATGATGGAAAACTTTTCTAATTGTTTTGTTTACGATTTTTAGCGGTTTTCATTTTGTTTGAATTGTTTTTTTAAGACAAATTTCTAAATTATTATGGTTATTTGGTTATTTACTTTGTTTCATCTTTTATTTGGATTATATTAATATATTATATATTTGTTGGGAACTGAAGATATGCTAAGTATGGTTAGTACTGCCAGAACTACATTAATACTGCCAAATCAACGTTAGTACTGCCAGAACAAAAATACTACTGCTAGATCAAGTGTAGTTACTACTGTCCGTGAAGAGTTACTACTGCCAGTGTTCTAGCCATTAATACTGCCATGTAGTTAATACTGCAGGTGTGGTTAATACTGCTTTGTAGTTAATACTGCCCTTGTAGTTAATACTGCAGGTGTGGTTAATACTGCTTTGTAGTTAATACTGCTTTGTAGTTAATACTGCTGTGCAGTTAATACTGCAGGTGTGGTTAATACTGCTTTGTAGTTAATACTGCTTTGTAGTTAATACTGCTTTGTAGTTTATACTGCTGTGCAGTTAATACTGCTTCGTAAAGCTCAGTTTGTTCTGAAAAGGCGAAGCTCAACCACTGATGCTTCCAAAAAGGGGGAGTCAGAATCTGATATAAACATGGAGGATGCAAAAATTGAGGGGGAGTATGAATATAAGGTTGAGGGGGAGGATGAGCAGGGTACAGAAGTTGAAAAGGAAGCTGAAAGTGAGAAAGCAACAGAAACGGAAACAGCAGCAGAAACGGTTACTGCTGCTAATATTACAAAGGAAGCAGAAACGGAAACAGCAGCAGAAACGGTTACTGCTGCTAATATTACAAAGGAAGCAGAAACGGAAACAGCAGCAGAAACGGTTACTGCTGCTAAAATTACAAAGGAAGCAGAAACAGAACCAGCAGCAGAAACGGTTACTGCTGCTGAGGTTGCAAAAGAAGTAGAAACAATTGATGCAGCAGTTTCTGAAAGAGAGAAGGAGGCAGTACCTGCAACTAAAACCGAGATTGATGCAGAGATATTTTGGATTGTGAAGGAGAGTGTTGAAGCAGCAGCATTAAAGGTTACAATTACTGCTGCATTAAAGGTTCCATTAAGGGGCGGACTTTTTTTTGTCAAGCAAGATTCACCTCTTAGCGATTCAGAGGTGGCCTCTTAATGGAACTATTAAAAGGTAAACAAACGCCCAAAGAATCGCCTTCTTCTAGAGGGATCATCTAGGAAGCGAGTCGTTTGGGCTGTTTGGCTGTTGCTGAATGGTTTGGTGCAAAATGATTAAGTGGTCAGAATGATTAAGAGGCTCTTATGATAGAGTACAAAATGAAATATGGTTGTTTGCTTATTTTTCAGAATGAAATTAGGGCGCTAAATGGTTAAGGGAGGTCCAAGATACAAAATCATTAAGAGGGTTTTAGAACCATTAAGAGGCAGACTTTTTTTTGCCAAACAAGATTCACTTCTTAGCGATTCAGAGATTGCCTCTTAATGAAACTATTAAGAGGTAAATAAACAACCCCTTAAAGTACCTTTATCAGCTCCATCGTCTGGCTAGCAGTCTCTCTCTGTGAATCTGCACTCTGGCATTAAAGAACACAAAGATTGAAATTTTGAAACAGAGAAACACAACACCAGAGAGTAAACCAAACATAACCAGTATATTGACTCATATTGATACTAGAAAGTATTACTTCTAATGTATGAATTGCTAAGGACAACTAACTTATGGTAAAATAAATAATTTTGAAGAAACAAACATCAAATCGATTTCGAGAGGTGATGAATGCTACCTCGATTTGGAGAAGGCGATGAGAAATCATCCAGAGGTCCCAGGTGCCAAGAAACCAAGGGGGTAGGTAGTGCTTTTGCTAGGCAAGAGACACCTGCTAACACTTCCAATGATCCTTTAAAGGAGGTAAACACTCCTAAACAGGGTGAGGATAGATATACGTACGAGGAATTGATGGAAACCATAGCAAACATCAACATTGAGGTAATGGATCAGCAGAAGGAGATAGATGAGCTTAAAAAGGTGGTTCTTTATCAAAACACCAAGATAGAGAAGAATAAGAAGATGATCACAAAGCTGCTACAAAGAAGAAAGAAAGCTCAGTTTGTTCTGAAAAGGCGAAGCTCAACCACTGATGCTTCCAAAAAGGAGGAGTCAGAATCTGATATAAACATGGAGGATGCAAAAATTGAGGGGGAGTATGAGTATAAGGTTGAGGGGGAGGATGAGCAGGGTACAGAAGTTGAAAAGGAAGCTGAAAGTGAGAAAGCAACAGAAACGGAAACAGCAACAGAAACGGTTACTGCTGCTAATATTACAAAGGAAGCAGAAACAGAACCAGCAGCAGAAACGGTTACTGCTGCTGAGGTTGCAAAAGAAGTAGAAACAATTGATGCAGCAGTTTCTGAAAGAGAGAAGGAGGCAGTACCTGCAACTAAAACCGAGATTGATGCAGAGATATTTTGGATTGTGAAGGAGAGTGTTGAAGCAGCAGCATTAAAGGTTATAAAAGAAGCAGTAACAGCTATAGCAGCAGAAATGGTTATTGCTGCTGAAAAACATAAGGCAGCAGAAATCATCCCTGAAGCAGCAGAAACTAAGGAAACAACTGAAACCACTCCTGAAGCTGCTAAATCACTCAAAAGAACCAAAATGGTGTCAAGCAAAAGACCAAGAACAAAGTCCATAGCTTCAAAGAAGAAATTTGTAAAGAAGACCAGAGTGGAACCCATCATAGAAGAAGCTAAGGAGGAAGTTGTGAAAGAGAAAGATGATCAAAAGGCTGCTGAAGAAGAAGTGGCAACCTCATCAGGTCAACCAAGCAATGTACAATCACAATCAAATGCACAATGTGATATGTATATTACTGTGGTTGATACTAATCCAATTAAAGTTAAACCATTAGCTTCTATGGCTCCTGAGATCATCTTCTGGGACACATTGAAAGAAGGGAGAAAGGAGTACATTAGAATAAAGAGAGCAGATGGAAAGTTTGAAGTCTGTTCTACATGGGGAAGACTCATCAGAACATGCTCAAGATCTGACATAGAAGAGATGTTCAAGGTTGGAATGAGGCTATATGGAAACATGCTGACAGAGCAAGGTATGTCTATCACCAAGATGGTTCTTGAATACTTGTGCTTAATGTTCAAACCAGAAGCAGTTCAGTATTTGATAGCAAGGAATTTCAAGTCATTACCAACTGGATGCTCATTGAGAATTGTGGAGTGTATGTCATCACTCTTGATCATACATTTCATGAATATTATTTGGTAGATGTAGTATACAAACACAGCATGAAAAGGTTGACTGGAATGCTGCATGCTAAGTTGGTAAGTGACAAAGATTCTGAGATGGCAAGATATCTGGTAAGAAGGACTCTCAATCAAAGTCTGAGATTGAATCCTGATCTAGGCATGCATGATTAGGTTTTGGAAGCATCATCTGAAAAACTTGACTTCTCTTTCTAAAAGTCAAGTTAGGGGGAGATTGTTGGGAACTGAAGATATGCCAAGTATGGTTAGTACTGCCAGAACTACATTAATACTGCCAGATCAACGTTAGTACTGCCAGAGCAAAGATACTACTGCTAGATCAAGGTTAGTACTGCTGAGACATTAATGCTGCTGAAACAATGTTAATACTGCTGGTATATTACTACTGCTAGAACATTATTAATACTGCTGGAACAATGTTAGTACTGCTGGTGTCTTACGAAAACTGTTAGTGCTGCTTATGCATATCGAAGTTAATACTGCTGGAACATCATTAGTACTGCTTGAGGAAAATGAAGTTAATACTGCTTGGGATCAGAACATGGAATGCGAGATTGAAGGAGATAAAGATGGAATGAATCTTTTTATTCATTTGGTTCCCATGCTCAATGTAAATTCACATATCAAAGTAACTAGAAAGATTGGCTGTTTGGCAGTTGCTGAATGGTGTGGTGCAGAATGATTAAGTGGTCAGAATGATTAAGAGGATCTTATGATATAGTACAATATGAAATAGGATCGTTTTGTAATTGTTTAGAATGAAATTAGAGTGCTAAATGGTTAAGGGAGGCCCACGATACAAAATCATTCAGAAGGTTTTAGAACCATTAAGGGGCAGACTTTTTTTTGTTAAGCAAGATTCACCTAAAAGCGATTCAGAGGTTGCCTCTTAATGGAACTATTAAAAGGTAAACAAACGGCCAAAGAATCGCCTTCTTCTAGAGGGATCATCTAGGAAGCGAGTTGTTTGGGGTGTTTGAAACAGACCATAACAAGTAAACAATCAACTTCCATGAATAATCAATATTTCATAGTGTTAATTTTAGTTTTAATTTTAGTGAATAAATGATATTACAAAATTAATTTTAATTTTAAAAACTAAGCTGGCGATTTTAGTGTTATCTATAACTTGCGATTTTAGTGTTATCTATAGCTGGCGATTTTAGAATTTAAAAACTTAATAGTTATCCAGAGGTATATCACGTGGCACTACAAAGATATTAGTGAAGCCTACCAAAAAGTTCAAACCGAAGGGAGTTTACACATCAAATGTGGTTTATCGAGAGGTTTTGAGTGATGATTGTATATGATTAAAGCATGATTGTAATTTCTATTTTGTTTAAACAAAAATTTAGACATAAAAGACTTCAGTTATAAACCAAACCCAAACCGTATGAATATTGCATGATTGTAATTTCTATTTTTATTTTTTGCTTACATTTATTTGAATATTGCATCCCGCCGCATTGCGCGGGTACTAAACTAGTATTTAAAATGAGATGTTTATCCTGTATTTGATTACGTTTATCGGTTATCAATTCAAATATGAAACTTTAAAAAAAATTTACTTATTGATCATTACTTGTAATTAAACATTAAATAGTACAGTAGTACATAATGATTAAAAAATTGTTTTAAAACCTTGAATCAAATGTATAGTTTATATTTTTAAAACTTTACCTAAATATTTTATAATATAGTATAAATATGTTTCAGGAAAAGAATCAGCAAATAGGAAGCTCATGAGGGGCCGGTTTTGTCATTCTTCAAATCTTGAGAAAGGCAACACCAGGTGTGTGAGTTTAGAAATCCCAAAATAATCGTGAAATTAGAATTAGAAATCCCAAACATATCGTGAATTTTCAATTAGGAATCCCAAACAAATCGTGAATTTTGAATACCAAATGATGGCAAATCAGTATGCAATAATGGAGAATTTATACCTCTTTTAGCTTCTCGTTACGACTCAAGAACACAATTCCAAAGAAATCGAGAGAAAACATCACGAAACGGCAGAAAATAGAGAAGTTCGGGGAGGAGGAGGTTTGCGTTCGGCTGTAACAACGTACTAAGGTAGATTCTCACCTTTTCTTCAAATTCATGACTCGTTTGACATTAAAAATTTGTCTACGAGTCGATTGGTAGTGACACTATTGTGCAACGACGGTCCTACGGCCGTCGATTTGGAATCCACCGTCGCCTACGGCGGCTCTACTGCCTGATGGAAAATAAACTCCGTTTTGGGCGACTTGTTACGGAATTAATTGTTAATAATGGTTAGGGTTTGTTTAGTATCGTGTTAGCAACAAAAATTTGTGGTTTCAATATAAAACAATTTCTGGAAATCGAGGATTTCATGAAGAGATTGTTTCATGCTTAATTGTTTGCAGTGATATAATCAACGGTTAACGGTTTAACTTCCTAATGATTCATGCATGTCACTGTTTCATTTAATTTCGGTCGATTGTAGTTAATTGAAGTAGATGTCTATGCATGGACCCCTGCCTATGAATCACTTTATTCACATCTATGATCTATCAATTTGTTATAATATTAATGATTGTGAATAACATCACATTCTTAATAAAAAAATGTATTTTAGTACGTTTTGCAAAATCAGAAACCATGGAAACCCCTTGATTTTATGAATCGATTGCATATATTGATTTCATTGGAGATACTTTTCTCTCCTTCTGCTTATTTGGTTTGTAACACTTGTGAAAGTGTTGAATTTGATTAGCTGAAGATCGAGTTCAATCTTAGTATTTTGTATCAACTTTTTGTATAAGGTACAGATCGATTTGGTAGTCTGTGCAAATGGAATTGAGCTTAAATGAATATAAGGAAGATCATTCAAAGGCTATACATGTAGAAGAAGAATCATCAACAGGTAAGGACCATAATATGGAAGAATTTGACAGTGAAGAAGACAAAGCAATATCAAGTAAGTTTTATGGTTCAGTTATTTATATAGTAAACAAGTTCATGGTTGTATTAATTATTGGTGGTATGTAAATAGTTTTAATTATGGTAGTTAGAACTCACATGTGAATATTGTACTACTATATGTTTTGGGAATGCATTTTTGGTTGGTATTAATCATCGTCTTGCTACACAATACGTTAGCATTTAATCACGTGAGAATGCGTTACATAAAACTTGAGTGTTCATTTATTGTTTATGCGTATGTTGTAGTAGATATTCACAACAAATGTGTTCTCGATTAGTTTATATTTACATGTGAATATGGTACCACAATATGTATTGTGGATGCATTTATTTCTTGTTCTAAATCAAAGATTTTGTTGCATGATACGTAATATATATTCGCATTTGACTATGTGTTTCTATAGGTTAATATTCACATTTGACTAGGTGTTTCTATAGCTTAATATTCACATGTGATACTGATATATGTAATAAGAATGTGCGTTCTCTTAGTTCACTTATGTCTATTCACATGTGAAATGACTGATCTATGTAGGTAGATTAGACGTTTATTGTTTTTTAACGAAATTTTATACATGTTGTCGTTACATTGCAACAGATGATTTGCAAGGTAGTAATGAGATAGAGACTTGTGGTGGATCAAAGTTTTGGATTCCTAAGGTAGAAGATAACGTAAAGCCAATCGTTGGATCAGTATTCCAGTCACTAGATAACGCTATTGAGATGTATGCAAATTATGCAAAAAAAGGAGGGTTTAAAATTAGAAGGTCGACACAGAAAACAAAACGTGACGGGAGTGTGGTTTTGAAGTACATATTGTGCAGTAAAGCTGGTGTTCTAGAGAACATTCAAAAAATCGACACTTTGAACCAAAAAAGAAACAAACGACAACGGAACATGGGATTTCAAAGAACCGGATGTAAAGCATGCGCAAAATTCAAGCTTATTCCTGGTACTTGTTCATTTCGGTTATATAGTTTTGAAGATAAACACAACCATGCGTTGATTGTGAAAGACAACATGAACCTTACGAGGACAAAAAGAGAGTTAGAAATCGTTGATGGGGGAGCAAATAAGCATTGTGATAAACTCGCTCATGATGCATATTCTATAGTGGATTATTGTATTGGTAAATTAAGCGACAATAAGGAGAAACTTGCCCTTTTTGTAAGGAAAATACAAGAGTTGAAGAATGAGGTAGAAACGGGTTTTGTCAATCAATCGGCCCTAAAGAAAGATGTTATTGGAATCTCAAAACCAGAAGTTGTTGCTATTCATAATCCAGTAGGAGTAGGAGTAGGAATAAGAAACGAAGGGTGTAGTACTGAGAAAAGATTGAAAGGTTCGAATGAAAAAGCCAAAACCGAAAGTTCGAAGTTCAGTAGAATGTGCAAACGATGTTGGAAAGCTGCGGGACATGACTCCAGGAATTGCCCTTTGAAAAATTTAATAGGATAGAGATTTTTTCTTTTTGCATTAGGACAGTTTTTGTAACATGGTTTTGGGATGGGATTCACATTATTTTGTTTTGGATTTGTGATTTGGTGTTATTTACTTAGATTCAAATATTATATCAATTATACTTTTTAGCATTCACAAGGGAGTTTAATGTATTACCATGTGAACTAATATGAAATAAACATGAATATGTTAATTTGTGCATGATATTCACATGTGATTGTTTACTCGAGTAGTCAATATTCACATGTGAATGCCGTATGATATATGTATTGTAAATGGGTGTGTTTGATTTTCTTAATCCACAACAAGAATGGGTGTGATTTGTTTTCCTTAATCCACTACAAGAAATTGTATTTTTACCAGAGGATTTCATCATGCCCCAGTTTACGCAGTGTTTTCTGTCGCTGGCCGGCAAAAGCCTACTTCTACAGTCGACTTTGATGAAACCGTTTACAAAAGGGTACTAATTTTACAGGCAATGCGAAAAGTCGTGAGCGAAATTTGAAATTGAAATTCATTCCCCTAAAATTTAAACTAAGTCTATGAATATGCAGGTGGTTTATACTTTATATTGTTTAGAATACATATTCAATGTATTCTTTTTTAAGTATATAATAATTATATATACGATAAATGTAACAACCCAACCCAAAATAACGCATAAAATAGCATGAATATAAAACCTTTCAATAATGAGTCCCAAAATTTTAATACATCAATATCAAAACTTAGGTTGGCGGAAGCAACCTATACACAACTCAGAATATTACTATAGTCTATAAGTAAAGTGAAACTCTATCTCTAGAACTAGAAGCATCCGTACGCTAAGCCTGCTCTTTGCCCTTACCGGAGCTTCCTACACCCTGCTTACGTGAAAAGGGTTTAGTTTGAAAAATGCGAGGGTTAGACCATGAGGTCTAGTGAGTTCCCTCAATACAACAGTTCTCAAAACATATTAAAATAGTTCACAACTTTCAAAATAAACAACTTTGGATAAAACTTTCAAATAACTTCACACTCGTAAATGGCACACTGAAGTCACTCGTAAGTGACAACGTGTCAGTCTCACACTGCCTTACTGGGTCACTCCTCCCATGGCATAAACGGGTCACTCCTCCCGGTATGAGCACTGGCGGGCCCACCCCCGACTTAGCCAATTTACGTCTAATCACAATGTATGCATACATCTCAAATAATCTTTCATAACAAGCATAAGCATGTAATAAAGCATGTATTTCTACTCGTTTACTTACTTCGGAAAAACACGTTGTAAAACACGTATTTTGGTTTAGAAAAACTCACCTGTCTTACTTGCCTCGAAACTTCTCACTTGAGCTTTAACTCCTAGGGGAAACACATACGATTTTAAAAGAAGGGTCGAAAGCAACAAGTCCTAAATCGACGACCGAAACTGCTCCGAACAGCTCTCAATACACCTAGGTTCAGATCGGACTCCCAAATCGGAACTGGCAAAGCTCGCATACTACTTCCGGATCACCGGTTCCGGATCCCCTTTTGGACCTTAACATCAGCGCTGGGTAATTCCATTTCGAGAGACGATAATCAACTCCGATTAAATGCAACTACAAACATTCTTCTCATATCGACTAAGCCTCTACACCAAGTTTTTGATATTAAGGTTGAACATAATACAACATTTAAGCTCAAAAGAGCAGCTCATCTTTTCTCAAAATTTCCACAAGTCTCAATTTCTCAAAACCCCAATTAATCCCAAACTAAAACAGTAGAAGGTGAGAATAGTGGTTTCAGATTGTTACCTTGAATTTGATTTGAAGAACTTCTCCTCTCCTTCACAATTTGCAGATTGAAATCGAATTCTCTTCTTTCTTTGCTCTCACTCCTAAGTCGCCAAAAATGATTTGAAGAACTTCTCCTCTCCTTCACAATTTGCAGATTGAAATCGAATTCTCTTCTTTCTTTGCTCTCACTCCTAAGTCGCCAAAAATGATGCTCCTAGGGTTTTGAGCCATCTTTGGGGTTTTTATAGCTTCCACGAATTTTCACTAAACAGCCCCTGAACTTAACGTTTTGCGACATTTCCCACAAAACTTATTCTTCTTCAATAAAGACCTCGGTTATTACAACACTCCCCCCTCAAAAGAATTTTGTCCCTGGAATTCCATTATCGAAAAGATGAGGGTACTTGAACCTCATGTCTGATTCTACTTCCCAAGTTGCCTCTTGTCCTTTATGATACCGCCATTGAACCTTGACTAGTCGGATCTCCTTGCTCCTAGTTTTTCGAACCTTACTGTCCACAATTTCTATTGGTTCTTCTTCGTACGTCAGTTTCTCGTCAATGCTGACATCTTCGAATGGAATGGCCACCGGCCTCTGCTAAACACTTCTTCAGATTTGACACATGAAACGTCGGATGAACTCCTCTCAATTCTTCCGACAAGTCTAACTTGTATGCTACTGCTCCCACTCGCTCAATAATGACGAAAGGCCCCACATACCTCGGTCTCAACTTTCCTTTCTTCCCGAAGCGTACTAATCCCTTCCAAGGCGATACTTTCAGCATTACCTTGTCACCCACTTGAAACTCGATGGGTTTCCTTCTTTTGTTTGCGTACTTTCTTTGCCGATCTTGCGCGATTCTCATTTTCTCACGGATCAACTCTATCGTATCCGCAGTCAACTGCACAAGTTCTGGACCTGCCAACTGTCTTTCTCCCACTTCGTTCCAACATAACGGTGTATAACACCTCCGTCCGTACAAAGCCTCAAATGGTGCCGCTTGGATACTCGCATGGTAACTGTTGTTATATGAGAACTCTATCAAAGGTAGATGCACTTCCCACGAACCTTTGAAATCAATTACACAGGCTCGAAGCATATCCTCCAATGTTTGAATAGTTCTTTCACTCTGACCATCCGTTTGGGGATGATATGCGGTGCTCAACTTCACTTGCGAACCCAACTCTCGCTGAAGACTCCTCCAAAACGATGACGTAAACCGGCTATCACGATCGGACACGATAGATCGTGGCACCCCATGCCTATATACAATCTCATTAATGTACAACCGGGCTCGCTTCTCCAACGAATCCGACTCCTTGATTGGTAGAAAATGCGCGGACTTGGTGAGAATATCCACAATCACCCATATTGCATCGTTACCTCTCGAAGTCCTTGGTAACTTCGTAACAAAATCCATGGCGATGTTGTCCCATTTCCACATTGGTATCACCGTAGACTGAAGTTCTCCATAAGGGCGCTGGTGTTCTGCTTTAACCTTCAGACACGTCACACATCGTTCTACAAAATGAGCGATGTCCTTCTTCATTCCCGGCCACCAGTAAAACTGTCTTAAGTCCCGGTACATCTTATTCATTCTTGGGTGCATAGAATATCGCGACTTATGCGCTTCCTCCAAAATGCTTACTCTCAAGTTCCCTAACTTAGGAACCCACACTCGGCCTTTCATACACTTCAACCCACCACTGTTGACACTGAACAATGATGTAATCCCAACGATCCTTTCACTCTTTACATTCTCTTCTAGCAACGCCTCCTCTTGAAACTTCTTAACTTCATCTAGGAGGTTCGAAGTTGCCTCAACTCTGAAGGCCACCACTTTGGTCGATTCTCCTCGCTCCTTCTGACTCAACGCGTCAGCTACAACATTCGCTTTACCCGGGTGGTAAAGGATTTCGCAGTCATAGTCGTTCAATAGTTCCATCCATCTCCTCTGTCTCATATTCAATTCCTTCTGATAAAAAAGGTGCTTAAGACTCTTGTGATCGGTGTAAATCTGGCACTTCACTCCATACAAGTAGTGTCGCCATATCTTTAAAGCGAACACCACTGCCGCTAGTTCCATGTCATGAGTAGGGTAGTTCTTCTCATGATCTTTCAACTATCGAGATGCGTAGGCAATCACTTTCTCATTCTGCATCAGTACACACCCTAACCCAAGTTTAGAAGCATCGCTGTAAATCACAAACCCTTCAGACCCATCAGGTAACGACAAAATCGGCGCACTGCTCAAACTTTCTTTCAATTTCTCAAATGCGGCCTCTTGAGCTTCGGTCCAAACGAACTTGATGTTCTTCCTTCGTCAAAGCGGTCAGCGGTGTGGCTATACGAGAGAAATCCTGAATGAACTTCCGGTAGTAGCCCGCTAACCCGAGAAAACTTCTCACTTCCGATGGCGACCTTGGCGGCTCTCAATTCTTAATAGTTTCGAACTTAACGGGGTCCACTTTGATGCCGTCCACTGACACCACGGGACCTAGAAATTGAACTTCCCTTAACCAGAACTCGGACTTCGAGAACTTTGCGTACAACTTCTCGCGTTTCAACAATTCTAACACCGCTCGGAGATGCTCCTCGTGATCACTACGAGATCGAGAGTAGATCAAGATATCGTCGATGAAGACGATCACACACTTGTCCAACAACGAACTACACACCCTGTTCATCAAATCCATGAACACTGCTGGGGCATTTGTCAAGCCAAAGGGCATGACTAAGAACTCGTAGTGTCCGTATCTTGAACGAAAGGCTGTCTTGGGCATGTCTTCCTCTCTCACCTTCAGTTGATAGTAACCCGATCTCAAATCTATCTTCGAGAAGTAGCTCGCACCTTGCAACTGGTCGAAGAGGTCATCAATCCTCGGAAGCGGGTACTTGTTCTTGATAACGCCATTTTTGGCGTTATTTTAGAGCAACTTTCCGTGTTTAAATTGCTTGAATTCCAAACAAATGAAGCGTATTTCACGGTTTATTCATGAGTTTTTCAGGAACCATGTTTCGAGAATAAACGAAGAATTTGGTTTAAAAGAAGCGAATTATAGAAGAGAATGAAGTATCCGACGAGTTAATGGTGAATGGAGGAGGTACGAGTCAATTCGTGGGTCAAAGCTCGGAGGAATGCGTTAAAGAAGCTCAAAAAGGTGCCATCGAGACTTGTCAAGTTGGGCCGACAAGAAAATGGGAAATCTTAATTCTTGCAAAACAGTGCCTACCGGTACTTGTGTCGGTACTTAAGTCTCGGTGCAACTATCGACAACCTGAATTTTACAAAACAGTGCCTACCGAGACTTCTGTCGGTACTTAACTCTCGGTGTAAGTACCGACGACGTGCTAATACGTTTTTAAAGCATTTTCACCTATGGTTTTGATTCATACTTCACCATATCAACTAGAGGGAGGCAAGGGACGATTTGGGAGCAACTTGGGGCGATTTTCCATAGATTTTAACGCTGATTAACACTACGAAATCATCGGGGAACGTCAGATTAACGAAGATCAATTCCTTGTTCGTGAGTATTGCGATTCAACAAAAAGGGAGTTTGTTCATACATCGATTTCTTGTTCAAGAGACCATGTCTACTCTACTTTTCTTCCTTTTTGCTTTGTGTTTTAACACCCCCAACATGAACTAATCTTAGATTGTTGGGGGTTGGATGAACTTTGGTTTGTAAGCATATGAACACGAAACCTTGTGATTCTTATCAGTTTTTCTAATCAATGAAGCATATGAATTTGGTTTTAACGCTTTTGTGAGTTTGATCACCTTGCAAATTGATTTAGTTGTTAGGAATCCGATTCGAGGGAACGATTCCATAACTTGGCTTGAATTTGTATGCCTAGGGTGAGAAATTGGATAGAGATATACCAAGTAAACCTTAGTACTTGCTTTTACATTCTTGTTCTTAATGAATTTCTGAATTCCTAGGTTGAGATCGAGAGATAAAACCTGCGTTTTCTAGAAATAACTCTGTTGTTGCTCGAGAGAGAATAACAGTTACTTACGTGATTGTGTATTCACTTGATTGGATTAGTCTGATAATTATCATAAGTGGAGTGTTCTTTGTGAAACCATTGGGATTCCAATCCTCAACTACTTTTCTCCCGAAAAATCCAAATTTGTTCTTTGCTTTTACTCAAAAGTTCGTTTATTTAATTTAGTTATTAATCGTTTATCAAATCAACAGTTCACCAATCAGATCGTTCAGTTAATAGTGATTATAGTCATTGTGATACTCAGTTCCTAGTTCCCTTGGTTCGATACTCGTACTTCCAAGTACATATTACTTGATTCGACCCGTACACTTGCGGTTAGATTAGGAGGGTGTAAACCCGCCTATCAAGTTTTTGGCGCCGTTGCCGGGAAACTAGTTGCAACTGATAGCACTACCAGCTATAAGCGCTATTACATTGAACATTTTTTTATTTACTTTTATTCAGTTTTTGGGTTGCTAATTTTTGTACTTTCATTTTCAGGTACTAATTGGTTTATGCCAAGAAGAACCCGAGGGAAAGGCACATAACCGATCGATCCAGAGATTGAAAGAACAACTCGCCTATTACGAAAGGCAACCAAAGTCAGAAGGCAACTGAGAATGGGTGACGAAGCTCCCCCTCCTCCTCCGCCACCTCCGACGAGGGTTCCTATGCGGTCGTTTGCCAATCCTAATGTGGCAGCCGCACGTATAGGCGTCCAACCTCCCACTACTGGGGCAACTTACTTTGAAATCAAACCGAGTACCATCGTCATGGTACAACAACACCAGTATGGAGGAGCACCGACTGAAGATCCTCACGGACACCTCCGCATTTGAACGAATATGCAACACCTTTAAAATCAACGGGGTGAATGAGGATGCAATCAAGCTGCGGTTGTTCAGCTTTTCACTCAAGGGGAGAGCGGAAATATGGATAGAAAGCCTACCGTCAGATCATATCACCACATGGGCAGAACTGAAAGCTGCTTTCCTCCAGAAATTCTTTCCACCGGGGAGAACCACCCAACTTATAGCGGACATCACACACTTTGCTCAATGGGACCATGAAACTCTATACGAGGCATGGGAACGGTATAAGGATATGTTGAAAAAGTGTCCTCATCATGGGCTACACGGCTGGGTCGTCATCCAGACGTTCTTTAGTGGCCTCTACCCGCAGTTCAAAAATGAAATCACTGCTGCAGCGGGTGGAGCACTAATGGATACAACATACGAAGAAGCGGTTGAGTTGATTGACAACCTAGCCGAACACAACTATGCCACTCCGAGATCGGCTGTTAGACGTGTTGCTAGTGTGCAAGAGAATGAAGAGTTGAAAGCCATCAAGGCTCAGTTGGCCGCACTCACTAGCCAGTTGAAAGGATCATCTATCCAGCCAACACTTATGGTGGAAGAGAGTAGGCCGGAAGGGTCTCCGCCTACTAATGAACCGGAACAAGTCCAATTCCTTCAGAATCAGAACAACCGACCATAGAATGATCCTTTTTCTAACACATACAATGAGGGTTGTAAGCGACACCCGAATTTCTCGTGGAGTCAATCGCAAGGCCAACCTAAGGAAACTATGGGACAACAGCAACATCAATACGGTAATAACCCTAACTTTTCATCATCTTCCCAATCTAATAATGTTTACCGTCCTCCAGGTTATCAGCAGAGAAAGTTTGAAGAGGGATAATCTGGAGAAAAGAAACCGGGATCGGAAGATATGATGATGAAGTTTATGACAAGAATGGATAACACGGTTGAGGAACTAGCAAACACTGTGGGGACAGTTAAGGCGGCAACCGATCAGAACACCGCCTCAATCAAGATCTTAGAGAGACAAGTGGGACATATAGCCGAAGCCCTACATTCCCGGAATCAAGGTCAATTCCCTAGTCAGACTGAAATGAATTTTCTTTTCGAAACCCACTATTTAACCCCAGCCTAAACACTAGCCGACCCTTGTCCTAAGATGTGTCAATCACAAGCGGTAGTGATTATGGTGATGGATGAAATGAAGGAAGAAATAAAAAGGGGAGTGAGAGAAGAAAAGCAGATCCAATCGGATCATTGAGCTGCTAATAAAAGAGGGCCAATGCTTGCCCCACAAAAAAAAAAATAAAAAAAATTGGCCAATCACCCGGGCAAAGGATAAAAGCCAAAATAGCAATATGATACCTAAGGGTGTAGTGCCAAAAGAAAAGAAGAAAACGAAAGATACACCAAAAAGGGTGTGGTGGTGGAAGAAGAAAAAGAGGAAGAAAAGAAGAAAAGTTGGGAAAGTAAGGCAGAAACGTCTAAGAACCGCACAAAGATTGACACATCTAGGCTTTTGTTCCCTCTATCCCTTCGTTTCATAGCCATAGCCCCTAGCCCCATTACAACCCAATAAAAGACCTGGATGATCTTCTGGAAAATGTGATAAAGGTAGACTACATCTTTTACTAATATTCATTGTCTTGCTGCTTGATTCCTTTCTGAGATCCATTTGATTTGAACATTGGTGCGTCTTCCATATTTAGTTGTCATGTAAATTCTTGGGTATTATTGTACATAACTTCTAAATACATGACAACATGTGTGACAACCTAGGATCCGAGTGATTTGAGAGCATCCCGTGAGGTAGGGTCGAGGCGAAATCCTCTTCGAAAATGTGATCGAATAGTTGTAATCCAATATGGTGTCGTTGTTTTCCAGTTCAATTTTCAATGTTTATTTTGTGTAAATGGTGTTGTGATTAAAGTCTAACTGTATTTTCCTCATGTTGCATCACTTTTGACACAAGAATATAACCAGTTCATGATAAGTATACCCGTATGCCATCTTTGCAGAATCAGCTTGCTTTTGCCCTGTGTTTTTCTCTTTTTGTCGCTAATTTGCTTGGGGACAAGCAACGCTCGGTTTGGGGTTGTTATAACGCCATTTTTGGCGTTATTTTAGAGCCACTTTCCGTGTTTAAATTGCTTGAATTCCAAACAAACGAAGCGTATTTCACGGTTTATTCATGAGTTTTTCAGGAATCCATGTTTCGAGAATAAACGAAGAATTTGGTTTAAAAGAAGCGAATTATAGAAGAGAATGAAGTATCCGACGCGTTAATGGTGAAGGGAAGAGGTACGAGTCAATTCGTGGGTCAAAGCTCAGAGGAATGCGTTAAAGAAGCTCAAAAAAGGTGCCATCGAGACTTGTCAAGTTGGGCCGGCAAGAAAATGGGAAATATTAATTGTTGCAAAACAATGCCTACCGGTACTTGTGTCGGTACTTAAGTCTCTGTGCAACTATCGACAGCGTGAATTTTACAAAACATTGTCTACCGTGACTTCTGTCGGTACTTAACTCTCGGTGTAAGTACCGACGACGTGCTGATACGTTTTTAAAGCCTTTTCACCTAGGGTTTTGATTCATACTTCACCATATCAACTAGAGGGAGGCAATGGACGATTTGGGAGCAACTTGGGGCGACTTTCCATAGATTTTAACGCCGATTAACGCTACGAAATCATCGGGGAACGTCGGATTAACGAAGATCAATTCCTTGTTCGTGGGTATTGCGATTCAACAAAAAGGGAGTTTGTTCATACATCGATTTCTTGTTCAAGAGACCATGTCTACTCTACTTTTCTTCCCTTTTGCTTTGTGTTTTAACACCCCCAACATGAACTAATCTTAGATTGTTGGGGGTTGGATGAACTTTGGTTTTAAGCATATGAACACGAAACCTTGTGATTCTTATCAGTTTTTCTAATCAATGAAGCATATGAATTTGGTTTTAACGCTTTTGTGAGTTTGATCACCTTGCAAATTGATTTAGTTGTTAGGAATCCGATTCGATAGAACGATTCCATAACTTGGCTTGAATTTATATGCCTAGGGTGAGAAATTGGATAGAGATATACCAAGTAAACCTTAATACTTGCTTTTACAATCTTGTTCTTAATGAATTTCTGAATTCCTAGGTTGAGATCGAGAGATAAAACCTACGTTTTCTAGAAATAACTCTGTTGTTGCTCGAGAGAGAATAACAGTTACTTACGTGATTGTGTATTCACTTGATTGGATTAGTATGATAATTATCATAAGTGGAGTGTTCTTTGTGAAACCATTGGGATTCCAATCCTCAACTACGTTTCTCCCGAAAAATCCAAATTTGTTCTTTGCTTTTACTCAAAAGTTCGTTTATTTAATTTAGTTATTAATTGTTTATCAAATCCACAATTCACCAATCGGATCGTTCAGTTAATAGTGATTATAGTCATTGTGATACTCAGTTTCTAGTTCCCTTGGTTCGATACTCGTACTTCCAAGTACATATTACTTGATTCGACCCGTACACTTGCGGTTAGATTAGGAGGGTGTAAACCCACCTATCAGTTCTTCACTGTTACCTCGTTGAGCTCACGGTAATCTATGCACATCCGCATAGATCCGTCCTTCTTCTTAACAAATAGTACCGGCGCTCCCCAAGGCGATGAGCTCGGTCGAATGAAACCCTTGTCTAGTAGCTCTTGCAGCTGCGTCATCATTTCCTTCATTTCAGCTGGTGCCAGACGATAGGGCGCACGCGCAATTGGTGCCGCCCCAGGCATCAAATCTATTCTGAACTCAACTTGACGATTTGGAGGCAGACTTGTCAAGTCCTCCGGAAACACTTCCGGGTACTCGTTTACTATAGGCACATCCTCTACTCCCTTCTTTTCTTTCTTAGCATCTAGCACGTAAGCTAAATACCCCAAACATCCCTTTCCCAAACATCGCCTAGCTTTCAACATAGATATTATACACGACTTCCTATCCCGTCGATCTCCATAGATTACTACTTCCTTCTTATCAGGCAGGGCGATACGAATTAACTTCTTATTACACACTATGTTAGCGTCGTTCTCCGCTAACCAATCCATTCCTAAAACCACATCAAACTCCCCAATTCCCATAGGGTACAGACGCAAAGGAAACGAGTGACCGTCTATGTCTATGCTACACTCCTCATAGACCTCTTCCACCCAGACTCGACTATCATCTGCC
Organism: Saussurea involucrata; assembly: GCA_033807775.1. Taxonomy (NCBI): domain Eukaryota; kingdom Viridiplantae; phylum Streptophyta; class Magnoliopsida; order Asterales; family Asteraceae; genus Saussurea; species Saussurea involucrata. The sequence continues at coordinate 27,499,263 of CM066323.1, forward strand.
ACTTCTACCTCAAACCCAAAGTTCAACCTCTTGGGTTTCACTTACAATTTTCGAATAAAATTAGGCGACACAAACGAACGATTGGCGCCTGAATAAAACAATACTTTAGCAAAAGTCGAGTCAATAGGGAAAGTACCTATTACCACATCAGGCGTATTCACCGCCTCTTCTGCCGACATATGGAAAGCCCTCGCTTTCGCGCGAGCAGGCTCCACCTTTTTATCTCCATCTCTTCCTCCACCACTACTGCCATAACCCCCAGCATATCCCTTCCTTAACTGTGGACAATCCGTCTTGACATGATCTGGTGAACCACATTGGTAACAAGACCTCGAACTACGACAGTCGCGCGACATATGCTTTGTCTTCCCACACTTGAAACATCATTCCTTATCTGCCAAACACTCCCCCTTATACATTCGGTTACACTTGCCACATGGTCTTTCACCTGATCTAAACCCCACCCGCAGCTCGGGTTTAGGCGCACTTGGCCTCTTAACATCACGATTCGGTCCTTCCCATTTCCGCTTATCTCCAACCCTCTCTGTCATCTGCCTATTCTTCTCTTTTTCTGTGAGCTCTGTAGTATCTACCGCAGTCTGGAATGTAACTGGACCTTTCACCTGCACCAACTCTCTCACACTACTCTTCAACCCTCATATGTATCTCTCTATGCGTCTCTCCTCAGTAGGCATATACAGTTCAACAAACCGGACTTTCTCAATGAACTTCGAAGTATACTCTTGGACTGACATCGTCCCCTGTTCCAACCCCAGGAATTCTTCCTCAAGATTTTTAACTGCCGCTACCGGGGAAAACTGTGCCTTAAACCTCTTAGTGAATAACTCCCATGAAGTTGTCTTTGCTATTTCTGAACCTTTACCGCCAGTTTCGACGTCCCACCAGAATATGGCGTCTGCTTTCAGCATAGACATTGTAAACAACACTTTGTCTTCTTCGGCGCACTTGCTTGTGTCAAAAGCTAGCTCCATCTCGCGTATCCACCTCAAAGCTAAAACTGGATTGCGCTCTCCGCTGAAAGTCGGAGGCTTGCATGATGCAAACGTCTTAAAGGTACATCCCTTCGCTGCCTTCGATTCATTAGCCACAACTGGAGTTGTTAGAGAATGATTCCCCACCACAGTCGGAGGTAGGATAGACGCCTCAGTCCTCGTCTCGTTCCCACTCTTAGTTCGCCCTTCTGATGTAGTCTTGATCTGATTTTCCAACAATGCCTGGAGAGTATCTTGCAGTTTGCCCATCTCAGCCATAAACTTCTCCTCAGTGACAAAAGCTTGATTCTGGTTTCTCCTCGGGTCGTCTGACTGACTTCCTCTGCCTACTGAAGCGGTACTTTCTTGGTGCAAAGGTTCACGCACCTCAGGCGCTCCCGCGCTCTTAGCTCGACGAGTGGTTGGCTTCTTTTTCTTTCCTTGGGTTGCCACACCAGTCCCAACTGCCTGAGAGGCAGCTCACAACGGTGGCCTACCCCGTCCTCTTCCTCGGCCTCCGCCCCTTCCGCGGGTGGCTGCTCGTCTCGGAGGATTTACTGGTTCCTCCTCAAAGATCTCCTCCACTCGAATCTCTCCCACAACTGGAGTTGTATCCACCACGGGCACAGATCTACTCCTCAGGCTTCTTTCAGACATTCTTGATTACTAAAATACGACAAAATGAATAACTTAAGTCTACTACTCAAGAATAATAAGGCAACTTAAGCACATACATGTACCTGTAAATTCACAATTAGACTGGCCAGGTGTAATTCCGAATCTACCTTACATGACTGTCCTTTCTACCCTATTAGTCTTATCCCTATTATAGTGTCCTCCTAGCGCATTCCTGATTCCCAGTTGTGATTTCTACTTCCACAGTTTAAGTCTAGGCCCGTCCGGTCACCTAAATCCCTTAAAGTATGGCTCTGATACCAATTGTAACAACCCAATCCAAAATAACGCATAAAATAGCATGAATATAAAACCTTTCAATAATGGGTCCCAAAATTTCAATACATCAATCTCAAAACTTACGTTGGCGGAAGCAACCTATACACAACTGAGAATATTACTATCGTCTATAAGTAAGTGAAACTCTATATCTAGAAGCATCCTTACGCTAAGCCTGCTCTTTGCCCTTACCGGAGCTTCCTACACCCTGTTTACCTGAAAAGGGTTTAGTTTGGAAAATGCGAGGGTTAGACCATGAGGTCTAGTGAGTTCCCTCAATACAACAGTTCTCAAAACATATTAAAACAATCATAACTTTCAAAATAAACAACTTTGGATAAAACTTTCAAATAACTTCACACTCGTAAATGACACACTAAGTGACAACGTGTCAGTCTCACACTGCCTTACTGGGCACTCCTCCCATGGCATAAACGGGTCACTCCTCCCGGTATGAGCACTGGAGGGCCCACCCCCCGACTTAGCCAATTTACGTCTAATCACAATGTATGCATACATCTCAAATAATCTTTCATAACAAGCATAAGCATGTATTTCTACTCGTTTACTTACTTCGGAAAAACACGTTGTAAAACACGTATTTTGGTTTAGAAAAACTCACTTGTCTTTCTTGCCTAAAAACTTCTCACTTGAGCTTCAACTCCTAGGGGAAACACCTACGATTTTAAAAGAAGGGTCGAAAGCCGTAAGTCCTAAATCGAAGACCGAAACTGCTCCGAACAACTCTCAATACACGGACTCCCAAATCGGAACTGGAAAAGCTCGCATACTACTTTCGGATCACCGGTTCCGGATCCCCTTTTGGACCCTAACATCGGCGCTGGGTAATTCTATTTCGAGAGACGATAATCAACTCCGATTAAATGCAACTACAAACATTCTTCTCATATCGACTAAGCCTCTACACCACGTTTTTGATATTAAGGTTGAACATAATACAACATTTAAGCTCAAAAGAGCAGCTCATCTTTTCTCAAAATTTCTAGAAGTCTCAGTTTCTCAAAACCCCAATTAATCTCAAACTAAAACAGTAGAAGGTGAGAAGTAGTGGTTTCAGATTGTTACCTTGAATTTGATTTGAAGAACTTCTCCTCTCCATCAAAATTTGCAGATTGAAATCGAATTCTCTTCTTTCTCTGCTCTCACTCCTAAGCCGCCAAAGAATGATGCTCCTAGGGTTCTGAGCCATCTTTGGGGTTTTTATACCTTCCACGAAATTTTCACTAAACAGCCCCTGAACTTAACGTTTTGTGACATTTCCCACAAAACTTATTCTTCTGCAATAAAGACCTCGGTTATTACAATAAATGTAGCAAATAAACTCACACGTATGCTTTCCTTACTTTTGGTGATGTTTGAACCCCTGACCTTAATTTGGAAGGCCATGTTTCACTGTGAAATGTGTTATTTTCTTCAAAATTAGAAGTGTTTGTATATAAGCATGTTCCACTAGATGAATCCCAAATAATCACTATATAATATATTCGTAGTCACAAGTCACAACACTTTGTTGGGGGATTTCGGAAAATCGAGAGGAGAAAAGAGTGATATAATAACTTGGATAAAGAACAGAGATCGCGTGAGAGCTCGCTTTCCGTAAGTGATATTTCGACCCTATCTGCCCGGGTATCACGAAATTTACTCGAGGATAATCTCGGTTCTCAGTTTTGAGTTATCGATTTAGGCAGAAATCGACACATATTTAAACACCTCAAGAATCATAACCTACACCATATTGATACTAAAAATAATATCTCATTAAATGAGATTGAATGTGCATTAAAATCGGCAGTTACAAACAAGAAGAAAACTTCCAGACGCTGGCGCCAGTCTCCGCGCCAGTCAACTGGCGCCAGAATCTGCGCCGGTAACATTCAAGAGGCTGGCGCCAGTCTCCGCGCCAGGCAACTGGCGCCGCCATCAGCGCCGACAACATTCCAGAGCCTGGCGCCAGTCTTGGCGCCAGCACTGGCCCCGACGCCCAGTTCATAAGAACACTTTGTAACTTGCCAATCTTAACCGTCCAACAATCCCGGGTTCTAGATAGCTTACACGAGTGTGCACTCCACACCTCCTAACTCATGTTATAGCTTAGCTAACAACCCCATTATTATCTTTGTGAATCCAATTACACAAAATGAACCGATGATTTCACTAAAATCACCAACATTCCTCCCCCATTTTAGTGCAATCCTTGATTCACAAAAGAAACATTCAATATAGGTAATAAAACTCATGCATAAATGAAAATATATAGAAGATTGAATTTCCACCTTAGTACATTACACATTTCAAATACTCGAGAATCCGGGTGTCCTATGGATTGAACCCTTCAACCCATTTGAGTACAAGAAGATAACATACACATGAATTTAAATGATTCTCTAATAGTTTAAAACTTGACACTATACAGGCCATGTGTCCCTATCCATTCTTGAGTACATCAAAGCCAAGTCCAAGCTTCTTGAAGCGACCACACTTCCCACTCATATAGGTAGTTCTTTTCTTCATGCACCTGCACATGCATTTTTACAAAAGAATAATTACCCCCTTCACTTGCAGTACCGAGCACATACCGTGGGATGATCATCTTGTGCTCCAATCCCTTAGAGTGAGCTTTCCCATTGAATTCAACTTCTAACGTTGTATTAGAAGGGAATTGGGTATCTCACTGTTAGAGATTTAGATGGACTTTAATCCCATCCCTATCACCGACTTGTGAACCAAGTCCCTAGCTAACCCCTTCGTCAAGTGGTCTGCTAGATTTTGTTGTGACCAAACAAATTCAACCGAAATCACCCCATTCGTGATTAGCTCACGAATCATGTTATGTCTAACACCTAAGTGTCTAGACTTGCCATTATATACTTGAATATAAGCTTTAGCCAAAGTAGCCGCACTATCATAACGGATAGAAATGGGTGATATTGGTTTTAGCCATAACGGAATTTCATGGACCAAATTCCTTAGCCACTCCGCCTCTTTACTGGCAACGGCTAATGCCACAAATTCCGACTCCATAGTCGAACTCGTGATGCAAGTTTGCTTCTTGGAAGCACATGAGATGGCACCTCCCCAAGCAAGTACACCCAATCACTCGTAAAAGAGTGATCTTCCAAATTGGTAATCCAACTTGCATCCGAATATCCCTCCAATATTGAAGGAAACCCGACATATGACAAACCATAATCAATGGTTTTCTTCAAGTATTTGAATACTCGTCTTATTGCTTGCCAATGATGAATACTAGGATTACTAGTAAACCTACTCAACTTTCCTATGGCAATAGCGATATCCGGCCTAGTGCTTGTCATGGCATACATCAAGCATCCAATGGCCTTTGAGTACTCGAGTTGTGACACCGCTTCACCCGAGTTGGGCATAAGCTTCACACTCGGATCCCATGGAGTACTCACCGGAGAACAATCAAAGCAATTAAATTTCTTTAATACTTTCTCAATGTAATGAGATTGCGTAATTGCAATCCCTTTGTTCTCACGCTTGATCCTTATTCCAAGGATCACCTCCGCCTCTCCCATATCTTTCATGGAGAAACTCGACGACAAAAACTCTTTGGTTTTCCAAACTTGATTTTGGTCGGTGCCAAAGATCAACATGTCGTCAACGTATAAGCAAATGATTACTCCGTTACCGGATGTGTCAAATTTTCTATATACACACTTGTCCGCTTGGTTTATCATAAAACCGTTGGACAAGATAATCTCATCAATTTTTTGATGCCATTGTTTGGGTGCTTGTTTCAGTCCATACAATGATTTTACAAGTTTACACACCTTATGCTCCATCCCGGGCATAACAAAACCTTCCGGTTGTTTCATGTAAACTTCCTCCTCCAAGTCACCGTTCAAGAATGCCGTTTTGACATCCATTTGGTGAATCACTAAATTGTGGATAGCTCCTAAGGCTATCAACAATCTAATCGTGGAGATCCTTGCTACCGGGGCATAAGTATCAAAATAATCGATGCCTTCTCGTTGCCTAAAGCCTTGGATTACTAATCGAGCTTTGAACTTGTCGATTGATCCATCCGCTTTCATCTTCCTTTTGAAGATCCACTTGCATCCCAAAGGTTTACAGCCTGGTGGCAAGTCCGATAATACCCAAGTATTATTCCCCATGATGGAGTCCATCTCATCATGTATTGCTTCTTTCCAGAAAGCAACATCTTGAGACTTCATAGCCTCATCAATTGATTTTGGATCCTCCTCAACACTATAACAGTAAAGGAATTGAGATCCAATCTCATCTCTTGATCCCTCTACCAAGTATACATGGAAATCGGGACCAAAGGACTTTTCAATCCTTCCTCTTTTGCTCCTTCGAAGCATCGGAGATTCGGTTTGAACATTTGCTTGTTCTTCAATCTCACTAGTTCCACTAGTACTTAGAACTATGTCCTTCGGCCTAGGTATTGAAGAGAATCTAGTCTCATCAAATAATGCATCTCTCGATTCTATAACGGTGTGAATCGCAATAGAATCATTAGGTTCAATAACATAGAACCTATAGGCTTTGGAATGCTCGGGCATATCCAACAAAGATGCAGTCAATACCTTTCTCACCCAAAGTCTTCCTTTTGGGTTCGGGTAGTAGAACAACCATCCGACAACCCCAAACTCGAATATAATTCAAGTTAGGCCTTTTCTTGAACCAAAGTTCATACGGGGTAATCTTGTTCCTTTTATTGGGAACTCGATTCAGCGAATAACAAGCCGTTAGCATGGCTTCACCCCAAAATCCATCAAGCAATTCATTTGCAACATAAAGCAATTCATAAAGCAACATAAAGCAATTCATTTGCAACATAAACAGAATTTGAAACAAAATTCTTTTTATTCAAATTCAACATAAACATATTATTCAACATGAAACCGAATCCTACAAAAGAGCCACCCTTTGACAAGATAAACTTGTCGGACTCATAAACTTGCCTTTATCCTAACTTATTCAAGATACTACCGGAAACCAAATTCTTTCGAATTTGTGGTACAAACAAAACGTCTAAAAGTTCAACTATTTTGCCAGAACTGAACTCTAGCCTAACTAATCCACGTCCAAGAATGGGAGCAATCGACTCGTTCCCCATGCGTAGCATTGATCCGTCTTCAACCGATTCCAAGGAGGTGAACCAACAGCGATCCTTGCACACATGACTTGTAGCACCCGAGTCGATCCACCAAGCGACATCATCATCCTGCACGTAAAAATATTCGGATATTAGTGGTACATAATTCAAATTTGAATTAAAACCAAAGTCAAAATTCTGACCTTGTCGTGGGTTTTGATCCTTGGATCCTTGCCCACCACCGCTTGTGCTTGCTCCATTCTTACTCTTGACAACCCGACAATCCCGCTTGAGATGGCCGGTCATCCCACAGATCCAACAGGTTAATTTAACCTTTTTATTGGGCCCTTTCTTGGTTTCATTGAACTTACGTTTTCCCTTGAAGTTGTTGGACTTTCCCTCTTCAACCATGTTCACCGAAGGTGCAGAAACCTCCTTTATCTTAGGTTTCTCAGTCTCTTGCGCCCGAAGAGATTCCTCTATGCGCAAGTGACTACCGAGTTGTACAAGGGACAACTCTTCCTTCTTGTGTTTCAACATATGTTTGAAGTCTTTCCAAGAGGGGGGCAATTTATCAATAATGCTTGATACGGAGATGGATTCGTCCATCTTCATATCATGTTGAGCATATTGGCCAAGAATGCGAAGGAGCTCATTATATTGCTCCATCATCGGCCTTGAGTCCACCATCTTGTAATTATTAAAATTACTAACCAGAAACTTCTTACTAGAAGCATCCTCCGCCATGTATTTGGACTCGAGAGAGTCCCATAGCTCTTTGGCAGATTCAACGTTTTGATAGATATCAACGAGGGAGTCACACATACCGTTTAAGACGTGGCCACGACAAATGTAGTCGTCGTTCTCCCATTTGCCGCGACGCCGGGTCATCTTCAACGTCTCGTTTTCCATCACCTCCGGTATCGGAGTACTTAGCACGTACACGACCTTCAACGTCGTCAACAAGAAGTGCATCTTCTTCTGCCATCTACAGAAATCAATGCCTTCGAACTTCTCAAGTTTTGTGAACTTGGTCGTCATGTCTCTCATGGACTGATCACTCGCCATCTCTCTCACGATAAATATCACTTACGATTGTTGGGGGATTTCGGAAAATCGAGAGGAGAAAAGAGTGATTATAATAACTTGGATAAAGAACAGAGATCGCGTGAGAGCTCGCTTTCCGTAAGTGATATTTCGACCCTATCTGCCCGGGTATCAAGAAATTCACTCGAGGATAATCTCGGTTCTCAGTTTTGAGTTATCGATTTAGCCAGAAATCGACACATATTTAAACACCTCAAGAATCGTAACCTACACCATATTGATACTGAAAATAATATCTCATTAAATGAGATTGAATGTGCATTAAAATCGGCACTTACAAACAAGAAGAAAACTTCCAGACGCTGGCGCCAGTGTCCACGCCAGTCAAGGTTCTTAAGGCGTGAGGCGTGGCGTGGCGGCGAGGCCAAGCCTCAAGCCTTAGGAGCCATGGCGTTTTCAAGGCGTGACTTATGGCGTCAAACTTCTAGGTCATATTTAATATTATATATAAAAACATATGTTTTGTAGTGTTACTCAATGGGCCTATGGTAGTAAGCAAGTTAAATTGGGTTATATATTAAAAAACTTGCAAATAAGACATTAAAAACGTAAAGGAAAATCAAATATCGCATTAAGAAAACTGCGCGTTAGGCCATGGCGTGCCACAGGCTTAACGTGGTGTGAGATACAAGCCTTGGTGCCATGGCGCACCATGGCGGCTGTGCGGCGAGTTTTTTAGAACATTGACGGCAGTCAACTGGCGCTAGAATCTGCGCCGGTAACATTCTAGAGGCTGGCGCCAGTCTCCGCGCCAGGCAACTGGCGCCGCCATCAGCGCCGACAACATTCCAGAGCCTGGCGCCAGTCTTGGCGCCAGTCTTGGCGCCAGTCTTGGCGCCAACCAACTGGCCCCGACGCCCAGTTCATAAGAACACTTTGTAACTTGCCAATCTTAACCGTCCAACAATCCCGGGTTCTAGATAGCTTACACGAGTGTGCACTCCACACCTCCTAACTCATGTTATAGCTTAGCTAACAACCCTATTATTATCTTTGTGAATCCAATTACACAAAATGAACCGATGATTTCACTAAAATCACCAACACACTTGACCACATGAAATCTCAAAACCCTTGACCATTTTTTACACACACACACACACACACACACACATATATAGTCGGGTTCGAACGAGAACAATACATATTTAAAAGAACACGAGAATCAACAAAATCATATATGATTTTACATTAACTAGCGAAAAAAAGACTTTGGCCGGGGCTTTAGGTCTACATGGTTGTTTCGCGCATTAATATAAAATCATATATGGTTTCATTGGTCATCGTGTTCTTTTAAATAAGTACTGTTCTTTCTTTATATATATATATATATATGAGAGATGGGGAAAAGAGAGATGTAGCATTTTGTTTGGAAGTAAGTAGTCATTTTAGGTGGTAACGTAAGCAATGACATAAAAAACCCAACACTTTAGAAACATCTTCAAGATTCTTTTATCACTTCAAAGGCAACTTTCCTACCCAATAAATTAATACGCATCACCACCTCACTTCACACTACTCATTGACTTTTGATCAACACAGACTAATAATACTCTCCTTTTGATTCTTGAAACTAAGCTAATGGGTGATTCTGAGGTTGTACTGTTAGACTTCTGGGCCAGTATGTATGGTATTAGGGTCAGAATTGCTTTGGCTGAAAAGGGTGTTGATCAGTATGACTACAAACAAGAGAACTTGGCCAACAAAAGCCAACTGCTCCTTCAGATGAACCCCGTTCACAAGAAAATCCCGGTTCTCATCCACCATGGTAAACCCATCTGTGAATCCAACATCATTGTTCAGTACATCGATGAGGTTTGGGCGGACAACTCTCCACCATTGTTGCCTTCCGATCCCTATCTCAGAGCTCAGGCCAGGTTCTGGGCTGATTTTATTGACAAGAAGGTACCGTAATTTTTCATATCTTTCTTTAGAACCCAATCAAATTAAAAACCTCCATTTTCGTTGTTGCGCACACACACACACACAGTCACACACACACACACACACACACATATATATAGGATCAGGATTAGGAGAAAACCTCAAAAAAATGAAAAACTGAAGAACACACGGGTAGTCCTCCATCTAGACGATATGCAATTGTGCATACATTTAATTATTTGTAACATACATATGTGTATACGCACAAGCGCATAATGCACTTGTGCATAAAAACAAAAAAAACAACAACTTAATTTACTTGTATGCACAAGTGCATACCGTCCAGATGAAGGTCATCCAGGGTATTCTCCAGTTCTTCAATTTTTGAGGCTTTTTCCTGAATCTCTCTCTCTCTCTCTTTCTATATATATATATATGGAAAACCTAAAAAACATGGAAAACTAAGAAATAGTCTGGTAGCTTTCTGGACGGTATGCATTTGTACATACAAGTAAATTAAGTTGTTTTTGTTTTTATGCATTGTGTGCCTTATGCACATGTGCATGTTACAAATTTCTTGTATGCAAGTGCATACCGTCCCATTTGGGTTACCAGGGTGTTCCCCAATTTTCATATATATATATATATATATAAACTTAGCTAATTTGTTTTTGTGTGTGTGTGTGTGTGTGTGTTGGACAATTAAAACACTCTAGATATATGATGCCGGGAGGAGGATATGGAGCACAAAAGGAGAAGAGATGGAAAAGGCAAAGACAGAATTCATAGATGGGTTGAAGGTGTTGGAAGGGCAGCTTGGTGAGAAGCCATATCTGACGGGGGAGAGGTTTGGGTATGTAGATATTGCAATGGTGCCAATGTACTGCAGGTTTTATGCATTGGAGATGATTGGGAAGATGAGTATAGAGAAAGAATATCCAAAGCTGATTGCATGGGCTAAAAGATGCATGGAAAGAGAGAGCGTCTACAAATCTCTCACTGATCCCCACAAGGTTTACGAGCTTCTGTTGGAGAAGCAAAAGAAAATTCTCTGAAATAACTACTATATATATATATATATAGGTATATGAGTAATGGTAACTAATGTACCAATAATAAGAGTAATTAAAAGTGAAAATAGATGCTTGCTTGTGGCTTTTTTGTTGTTTTTTTAATCTATAAATAATTAGGGTGATTATATGTTGAGGGACATGTCAAACGAGAAGCTTTAGCGAATATTGTTGGAAGGTCAATCAGGTTGTAGCGCAATGGTTGATCGCCCTGGGTGATGTGGTGGAATATCCCATCTACCCAGAGTTCGATTCCAGGCGTCCTCAACATTGATAAGACATCTTTAAGTTTTAAAATTGTCAGGGATTAGTCCGGACTGTGCCTGTGATACCCTTTCCAAAATAAATATTGTTGGAAAATTTAGTAAAAATATGTGTTTTTACTAACTTTGGACACATTTAAATACATATATATGTATTATATATAAAATTAACTCTTAGTGGGTTTGTGTTCTACTATATGAGAGCTTCGAAACGATATATAATATGTCCAAAACGGAGTATGTGTTAATGAGATATCGATACTCAAAGTTGAGTATTTGGATGAAATTAGCAAAAAACAAGTGGGCGTGAGAATGTGTCCCACATAGGACGAAGGAGCAAACTTTCAATGGTTTATAACCTAAGAAGTGTGAAGAGTCGACAAGCTCTTTTGAATGGTTTTACTCCAACACTTACCCGCGTGCAGGGGGGGTGCCAATTGACGATTTTGTAAGGTAAAATTGTCGAACTTGTGTATGGGTTTTTCGTTTTGACCCAGTTTCAGTTTTTTTTGTAACTGAAACGTATTGAAGATGAATAAATGTTTTCGGTTACAGTAATTAATTCGTATTGAAGATGAATAAGTGTTTTCGGTTACAGTAATTAATTCGTTAATTACGAATTAATTTTTTCGGTTTCAACTTTTTGTAACTGAAACACATTGAAGGTGAATTAATTCGTTTTAATTATCATCGGTTTCAATCTTCACTATAAATAGGAGGGTCTCGATTCATTCCACACACAACAGACAACACACTCTCGAAATAGTATCCATACTGCAACATACGTTTTTCCGGCGAACTTTTCAGGCAAGTGATCATCTCCGGCAGTACTTCTGCTCGCGCTGTTGTACCCTGGGAACAAACGGCGAATCTTTTTAAGAGAATCGTGTGTAACACGAGCCTCAACGAAATATCGACTTTTCTAGGAATCTGTTTTCTAATTCTGTTTCATCTTACTTCTATAACGATTTATTGAATTAATATTTAATCGATTGTATGATTAATATATATATATATATATATGCGATAAGACGAGAAGTATGTGATATCATATCATATATGATATACAAGCTTAATAATATATTATTAAATACATGTTACATTAATAATACATAGACGTTTAATCATATATGATTAAACACCCACGTGCTGTGTAATCATATATGATATCACATTTCTCGCATTCTCGCATAATGTTTAACTTCTCGCCTTATCCTTCTTCAATATGTTCATTGTGTAATTGGTGGTGATGTATATTTAGAGTATGATTTATAAAATGAAAATGAAAATTTATATTTTATAACCATGCTCAATGTAATGAAAATTTATGTACAATCTATAATGAATATGGAGCCTGGATTTTAGGATCCAGGAATAACTGAGCATATATATATAGAGTCGGGTTTAAACGAGAACAATACATATTTAAAAGAACACGAGAACAAACATAATCATTAGTGATTTTACATTAACGCACGAAAAAGGACTTTGGCCGCGGCTTCAGACCGTGTTGTTTTTTGTGCGTTAATGTAAAATCACTAATGATTTGTTCATTCTCGTGTTCTTTTAAATATGAACTGTTCTCATTTGATCCTCCCCCTCCCCCTCTCTCTCACAGATATATCAGATATATGGATCAACATATTAATGAAGGGGCCAATAAGCAGCACAATAGCAAGGAGATAGAGCTTGTTATATGATTATTTCATCTTGCTAGAAAGCAAGCAAAGAAAGTAAACATGATTCAAACGCCAAACATTTATTAATTAAGAGATTATCTGAATTAGGTGGATTACCTCCTCGTTTAAACAAAAAAACAACATGGTCTATTTCAGATATTATCTTTATGCTTATGAGGCTGCGGTTGTGTAAGAACATCTTTCGCCTTGTGAGTATCTCTCTTTGCCAAATTGCTCTTGTACCTTATCCCTTATTTGTGCGCCAAGTATTTCCCCTCATATTATGAGTGTTAAATCATAGCTACAAACAACAAAACACATAAATGCTACTTCACATTTATTGATTCGACATTACCAATGACCATATTTAATATTGATTTGCTTGCTCTTTGACTATTTTGAATACATCCACAAGCATATGAATCTCTTACCATCAATTAAACAAGTCAAATAAAAATACAAAAAGCATATGTATCTAGTAAAATCACATTTAATACAATCGAGACATAAGGGTATGGCTAAAGTAAAGGATCAAGCAAACCAGGATTGTTTGGACCATCAACTCTTCAAACAAGGACAAACATGTTAAGAAAGCATTGGAAGCAGTCTTCTTCACCAACTGTTACATTTTATGGTGTTTTCGAATAGTTGTGTCTTCGACAGTTCCCCTCCTCGTAAAGATTCTCTCATCGATCAGATCGTGGAGAAATCTTTTACCTGGATTTCGGCTAGGTGTAAAGGGAGTGTTAAAAACCCGATCATTTGGAGGCTCTAGCCTTCTGATTGTTTCAAAACATGTAGCCTTCAAGTTCCTTGTTTGTTAGCTTCTTGCTAGTCTTAATTAATAAATGATATAGAGCGCCTCGCTATCCGTTTCGAAGAACAAATGGACCACGCCAAACAGAGGCTTACGCGACATGGCACGCGACCTGAAGCCGCGGCCCAAGTCGCGCAACCCCCTGGATGCAAACCAAACAGAAGCCTACGTGGCTAGCCACGCGGCCTGAAGCCGCGAGCCAAACCGCGCGGCTCTTCCAGGTCGTCCAATCAGCTATTTCGATTTTTATTGTTTTAGAGTTGTTTTCCAATAAGATTTCTTTCCCTTATGGATTGATCTCAATAATAGTTTCTATAGTTATCTCTTATTTAGTTTAGCTATAAACAGGGCTTTTACCTACATTGTTTATCATTCGATTCAATATTCAGATTCAATAATAGTTCTTGATATTCAAGGCTTTTTTGTTACTTTTTTCTAAGTTTACGTTTGTGAACTTATTCACCGTTAGGGTTCGACGCTTGTCGTTCCGTTCCACGCAATTCCTACTGCGTCAGTTGGTATTAGAGCACAGACTTACCTGTCTCTTCACCTTCAAGATGGCAGAACAACCACCGCCACCACCACCTCTTACGCGAGCATATCTTGATGGACTAACAGCGGCTTTCACCGCGACCCTCAACACGCTGACAACCACATTCGCCAACCAGATCAACGCCAACAACAACGACCGACGAAGACGAGACGGGTACGAAGGTCGTCATCGACCCCAGCATGGTGGCCGACGCCACCCGATCACCAGTTCCAGTTTTGACTCCGAATCCGACGGAGACGTTGAACCACCCCGAAGAGATCCCGATTACCGACTGAAAACCGACATTCCCTACTTCTACGGGAATATGGGCTTAGAGTAATTTCTAGACTGACAAATCGAGGTCAACCGTTTGTTCAACATTATGGAGATCCTTGAGCACAAGCAAGTAAAGATGGTTGCTTTCCGCCTGAAAAGCACCGCCACCGTATGGTGGGACAAGCTGATAGCCCAACGACAACGGCAACGGAAAGGTCCGGTACGTTCATGGAGAAGGGTGAAACAGCTAATGACCGAACGATTCCTACTGGAAGACTACGAGCAAATCCTGTACAAAATGTACTTAGATTGCTCACAAGGATCGAGGACCGTAACAGAATACACCACCGAATTCATCCGCCTCTCTGAACGGAACGAAATCGGCGAGACAGAAGGGCAAAGGGTTGCACGGTACATCAACGGGCTCAAAGGTTCGATACAAGACAAAATCGGACTCCAAACCGTATGGACCGTAACGGAAGCATCGAGCCTATCCATGAAGGCCGAGCTTATGGAGAAAACCACTGGAACCTCATCCTATCGCCGATACACCACACCGACCCCCACCGAAGCTACTAGTTCTGCGTCTGATAAAGGAAAGAGTATCGCGCCAAGTCCAACCGCCCGCGAAACCAATCCTTCACGAAACCCTACCGGGTCCCAAAGCAAACCCGACACACCGAAACCATCCAACCCCTACGCCAAACCAACAGGATCTAAGTGTTACCGTTGTGGCCAACCGGGCCATAGATCCAACGAGTGTACCAACCGAAGAACAATCGGTTTCGTAGATGAACATGGAAGCGAAGAGGAACATGGTTACCATGGAGTGGATTTCGCGAAAGAAGAGTCCAAAGAAAGAGTGAACATCGTACTCCAACGGGTCCTCCTATCTCCAAAAGAGGAAGGTCAAAAGAAGAACTTTTTCCGCACCTATTGCTCCATCAACAAAAAGGTTTTCAACATGATTGTAGACAACGGAAGCTGCGAAAACCTCATCTCTCAAAAGTTAGTAGACTACCTTGGCCTACCAACCCAACCACACGACGCACCGTATTCCCTTGGATGGGTAAAGAAAGGACCGCAAGTTCGTGTGACCCAAGCGTGCAAAGTTCCCCTCTCCATAGGCAAATACTACAAGGAAGATGTCCTTTGCGACGTCCTCGATATGGACGCATGCCATATCTTACTCGGCCGACCATGGCAATACGACAATGACGTCACCTACAAAGGAAGGGACAACGTGATGATATTCCGTTGGGGCGACCGTAAGATCGCCATGGCACCCGTGGCTAACTTCCACAAGACCCCAGAAAAGAAAGGTGAGAACGTTCTAATCATCACCTCCGATGAACAACTCCTCGAGAATGATTTCAAGGAGACTCAAGTCTTTTGCCCGATAGTCGTAAAAGGTTTAATGAGCGCCGAAAAAGTCAACGAAGAAATCCCGGAAGAGATCGGCGAAATACTTAAAGACTTTACGGATCTAATCTCCGATAACCTACCACCGGAATTGCCACCTATGAGAGACATCCATCACCAAATAGATCTAATTCCGGGCGCGAACCTACCAAACCTTCCTCACTATCGCATGAGCCCCAAAGAAAACAAGATCTTGAGGGAGCAGGTTGAAGACCTCTTGAGAAAAGGGTTTATTCGAGAAAGCCTAAGCCCTTGCGCAGTCCCCGTCCTTCTTGTACCAAAGAAAGGTAACCAATGGAGAATGTGCATTGATAGCCGCGCCATCTACAAAATCACCATCAAGTACCGATTTCCCATTCCCCGTTTGGAAGACATGCTTGATGAACTAGCCGGCGCAAAACTATTTTCAAAGATCGACCTCTGTAGCGGCTATCACCAAATCCGAATCCGACCCGACGACGAATGGAAAACCGCGTTCAAAACACCATTTGGGATATACGAATGGTTAGTCATGTCATTCGGAACCTCTACCCCTAGCACGTTTATGAGGACAATGAACCAAGTCCTCCGCCCGTTCATCGGCTCGTTCGTAGTAGTATACTTCGATGATATACTTATCTATAGCCGAAACAAAACGGATCACCTTGCACACCTTCGGCAAATCTTGACCGTGCTCCAAGAGAACAAACTCTATGTCAACCTCAAGAAGTGCACTTTATGCACCAACAAGCTCCTATTTTTAGGATTCGTTGTTGGAGAAGCCGGCATAGAAGTAGACGAAGAAAAGGTCCGTGCAATAAAAGAATGGCCAACTCCCAAAACCGTATCCGATGTCCGGAGCTTTCATGGTTTGGCAACCTTCTACCGACGGTTCGTAAGGTATTTCAGCACCATCACCGCACCAATGACCGAGTGCCTGAAAAAGGGAAAGTTCCAATGGGGACCCGATCAAGACCAAAGCTTCGCCGAAATCAAAAGCAAGCTAAGCACCGCACCGGTACTCGCCCTACCCGACTTTGACAAAGTCTTTGAAGTTGAGTGTAATGCAAGCAGAATAGGGGTAGGAGCCGTCCTCTCCCAAGAATAGCGCCTCGTCGCATTTTTCAGCGAGAAACTAAGCGATGCTCGTAAAAAATGGAGCACCTACGATCAAGGGTCCTACGCCGTGTTTCGAGCCTTGAAACAATGGGAACATTATCTCGTGCAGAAAGAATTTGTACTTTTTACCGACCATCAAGCCCTCAAGTTCATCAATGGCCAAAAATCGGTAAGCAAAATGCACGCACAATGGGTAAGTTACTTACAGAAATTTCCCTTTGTCATCAAACACAAATCAGGGGTTCTCAACCGATTAGCCGATGCTTTGAGTAGACGAGCTACACTAATGATCACACTAGCCCAAGAAATCGTCGAATTTGAGGTCTTAAAGGATCAATACGAAGAAGATGGTGACTTCAAGGATATTTGGAACAAATGCAAAACGGGTACACCAATGGAAGATTACTACATTCAAGACGGCTACCTCTTCAAAGGTAACCAATTGTGCATACCTAACTCTTCTCTTCGTGAAGAACTGATCAGAGACTTACATGAAGGAGGATTAGGCGGCCACCTAGGCCGAGACAAAACCGTTGCTAGCATACTCGATCGATACCATTGGCCGCACCTAACGCGCGATGTGGCGGCAATTATCCGGAAGTGCTACATTTGTCAAGTTGCTAAAGGCCAATCTCAAAACACCGGTCTTTACTTACCATTACCAGTTCCCGATGATATTTGGCAAGATCTATCCATGGATTTCGTATTGGGACTACCCCACACACAACGCGGAGTCGACTCTATCTTTGTAGTAGTCGATCGATTCTCCAAAATGACGCACTTCATAGCTTGCAAAAAGACCGCCGACGCAAGCAACATCGCCAAATTATTCTTCAAAGAAGTAGTTCGCCTACATGGTGTTCCGAAAACTATCACCTCCGACCGTGACACGAAGTTTTTGAGTCACTTTTGGATCACTCTTTGGCGTTTGTTCGGGACCACACTAAACAAAGCAGCACCGCTCATCCCCAGTCAGATGGCCAAACTGAGGTAACAAATCGAACCTTGGGAAACATGCTTCGGAGTATTTGTGGGGACAAGCCTAAACAGTGGGACCTTACTCTCCCACAAATTGAATTCGCCTATAACAGCGCATCCCACACAACAACGGGATGTTCTCCTTTCTCCTTGGTCTATACTTCGATTCCCAAGCACGTGGTCGACTTGGTCAAACTACCACAACTCCCGGATACAAGCCTCGCCGCCAAAAATATGGCTAAAGATGTGCAGATAGTCAAAGAAGAAGTCAAGGCCAAACTTGAATTCACGGGCACAAAGAACAAAACCGTCGTCGATATGCACCGACGCCGTAAGACCTTCAAGGTAGAAGATGATATCATGGTATTCTTACGGAAGGAGCGATTTCCCGTTGGAGCTTACAATATGTTACAACCCCAGAAATATGGCCCATTCAAGATCTCAAGGAAGATTAACGACAACGCCTACGTGGTCACCCTCCCCGACTCGCACCATATATCCAACACCTTCAATGTGGCAGACATCTACGACTACCACCCGGATGACTCGTCTCTTTCAGATGAGAACTCGGGGTTGAGTTCTTCAGAGGTGGAGGAGACTGATATAGAGCGCCCCGCTATCCGTTTCGAAGAACAAATGGACCACGCCAAACAGAGGCTTACGCGACCTGGAACGCGACCTGAAGCCGCGGCCCAAGCCGCGCAACCCCCTAGATGCAAACCAAACAGAAGCCTACGCGGCTAGCCACGCGGCCTGAAGTCGCGAGCCAAACCGCGCGGCTCTTCCAAGTCGTCCAATCGGCTATTTCGATTTTTATTGTTTTAGAGTTGTTTTCCAATAAGATTTCTTTCCCTTATGGATTGATCTCAATAATAGTTTCTATAGTTATCTCTTATTTAGTTTAGCTATAGATAGGGCTTTTACCTACATTGTTTATCATTCGATTCAATATTCAAATTCAACAATAGTTCTTGATATTCAAGGCTTTTCTGTTACTTTTTTCTAAGTTTACGTTTGTGAACTTATTCACCGTTAGGGTTCAACGTTTGTCGACCCGTTCCACGCAATTCCTACTGCATCAATAAAAGTTCTGGCTGTCGTTTAATAAAAGGATTGTTTGGATGAGTCCCGAGGGCACATTTGCTCAACCTATATAAAACAAGACAGAAAACAAAACGTGAAACACAAACATTTGATTATGATATTCGATTCAAGTTTGTTTGTAACTTTCTGTGATAAGTGTTGAAATCATGTACCTCGATGAAGTAAGAAGAATGAGTGAGAAGGTAAATAAGATGTGCATTGACAATGAAGGCATACCTAAGAATGATCACTAGAATTGACAAAAGAGAACCCATTTGAATAACTTTATATGTGATTAATTGAACAAAAAACAAGCATCCATTGATCAAATTTTCGAGTGAAATAAAATCCGGATATAAAATACCCGATGGAGAGAGGCGAGACAACGAGTATACGTGATAGGCGATTCGACGAATGGCGTTTTGAATCATAAATTCAAATAAACCATGTGTGTACATGGAAAATAAGGCGAGTGCTATTTGAGAACCATTAATGACAACTAAACTTAGAACCTATAATCACACATTCATTTTCCCATAAACATAACTATTGCACAATCTGTTCGAAACAAAAAGATATGATTGATGGTGGCTATTTGGTTCCAGCACTTTACCTTCTTTTGTTAAGCCACAACACATGCCTACTCAGATGACAGATTTCAAACAATTTAATTAAAAGGCAAAACTCAAAAGACTATTAAAAAAGTAGCAATTGAGATATGCAAGCTTCTTTTATGGTTTCAGTAATAGAAAGTTTAACATCAACAGAAGTTTTAACCTCCTTAATTCCTTTCATTTTAAATTTCTATTACTAAATAAACCAAATTGATGTTATGTACTACAAAATTCATAATATGGTAGGCGTGAGATTGAATCTTCTAAAACCATATTCATTTCGTTTGTGTGCCTATTATTATTATTATTATTCATCGACTTTGATATATAGAAACTTAACGCTATGGTTTGCCAATGAAACAAATAACCTGAGGTCATAGCGCACCAATCTGCAACACACATGTTTATGCGAAAAGAAACATAAATTTAAAGAGCAAATTTAGGACCACAACAAAAGAGATCATTTTTCTTAAGTTCAAAACTTGGACTGACTATTATGTATCTTGTAATGAGAAAGTGTAGTAAATAGAAGCTATTCTTGTGAAGTAGATATGAATTTACCTATTAATTCCTCAAGTTAGATACAAGAATTGCTTAAACCCTTTTTTAGATTCCATCATTAACCCAAGTGTGTTCTAACAAATTTTACTACATTAATTGACAATTCCATTGTCAATCAGGTTGTAGCGCAGTGGTTGATCGCCTTGGAATATCCCATCTATCCAGAGTTCGATTCCAGGCATCCTCAACATTGATAAGACATCTTTAAGTTTCAAAATTGGCAGGGATTAGTCCGGGCTGTGCCTGGAATACACTTTCCAAAAAATGCTCTACTTGATTTGCGATAGTTTTTTCCGCTTCCACATATATGATAAGCTTTTATAACATTTTAACAGTTTTTCCTTGTTAGCACTACATAGAGAAGATGTTATTGTCGAATCTATAAGAATTTACGTATTAATTTTTAATATAGAAGTAATTATTTGACATATAAAATTAAAATATTTACCTTGGTATAAAAAGAAACAATCTCATATTTGAACTTCCCGAATGAAGTTGCCATGGCAACATGTTTATGAGACTCAACCTTTTAAGTTAACTAATCACATTTGATTAAAAACGTAGATTTAAGAATAAAGAAAAATTGTGAAAAAAGTAATGGAAAGAAACCACATAAAGCTTAATAAAAAATTATTAATTAATTAAAAATATATAATTAAATAAATCTAAAAGATATAATAAGATTTTTAAGGGATTTTTCTTACTATTATAACTTTAAAAGAATATCTGACTAATTAACTGTTAATTGTAATTATCCTAATTTTCAAAACTATTTTTCATTTTTTATTTATGATATTTTTTAGAAGATTATGTGGTTTAAATTATTTGTTACTTTCTTGTTAATTAACCATCTTTATGTGTGTACTAGATACGTACCCGCGATGCGGCGCGAAGTATCTTGAATCTAAAGCCGAGAATTCGAAAAAAATAATTTTGTTTCATGTTCATATTTATTTGCTTTTAAATCGCATATCAGATGTATAAAATTAAAGGTCAATATGGTTAATTGGTCAAAAAATTTGAAAAATATTCGTTCGATAGTGGGGACTGGGGTCTTCAAACCCATAACATTTGTGCTCATTTTGAAGGTTTTGATGAACGGTTATAATGGTATAATTTATAAAAAAGAAAAACATATTTGTTTAATGTATTTTAGTTATGTATGTTGATATGATAATGATGTAACATGAAAAATGAAAGAAGAATGGATATAAAGTAAATTAAATAACTAATTATAATGATATAAAATGTAATTTAAAAATAAAAAATAATTTTATTTTTAATTATCATGTTGAACGTTGGAGGTTTTAAAACTTTTAAACTTGTACATGATGTATTGAGATTTATACTTCTTAAAAATTCAAGAATAAACGTAAATGAAATTATTTTTAAAGGAGTATAATAGATAAATATAGATAAGAGCGTAAAATATACTAATTTAAAAAAAAATCTCAGTACGTCATTCTTGAAAAATATTGATACGTATTTATAATATTTCATAATATTATTAAGTTAAAAAAATATTCAATAATAAATTTATTTTGAAATTATTGTAATATTATAATTTGTAAAAAAATGCATTTATTAATATGTTTTAGTTAAATTATGATTATGTATTTTTAATATTATAAGGGTGTAAATGAAAATGAATAATGTAAGGGATATAAAACAAATTAATTTGTAAATCCAAAAATATTCAATATTGGGCTCATTTCGAAGGTATTGACGAGACGATTACAATGGTATAATTTGTAAAAAAAAGAAATGTATTTTTAATGCATTCTTGTTCATATACGATTATTTATGTTAATATGATAAATGTGTAAAATAAAAAATGAAAAAGTAAAGGATTAAAAGTAAATTGAATAACTAATTCTAAGAGTATAAAGTGTAACTTAATAGTATAAGGTTGTAAAATGAAAATGAATAATGTAAGAGATATAAAATAAATTAATTTGTACATGTTCATGATATTTAATAATATGATTAAATCCAAAAATATTCAATATTTGGCTCATTTCGAAAGTATTGACGAGACGATTAGAATGATGTAATTTGAAAAAAAAAGAAATGTATTTTTTAATGCATTGTTGTCATATAGGATTATTTATGTTAATATGATAAGGATGTAAAATAAAAAATGAAAAAGTAAAGGATTAAAAGTAAATTAGATAACTAATTCTAGGGGTATAAAGTGTAACTTATAAATTGAAAATTATTTGATTTTGAGAAGAACTTGAGAGAGAGGGAATTTCTTAGTAGCTTGAGAGTTGTACATATAGCTTAAAAAGTGATACGTTTAGAAAAACGATTTTTTAGAAAAAAACGTTTTACAATTTTTATAAAATAGTATAGATACATGCTATTCATCTTTCTTTAATTTTTGGTTCATTAACATCATGAAAGTAGTCTCAACAAATGATGGAAGTAGAATATGTGGAAGGGTTTGAATGAAAAAGATAACACTACTATCACCTGTAAAATCTGTTGATGGAAATTTTTTTGGTGGGTAATGCAAATCAGTTACAGATTATCCATAGATTCTTTGGATAATACATGGGTATTTTCTTGAAAGATATCGGATTACATCGAACTATTGGTATCCTCTGGGTGATCCCTGAATAATAACCGACGAGAATTTTTCTAAATGAATTTTATGGGTAAAAGTCATTTTTGTGGAGAAGGTGAGCGAAAGATGAGATTTTAGGAAGAGGAAGGGTACTTCAAGAAAATTTTGAAATGAAAAAAAAAGAACGCTCATATTTCCTGTTACCAATAATGACTTATTATAGACATCTAAAAACTTTCCTAGGGCGCATTTATTTTGTTAAATGATGAAATGGGCCAACAACTAAATGCTTCTAAAGAGTTGATTTGTTCTAGGGTCAAAAACTATAATATATAATTAAATTAAGATTTTTTAGAAGTTCATTATTGGCTTTCTTTCTTAATCACAATATAAAAAGATTATATGTACATATGATAAATTTACTAGTTGATTGATGATATTTACAATATTATCAAATTTAGAATCTTTTAAATAAGATTTCAACTCTTATATTATTAATCTAAAAAAAACCTTTTCTGGAACCATGAACGGACCTAAGGAAGGGCACATGATGATACGTGCTACCGTATTATTTCTCTGGTAAAAGGGTAAAAAATTTTGGTTTCGTGAAGGTGCAACTGTATTTTAGAAGGTGCTACGATACCTCGTAATCAACAAAAAAACTCTTGAAATCAACCAAAAAACAAAAAAAAACTGTTGAAATCAACAACAAAAACGACAAAATCTCTTGAAATCAACCAAAAATACCGAAAACGTCTCTTAAAATCAATAAAAAAACTTAAAATTCCTTCTAAATCAAGAAAAAACTTTAAAAAAGCCGGAATTTGGCTAAAAACACATCGGACGATATTGAAGTCGGTAAAAAGATTAAGGCACGTCGATAAAAACCGTAACAAAAAATATGATACCACTGTATGAAAAAATTTATGGGTCCGTCCCCGTTGGAACCACAGTTTACTCTTGAAAAATGAAAACCATTGGTGATTTGAAAATATGGCAACTTGTGTTGGGAAATCGTTTTTCATGATAATATTGCACATCTAAAGTTAGTGGATGATATTCGCTAAAAAGCCTACAGTAGCGTAAGCAATGACATCAAAAGACCCAACACTCCGATATCAATCATATATATGGAATGGAACACCTCAGAATCTTCTTCCATCTTCTCCCACAAAACAACTTTCCCTTTAATTTATGCCCTACTTTCCCACCCTATAAATTATAAACACACATATATATATATATATATATATATATATATATATATAGGGGTTAAATCTAGTGAGGACCAAAAAAAGGTTAAGGACTTGAGGACTAATCTAATCCATTGATTAGAATAAATCAAGGGTGATTAAATAAAAAGTCTATTTGTAATAAAAGCACAAAGTAAGGGTATTATAGACAATTGGTATGTAACTTTCAAGGGTATAATTGGTGAAGAGATACCTCTGCGTCAGTTTACTCCGTCTCATCTTCTTTTAGAACAATTCAACATGAATGTTGCACAAATACCTGCATCTACATGTTTTTGCAAAATTCGGCTTCAGGAATTGCAGATCCAGAGAGCAAACTACATGAATTCCATGATTCTGTATTGGAACAGCGGATTTGATTGGCCTATGAATACAAATTTTCCGAAGACGATGGAGTCATGCCCTAGGGTTCAAAGTTGCAGGAATCGAGAGTTATGCACGGATTGCACCAACGCAGGACGACAATGTGAGGAACCGCCGTTTCACTTGTGTGTTTATGACGAAGTCGTTGAAGGTTTTTTTCGGTCACCGGCAAGACGGATTTCTCGAACATCTCTCTTGTGTGCTTTCGTGTGTAAGAAATCTTCCATTAATGCTCTGATTTGATCCCACCACCACAAACAATACTTCTCCCATTGTAAATTTCAGTAGATTTTCTCTTTTCTTGTTAATTTGTTGCACCTCCTTTACAATCTCTCAAGTTTTCTATTTTTAATTTGTTCTCGTGAATATCAGCTGAAGCTCCTTTAAATTGGGCATAATTTTTTTTAGATATATGATTTGGGTTTCCATGAATTCTTTGATCAAATCGTGCAATTCATGTGGAATGTGAGATTGTGGGATCCAATAGGTTCTCTCAAGAACTTTTCCTGGGAAAATTTCATTATTTGTTTCACATTTTTTTCATCTCCTAGCAGTATCACTGTGTGTTTTCATATGGTGAATTTGGGTGTTTCATATGGTGAATTTAGGTGTTTCATATGATGAATCAATGTGTTTCATTTGAAATTTTTTGTGTTTCATCTGGTGAATTGTGCATGTGTTTCATATAGTGAATTAGTGTGTTTCATCTCGTGAATCTGTATGTTTAATTTGGTATGGTGAATTTGGGTGTTTCATATGATGAATCAATGTGTTTCATTTGAAATTTTTTGTGTTTCATCTGGTGAATTGTGCGTTTCATCTGGTGAATTGTGCATGTGTTTCATATGGTGAATATGTGTGTTTCATCTCGTGAATCCGTATGTTTAATTTGGTGAATTGTGTGTTTCATATGGTGAACTGTGTGTTTCATATAGTGAACTAGTGTGTTTCATCTGGTGAATCTGTATGTTTCATCTAGTGGATATATATGTGTGTTTCATATGGTGAATTGTGTTACCAAAATGACAATTATGCCATTTTCATGTGGTGAAACAATTTTTAATTAAAACCATAGGATCAAAACCAAATTATGGCTAAGATCGGTTTTCACGGTTTTCAATCTTTTTATGGTTCTCATTTGATTATCGTCCTATATATATATATAGTTTCATATTAATATTACAGCCTTCTATAAATCCAGGGTGTTAAATTAATATTCATTAGAAATTAATGGCGGGTTCTGATGTAGTATTGTTAGACTTCTGGGCCAGCGTTTTTGGTGTAAGGGTCAGAATTGCATTGGCTGAAAAGGGTATTCACCATGAGTACAAAGAAGAGAACTTGGCCGACAAAAGCTCGCTGCTTCTTCAGATGAACCCGGTTCACAAGAAAATCCCGGTTCTCATCCACCATGGCAAACCCATCTCTGAATCCAACATCATTGTTCAGTATATCGATGAGGCATGGCCGCACAACTCTCCACCATTGTTGCCTTCCGATCCTTATCTCAGAGCTCAGGCCAGGTTCTGGGCTGACTTCGTTGACAAGAAGGTACGTTTTAATTAATTTAATTAAGGGGCTGTTTGGGATTGCTTATTTTTTTGACTTATTTGCTTATTGCTTTTGGATTGAAAAAAAGAAAAGTGCTTGTGACTTCCCCACAAATAAGTTGTTTTTGATAAGTTAATCCATTTTAACTTATTTGAAAGTGATTATAATTTATTTGTTCAAATTACATTTTTACCCTCAACTCCTTTTTATCATGACATAAGTTGATAAACACTTTTAAAAATAAGCATAAGTTGTTTTAAATAAGCAATCCCAAACACCCCCTAAGGGGCTGTTTGACAGTTGCTGAATGGTTTGGTGCCGAATGATAAAGTGGTCAAACTATAACAAAATTGAGTTTATAAGATGCCTAAAATAAATAAGTGTCTTAGGGTCTGTTTGTTAGCAGTTTAATGAGCTTAATGAGACTTATAACTTATTTGGTCAGCTATACATGATTGTTTGGTAGTGGCTTAATGATATAGAAAGTGACTTATTCAGTAAGCTTTTAGGAGGGAGCTTTATGCAGAAAGCCAAGTTTTGTCCAAACCCGCCCTCCCAATTAAAAAATATACTCTTTCCATTTATGAAAAAACTCTCCCAAACAAAAATATTTCCAATCTATACAGACAAATTAATCCACACAGACAACTTTATTCGTACAAGACTTAATGGAAACCAACCAAACAATCCCTTAATAGGGTATCTTATAGGACCAAACAAAAAAACGTTTTATCTAAAGTGTTATAAAAAGTTTACAGGACGTCTTTGGCGTCATAACAAGTTTTTTTAGAACATTCGTCAAATAAAACGTCTTAATAACTATTTTATAGAACCAAAGTTTATAGGACCAAACAAAAAAGCGTTTTATCTAAAAGTGTTACAAAATTTTTTAGAACACCTTTGGTGTTGTAACAAGTTTTTTAGAACGTTTGTCAAATAAAACGTCCTAATAACTATTTTATAGGATACAATTTGAAAAGTGTCATATAAACACAAGTGTCCTTTAAAAAGATAGGTTGATAGGACAATTTTAAAAAACATCCTATAAAATTAGCTAATACGACACTTTATTTTGAAAATGTCCTAAATACTTTGTTACGACGCTCAAAAGCGTCGTATAAACTTATTGTAACACTTTTAGATAAGACGCCTTTTTGTTTGGTCCTATAAACTAATATCCTATAAAACACTCTATTAAGATGCTTATTTATTTTAGGCATCCTATAAACTTAAATTTTATTGTAGTGTCAGAATGTATAGACTCTTATGATGCAAAACCATTTAATGGAATCAGTGCGATATCTGCATACCCAAAATTCTCTCCTATCAAATATGGCTTCTCACCAAGCTGTCCTTCCAACACCTTCAACACATCTATGAATTCCTTCTTTGCACCTTCCTGCTCTTCTCCTTTTGTTTTCCATATCCTCCTCGCACCTTCATATATCTAAGTTTTTTTCCAATGCAAAAATACAAAAATATGTGTCAAAAACAAAGATGGATATTGGAGGTCGATCTTTAATTTGGTAGCTAGAAAAAAAAAAGACTGAGGGCCTGTTTGTTTACTTCTTAAATAGTTTTATTAAGAGGCAAACTCTGAATCGTTAAGAGGTGAATCTTGTTTGGAAAAAAATGGTTTTATTCGTTGGAGACGATTGGGAAGATGAGTATAGAGAAAGAGTGTCCAAAGCTGATTGCATGGGTCAAAAGATGCATGGAGAGATCGAGTGTCTCCAAGTCTCTTCCTGATCCCCATAAGATTTACGAGTTTGTGATAGAGATGCAGAAGAAATTTGGCTAGTAATTATAGTGTATATATATATATATATATATATACATAGTAATGCTAGTACCATATTGTTATAGATGATTGATTGAGGTAATATATATGTAATAAAATGACACTTGTTCTGTTGTTTGTGTCTTTTCTGTGTCACTTTTTATTAATTAATTTACGAGTAATTAGGTCTCTTTTATAATTGTTCCGTACGGATTAAATCAAATGAGAACCACAAATATGTTACAAACTTTAAGAAAAAAATCGATATAAAAATTCTTTTTTTACATGATAATTTTTCATCAAATGTTAGGATTTAAGATATTTTGCTTCACATAATATTTGTTTCATAATAGAATATTTTATAATAGAATAGTTTCACCATGTGAATATTTGTTATGTGTAATTTTTTATTTCATTAGGTGAATTATTTTTTTTCCACATGTAATCTTTTCATAAGCTTAACACGAATATATGTAAAACAATATTATAAATCATAGGTTTTGATGAAAAAAATGTAAAAATATATTTTATATCGGTTCTTATAAGTTCATAACATATTTATCATTCTCATTTGATTATAGTTTTTGCTGCATATTTATATTATACTAGTCATCGTACCCACACGATGCAACGGGACGCAATTCGATTATTAAACCAAATCGTCAATCTTGCTACCTGCTTTGTATTATTTCTTATCAAATAGGCATTAGGGGTTTAAGGCTCTAGTGAGGAAAGAACTGTGGACCAGGCTGACACAGAAGGGCCCAATTCAAGTGATAAAAATTCAGAGATACATCTGGAATGGGGAGAAGCCCAAACCAGAATAAAAAACATGGAGGTCGCTGGAAATTCACAAAATCAGATGGATTTAAGAGAGAACCAAAACAATAAAGAAGCTGGAGAGGACGACGCAGGAAAAAATATCGACAAAATTAGGAGCGAGCAGTCAAAAAGTAGGGCGGAGACGATGAAGGTAAGGTCACAAACAGTTGAAAGAGAAGGGTTTCGAAAACAAGGAAAGGAGGGACATTCAAAATCCAGTGATGGGAATGGAGAAAAACCGAATCCAAAAAGGACGGAGAATTGCGTATTTGGTAGGGGCAGAGTAAGCTTCCATCTCCTGAAGCAAATGGCGCGAAACAATGGGCAATCCAAAGGGGGAAAAAGAAGGTCAGGTAGGGGGTGTGGTTCTAGCAGACAGGAACGTTTGAAGTCAGGGGTCTCAGTGGCGGCAAACCCAAGTAAGACGGTGTCTTCAAATGAATTAAATAGCAAAGATGTGTCGTATGGTCTGGATGATTTCGGTGAAAAAATAGGTGTAGAATGGGGAAGGAGGAACGAAGAAGGCAGCGGAGGAGGGACAGTCGGCCTGTAACATGAACAAAGTAAGCTCTCGTATTATTTGTTTTGTCCAATGAAGATAATTACACTTAATATCAGAGGCTTGGGCTCGACAGTAAAAAAACAGTGGGTTAGAAAAATCTGCAAAACCGAAGGACCATGTATGATAGCACTACATGAAACAAAACTAAAATCGATTAGCTCCAGTTGTGTGGAGAACTTGTGGGGAACTAACGACGAAGATTTTGTTCACGTTAAGGCGGACGGGAGGTCGGGGGGTTTGTTGATCATGTGGAACAAAAATACATTTAAGTGTGAATCGGTAATAGAAGAAGAGAATTTTGTGGCTATGGTGGGTGAATGGAGTGCGATCGATGGGCTGGTTGGGTGTGTCAACATGTACGGACCACGGGAGAAAAAAGACAGATCAGAACTATGGTCCAAACTGGACGTTTTGTGCAGTAAGGACGAAGTACGATGGGTTTTCTTTGGCGATTTTAACGAGGTAAGGGGCAACAATGAAAGACTGAATTGTGCAACAAATGTGAAGGGTACGGAGGAGTTCAACAACTTCATAAAAAGAAATAGACTGGAAGATGTGCGGTTAGGGGGTCAAAAATACACACGGGTGAGTGACGATGGAAAAAAATTCAGTAAGCTGGATAGATTCTTGGTGTCGCACGGATTCGGTTCTCTTTGGGAGAAGTTGGGGGCAAAGGCTCTTGAAAGGAAGTGGTCGGACCATGCACCAATCTTGCTTACCAATAGTTGGACCGATTTTGGACCACGCCCTTTTAAATTTTTTGACGCATGGATACAAGACATAAATTTAAAGGGGGTGGTAAAGGAGGCGTGGGGAATGGAGGTAACTTCGGTGAGACCAGATTGTAGATTTAGGGACAAACTAAAAAACGTAAAAATGTTGGTCCCGAAGGCCTATACAAGTTTGTAGAAGGGGGGGTTGAATACAAACACACAGATTTTACTTTTCTAAATTGTTTATTGATAAATCATTAACAATTTACAGCTTGTTGCGGAAACAAGATTAAGGATAAACCTAAATCTAAACAAGTTGGAACACTAAGGTTTCTTGCACTAAGAGAGATAAGGAAATTACTAATAATAACCTATCTGAGATAAGAGATTTGAACTTGTCCAGAGTTAGCAAGTTACTTCAAAAGAAGTTAGTTCATCTCTTTATATACTGCATGCATTTAATGCAAATCAGTATATACTTTACATGTGTCATCAGCTGGTTGGTTGCATGTCATTGACTTTTGATGACAACCTTAGTAGCCGTAAGGATGAACAGTGTAGTATCAGAGTGGTTGTACGATTTCAGATTTTCGGAGGTTCTTTTCTGACATTTCGTACGGAGACGTGCAAGGGTGGTTAAGACAAAAGTACTTTGTACGGAGGACTTCATGATCAGCTCTCGTTGATTCAACGATTATCATTTTCTATTCAGCGAATGATAAAGTTCAGCGATAGCTGAAGTCTTGTACTTGATACTTCACGTTGAGTGGACAAATCTGAGTCTTCGCTGATCCGCATCAGTTCATTAGGAGACTTGTCGCTGGTTCTTGAGCTTGATCTTCGACTTCAGCGTAGAACCTTTGTTGACGTGAAACTTGTCTTCAGAGATCATAAGTAAACAACTAACTTATCAGCGATCATCATAATGACTGAACAGACTCAGAGCATTAATGATGAACAGTTTCGCTGAATGTTTAACTTAAAGAGCGAGAGTTCCTATCAGCGGTACTGGAAGATCTTAGTACTTATCAGCGATAGTGAAACTCTGATACATATTGTTTACTTACAATTTTCACTAAGTATAAGAGAGGGTCATTATCAAATCACTGAGGGTTTGGATCAACAATCTCCCCCTATTTGATTATGACATAGCAACAAAGAAAATTGCTATTTAATGAAAACATAAGGATAAAAAGAACTCATAAAATATTTGTCCCTTTTACTGTTTTCTGGGATCTTTTCAGTATTGATGGAGTAAAGTACATTCGTTGAAATCTTTCTGTAAAACTTTGAATCAGGTTACAAAGAGAAATGGAAAGATTACAAGTACGAGCGAAATAGATTACAAGTACAAAAGGATAACTGATAAAATAGATGAAAGAGGCGATTTTATCAGCTTACAGAGGTTCTTCCTTAATGAGAAGTTCATCAAGGGTCTTTTCAGTGGGGATCATCCAGTCAGGAACCGTTACGCCTTGTTTTCTTTTGTTCAGCGCTTCTTCAAAGATCAAGGGTTTTAGGTGTCGTGCCTGAATGTCTTTTCTGAAGTCGCACCAGTAGATGAGATCTCTGAGCTGTTCGATTGGAGTGATTGGAAGCTCAGCGATCCGTTGAAAACATTTACGTCCGTCGTAGTCGAGAAAGAATATTCCATAAGGATTACTGATGACTTTACCAGGGACGAAAAGTTCACATGGTGGCAAAGAAATGTCAAGGGCAGATAGATCAGGGTCAGGACCAAGCACTTCAGCGCGAGAGAAACCAATTCCAGTTTCATTTCGTATGACAGGACCTGAGTTTGAATCTTGACGTTTCTTCTTTGGAGAGGCCCTTTTTCTTTTCAGCTTAAGATCAGGAAGAGGAGGAATGTCCACACAAGAAGATATCAAGTCGATCTGTCTGTTTATCAGCTTTTCGAAATGATCCTTGTACTTAGATTGTGACGAATGGATAGCTAACCTCATCTCCAGCCATTCAGAGAGACCATACCTTTTTACACTGTTAGCGCGAAAGGCTTCAGATTGGCCATTTTCTCTGAAAAGTTTGATGTCAACAATAGGTACTCCGATAGAGGTTCTTCCAGAGATGAATACCTTGTTGATCTTCGCTGGACGATATCTGAAGTGAATTTTCTCTTTACACCAGATCAGGGTGGTCTGAGAAACTTCAGTTTTCTTTTCCACGATCTTCTGGGCTTCTTCCCAAAGCTTTCGTTGGACTTGAATGGGAACACGTTTCAGCTTGGGGTCTTTGACAGATTCTTGTGTTGGTCCCGAAAGGCCTAAACAAGTTTGTAGAAAGGGGGGGGGGGGGGGGGTTGAATACAAACACACTATTTTACTTTTCTAAATTGTTTATTGATAAATCATTAACAATTTACAGCTTGTTGCGGAAACAAGATTAAGGATAAACCTAAATCTAAACAAGTTGGAACACTGAGGTTTTCTTGCACTAAGAAAGATAAGGAGATTACTAATAAAATCCTATCTTGAGAGATTTGAACTTGTCTAGAGTTAGCAAGTTACTTCAAATGAAGTGAGTTCATCTCTTTATATACTGCATGCATTTAATGCAATTCAGTATACACTTTACACGTGTCATCAGCGGATTGGTTGCATGTCATTGACCTTTGTTGACAACCTTAGTAGCCGCATGAATGAACAGTGTAGTATCAGAGTGGTTGTACGATTTCAGATTTTCGGAGGTTCTTTTCTGACATTTCGTACGGTGGCGTGCAAGGGAGGTTAAGACAAAAGTACTTTGTACGGAGGACTTCATGATCAGCTTTCGTTGATTCAGCGATTATCATTTACTATTCAGCGAATGATAAAGTTCAGCGATAGCTGAAGTCTTGTACTTGATACTTCACGTTGAGTGGACAAATCTGAGTCTTCGCTGATCCGCATCAGTTCATTAGGAGACTTGTCGCTGGTTCTTGAGCTTGATCTTCGACTTCAGCGTAGAACCTTTGTTGACGTGAATCTTGTCTTCAGGGATCATAAGTAAACAACTAACTTATCAGCGATCACCATAAGGACTGAACAGACTCAGCGATATGGTGAACAGTGTTCGCTGAATGTTTAATCTAAAAGTGCGAGAGTTCCTATCAGCAATACTGTAAGATCTTAGTACTTATCAGCGATAGTGAAACTCTGATACATATTGTTTACTTACAATTTTCACTAAGTATTTAAGATAGGGTCATTATCAAATCACTGAGGGTTTGGATCAACAATCTCCCCCTATTTGATTATGACATAGCAACAAAGAAAATTGCTATTTAATGAAAACATAAGGATAAAAAGAACTCAAAAAATATTTGTCCCTTTTACTGTTTTCTGGGATCTTTTCAGTACTGATGGAGTAAAGTACATTCGCTGAAATCTTTCTTTAAATCTTTGAATCAGGTTACAATATGAATAAGAAAGATTACAAGTACAAGCGAAATAAATTACAAGAACTGAAGGATGACTGATACAGTAGAGAAAGTGGTGATTGTTGTCAGCCTTCAAAGGGTTCTTCCTTAATGAGAAGTTCATCAAGGGTTGTCTTTTCAGTTGGAATCATCCAGTCAGGAACCTTTTCTCCTTTATTCTTTAGCTTCAGAGCAGCTTCAAAAATCAAGGGTTTTAGGTGTCGTGCCTGAATGTATTTTCTGAAGTCGCACCAGTAGATGAGATCTCTGAGCAGTTCGATTGGAGTGATTGGAAGCTCAGCGATCCGTTGAAAGCATTTACGTCCGTCGTAGTCAAGAAAGAATATTCCATAAGGATTACTGATGACTTTACCAGGGACGAAAAGTTCACATGGTGGCAAAGAGATGTCAAGGGCAGATAGATCAGGATCAGGACCAAGTACTTCAGCGCGAGAGAAACCAATTCCAGTTTCATTTCGTATGACAGGACCTGAGTTTGAATCTTGACGTTTCTTCTTTGGTGAGCCCCTTTTTCTTTTCGGCTTTAGATCAGGAACAGGAGGAATATCCACACAAGAAGATATCAAATCGATCTGTCTGTTTATCAGCTTTTCGAAATGATCCTTGTACTTAGATTTTGATGGTTGGATAGCTAACCTCATCTCCAGCCATTCAGAGAGACCATACCTTTTTACAGTGTCAGCACGAAAGGTTTCAGATGAGCCATCTTCTCTGAACAGTTTGATGTCAACAATAGGTACTCCGATGGAGGTTCTTCCAGAGATGAATACCTTGTTGATCTTCGCTGGACGATATCTGAAGTGGATTTTCTCTTTACACCAGATCAGGGTGGTCTGAGAAACTTCAGCTTTCTTTTCCACGATCTTTTGGGCTTGTTCCCAAAGCTTTCGTTGGATTTGAATGGGAATACGCTTCAGCTTGGGGTCTTTGACAGATTCTTGAGTGAGCTTGATGGCGTATTCTCTGTCTTTATCTTCAGCTTCCTTCCTTTCAGCGATGAGGCGTTCAGCTCTGAGATGATCCTGGTATTCAGCTTTTGAAATTCTGAACTTAGGAGGAACTGAAGGTAGTTGATCGCGCCTTAGGATGATTCGCTGATCCTCGAATCGATTTATCATTTCTTCTCTCCTCTTTTGATCTTCTTCACTCAGCTTTTGAGAAACTGAGGAAGGTCAGTTTCTGTGCGAGAGAGGTTGTTCTTCTGATTCATCACTCTCAGAGATTAAATCTAAGACTGGGATTATGTCTTCAGCGGTAGCTGGAATTATTGGTGAAGTCGCAATAGAAGATCTTTCAGCGATATCCTCAAACAGGGGAGAGGACTAGCTGAAACGCAGCGATCTTACAAATAAGAACTGGGTAGAAGAACTTGGGTAGAAAAGATAGAAAAAAATGTGGATGTGTATGGTGTTTGTGGAATGGATAACTGATTGTTCAGAGATGATCAGGGAAGGAAAAATAAGTTTAGTGTACCTGACAAATCGGCTTTGCAAGTAGGATCGCCAGATTATCATCTTCAGCGATGCCTTTGTCTTTGCTTTTCTCAGCGCCAGAGGCTGAGTGCTTTGTCTTTGTTTTTGTCTTCTCCCCTGTGGATTCGGTTATCACGATCCCTTTAAGAGCTTTTCGAGGAGCATGTTTGACGACAAAGAATTCGTCATCTTCATCATCATCATCATCATCGTTCCTTGGAGAGGAGGATGGTTCAGCTTCAGGGATGTCGATGTCTTCGTCTTCTTCTGCTTCGGATTCCTCAACATCTTCTTCGAGTTGCTCCCCCTCAGATACAGAGGCGAGGTTCTCGGTTCCCTCAGGGTTTTCATCTCCCTGAGGTCCAGTAATCAGATCTTCATTACCCTCTCCCCTGATAGATTCATCATGGGAAAGGTCTTCAGCGCTCTTATTTTGATCTTCAGCGCTCTTCTCCTGTTCAGCGCTCTTCTCCCCCTCTTTTTCATGATGGGCGGGGGAGGAGTGGGTAGATTTAGCATTGGTGTTGTCTCTGTCTTCTGGGCCAGAGACTTTCACACAACCTTCAAGCTTAGCTATTCTGTCTTCTAGGCCAGAAATAGCAGGCGTGATTTTCTTCAGCTCTTGGCGATCCTCTGCGGTGAATGAGTCCAAAATAGGTGCAGGGGCCGGAGCAGGAGCTGGATTGTTTGCCTTGTTCACCAGCGTCTCGATCATTGTCTTGACAGAACTAAGGTCGGTCTTCACTGAGCCCAAGTCGGTCTTGACCACTGACATATCACCTTCGAGTGTACCAACCGATTTCTTCAGCGTTGTAACCTCGCTGGAAACGGTGGAAACTGACGATTTGAGGTTGGTGTAGTCAGTGTAGATGTCGGAGAGCACTTTGGCAAAGTCGGCGAGAGTTTTATCAAGGTCTTTGATGTCATCAGAGGAGGCCTTCTTTTCCACCACAGTAGTCAGCTTCGTCAGATTCTCTCCAACGTTTGTTACAACTGTAGAGTTATTTGATAGACCGGTGGTGAGATCTGTAAGTTTCATCTCCATGGACTTCAGAGACTGGTTGATGTCTCCCAAATAAGGACCTGTAACATATAAGTACTTGTGAACAAAGGAAAGCTCAGAAGTTTCAGGTTTAGTTACAGTGTTTAAGGTGGGATCTGTACCTGCAGGAGCGTTGACGAACTCATCAAAGTTTCGAGTCCCTCCATAGTGTTCCATATCTCCCTCAAAAGTTCCGTGAGGGATGGAGATCTCTGCAGGTCCTTTCTTCGTCATTCGCTGAGAAGCTTCAACGGCTTCTTGTATGATGGCATCTCCAGCTTTAACTGGAGGAGTGTCCAAAGAAGTAGAGGGATGATCGAAGGATAAGAATTGGGGTTGGGTTGCAAGTTCAGCGTTGGATTCGCTGAGAAGTACTTCATCAGTCTTTTGAGAGACTGAAGAAGGTAGGGTAGATTCCAAAGTTCTAACCTCAGCGTGTAGGGACGCTGAAGTAGGTTTAGAAGGGATGGCTTGAATTGGTGTGGCAGAGCGTACCACGGAACATTCCTTCAGCTTTTCAGAATGAGCTGAGGAGTCTTCAGCATGGAATTGCTGGGGTAGCTCCTTGGTTTTCTTGATCCTTTTGGAATCAAGAGGGGTAAGAGATTGTTTCCTTTTCTTAGAAGGAATGGATTTTGTGGCCTGGGAATCAGCGAGGGGTATTGTCGCTGAAGGAGCCACAGAAAGCGGAGAATTAAGTAGAGTGAGAAGGGTAGAGAGACGTACCTCGTTGGCGACAGGCTTGAAGTCGAGAACTTTAGGGCCAATCTGAGAGAGTTTCAGATCACCCTCTTCAGGATAGCTGTCCTTCAGGCCATATTGAAAGATGGCGTTGATGAATCGTGGGTAAGGAACCCATGCTGGTCGGTCAGCGGCAGAATCAACACGTTGAATGAGGTCTTCATAGATGATGGAGGCCCAGTCAATGTTGAGACCTTTCAGCAGTGCGTAACCCATGGCCTGCTGAGGTTGAGCGGCTTGATCAGAAGATCCGGATTTCGCTGTCATGCAGCTGATCAGGTGAGCGAAGATGAAGTTCATCTCGCTGGGCATCTTGGATTTCTTTATCAGCGTCAGCTTCTTCTCAGGTAGCTTGTCTCTTCCAGTCTCCCAGATGTAACCCATCGCATCAAGGAAAGCAATGATTTCTTCCCTGTCAGCGTGCTTCTTGTGGTCAGGAAATGGAATGAAAGGATTTTCTGAGGTAGCGTTAGGGAATTTCAGAGCTTTGCGGATTATTGCGGGGGTTATCTTGATGGTGCCATACTCAGTATCGCTGAGTATGCAGTCGATGGTTTTAGATGGATCTTTGGCGGAGGGTAGGTCGGTGTGTCTGGCAGAGTACCAGAATTGGGATAATAGACGCTGACTGGCAGGAGGTGTGATTGTCAGTGCTGTGTAGATGGGGCCATTCTTCAAAAAATTTACAGCGTCGTCTAGATGGGATACCTGCTTCCGAGGAGGAAACTCGAGAAGCGCTGAGAGGTTGTTTGCCTTTGTCCAGTCTAGTTGATCCAGCTCAAACTTAACCTGAGGAGCTTTGGTGATTTCCAGTTCCTCAGAATCAGCGGAGATGGACTCAGCGGTAACATTCAGCTTTGAAGTTGCCATTTCACTGTATTATCAGTTCAACCAAAGATGTTAACAAATAAGAAATATCTTAATGTGGAAAGAAAATTTCCATTAAGATTTTTCGAATTTTGTCCATTTCATTCAGACAAAAAAGTCTTAATGAAGATTAGGGTTTTTCTTGTTTTAAAAAAAAAAAACGAATATAACACCTATAAGCCTTGTATTCCAGTTTTTAAAAAAATGGATACGAAAGAAGAACAAGTTTAAGATTTTAGATTTAAAACTTGAAGAACAACCATGAAATGGTTTTGTTTATAAAACCATGAAAGAAAATGATTTTATTTTTGAGTTCTTTTGTTTGATCTTGTGTAAAACAATGATAAGATCGAAAACAAGTTATTCGCATTTGATAATAGATAAGAACATAATAACCTTGAGTTTGATGAAGAAGATGATGAACAGTTCTTGAAGATTGAGAGCACAAAATGCAACAGTGTTCTTTTCTTGCGGAGAAAGATTGATTCGCGTAAAAGACAAATATAAACTTTGAGAGTGTTTATATAGGAAGAGAGTAGAGAGAGAAAAACTTGAGCGGGAAAGTTTTTCATCATGACACGGACACGTGTTTGCATTTGATTGGATAGACAACGAAACGTGCAAACGTGTGTCAGAAAAAGAGCGTGCCTGGTGTTATCCGTTGCAATGACGTCACAACTGTCCTTTCACATTCTTTCGTTGTCTCTGAGGTTTTGAAAGAAAAACTCAGGGACTCTTTGGAAAATATGAAGCACTTAATAGAAATATCAGTGAGGGTTTTAAGAAATTTCAAAATATCGCTGTTAAGGAAGAGATATTCAGCGATGAAAGAATTTGAAATCTTGCATTTTCATGCGTTTTGTCAGAGAAAACATACCTTGATATCAGTTTAACCCAATTTATTCAGAGAGAAGATGATGAAATGGATTGTACAAGTTTATTTTATCCAGAGCCTATACAAGAATGTATAAACGTATCGCTGATTAAATGTGAACCGCTGAAGATTTATCCTTCAAAGTTCAGCATTCCAAGCTCGCTAATGAGAAAGTTGAATCTTGTCTCATCAAGAGGTTTGGTAAACAAATCAGCTAACTGATAATCAGTTGGGATAAAATGAAGTTCTATATCACCATTCATCACATGATCTCTGATAAAATGATATCTGATTTCTATGTGTTTTGTCTTTGAGTGTAGCACTGGATTGTTTGCTATAGCGATGGCACTTGTGCTGTCGCAATAGATTGGAATTTTGAAGAGCTGAAGATCATAGTCTAGTAGTTGATTTCTCATCCACAAGACTTGAGAACAGCAGCTTCCAGCGGCTACATACTCAGCTTCAGCTGTGGAAGTGGACACTGAGTTTTGCTTCTTACTTGTCCAACTTACCAGCTTTCCACCCAGGAGCTGACATCCTCCTGTGGTGCTTTTCCTATCCATTTTGCAACCTGCAAAATCACTGTCTGAATAGGCGGTTAGATCGAATCCTGAATCTTTGGGATACCAAAGACCTAGATTCGCTGTACCCTTAAGATATCGAAAGATTCGCTTTACAGCTTTCATATGAGATATCTTAGGTTCAGCTTGATATCGTGCGCACAGACATGTTGCAAACATAATATCGGGTCGGCTAGCTGTAAGATACAGTAGTGAGCCGATCATCCCACGGTACAGCGTGACATTGACAGGAACACCCTTTGTGTCCTTATCAAGTATCAGCGGTGGTGCCATAGGGGTTTTCATAGCTGAACTTTCAGTTAAGTCGAATTTCTTCAGCATATCTTTAACATACTTTCCCTGATTTATAAAAGTTCCTTTTTCAGTTTGCTTAATCTGAAGACCAAGGAAATATGTTAGTTCACCCATCATACTCATTTTATACTCATCTTTCATTCTATCAGCGAAACGAGTACAAAGCTCAGGGTTAGTAGAACCAAATATAATGTCATCAACATATATTTGAACTAAAATGATATGACCTTTTATTTTTCTAAAAAACAAAGTTTTGTCAATCTTACCTCTCTCAAATTTTTCAAGGTGGAGATAAGTAGAAAGAGTGTCATACCATGCACGAGGAGCTTGCTTCAAGCCATAAAGTGCCTTATCCAGCTTATAAACATAACCTGGACGCTTAGGATCTGAGAATCCTGGAGGTTGTTCCACATAAACTTCTTCATTCAGCTTTCCATTTAGAAACGCTGACTTAACATCCATTTTATGTACAGTGAAGTTTTTGTGTACAGCATATGCTAAGAAAAGACGAATAGATTCAAGTCTTGCTACTGGAGCAAAGGTTTCGTCATAATCTATACCTTCCTCTTGTCTGTATCCCTGAGCAACAAGACGAGCTTTGTTGCGAGTTACAGTACCATGTTCGTCCAACTTGTTTCGATAGACCCACTTAGTGCCTATCACTGTTTTGTCAGTTGGTCTCCGAACAAGTTTCCAAACTTTGTTTCTTTCGAATTCAGTCAGCTCTTCTTGCATAGCGCTGACCCAGTTTGGATCTCTGAGGGCATCATCTATTTTCTTTGGTTCAGTTAGAGAAATAAAGTTAACAAATAAACAAATATTACCTGCACTTCTACGAGTCTGAATACCAGCGTTGGGATCACCAAGAATTTGATCGATTGGGTGATTTACAGTCCATCGCTGAGCCGGAGCATGCGTCGCTGACTCAGTCTGAACTGGAGAAACTGAAGATGAGGCTTCAGCTACTTCTGGATTATCAGCTAAGAGAGGAATGTTTGCATTTGTCACTTCATTCACTGATTGCTGAGAAATAGATGGAATTTCTGAGACATTTGGATCAACTGCGGGTATAGTATTTATAGGAACAGCTGAGACCCAAGATGTTTCAGCTTCACTATTCTGCATATTGGGAATGATAGTAGGACCATCATTTTCAGTTGTATGAGTATGAGTAGTGGGAACATCTTCTGAATCACAAAGATGAGAAAACATCCATTGATTCAGTTCTTCTGTATCAGCGTTCGGTTTAGAGTTCGCTAAACGGGATTCGTCAAACGTGACGTGAATAGTTTCTTCTACAGTTTGTCTTCTTCGATTGAAGACTCTGAAGGCTTTGGAAACTGAGGAGTATCCAAGAAAGATTCCATCATCAGCCTTAGGATCAAACTTTCCAAGGGCATCTCTGTTGTTCAGTATGAAACACTGACAACCAAAGATGTGAAGAAAGCTGATTGAAGGCT
Source organism: Saussurea involucrata (assembly GCA_033807775.1). Classification (NCBI taxonomy): domain Eukaryota; kingdom Viridiplantae; phylum Streptophyta; class Magnoliopsida; order Asterales; family Asteraceae; genus Saussurea; species Saussurea involucrata. The sequence goes on from CM066323.1 coordinate 27,540,080, forward strand.
TTCTCCCATGAAAAAGTTCATAGGCTGTCTTTTTGAATCTTTTGACTATCAGCGACCTGTTTTGCGTAAAACAAGCCGTGTTGACAGCTTCTGCCCAAAACTGAGTAGGCAGGTGAGAATCGCTGAGCATTGAACGTGCAGCTTCAATAATTGTTCTATTTCTTCTTTCAGCGACTCCGTTTTGTTGTGGTGTTCTCACTGACGAAAAGTTGTGAGAAATACACTTGCTCTCAAGGAAGGAATCAAGAGAACTGTTTTTGAATTCAGTTCCATGATCACTCCTTATTGAGCGAACAGTCATATTGTTCAGAGTTTCCATCTTCCGAACAAAGGTGATGAGTTCTTCAGGGGTGTCACTCTTAGAACGGAGAAACATTACCCATGTGTAACGAGAGAATTCATCAACTATGACCAGCGTATATTTCTTTCCAGCGATGGATTATTTGTTAACGGGGCCAAACAAATCCATATGGAGTAGTTGAAGAGGAGATGACACTGAGGAAACTTGCTTGGACTTAAAGCTTGCCTTGGTCTGCTTCCCTTTTCACACGCTGAACATAAGGATTCTTTGGCGTATGAATGTTGAGGTAGACCAGTGACTAACTCTTTGGATGAAAGAGTATTCAGTGTCTTGAAGTTGAGATGTGAGAGCCTCTTGTGCCATAGCCAGTTGACATCAGAAGATGCCTTTGAGAAGAAACAGGAGTTCTCAGTGGTTGTTGAGTCCATGTTTATAACGTAAACATTTTCCAAACGATAACCGCTGAGAGCTATCTTCTCCTTTTTGTCAGAGACAAAGCAGGATTCCTTAGTGAAAATCACTTTGTTATCCATGTCGCAAAGCTGACTGATGCTCAGAAGATTATGCTTCAGCCCTTCAACATATGCGACTCTTCTGAAGGATGTTGTACCATTTGAAAGTACACCATACCCTCGGGTGTGTCCTTTTCCATTTCCACCGAAAGTCATAGAGGGACCCTTCTCTTCCTTGTATTCAGCGAGCAGGCTTTTCTTTCCAGTCATGTGTCTAGAGCATCCGCTATCGAGATACCAGATACCCTTCTTAACCTGCAATACAAAGGAAAATTAGTTTTGCTTGGGTACCCACTTCGCCATGTATACTTGTTTGTCAGTGGAAGAGGTTGGAATGGGTTCAGCAGTCTTCGCAGCATTTGAAGATTCAGCTTTGTCCTTCTTCACTTTAGTCAATTTCTTGACCTCAGAGGTAGGAGTCACCTTGACCTGACTTGCAACTGGTTTGGTCTTCTTGGGTGCTATCTTCACCTTAGCTATCTTATCAGCTTTGGTGGCTGTGGGACACTTACTTGCAATATGATCGGTAAGTCCACAGTGATAACATTTCCTATAACTAAAATTAGTTCTAGGACCACTTGAGTGCTGAGCTTTTAATTTGGAATTAGAAGTGCCAGCACCAAGTACACTATTGGTTTTTGAAATAGGACGAACATTCAGTTCTTCAGATTTCTTACCAAGGACATCTACTCTGAGTCTAGGAGTAGGTCGCTGAACTGATCCAGAGGTCTGATTTCTAGAACCAGATGAATGAATCACTAAGGCTTTGGAAGCATTCAGCTTAGGTACTAAAGTACCCTTCTGAGGATTTTGATAAATTACAATTCCTTTACCTTTATCTTTAGAGACAGAGGTAGGTTTTGAATAAACCATTTTCTCCTTACCTTTTGAGGTAGGAGTTTCCTCAGGGATTGGTGTAATCGAAGAGGAGTACTGAGATGAAGAAGTGTCAGCTATTGAGGATACGAACGTTCCAAATTTAAGCATTGAACGTTCAGTGGTTGGTATTGGAGTATCATATTTATAACCCAGACCACGTTTATCACTCAGAGGAATCTGAGCCTTAATTATCTCAGTGATCTTTGTTGAAGAATTACACCATCCTTCAACAGTAGCTTGTTCAGCTTTTAATGCAGCGATAGCTTCCGCTCGTTCGATTTTGACTAGCTGATTTAAATGGACTTGATCTTTAAAATCTTCTTCAAATTTAGAAAGCTTTTCTATTTGAAGGTGGCAATTTTTAAGCTTTTCAGCGAGATCAAGATTTTGGTTTTCAACCACAGCTTTGCCGTTCATGGCTTCGTATAAACTTCTAGTCAGTAGTTCGATTTTACGGAGACTATCAGCTTCATCAATATTTACAATATTGGTAAAGAAGGAAGGTGATACCTGAATGGCAGATGTTGAAGTGGAGGGAATGTCTGAACTTTCTTCCTCTTCTTCAATCTTGGCCATGAGACATTGATTTGCTTCATCATCTTCAGAATCAGATGATGAGGCTTCTTCATCAGAAGCAGCCCAATCATAGTCAGCCATCAGGCCTTTTCCCTTCTTCTTAAAGCTTTTCAGCTTTGCATACTTCTCCTTCAGCTTTAAGTATTTGTCGTCTTTATTCCTTGGAACAAAGGATTTCTTTGTAAAAGCTGAAGGTCTCATGATTTTCTTTGACCTACACTCGTTAGCGAAATGACCTGTCTTTTCGCAGTTAAAACAAGTAGCAGTAGCCTTATCAACAAAAGCTGATGACTTAGGCTTGTCAGCTATAGAAAGAGTTTTGTTCTTTCTAAACATTTTCTTCTTGGCGAATCTTCTGAACTTTTTAGTTAGGAGAGCCAAGGATTCATCATCTGAAGAATCAGAATCTGATGACCTTTCAGAGTTACTTTCTAACTCAGTGATAGTGACCACGGGTCGCTGAGTAGAAGGTTCCTCTGAGATTAAAGCAACAGGGGTGCTTTTGGAATCTTTTACAAGATTCTTCTTAAGATGGCTAGATTGCTCATGATTCAGCAATGTGCCATATAAGGTAGCAAGTGTCATTGATCTTAGATCTTTCGACAGCTTGAGACACATGGAATAATTGTCCCAGCTTTCAGGTAAACATTCTAAAAACTTTGTCAGAACTTCAAAGTTAGAATATTCCTTACCAACCGTTTTTAGATCTATAATTAAGCAATTAAAACGTTGATGTACTTCAGAGAGAGTTTCATTCTTACCAGAGATGAAGCTTTCGTATTGTCTTACCAGGTTGATCTTTCTTGAATCCTGGACTTCAGACGTTCCTTCATACTGAACACATATTGTGTCCCACATGGCTTTTGAGGATTTCAGGTTCATGACGGAATGGTAGACTTCGTCAGGAAGGGCCATGGATAGTATGGATCTGGCTTTTGTATCTATAGCCACTTTCTTCTTGTCTTCATCGATCCAATGATGGATTTCCTTTGGAATCAGCCTTTCTGGAATAGCAGCCCTAGTTGCAGTGGCTGGAACTGCGGGATCAATTGTTACAGGGATGTGTGGGCCGTTTTCAAGATAGTAAGGTATGGTAGGGTCTACACCTTCTAAGAAGAGTGTCATCCTATTTTTCCATAAGTTGAAGTTATCTCTGGAAAATCTAGGGGGTTTTGCAAGAGAACCATTGTCAATATAGTGAGTGTTTGTGTTTGAGTTGGCCATTTTCAGATAATAGCAAGGAAGAGAAATATCTTAGATTAGATCTTGTTTATGAGATTAAACAAATCCGCTCTGATACCACTTGTTGGTCCCGAAAGGCCTAAACAAGTTTGTAGAAAGGGGGGGGGGGGGTTGAATACAAACACACTATTTTACTTTTCTAAATTGTTTATTGATAAATCATTAACAATTTACAGCTTGTTGCGGAAACAAGATTAAGGATAAACCTAAATCTAAACAAGTTGGAACACTGAGGTTTTCTTGCACTAAGAAAGATAAGGAGATTACTAATAAAATCCTATCTTGAGAGATTTGAACTTGTCCAGAGTTAGCAAGTTACTTCAAATGAAGTGAGTTCATCTCTTTATATACTGCATGCATTTAATGCAATTCAGTATACACTTTACACGTGTCATCAGCGGATTGGTTGCATGTCATTGACCTTTGTTGACAACCTTAGTAGCCGCATGAATGAACAGTGTAGTATCAGAGTGGTTGTACGATTTCAGATTTTCGGAGGTTCTTTTCTGACATTTCGTACGGTGGCGTGCAAGGGAGGTTAAGACAAAAGTACTTTGTACGGAGGACTTCATGATCAGCTTTCGTTGATTCAGCGATTATCATTTACTATTCAGCGAATGATAAAGTTCAGCGATAGCTGAAGTCTTGTACTTGATACTTCACGTTGAGTGGACAAATCTGAGTCTTCGCTGATCCGCATCAGTTCATTAGGAGACTTGTCGCTGGTTCTTGAGCTTGATCTTCGACTTCAGCGTAGAACCTTTGTTGACGTGAATCTTGTCTTCAGGGATCATAAGTAAACAACTAACTTATCAGCGATCACCATAAGGACTGAACAGACTCAGCGATATGGTGAACAGTGTTCGCTGAATGTTTAATCTAAAAGTGCGAGAGTTCCTATCAGCAATACTGTAAGATCTTAGTACTTATCAGCGATAGTGAAACTCTGATACATATTGTTTACTTACAATTTTCACTAAGTATTTAAGATAGGGTCATTATCAAATCACTGAGGGTTTGGATCAACATCTTGAGTAAGCTTGATGGCGTATTCTCTGTCTTTTTCTTCAGCTTCCTTTCTTTCAGATTCTGAGGTGTTCCTTGTATTCATCTTTTGAAATTCTGAACTTTGGAGGAACTGAAGGAAGTTGATCACGCCTCAGAATGATTCGCTGATCCTCGAATCGCTTTATTATTTCCTCTCTTTTCTTTTGTTCTTCTTCTCTTAGCTTTTGAGGAGCTAAGGAAGATCTGTGTCTGTGTGAGAGAGTCTGTTCTTCAGGTTCATCAGTCTCAGAGATCAAATCCAAGACTGGGATTATTTCTTCAGCGGCAGCTGGTATTTTTGGTGAAGTCGCAGTTGTGGAGCCTTCAGCGATATCCTCAAACAGGGGAGAGGACTAGCTGAAACACAACGATCTTACAAGTAAGAACTTGGGTAGAAACAGATAGAGAGAATTGGTTTAAGTGTATAGGCTTGGGTAGAAGAACTGATAGTGTATGATAGAGGAGGGATGGAGTAAGAGATGTTTAGTGTACCTGACAAACCGGCTTTTCAAACAAGATCGTCAGATTGTCATCTTCAGCGACGCTTTTGCCTTTGCCTTTCTCAGCTCCAGAGGCTGAGGGCTTTGTCTTTGTCCGCTCCCCTGAAGGTTCATTTATCGAGATCCCCTTAAGAGCTTTGATCCTTGGGGCAGGTTTGACGATAAAGAAATCATCGTCATCTTCGTCATCATCATCATCATTCTTCTTTGGAGAAGAAGATGGTTCATCATCAGGGATGTCGACGGCTTCATCATCTTCTGCTTCGGATTCTTCAGCGTCTTCTTCGAGTTGCTCCCCCTCAGATACAGAGGCGAGCTTCTCGGTTCCCTCAGGGTTTTCATCTCCCTGAGGTCCAGCGGCAGCTTCAGTTTCAATAGTCTTCTCACCCTCTTCAGCGAAGGTGAGGTCTTCGTTCTTCTCTCCCCTGATAGATTCATCATGGGAAAGGTCTTCAGCGCTCTTCTCCCTGGGATGTTCAGCGCTCTTCTCCCCCTCTTTTTCATGATGACTGGGGGAGGAATGGGTAGTCTCTTCAGCTGTGGGAGGCTCTCTGTCTTCTTGGCCAGAGATACCCACACAGCTTTCAATCTTTGCTAATCTGACTTCTAGGCCAGTTATAGCAGGATTGATCTTTTCCAGCTCTTTGCAATCCGTCGCTGTGAAAGTTTCCAATGCAGGGACAGGGGCAGGTTCAGGAGCAGGAGTTCTCGCCTTGTTGAGCAGCTCTTCAATCATTGTTTTCATCGAACCAACGTCGGTCATTACAGAGCCTAAGTCAGTCGTCAGAGTTTGAACATTTGTCTTCACAGCAGACATATCACCCTCTAGTGCTCCAACCGATGTCTTCAGCGTTGTTACTTCGCCGGACATGGAGGAAACTGATTGTTTGAGTGAGGTGTAGTCTGTGTAGATGTCAGTGAGCACCTTAGCGAAATCGCTGAGAGTCTTATCAACTTGCTTCAAGTCATCTGCGGAAGCCGTCTTCTCCACCACCGTTGTCAGCTTTGTCAAATTTTCTCCAGCGATGGTTACAGCTGTAGAGTTGTTGGAGAGTGTGGTGGTGAGATCTGTCAGCTTTGTTTCCACGGACTTCAGAGAAGCGTTGATGTCTCCCAAATTAGGACCTGTAACACATAAGTACTTGTGAACAAAGGAAAGCTCAGAAGTTTCAGGTTTAGTTACAGTGTATATGGGTTGATTTGTACCTGCAGGAGGATTGATGAACTCGTCAAAGTTGCGGATCCCTGAAAAATGTTCCATATCTTCCTCAAAAGTTTGGTGAGGAATGGTGATCTCTGCAGGTCCTGTCTTCATCATTCTTTGAGAAGCGTCAGCGAAGGCTTCTGGAATGATGGCATCTCCAGTATTCTTTGGAGGAGAGTCCAAGTGAGTAGAGGGAGAAGCGAAGGATAAGAATTGGGTTCGGGTACTGAGTTCAGCGTTGGATGCGCTGAAAATCGTTTCATCAGTCTTTGGAGAGACTGAAGGAGGTTGGGTAGGTTCCAAGTTTCTAACCTCAGCGTTTAGAGACGCTGAAGCCGGGATTGAAGGGATGGTTTGAATGGGTGTGGCAGAGCGTACCACAGAACTTTCCTTCAGCTCTGCAGAATGAGCTGAGGAGTCTTCAGCAGGAGATTGCTGGGGCTGCTCCTTGGTTTTCTTGATCCTTTTGGAACCAAGTGGGATTGAAGAGTGTTTCCTTTTCTTAGAAGGAGAGGAATGTGTGGCCGGGGTATCAGCGATGGGTATTGTCGCTGAAGGAGCCACAGAAGTTGAAGAAGTTGGGTTGAGAAGAGTGAGAAGGGTAGAAAGACGTACCTCATTTTCGACAGGTTTGAAGTCGAGCACCTTAGGGCCAACCTGAGAGAGTTTCAGGTCACCCTCTTTCGGGTAGCTGTCCTTCAGGCCATATTGAAAGATGGCGCTGATGAATCTTGGGTATGGAACCCATGCAGGTCTGTCAGCGGCAGAGTCTACTCTTTGCAGCAAGTCATCATAAATGAGAGATGCCCAATCAATGTGTAGACCTTTCAGCAGAGCGTATCCCATTGCTTGCTGAGGTTGAGCGGCTTGATCAGAGGAGCCGATTTTCGTAGTCATGCAGCTGATCAGATGGGCGAAGATGAAATTCATCTCGCTTGGCATTTTTGACTTCTTTATCAGCGTCAGCTTCTTCTCAGGCTTCTTGTCTCTGCCAATTTCCCATACATAGCCCATTGCATCAAAAAATGCAATAAGAGCTTCTTTGTCAGCGTGCTTTTTATGGTCAGGGAATGGAACGAAAGGTTTTTCTTTGGTAGCGTTGGGAAAGTTTAGAGCTTTGCGAATGATTGCGGGGGTTATCTTTATTGTGCCATACTCAGTATCGCTGAGTATGCAGTCAATAGTTTTGGAGGGATCTTTGGCGGATGGTAGCTGAGAGTGTCTGGCAGAGTACCAGAACTGGGATAGCAATAGCTGACTTGCAGGAGGTGTAATTGTCAGGGCTGTTGAAATGCAGCTATTCTTAAGGAAATTTACAGCATCATCCAGATGTGTAACTTGCTTTCGAGGAGGAAACTCGAAAAGCGCAGAGAGGTTGTTTATCTTGGTCCAGTCAAGTTGATCCATAGAAAACTTAACCTGTGGAGCCATGATGATATCCACTTCTTCAGAGTCAGTGGAGAAGTTCTCAGCGGTGGCATGAATCTTGGAAGTTGCCATTTCTCTGTATTATCAGTTCAACCAAAGATGTTAACAAATAAGAATTATCTTAATGTGGAAAGAAATTTCCATTAAGATGTTTCAAATATTATCCATTTCATTCAGACAAAAATGTCTTAATGAAGATTAGGGTTTTTCTTGATTTTTGACAGAAATGTAAAACCCATTGAATCTTGTTATCCAGTTTTCTATGAAGAAATTAGATTCTGGAAACGAATGAAGAACAAGTTTAAGATTTTTGCATTTAAACTTGAAGAACAACCATGAAATGGTTGTGTTCATAAAACCATGAAAGAGATGATTTCATTTTACAAAGTTCTTTTGTTTGATCTTGTTAAAACAAAGAGAAGATCGGAAACAAGTTATACGCATTTGGTAATAAATAAGAACATATTAACCTTGATGTTTGATAAAGAAGATGATGAACAGTTCTTGAGATTTTTGAGAGCACAAATGCAACAGGGGATTCTTTCTTGCGGAGGAAGATTTGATCGCGTAAAAAACAAATATAAACCAAGAGTTGTTTATATAGAGATTTTAGAGAGAGAAAACCTTGAGCGGGAAAAGGTTTTCATCATGACACGGACACGTGTTTGCTTTTGATTGGCGAACGAACGAAACGTGCAAACGTGTGTCAGAAAGAAGAACGTGCCGGGGTTTATCCGTTGCAATGACGTCACAACTGTCCTTTCATATTCTTGGTTGTCTCTGAGGTTTTGAAAAACTCAGGGACTCTTTGAAAACATGAAGCACTGAATAAAAATATCAGTGAAGGTTTTAAGAAATTTCAAAAAGTCGCTGTTAAGGAAGAGATATTCAGCGATGCAATTTATTTTGAAATCTTGCATTTACATGCGATGTGTCAGAGAGAGTAAACATACCTTGATATCAGCGAATCAAGTTTATTCAGAGAGAGAATGATAGAATGGGTTATACAAGTTGATTTTATCCTATCGCTGATCAATGTGAACCGCTGAAGGTTTTATCCTTCAAAGTTCAGCATTCCAAGCTCGCTGATGAGAAAGTTGAATCTTGTCTCATCAAGAGGTTTGGTAAATAGATCAGCTAACTGATAATCAGTTGGAATAAAATGAAGTTCTATATCACCATTCATCACATGATCTCTGATAAAATGATATCTGATTTCGATGTGTTTTGTCTTTGAGTGTAGCACTGGGTTGTTGGCTATAGCGATGGCACTTGTGCTGTCGCAATAGATTGGAATTTTTGAGAGCTGAAGATCATAGTCTAGTAGCTGATTTCTCATCCACAAGACCTGAGAACAGCAGCTTCCAGCGGCTACATACTCAGCTTCAGCTGTGGAAGTGGACACTGAGTTTTGCTTCTTACTTGTCCAACTTACCATCTTTCCACCCAGGAGCTGACATCCTCCTGTGGTGCTTTTCCTATCCATTTTGCAACCTGCAAAATCACTATCTGAATATGCAGTTAGATCGAATCCTGAGTCTTTGGGATACCAAAGACCTAGATTCGTTGTACCCTTAAGATATCGAAAGATTCGCTTTACAGCTTTCATATGAGATATCTTAGGTTCAGCTTGATATCGTGCACACAAGCATGTTGCAAACATAATAACGGGTCGGCTAGCTGTAAGATACAATAGTGAGCCGATCATCCCACGGTACAACGTAACATTGACAGGAACACCCTTTGTGTCCTTATCAAGTGTCAGCGGTGGTGCCATAGGGGTTTTCATAGCTGAACTTTCAGTTAAGTCGAATTTCTTCAGCATATCTTTAACATATTTTCCCTGATTTATAAAAGTTCCTTTTTCAGTTTGCTTAATCTGAAGACCAAGGAAATATGTTAGTTCACCCATCATGCTCATTTTATACTCATCTTTCATTCTATCAGCGAAACGAGTACAAAGCTCAGGGTTAGTAGAACCAAATATAATGTCATCAACATATATTTGAACTAAAATGATATGACCTTTTATTTTTCTAAAAAACAAAGTTTTGTCAATCTTACCTCTCTCAAAATGATATGACCTTTCACTTTTCTAAAAAATAGAGTTTTTTCAATCTTACCCCGCTCAAATTTTTCAATATGGAGATAAGTGGAAAGAGTGTCATACCATGCACGTGGAGCTTGCTTCAAGCCATAGAGTGCCTTATCCAGTTTATAAACATAATCTGGATGCTTAGGATCTGAGAATCCTGGAGGTTGTTCCACATAGACTTCTTCATTCAGCTTTCCATTTAGAAACGTTGACTTAACATCCATCTGATGTACAGTGAAGTTTTTGTGTACAGCATATGCTAAGAAAAGACGAATAGATTCAAGTCTTGCTACAGGAGCAAATGTTTCGTCATAATCTATGTCTTCCTCTTGTCTGTATCCCTGAGCAACAAGACGAGCTTCGTTGCGGGTTACAGTACCATGTTCGTCCAACTTGTTTCGATAGACCCATTTAGTGCCTATCACAGTTTTGTCAGTTGGTCTACGGACAAGTTTCCAAACTTTGTTTCTTTCAAATTCAGTCAGCTCTTCTTGCATGGCGCTGACCCAGTTTGGAGCTTTGAGGGCATCATCTACCTTCTTTGGTTCAGTTAGTGAAATAAAGTTTACAAATAGACAAATATTACCTGCACTTCGTCGAGTCTGAATCCCAGTGTTTGGATCACCAAGAATTTGATCAATTGGGTGATTTATGGTCCATCGTTGAGCCGGAGCGTGAGATGCTGACTCAACTTGATTTTGTGAAGATGAAGCTTCAGCGACGTCGGGAGTATCAGCCAAGAGAGGAATGGATGCAGTTGTCATTATATTCACTGATTGCTGAGAGGTAGATGGAATGTCTGAGATATTTGGATCAACTGCAGGTATAGTGTTTATAGGAACAGCTGAGACCCATGATGTTTCAGCTTCACTATTCTGCATGTTTGGAATGATAGTGGGACTATCATCTTCTACTGGATGAGCATGAGTGGGAATATCTTCTGAATCACCAAGATGAGAAAACATCCATTGATTCAGTTCTTCTGTATCAGCGTTCGGTTTAGAGTTCGCTGAACGGGATTCGTCAAACGTGACGTGAATAGTTTCTTCTACAGTTTGTCTTCTTCGATTGAAGACTCTGAAGGCTTTGGAAACTGAGGAGTATCCAAGAAAGATTCCATCATCAGCCTTAGGATCAAACTTTCCAAGAGCATCTCTATTGTTCAGTATAAAACACTGACAACCAAAGATGTGAAGAAAGCTGATTGAGGGCTTTCTCCCATGAAAAAGTTCATAGGCTATTTTATTGAATCTTTTGACTATCAGCGACCTGTTTTGCGTAAAACAAGCAGTGTTGACAGCTTCTGCCCAAAACTGAGTAGGCAGGTGAGAATCGCTGAGCATTGATCGTGCAGCTTCAATAATTGTTCTATTTCTTCTTTCAGCAACTCCATTTTGTTGCGGTGTTCTCACTGACGAAAAGTTGTGAGAAATACCCTTACTCTCAAAGAAGGAATCAAGAGAACTGTTTTTGAATTCAGTCCCATGATCACTCCTTATTGAGCGAACGGTCAGATTGTTCAGGGTTTCCATCTTCCGAACAAAGGTGATGAGTTCTTCAGGGGTGTCACTCTTAGAACGGAGAAACATTACCCAAGTGAAGCGTGAGAATTCATCAACTATGACCAGCGTATATTTCTTTCCAGCGATGGATTGTTTGTTAACAGGGCCAAACAAATCCATATGGAGTAGTTGTAGAGGAGATGACACTGAGGAAACTTGCTTTGATTTTAAGCTTGCTTTGGTCTACTTCCCTTTTTCACACACTGAACATAATGACTCTTTGGCGTATGAATGCTGAGGTAGACCAGTGACTAACTCTTTTGACGAAAGAGTGTTCAGTGTCTTGAAATTTAGATGAGAGAGCCTCTTATGCCATAGCCAGTTGACATCAGATGAGGCCTTTGAGAAGAAACAGGAGTTCTCAGTGGTTGTTGAGTCCATGTTTATTACATAAACATTTTCCAAACGATAACCGCTGAGAGCTATCTTCTCCTTTTTGTCAGAGACAAAGCAGGATTCCTTAGTAAAAATTACTTTGTTATCCATGTCGCAAAGCTGACTGATGCTTAGAAGATTATTGTAACACCCCGAAATTTCCTTTGTAATTAATAAAAGATAAATTGTAGTTTAGTACATTTTATTTATGAGAAAAGTTACTAAGAGGGTTGAATTGAAATTATATGGAAGTTTGGGGTTTATTTTAGAAAATGAGTTAATGACTCATGTTTTATGTGAGGTGTCACAGTAGGAATAAATCAGTATTTGATAATACTGATTTTGTGTTGTTATTCTAAAAAGAAAGAGAGAATAGCGAGAGAGATAGAACGAGGCAGAGAGATAGAAACGGAAGAAAGAAGAAAGAAGAAAGGAAAAAGGAGAAATCGTTTGGTGATTCTGTGGTAAGAGTTTGTTTTCTCTGTTATTATCATTCATCTCCATCGATTTAAATGGTAGTATTTTGTCCAGATTGTGATTAAGCTGTGATTAAGCCACTGAATTGGAAGAACACTGTGGTCCGAAATATTCAGGTGAGTTATTCAACTTTCTTTAAAATTAAGCAAGGTGAATGTTAATAGATGTGTTGTAATTGCGATTGAATCACTTAGAATGCTTAATGGTTAAGAAAATTCGAGACTGTATTAACAGGTGAAAGTGATGATGAACAGTACAGTTTGCGCAATAGTTGGTTGAGAAAAATAGAAGTTTTCGCAACAGTTGGTTGCGAGAAGTAAAGTTTTCGCAACTGAGGGTTGCGAAAAGTAGGGTTTTCGCAATAGTGGGTTGCGAGAAGTGGACTTTTCGCAGCTTTGGCTTGCGAAAAGTGTAGCTTTTCGCTACAGTAGCTTGCGAAAAGTTTTGACATTCAGTAGTAGTTTGAGGCTGTTATGTGGCATGCAATCTGATATGTATATGCTATTTGTTATATGTTTATAACTCTGTTATTGATGTAAAAATCATGCTATGTGAAATTATAAGGACTTATTTATGAGTCCGGAGCTGTGATCAATTATTGAGATGATAATCCCCGATGCTAAATGGCAAAGTAGGGATAACCGTTGAGATTAATATTCTGTACTTAGAGATATAGAATATATGTTGAAATTGTATAGCTTTAGTATACAATAGAATGAGTGTTGATACACATTTATTGTGTGGCGTTGGCTAGAAATTTACATCTGGTCTAGTGGGCATAAAGTACGGTGTAATGAGAACCGTTTACTAGCCAGGGACTGTTGAGATGTATTTCTAGTTGTTGGAGTGAATCTTGAATCATCTGTGAGGGTCTCTGGTGGTTGTTGATCGCGATAAAAAGGAAATCTCATTTGAGAGACCAGTGATTCAAGATGGGGAGGAAATGAAATGAGGAATGAAAGACTTGGAGTTGTAATTCCCATTTCAAACGAAAGATGAGATATCTTCATTGTTGAGAAATTGTAATCTTAATTCAGAAAGAAGCAGGTTTGGAAACTGCAATTTCTGGGAGTTAGAGTTATTTATAAGTCCGGTGGGATTTATAATAATTCTTGTTGGTAGTATGATGACTAGATGAATTAGTCATAAGTAAGGAATAGGTGGATTCCAATGATTGATAAGAGCTTGGTATGGTGAGATGGTTGATAACAGGTTTGATATATCTGTTAATATTTAGTTGTTAAATTTTAATTTAATTTGGATAATCTCACTAGGCGAAAGCCTAATGTTTCAAATTAAATTGTCTTACCAGGTACAGGCTCTGGGAAATAGTTTGGGAAGTGAGACTTCAGTTGGAGGAAATCAGACTTGGCGATAACGAAGGATCAGGATATTCTTTTGATGACTTTTGGGACAATCCTTAGATAATCTAGTTGATCTTATTGTGATGTATAATTAGATTGATCAGATTATTTAAGTTAATCTACCTTGTGTATATATAGAAACTTACTTATGATCCTTTGGTTTATAAAAGTCTGATATTTTGATGATCATAACGCGTGTATTTTGAGGTTTAAATTGGCCCTGAATTTTTAGGGTGTTACAATTATGCTTCAGCCCTTCAACATATGCGACTCTTCTGAAGGAGGTTGTACCATTTGAAAGTACACCATACCCTCGGGTATGTCCTTTTCCATTTCCACCGAAAGTCACAGAGGGACCTTTCTCTTCTTTGTATTCAGCGAGCAGGCTTTTCTTACCAGTCATGTGTCTAGAGCATCCGCTATCGAGATACCAGATACCCTTCTTAACCTGCAATACAAAGGAAGATTAGTTTTTCTTAGGTACCCACTTAACCATGTATACACGTTTGTCAGTGGAAGTAATTGGAATAGAAGGTTCAGCAGTCTTCGCAGCATTTGAAGATTCAGCTTTGTCTTTCTTCACTTTGGTTAATTTCATAACCTCAGTGGTAGAATTCACCTTGACCTGATTTGCACCAGGGTTGGTCTTCTTTGCCTTGGGGGCAATCTTCACCTTAGCTATCTTTTCAGCTTTGGTGGCTGTGGGGCACTTACTAGCAATATGATCAGTGAGTCCACAGTGATAACATTTCCTATAGCTAAAAGTAGTTCTAGGACCATTTGAATGCTGAGCTTTTAATTTTGAATTGGAAGAGCCAGCACCAAGTAAACTATTGGCTTTAGAAATGGGACGAACATTCAGTTCTTCAGATTTCTTACCAAGGACATCCACTCTGAGTCTAGGAGTAGATCGCTGAATAGATCCAGAGATCAGCTTCCTTGATCCAGAGGGATGTGTCACTGAAGCTTTAGAGGCATTCAGCTTTGGTACTAAAGTACCCTTCTGAGGATTTTGATAAATAACAATTCCTTTACCTTTGTCTTTAGAGACAGAGGTAGATTTTGAATAAACCATTTTCTCCTTGCCTTTTGAGGAGGTAGGAGTTTCCTCAGGGATTGGTGTAATGGACGATAAGCACTGAGAAGATGAAGTATCAGCGACTGAGGATACGAACGTTCCAAATTTAAGCATTGAACGCTCAGTGGTTGGTTTTGAAGTTTCATATTTGTAACCCAAACCACGTTTATCACTCAGTGGAATTTGAGACTTTACTATCTCAGTGATCTTTGTTGAGGAATTACACCATCCTTCAACAGTAGCTTTTTCAGCTTTTAATGCAGCGATAGCTTCTGCTCGTTCGATTTTGACTAGCTGATTTAAATATACTTGATCTTTAAAATCTTCTTCAATTTTAGAAAGCTTTTCTATTTGAAGATGACAGTTTTTAAGCTTTTCAGCGAGATCAAGGTTTTGGTTTTCAACCAAGTTTTGCCGTTCATGGCTTCGTATAAACTTCTAGTCAAGAGATCGATCTTACGGAGACTATCAGCTTCATCAATATTTTCAATATTGGTAAAGAAAGAAGGTGATACCTGAATAGCAGAGGTTGAAGTGGAGGGAATGTCTGAACTTTCTTCCTCTTCTTCAATCTTGGCCATGAGACATTGATTTGCTTCATCATCTTCAGAATCAGATGATGATGCTTCTTCATCAGAAGCAGCCCAATCATAGTCAGCCATCAGGCCTTTGCCTTTCTTCTTAAAGCTTTTCAGCTTCGCATATTTTTCTTTCAGCTTTGAGTATTTGTCATCTTTATTCCTTGGAACAAAGGATTTCTTTGTAAAAGCTGAGGGTCTAGAAACTTTCTTAGACCTGCACTCGTTAGCAAAATGTCCTATCTTTTCGCAGTTAAAACAAGTAGCAGTAGCCTTATCAACAAAAACTGATGATTTAGGCTTGTCAGCTATGGAAAGAGGTTTGTTCTTTCTAAACATTTTCTTCTTGGCAAATCTCCTAAACCTTTTGGTTAGGAGAGCCTAGGATTCATCATCTGAAAAATCAGAATCTGATGAACTTTCAGAGTTACTCTCTAACTCAGTGATAGTGACCGAGGGTCGCTGAGTAGAAGGTTCCTCTGAGATTAAAGCAACAGGGGTGCTTTTGGAATCTTTAACAAGATTCTTCTTAAGATGGCTCGATTGCTCATGATTCAGCAACGTGCCATATAAGGTAGCAAGGGTCATTGATCTTAGATCCTTTGACAGCTTGAGACACATGGAATAATTGTCCCAGCTTTCAGGTAAACATTCTAGAAACTTTGTCAGCACTTCAAAGTTAGAATATTCCTTACCAACAGTTTTCAGATCTATAATTAAACAATTAAAACGTTGGTGAACTTCAGAGAGAGTTTCATTCTTACCAGAAATGAAGCTTTCGTATTGTCTTACCAGGTTGATCTTTCTTGAGTCCTGGACTTCAGACGTTCCTTCATACTGAACACATATTGTGTCCCACATGGCTTTTGATGTTTTCAGATTCATGACGGAATGGTAGACTTCGTCAGGAAGAGCCATGGATAGTATGGATCTGGCTTTTGTATCTATAGCCACTTTCTTCTTATCTTCGCCAGTCCATTGATGGATTTCTTTAGGTACCAGCCTTTCTGGAATAGCAGGTCTATTCTCAGTGCCTGGAACTGCAGCATCAAATCTTACAGGGATGAATGGACCATTCTCAAGATAGTAAGGCATAGTAGGGTCTACACCTTCTAAGAAGAGTGTCATCCTATTTTTCCATAAGTTGAAGTTATCTCTGGAAAATCTAGCGGGTTTTGCAAGAGAACCATTGTCTATATAATTTGTGTTTGTATTGGTGGCCATTTTCAGATAATAGCACGGAAGAGAAATATCTTAGATTAGATCTTGTTTATGAGATTAAACAAATCCGCTCTGATTCCACTTGTTGGTCCCGAAGGCCTATACAAGTTTGTAGAAGGGGGGGGGGGGGGGGGGGTTGAATACAAACACACTGATTTTACTTTTCTAAATTGTTTATTGATAAATCATTAACAATTTACAGCTTGTTGCGGAAACAAGATTAAGGATAAACCTAAATCTAAACAAGTTGGAACACTAAGGTTTCTTGCACTAAGAGAGATAAGGAAATTACTAATAATAACCTATCTGAGATAAGAGATTTGAACTTGTCCAGAGTTAGCAAGTTACTTCAAAAGAAGTGAGTTCATCTCTTTATATACTGCATGCATTTAATGCAAATCAGTATATACTTTACACGTGTCATCAGCTGGTTGGTTGCATGTCATTGACTTTTGATGACAACCTTAGTAGCCGTAAGGATGAACAGTGTAGTATCAGAGTGGTTGTACGATTTCAGATTTTCGGAGGTTCTTTTCTGACATTTCGTACGGAGACGTGCAAGGGTGGTTAAGACAAAAGTACTTTGTACGGAGGACTTCTTGATCAGCTTTCGTTGACTCATCGATTATCATTTTCTATTCAGCGAATGATAAAGTTCAGCGATAGCTGAAGTCTTGTAATTGATACTTCACGTTGAGTGGACAAATCTGAGTCTTCGCTGATCCGCGTCAGTTCATTAGGAGACTTGTCGCTGGTTCTTGAGCTTGATCTTCAACTTCAGCGTAGAACCTTTGTTGACGTGAAACTTGTCTTCAGAGATCATAAGTAAACAACTAACTTATCAGCGATCATCATAATGACTGAACAGACTCAGAGCATTAATGATGAACAGTTTCGCTGAATGTTTAACTTAAAGAGCGAGAGTTCCTATCAGCGGTACTGGAAGATCTTAGTACTTATCAGCGATAGTGAAACTCTGATACATATTGTTTACTTACAATTTTCACTAAGTATAAGAGAGGGTCATTATCAAATCACTGAGGGTTTGGATCAACAAAAAAGTGTGTTGAAAAATTGGACCCACGTAAATTGGGGGAGAGTAGCTTCGGATCTGAAGTCAAAACAGGAGGAAGTGACTGATTGGGAACAAAAGGCTGAAACAAATGTATTGGACGACGAAGGAAGAAGGCAATGGCTAGAGGCGCGAAAAAGTTGGCTCGAGTTGGAAGAAAAAAGCATGGCTATGGCTAAACAAAAAGCCAAAGTCAAGTGGATAAAGGACGGTGACGAGAACTCAAAGTTCTTCCATTCTGCTGTAAAAAGCCGATTACGGAGGAACTCAATTCTTGGGCTAAACATTGATACGGTGTGGACGGAAGATCCGAAGATAATCAAAGATTATGTCTTCGATTTTTTCAAGAAGAAATATGCAAAGGAAAAGAGAACGGTTCCGAAGTTAAGGTTGGATCGCACGAAGAAAATAACGGAGGAAGAGGCCACAATGTTAGAAAGGAGGATCACGGAAGATGAGGTATGGGGTGTAATTATAGAATGTGGGACTAATAAATCTCCGGGTCCCGACGGGTTCCCAATTGGGTTCATCAAAGCTTTTTGGGAAGTACTGAAGGGGGATATAATGGCGGTCGTGGAGTGGTTTTGGGACAAAGGGGAGATTCACGGGGGGTGCAACGCGTCATTCTTGATGTTGATTCCAAAAGTGGATAGTCCAATCGGGTTGCAGGATTTCTGTCCAATTAGCCTAATTGGGATCCTATATAAAATAATTTCCAAAATATTGGCGGAAAGGATGAAACTAGTCATGGGGAAGCTAATTAGCAAGGAGCAAAGTGCCTTTATCAAAGGAAGATCAATTCTAGATGGCGTCCTAGTAGGCTAGGGTCTCCGTGAGTGACTTGAAAAAATCAAAAAAGAAGGGCTTAATCTTTAAAGTGGATTTTGAGAAGGCTTACGATACGGTGGAATGGGCCTTCCTCTTGGACTCCTTGAAGGCGATGGGTTTTGGATCAAAATGGAGGAAATGGATCGAAATGTGTCTAAAATAGGCTAGGGTCTCCGTTCTAGTCAATGGCGCTCCAACAGACCAATTCCAAATGGAGCGGGGACTAAGGCAAGGTGACCCTCTTGCCCCGTTCCTATTTCTAGTCGTAGTCGAAGGTCTCCACAACATGTTGGAGGAATTGATGGAGAAAGGATTTTTTGAGGGTATCGAAGTCGGGAAAGACAAGGTAACCGTATCTCACTTGCAATTTGCGGATGATGTGATATTTTTTGGGGATTGGAGAGTCGCAAACTTTAATAATCTAGTGAAGGTTTTACAATGTTTTCATGCGGTTTCCGGGTTGAAATTGAATTTAAGTAAAAGCAAGCTTTATGGAGTAGGTGTCTCGGAGGGAGAAATTCAAACATGGGCAAGTGGACTTGGTTGTGGCCACGGGTCCTTACCTTTCGTGTATCTCGGCATCCCGGTTGGGTTATCAATGAGAAGAATTAACCATTGGTCGACGGTTCTAGACAAAATGAAGTCAAAGCTAGCATCGTGGAAAGCAAAGGCGATGTCCTTTGGTGGACGCTGGACGTTGACAAGGTCGGTATTAGGTAGCGTCTCTTTATACTATTTTTCATTGTTTCGTACCCCGATAGGTGTTTTAAAATTACTTGAGAGTGTGATGAGTCATTTCTTTTGGGGGGGGAGGGGGGCTTGAGACAAATGGGAGGAAAAATAAAGTGTGCTCGTGGGTTAAATGGGACACGGTCTTGGGTTCATTCGAAAGGGGAGGGTTGAACATAGGTGGGCTTCGTGATATGAATTGTGGGCTTCTCGGGAAATGGTGGTGGAGGTTCTTTTGTGAGAAGGATGCATTGTGGGTTAAAATTATTAAAAGTATCTATGGGTGCGACGGGGGACTAGGGGAGGAGGGTCGTAGTGGTGGTGTTGGGGGAGGAGGGAGGGGATCGGTGTGGGGAAGTATTATAAAGGTGGGAAAGGAAATAGATGGGGAAGGCGTACCTTTTTCAAACTCCTTTGGTAAGGTTGTGGGGGACGGAAGGAATACACGTTTTTGGGACGAGAGGTGGACATCAAGGGGGAGACTAAGGGAGGCGTTTAATAGACTCTATAATTTAGAGGTTGATAAAGGGGTTACGGTTGCGGAAAGAAGAGGGAGATGTGTCGAGGAAGGGGTGTGGGAATGGGGATGGAGGAGGGAACCGAGGTGGAGGTAGATAGGCGAGTTGGAGGAGTTAAGGGGAGTGTTGGATAGTCATTGCCCAACGGGAGAGAGAGCGGATTCGGTGTATTGGGCCTTGGATTCTCAAGAGGGGTATACGGTGAAGAAAATGCGAACATTATTGGAAGAATTGAGAGCAACAAGGGGAGGAAACGCAGCGACTACATTATGGAGTAATACACTTCCATAGAAAGTAAACATTTTTTCGTGGAGAACAAAACGGGGAAGAATTCCGGTGCGATCGGTCTTGGATAATATGGGAATAGATTTACACTCTACACTTTGCCCAAGATGTAACAACGAAATTGAAACGGTAGACCATGCACTCGCGAATTGTGTGGAAGTGAGGAGACTATGGGTCCAAGTTGGGAGGTGGTGGAATGTGGACATGGGCTCGAGAAACACCCTACATGAAATTACGGCTACTTCGGCGAACTTGGGTCTCTCTTCGAAAGGGGAAAGGAGATGGCAAAGTATGATTGAATGCTTTGTATACCTTATTTGGGGGAACCGAAACAAGCTTGTTTTTTAAAAAGGGAGTGGGGTGATCGGTGATCAATTTTTTGAATTCCAAATGAAGACCTTTGAATGGATTACCAAAAGGGATAAAGAGCTTGCGGTGGACTGGGCGGTATGGCTGTCATGCCCATCTGCAGGATGATCATGGGAACGATCAACGCAAGACGCGATGAAAAAGCTTGGAATCGTGTGTACCGGGACATCAATAGCTGCAAAAAACCGGTTGACAGTAGCAGTAGTGGTCGTGAGAGAGTGGAGGGTCTTAGTTTAAACTGATTGGTGGGTGTGCGTGGGGCTGATGTGCTGGAAAGGACAAAGCTGCAAAAAGTCTCCAGGAGCTACCAGACACAGCCATTAAGCTGTGCTTAATGACAGCAGCTGCAACAATAAGCTGGTTTCCACTGCATGCTGCGTATGCTTGATGACGCTGCACGGTTTGGGGACGGTGGCGGATCCCATGGCTTTGTTTATTTCTCGCAAACAGGTGCTTGGGTGATGTTGAAAATTACTGTTGTGACTTAATGTAGGCAAAACTGTTTCCTGATTTGTTTTGTTGGTTCGTTAAGCCATGAGGGTGAACTGGTTCCTGATGTACTTTGTTTTTGGTTCTGTGGTTAATAAAAATTCTCCTGCCGATTCAAAAAAAAATAGGCATTAGCCAAATATGTCTAAAAAAAATCAATTGATGCATAGGTCTCATTAGAGCTCACTTCTCAATCGAAGAGGAAAAACTCAAAGATGAAGATAATTCATTTGGATGAGGACGATGAAAACAAGTTCCTCGTTTGTATCCCTATTTACGTGGTCAACTCCATATTCATCCATATAGAAAAAGTTTCGAAAGATACTTACTTAGCAACGATCTAACTCTAAAACCAATCTTAGATTATAAAAACACAATCATCGAAATTATGAACATCCAAAAAATTGAAAGCATGTAAACTCTTGGAATGGCCCAAAATCATGTTCCATAGCTTTAGTGAAAATGACCCAAAAAACATGGCCCATTAGAGTTAATATTAGAATCCATCCTTCAGCTATCCAAAAGACCATATAAACCATCAACAGCCAAAAAGTAATCATGGACCAGATTTGAACTGTTCTGAATATTTTCAATTTGGCCTTGGCCATTGCAAACAAGAAAGACCATTTTGGGGATCCGTTATTGTTCAAGGGTGAGAATTAAAAGGTTTAAGACCAAGGGTAGCTCCATAACAGTAGTTGATCATGACCGTTTAATGAATGCATCATTCTCATTACAAACAGATTGAATCATCTAGGGCAGCAACTATTGAAAGCAAAACCAAAAACCAATTTTGAAATAACCAATTAATCATATCTGGTTTGGCCATGGGACATTGCACACAACAAACCTCAATTGAAAAACCAAGCAATCTGATACTAAACAATAAATAGGATCTAGTCCCAAGATGATCCGAAACAGAAAATCCATCTAATCTGATTTGATACAGAAAATCCACATCTGATACAAAATGGACAACATTCTAAGATTGATATGACATATTATTTCCTCCTTAAAATTTGCAAAACCATGGTTCAACCTTTCAACATTCTAAGAACATCTTATTTCATTTACCTCTGAGTCATAAAGAGGCTACACCCAAAGTAAAAAAGATGCATTCATTTACTCCAAGAGAATCTCACTGGGTAAGAGCAGACAAAGACCGAGTGTCTTATCCGGTAGGTGAAAGTGACGACTCTTACCCGCTTGACAATTTACCGGGTAAATTGTCGCATACGATGCCATTTGATGGATTGAAAAGGTAAGTGATAGTGTTAAATTTAGAAGCAAGAGATTAGTAACATAGTCACATGAAAAGAATAATCAAAAGATCCCCCAAATAAAAAAGAGATTAGTAACATAGAAGCATACATATCAATACCAACAGAACTTGGGCAGGGGATGCTTGGGCTGGTTGACAAATGTACAGAAACCCAAGGGTATAGCGTCTGTTATGATCAAGTTATGACACACACAAGTGTGTTGGACATTGATTCTAATAAGAATCTATGGAGCACCACAATATACATGCACAAACTAAAACTTAGAACATAAATTTAAAGGCTAATATGCACAACAGTAAGGTGGATGCACAAATTGAAATTGTAAAATACATATTGTTGAAATTTTTTAGGCACATTTGTAAATCGTATTTGAACACATTCATTCAACAACAACAATTTCAATAAACACATACTCATTGAAATTCTAACCGATGTACATGTGACTTGTGGTTCCTAACACTTCCTAATTAATGTGATTTCTAAAACTCATTCATATTGGTACAAATTATGTAGCAATAAAAGTATGACCTGAAGAAGTGTCCTAATGCCAATTGCAGATTTTATACATCCATCCTCACCCTTAAACGTACATTTCAGCTACAAGAAAGTGATATGTCTGAACCATGATCACCTAGTTAATTGCTTTCATTGAAAATACAAAATTATGGTAGTCGAACTTCCTACATATTCTAGCAAACTCAAATACAGGTTCAACATGTGAAAATCAAAATTTGCATGGCATAAGTACGAAAAGTGTAGATGTTCTTCATTCCGAAAGGGGATCGACCTTGAACCTGTAAAATAGCGTTTTCTTCTTCGATGTTGGGGTTATCGATGGTCAGAAGTATCTTACCGAGCTCATTGATTTTAAAGTTGTGGCTAATGATGGGTTCATCTGTTGGAGTTATCTTCCTTGATTTTTGTATGATTATGGTATAGTTACTTTCATTATTCGGCACTTACTCAGCATTGTAGCTTACTTCCCAGCCAACTACTCGTAGCTCCCAGACGAAAGTGCATAACTGCAATAATTTTGCCATTTTACTAACTAAAACAATCATTTCTATATCATGGTAAGTATGATATAGGTAATATGATATAAATAGACAAATACTCCTTAACGGGGCAAGATTATAACTAAACCTCATTCACGATAATCTCCACAGTTTGTTTCGTGGTCGGTTTAACAGTAACAACTACAGCAGGGTCATCAATCATGAATTGTGAATTACAGTCACAATAATCTACATTCAGCCCGCCATATTGTATAGGAACATGCTCTGTACTCACATATCTACGTGAAAAGTTGACAAAAATAACCAACTTCAAATTCAAAATCGAAAGCAACAACAATTTCTTTTTAGATTTACAAAGTTACAACAAAATATTTCAAGAAACAAACAAACCAACGTACTTGATAAGGGCTTCAGCAGTTCTGGTAGGGCTGACAAACACAAACTTGCTTATATATATATAGGGGAGGGATCATTTGCAAACCTATCTTATAATACAAACTTTGCAACCCAGTTTTAACCAATCAATGAATTTCCTTTTATTTTTACTTAATTTTAATTATAAGGGCAACTTTGTCTTTTTCTATTTAATCCATATATACGACCTAATGTGTCGTGATTAGTATGAGTTTTGTTGAAATTAGTATGGGATTTGATACAAATAATCACTAAATTGTCGTGATTTTCTTTTTGAAATTTCATATCAATTTTTACTTCAAATTCGAATTCCTTCGACGAATTACAATTCTATCAAATTCCATTATGTCAACGAAACACCCTTAGAATTATCATAAGAGATTTAATTACTTGGAAAAAAAGATATCACTTATCAACTGACTTTTGGATTATGACTTCGAACGTTTTTCAAAAATATAATATGCAAATATTTTAGTATAGTATATTTAATTATTTATATACTTTCTTAATCATGATTATATTATTTCCTCTAATTTTTTTGACCAATTAACCATATTGATCTATAATTTTATACATATGATATGCTATTTAAAAACGTATAAATATTAACATGAAACAAAATTATTTTTTCGAGTTCTCGGCTTTTAGATTTGGGATACTTCGCGCCGCATCGCGCGCAGATACTTATCTAGTTTATATATATATATATATAAAGAGAGAGAGATAGAGAGAGGCTTAATCAAATGAGAACTATTTAGTTTGATATAACCGTGAGATTCAATATAGACCGCTCATTTAATATAATTAATTTTGTTTTTTAAATAATATAAAAGGGTAATTTAGTAATATCCTTTTTTTTACAACTCATAGAATCTTTAAAATGAATTTTTAAATTTTCTCCTAAAAATAAGATTCTAATCTACGTATTCTAAATATTAAAACATATTTTTACTTAAAATAAAATTGGTTTAAAACCCTAAAATCAAAGCTATGGGAGAAGAGAGCGGTCGGTGACCTCCAAGCCTTCTTCCCGATATCTCCATCAGATCAGAGATGAGAGAGGAGAGATAAGAGGGGAGATGAGAGAGGAGAGATAAGATTTTTAAAATACCTAAAATGTCCTTTTATTTAAATTTCAAAACAAAATTACCAAAACTAATAATTTCGTAATTTATTGCTTAATATGTGGCTGAAATTGGTTCTTACAGTTACCACAAAATAATCAGTTCTCCCATGAAGGGCCCCATATATATATATATATATATATATAGAGAGAGAGAGAGGTGGGTTCAAACGAGGAGCGTAACAATTTAAGAAAACGCGAGGAGCACCGCCCATGTACTAAATCACATGTGATTCACGTACAAAACCACATGTGATTCACACTTGATCGGGGGGCTTCCGCCCATGTAGTGGATCACATGTGTGATCCCAGAAACAAGTAATCAATCCATTATGAACAATAAAGTGGCCATCAATATATAGAATGAAGCACAATCCCAAAGTACAATATGATCTAGCTAGAGAGCAATAGTGTGTGTGTACTTGGGTGTAAAATATGATGACCTAATGACCTAATGAGAAAGTAGCAAAAATAGCAAACATTATATACCTAGGGTAAACTATGACCCTGTTACATATATGGTCCCTCTACTTAGTACAATAACATTTAAGCACTAACATTCTCACCCTTTGTACAAGTAGAGGCAAAGAAATTAGACGTCCACCGGAGCCACATATCTTTTCCGAATTCCGAAGATGATCTCGAATCTTCTAAGCGCATTCCGGTACTCCATCCGGTTAGTTATGGCAGCTAGTATTTCTCCGATCAGCTCTTTCTCCTTATCTTTCAACTTTACTTCTCCGCTCGCGTCTAAGCGTAATCTGCTCTCCGGGTGGATCTTGATTAACATGAAGGTACCATCACTGAACTTGTTAGCTTCGATGATTCTCATAAATCTTTTCTTTGAATCCCTATCAAAGTAAACAACTCCACGATCAGGTTTCTGTAACACGGTGTAGGCTGGAAGTCCTTGAATGTCGGGAATACGTCGGTTCGGAGGTCTGATGTTGACATGGGTTTGGCGAGCTTCTAAAGCCATCTGAAAATCTTTCAAGTAAGAGAACTTTAGGATATTTCGCATAAACCTTTTAACACTCTTATAAGCTGCAGACCACTCGTCATTTTTGTTCGGTATACACCCAATGCAGTTGTAAAGGCTCAGAAGATCATCAAGATGAAGACTCTTGAAGTTAGCCTCGGAAAATTCACAAACTGTACCATTGGCCCTTTCTACTGTGAAGACCGGATACCAGACTTTTAAAAGTTTGTTGGACTCAATCTTCAAGACTTTCATGATCATGCTGTCAGATCTTACTGCATCTATCTCTTTGTCTTTGTTTCTCATGACATAAATGAATTCAATCCTCTGAGGTGTCGGCCAGTCTTCTATACCATACACTTTTTCAAGATTGATCCGTTGAATATCCCGCACAAACATATCTCTCCTGATGCTTTCCTGGTACGGAGACAAAATCCTCACACGTAGACCAGTAGCCACATATCCTGGCTCAGCATCTAATATCCTATGATAGAAAGCAAGTTCAACATCCAATATTCGATCCCTGATTCTGCCTTCGGCTTGGATTCGGACAATTGGAGCTATTACATGAGCAATCGGAGCTTGAGGATCTTGTGGAGCTAGTGGAGCTGGTGGAGCTTAATCGGCTTGAGTGGAAGTACCAACACTCTGGTCAGTTGCCACTGGTGGTTCAGAGTTAGGAGCCTCATTATCAGAATCCTGAGCAGCCATAATGACTCCGGCGACATCAAAAACATCTTCTAGCTCTTCTTTGATTTGGACCAAATTTCTCTCCGGTTCCTCATCTGAGTCGATGTAGATGTAATCATTCACAAAATCATCTGCCATTCTCTCCTCATCTGTTCTATTGTCAACAACCGCAGGCTTTTCAACCCTAGTTAAGACATCAGCTAGAACAAGTATTTCTGCATCAACAGCCTGTACCGCATCCGTCGCCGTTCCACCTTCACCTGTATTTCCCCCGCTTCATGTTCATTAACATTAACAGTAGAAGTAGAAGCACTAGACTCTCCAACCCCTGCTCTCTTCTCCCCCTCATGTTGATCAGGCGGATCCTGATCATCATGTCTTCTTTTCTGAGAGACTTCAGGTTCAACACCACATCTTTCTTCTACAACTTTGAGCCTGTTACTGATGGTGGTGAATCCATTCATCAGAGCATTCGTCATATCTGTCACAGAGTAGGTTAGCTTCTGAAGTTGTGTTGCCAGAAGAAGTTGTGTATCAGTGGATGTTGAAGGTTGAGGTTGGGTTTGAGGTGGTGTATGTTGACGAAGTAAGGAAATTAAGTCAACTTCTTCAGATGTACTAGAGTCGCTTTTGGCTAAAAGGCGGGATAACAACTCAGATTTAAGTTGGTCTTCAGGTATAAGGTGTAGTGGGATAGATGATGGATGTTGTGAGTCTGGTTGAGCTTCTGATGGTTGATCTTGAGGAGTGGATGATGATTCAGCAACATGTTTACCCTTTATGGCACGGCTGACGTCAGATGCTAACTGATCAACTGATCTCTGCATGTGTGCACGGTGTTGCTTGTACGATCTGTCAATAGTACCTAGTGCAGAAGCCAGTAATGGTAGAGTAATAAAGTGAGGATATGGCCCGAGCATCTGTGCAACCTGATCATGTGGAAAATTTGGGAAAATTGAGCTAACTTCCGGACCACATAGGTTACCGGTTGAAGTAGCGGTTGTGACAACCGTACTGCCTGTGTTCATAGCTGGCGTGGTGTTAACTATGACAGGACTTCCACCCTGTCCTCGCGAGGTACCAACGAATGGCGGCCTAACTCGGGGTGTTCCGGTTGGGGCACGAAAGCCCTCAACTTGGTGGGATACCATCATTCGTGTCCTAGGAAAGGAAGTTGTACCGAATGGTTCTAGACTCAATGTGCTTCGAATGAAAGGCGGTGGCCGGGGCAGGAGCCTACCTGATTCGATACCAGCAGACACCGAGTGTGTCGCCGATAGACTTTGAGCTATATCCCCTGTGGAAAATAAAACATCGACAATCTGAGATGCCGATGAGTGGCTGAGTGGGGCTGTGCTATGCATGGCTGGGCGGACCACGACTTGTTCAATACGCAATGGCGACGTACGCTCGTTGGTAGAAGATGTGGCTACCCGGCTCGGATCGGTGTGGGGAGAGTCAGTAGTTAAAACTTTATCTGACTCTATCACAGCTTCACTCATTTCTTTTCTCCCTCCATCCTTACCACTGAGTACCTTTTCTACTTCTACTTCTTCGTTCACAGATGAAGGACCCACAACATTAGTAGCAGTGTCGAGAAGTTCGGTGTTCCGAGTGGCTCCGAACTCACAACACGTGGTCTCTTTCCCATATGTCTAGGAATCAAATTCACCAAAGGGTCATGACCTGAGTCATCTTCGTCATCATCATCGTCATTGGCAGGAAAGAAGGGTTCTATGTCATCGTCTTGATTGAATGCATCATCATCAGGAGATGATGCAGCGGCATTAGCTTCATCCCATGAGACATCATCATCAAAGATCTGGAGAGGAGGTCGAGGTGGTGGTTGAGCTGGTCTCGAGGAAGATGCTTGGCCAACAGTCCGTAATCTTCTCCCAACTCTCTTTCTTTTCGTTCTCCTCACCTCTCGTTGTTCAGGAACATCCCCCTGTTCCTGAACCCCCTCGACATGGACTTCCTCACCGCCTAAAGGATTAGCATCGTGGGGAGGTCCCTCCGGTTCTGGATTGACCATCAATGCATTATCTAACTTGTATCTCCTAACTACCCTGGACTGTTGGTCGGCATATGCAAGTAGATCTTCACGTAGAACGACGATGTGGGAAAAGTTGATCTGCTTGGGCATTCTTACGTAGTGCATGTACTGGCTTGGGCCTCTGGGGTGATTCTCTCGTCTTGGAATCTGATCGTTGTCTACCATAGCTTGATGAATCAAGATCTGGAAGAAACGCTGAAATGGTACGAAGTTTCGTCTCTTCTTTGGTTTTAACTGATCCGCGACAAGCTCAACGATCTCATTCCATATCAAGACGGCATAGTCAATATTGTGGTTATAAACAAATGCATGAAACATGCGCAGTGTGGATAGGTTTGTCTTGTCTACTCCGGTATGCTTTGAGGTCATACAACGGTTGAATATTGAGCATATGGAGTAGTATATTCATGGTAGGTAGTTCCGTCTAAAGGTGGATGTGCCAGTAAGTGGGGCATTCTCTGGAGATTGATAACCCAAACTTCGGATGTCATCATAGAGCTGTGATTCAGGAACCGGATCCTGAAGATTATCACTCGGGAGATTTAGTGATCGGCTAAGTCCCCTTAGTGTGAATCGGACATCGAAGTGGTCAAGTTTGGCAGTAAACTTTGGTACTCGGGCGGTTGGATGGTATGTTAGTGTACTCCAGAATTGTTTAAGATAGATTGCGGGCACGAGCTCAACTCTGGTCAATGCAGTCAGTAAAGGGTGACCGCGAATAATCTCGATAATGACTTGGTAGTCAAAAGGAACCGCGAGATCTAGGTGATGGTTGTTGCACAGAAATTGCACCGCATTAGTACTCGGAAAAATCTCTTCGTCCAGATCATGTGCACTGACTGACGGATGTGATGAACGATGTGAACGGATGATGGTGTTGTCATCCGAGGCATTTCCATCAGGATCAGCCATCTGGAACAGTACACAGTTAAGAAACTAGCCAAAAACAATTCTTCCTTGATAATTTTTTTTAAAGCTCCAAGTGTTGGGCAAGTCGCAATCAACATGAAAGAGTATGTCGCAGGCCATTGCGATGTCGCAATGTAAAGCTAAGACATGGAGAAGTCGCAACACAAGGTTGTGATAAGGTCCATGTCGCAACAGGCCATTGCGACATGGTTGAATGAAAGACCACTGCGACATTGATGAATGTTTGAAGATTAGTGGGTTGCGACTTGGATGAACACTGAAATATTCCTAAGTGTTCAGGCCCAAAAATCTAGTTTTTTCGCCCAAAAAAGTTAAAACCTACACTACTGAACTCGCAATCACCTCTAGAACAAACCCTAATCGACTAAAAACCCTAACAAACACTAAGACCCATGATTTAGCAGATTGAAATAAAGAACGAGCCTAAAACCCTAAAAACAGATCGAAACATGTGATTTAATGGATGAAAGTTGATGAGATTCGAGATATGATACCTTAATGATGATCTGAGATGAACGTACAGATCAGAAATCACGAAATCGGCCTTGAATCGAAAAGTCAGTTGAGAGAGATTTTGAAAGGATTTAAGGGTTTTTGAGTTGAAAAGTCAAAACCCTTGATTTATACGATTTTTCAAACTGAGGGACACGTGGCACAAAATGATTGGTCCAAGGTTTGACCTGCCACGTGTCATCAAGTCGCAATGAACTAACTACGAGTTGACAATAGATCATGTCGCAACAGAAGGTTGCGACTTGTTACTGTTCACATGGTCATGTCGCAATGCACAGTTGCGATTTGGCATTTGATCATGTCGCAACAGAAGGTTGCGACATGTTATTGTTCAAATTGTCATGTCGCAATACACAGTTGCGACATGGCACTGTTCATGCCCTTAAATCGCAGTGTACTGTTGCGATTTGAAAAAACTTAAGCCCAATGAGATATCGCAATAGAAGGCTGCGATATCTCACTGTTCACATGTGAAATCGCAATGGAAGGTTGCGATATTAATGTAACTTGGACATTTTTCAGATTAAGATTTGAAAGGATTTTATCACATTGGAAGATGTCCAACTTTCAACTGATTAAGCACTCAAGGATTTTAAACACAGTTTTCACTCCCCCTTAAATGATGCAAAGATTTTTCAAAATTGTTTTCATCATTTAAGAGTTAGTGGTTAAAAACAAATTAGAATACTTACCTTCACTCCTCGGAAACAGATAAACAATGTAGCTACACGTACATGATCTAGCAGTTATGCACACTCCCCCTAAATTTGTGCATATGATCTGGTCTATAACTCCCCCTGAAACCAAGAATATACCTTTCGTGCAGATACATATATCATAACAGATCAGAGATAATACGATTAAGAATTGAGAAAAGAAGAACGAATTGAAAAATACTTATGATACAATGAGAATATGACAATTTAATTAACATATATTAAAAATAGAATATGATGAAAATTTTAGTGTATTAATCTAGAAGCAAGTTCTAGATTAAGATACAAATATTTCCATCTATTATATATTTAATATATGAGATTTAAACTTTCATATTAAGCATGCCGAGCTTGGATACGAGAAAATTGAAACGCTTTTCATCCAAGGCTTTGGTAAAAAGATCGGCAAGCTGATACTCAGTTGTAACAAAATATAACTCAACAGTTCCTTTCTCAACATGATCTTTTATGAAATGATACCTGATGTCGATGTGTTTGGTTTTGGTATGTTGGACATGATTAGCAGATATAGCGATAGCACTCTTACTGTCGCAGTAAATGGGGATCTTCTCGTATTTATACCCATAGTCCATGAGTTGGGTCTTCATCCAAAGAACTTGTGAACAACAACTCGCCGCGGCAACGTATTCTGCTTCCGCGGTTGAAGTTGAAACACAGTTTTGTTTCTTTGATGACCAACTCACAAGCTTGTCACCCAAAAACTGAACATGCCCAGAAGTACTCTTTCTGTCCAACATGTTTCCTCCATGATCAGCATCTGAATATGCAGAGAGTTCGAACCCGGTTCCCTTGGGATACCACAGTCCAAGGTACAGAGTGCCTTTCAAGTACCGAAAGATTCTTTTGACGGCTCCGAGGTGTGACATTTTAGGATTGGCTTGAAATCTAGCACAGAGACAAGTTGAAAACATTATATCTGGACGACTAGCGGTTAGGTACATTAGAGACCCGATCATTCCTCTATAAAGATTGACATCAGCATCAATATCGTCTGGATCTGGACCTAACTTAGATACAGAAGCCATAGGCGTACCGATCGACGTACAATTTTCCATCTTGAATTTCTTCAAGATGTCAAACACATACTTCGACTGGTTGATAAAGATACCAGTTGAAAATTGTTTAACTTGTAATCCGAGAAAGAAATTAATCTCTCCCATCATACTTGTTGGGAACTGAAGATTTGCTAAGTATGGATAATACTGCCAGAACAACATTACTACTTCCAGAACAAAGTTACTACTGCCAGTAAAGGTTAGTACTGCCAGAACAAAGTTACTACTGCCAGTAAAGGTTAGTACTGCCAGAACATAGTTACTACTGCAAGACAAAGTTAATACTGCTGGAACTCTGTTAGTACTGCTGATGCATTAATGCTGCTGGAACAAGGTTAGTACTGCTGAGTCAAGTTAATGCTGCTGGAATAGATTAATACTGCTGAAGCAAGGTTAGTACTGCTGGAATGAGTTAATGCTGCTGGAATGAATTAGTGCTGCTGGAAAATATTAGTACTGCTCATGCTGAATGAAGTTAATATTGCTGATGTGATAAGTTTGGTATGCGAAGATTTTGGAGATAAAGATGGAATGGATGAAGATATGCTTAAAGAAGATTCAGAAGATCAATTTATTTTTGATAGTTATCTTGTAACTATTTAGTATAAATAGATGTTGATAGATAGCTATTCTGATACATGAAATAGATAATACAATATACGCGATATACGTTTTGTTTTATAGAGAATTAACCTCAAGGTGTAGAACCCTATTTCTAGAGAAGTAGAAGTCGTCTTGATTGAGCCTGTTCATCAAGATTGAGGTTTGGTTGTAAGCTTGTGAGTTGAATCAGTGAATACAAACAGCTGTGTGTTTTCTGATATATTGTTCTTTGATTGTGTGAATTAAAGTTCTATTCCGCAGATTCTTTAATTCTGAGTTCTAAGTATTTTTAGTCTTGTTAAGATTCGATCCTGACAAGTGGTATCAGAGCTTGTGTTTCTTAGAACTCAACAATGGACAATTCTATTGAATCAAACAGTACTCTTGTTTCTAAGGTTCCCATGCTCAGACCCAATGAGTTTGACATGTGGAAAATTAGAATCAAGCAGTATATTCTGCTTACTGATTATTCCATCTGGGATATCATAGAGAATGGTCCATGTGCTGAAGGAAGAATTGGACCAGATGGCAAAAGACCTCCTCCAAAGACTGATGCAGAGAGAAAAGTCAGACAAATAGAGATGAAGGCCTTAAGCACTCTGCTTTTGGCTATCCCCAATGAATATCAGCATCAATTTCATCACTGCACTGATGCTCAGACTCTGTGGAATGCATTGGAAAAGAGATTCACTGGCACTAAAAGCACCAAGAGGAATCAGAAGGCAATT
The DNA here is from genome assembly GCA_033807775.1 of Saussurea involucrata. Taxonomy (NCBI): domain Eukaryota; kingdom Viridiplantae; phylum Streptophyta; class Magnoliopsida; order Asterales; family Asteraceae; genus Saussurea; species Saussurea involucrata. The sequence continues at coordinate 27,572,936 of CM066323.1, forward strand.
CTCAAGCAGCAGTATGAAAACTTTACTTCTACTAAGAATGAGTCTATGACTCAAACTTTTGATAGATTTAATAAGCTGATTGGAGAATTGGCTACAGTGGGAGTCAAGATGGAGGCTGATGATGTTAACAGAAAGTTCTTAAGATCATTAGGTGAAGAGTGGACAATGTATACTGTGTCCTTCAGACAGAATGACCAATTGGAAGATAAAGAGCTTGATGATCTTTACAATGATCTTAGAGTCTTTGAAGCAGAGGTTGAAGCCAAAAAGAAGCCCTCTGGATATGTACATAATGTTGCACTCCTTTCAGCATCACCTGATTCTACTGCTAACCCTGAATCAGTTAGTGCTGCTGGAGGAGTCAATCAGGAAAAGACCAATGATTCAGTACTAGAAGCTTTTTTTTCTAGTCATGTTAATTCCTCATTGATTAATGATGACTTAGAACAGATTAATGCTGATGATCTTGAAGAGATGGATATCAAGTGGCAGATGGCTATGCTGTCTATGAGGGTGAAGAAATTCATAAAGAGGACAGGGAGAAACAACTTTTCCCAAAGAAGAGAAGATGGTGCTGGATTTGACAAGTCCAAAGTTGAATGCTACAAGTGTCACAAGATGGGACACTTTGCCAGGGAATGCAGAGGTGGAACATCTCACAACAACCATCAACAAACTCAGGCTGGAAGTTCCAATCAAAACAGAAACTCTATTCAAGCTCTTGTCTCTCAACAAGGAATGGGATTTGATTGGAGTGATCAAGCTGAAGAGGCCATCCAAAATCAAGCACTTATGGCTGAAGTTTCAGATCTTCCCACTGAGGTAAAATCTAATCTCTGTACTCAAGCTTGTATAGACACTGTTAAAAGGTATAGAGATCACAATCAGGGAATGTGTGATGACCTTAAGAGATTAGAAAAGGACAGAAAAGACTATGTAGTAATTGTTGAGAAGTTTGAAGAACAGATTAGGGCCTTTCAAGCCAATGAACTTCAACACTCCTATGATACAAACTACTGGAAATGGGAAAAGGATGGTCTAGAGTTCCAGCTTAGAGAATCCAGGGAAGAGTGTGAGAAACTAAAAGTAGAGCTTGAGAAAGTTAAACTTGATGTAGAAAAGTTTAATTGTGCCTCTAAAGTCATGGACAACATAATCAACTCTCAAATCCATAGTAAGTTGAAACCAGGCATAGGGTACAATGCCACACCTCCACCCTACAACAACAACTACATCCCTCCTAAGTCAGACCTATTAGAAACCAAGGATAGGAAGGACTTACCTGAAGGAGCCACTGAAGTAGATCCATTAGATAAAGTAGTTGTTGAGGATAAGACTGAAAAAGAAGGATCTGATGAGAAATGTGTAAGTCCATGTGTTAAGAACAATGAGATGAAAAGGAATGGAAAGGGAAAGGGAGTTCATTATACACAGACCACTGTTGTGAACTCTAATACTTGTGAACATTGTTCTTGCAAGAAACATCAAGAGAATAAGCCCCAAAAACATGATAAAAAGAGGGGAAATCAAAGAAATTGGAATAACCAGTGGGCACAAAAGCAAGGAGTTGATCTGCAAAGGATTAACAGACCAAAACCTTGTTTTATTTGTGGCAAATTGAATCATCTTGCCAAACACTGTTATTTCAATCCTATTAACCAAAAGAAAAGATTTCAAAGAAGTTTTCAAAAATCTTCTGGTTATAGGAAGCCTGCAAGGAATAATGTGGCTAAGAAACAAGCTGAAACCAAAAGCCACATGAGAAAACAGACTGAAAAGGAATGTGTCAATATATGGGTCCCCAAAAGCACTAATGTTAGTACTGCTACCTCAGATAGTACTGCTGACAAGGATAGTGCTGCTAACATTGTTAGTACTTCTTTTAAAGACAATACTGCTGCTAGCAGTGTTAGTGCTGCTAACACAGTTAGTACTGCTTTTAAAGAGAATACTATTGCTAGCAGTGTTAGTGCTGCTAACACTGTTAGTACTTCTTTTCAAGAGAATGCTGCTGCTAGCAGTGTTAGTGCTGCTAACACTGTTAGTACTTCTTCCAAGGTTAATACTGCTTCTAGTTTTTGTGCTGCTAGACCAATCATATTGACAAAGTACTCCAGTTCTGCAGTACCTAAGTTTGAAAATCTCATCAAAACCCAGTGCAAGTACTTTGATGAGCAAGGGAGACCCAAGACCACTTCGGCTTGGGTTCCCAATAAAAACTAACTGATTTACCTGATGTGCAGGGCAACCAACAGCTCAAGGGGAAGAGCATCTGGCATGTTGATAGTGGTTGTTCCAGGCACATGACAGGTAACATGGCCTGCCTCAAGAATTTCAAAAGAATTGATGGAGGACATGTTGCTTTTGGAAATAATCCTGCAGGAGGTAAGATAAGTGGTAAAGGTGATGTGTCAAAAGGTAAGATGACATTTGAGGATGTTTACTATGTTGAGCAATTGAGATACAACCTGTTAAGTGTATCACAGGTCTGTGACAAGAAACATAGTATATTATTTACTGATTCTGAATGCATTATTCTTGCTCCTGGATTCAAAGTAGTTGATGAAAACATGATACTATTGAGAACTCCTAGAAAGGATAATGTGTATTGTTTAGATTTAGAAAGTGTTTCATCTGATTCATCTCTAAATTGTTTGGTTTCAAAAGCTTCAATAGATGAATCTTCACTTTGGCACAGAAGGATGTGTCACATGAATTTTAAAACAATGAATAAACTTGTTAAAAATAATCTTGTTAGGGGTTTACCATCAAAAGTCTATTCATGTGATGATCATTGTGTTGCATGTCTCAAAGGCAAACAACACAAAACTTCTCATAAGTCCAAAGAGATAAACACTATCTCAAATCCTCTTCAGTTGTTGCATATGGATCTGTTTGGCCCTACAAATGTCATGAGCATTGGCAAGAAGTCATATTGTTTAGTTATTGTTGATGATTACTCTAGATTTACTTGGGTATATTTTCTGAGAACTAAAGATGAGACAAGTGGACTGATCAAATCTTTTATTCTTAGAATTGAAAACCAATCAAATCAAAAAGTGAAAGTCATTAGATCAGATAATGGGACTGAATTTAAAAACTTTGATATAAACACCTTTTGTGAGGAAAAAGGAATTGAGAGACAATACAGTGCTCCTAGGACTCCACAACAGAATGGTGTTGCTGAGAGAAGGAATAGGACACTGATTGAGGCTGCTAGATCTCTGTTAGCTGATTCAAAATTACCCACTACTTTTTGGGCAGAAGCAGTTAATACTGCTTGTTATGTTCAAAACAGAGTCTTGGTCATAAAGCCTAAAAACAAGACACCTTATGAGATTTTTCTGAAAAAGAAACCATTTATTGGATTTTTCAAACCATTTGGGTGTCCTTGTACAATTCTCAATACCAAATCTCACTTAGGTAAGTTTGATAGCAAAGCAGATGATGGCTTTCTTGTTGGTTACTCATCTCAGAGTAAGGCTTACAGAGTGTTTAATACCTCTTCTAGAATAATTGAAGAAAGTGACAATGTCAAATGCAATGAGCACACACCAAATCCTATTGGTTCAGGTCCTGATTGGCTATTTGACATTGATTCACTCACTAATTCTTTGGGTTTCAGTAGTGATGTGAATGCAGGACAAAGGGATGCACCACCATCAGATAACAGTATTCAGTATGTGATATTTCCACTCCCTACCATTGATCCTGTTGACTTCTGTGAACCAGAAAAGGAAGCTGAACCCATTCAGAATGACGAAGAGAGAAGAATAGAGGAAAATCAGACTTCAAGAGAGTCTGAAGTACTTGAAGAAGCTGAAGAAAATCCAGACTTAAATGATTCAAATCTGGATGGGAACTTAGTTGAGGAACCTGGTCATCCATCAAGAACTCAGAAAAATCATCCTCCTGAGTTGGTTATAGGAGACATTGCTTCTCCCATGATGACTAGGAATCAAAGCAGACTTCAAGAACTACAAGATCAGCAGAATACAGTTAATACTGTACTTACTTGCTTTCTATCCCAAATTGAGCCCAAAAAGGCTTATGATGCTATGAAAGATCCAAGTTGGATAGAAGCAATGCAAGAGGAGCTGCTACAGTTTAAATTAAAGGATGTTTGGGACTTGGTGGACCTTCCAAAAGGTCATAGAGCAATTGGCACCAAGTGGATTTTCAGAAACAAGAAGGATGACAGAGGAATTGTGATCAGAAACAAAGCAAGGCTGGTTGCACAAGGGTATACTCAGGAAGAGGGCATAGACTATGAGGAAGTCTTTGCTCCAGTGGCACGGATTGAAGCAATTAGGCTATTTCTAGCCTATGCCTCATTCATGAAGTTCAAGGTCTACCAAATGGATGTAAAAAGTGCTTTTCTGTATGGAAGTATTGATGAAGAAGTATATGTCTGTCAACCCCCTGGATTTGAGAATCCATTGCACCCTGACAGAGTGTACAAGTTGAAGAAGGCACTTTATGGTTTACATCAAGCCCCAAGAGCATGGTATGACACCCTGTCTACCTATCTCTTGAAAAATGAATTTGAAAGAAGAGTCATTGACAAGACCTTGTTCATTAAGAGGAGAAAGAAAGACACACTACTTGTTCAGATCTATGTGGATGACATCATCTTTGGATCCACAAATGATCACATGTGTAAAGAGTTTGAAGAGTTAATGCACAAGAGCTTCAAGATGAGTTCCATGGGAGAACTTACTTTCTTCCTTGGGCTTCAGGTGAAACAGAGGAAAGATGGGATTTTCATAAGCCAATCCAAATATGTGAAAGACATCCTGGACAAGTATGGTTTAACAGACTCAAAGCCAGCAAGCACACCAATGGAGACACACAAACAGATCACTGCAGATCTTGAGGGGGATGATGTGGATGTCCATCATTACAGATCTATGATTGGATCACTCATGTATCTCACAGCCTCTAGACCAGACATTATGTTTCCTGTATGTGTTTGTGCCAGATTTCAGGTTACACCTAAGCAATCACACCTTCATGTAGTCAAAAGAATTTTTAGATACCTAAGAGGGCAACCTAGATTAGGTCTTTGGTATCCTTATGAATCTTCGTTTGACTTGCTTGCATACTCAGATAGTGACTTAGGTGGAGCTAACATGGATAGGAAGTCTACTTCAGGTGGATGTCAGTTTTTCGGTGCAAGACTTGTATCATGGCAGTGTAAGAAACAAACCACAGTGTCCTTATCTACAACAGAAGCTGAGTATATAGCTGTTGCAAGTTGCTGTTCTCAGGTGTTATGGATTCAGAATCAGATGTTGGACTATGGGGTAACATTTCTTCACACTCCAATCTTCATTGACAACAACAGTGCCATTAGCATTGTTAACAATCCTGTCAAACACTCAAAAACAAAGCACATAGAGATCATGTATCACTTTATTAGAGACTGTAATGAAAAGAAATTGATTCAAGTTGCTAAAGTTCATACCAATGACCAGTTTGCAGATCTATTCACAAAAGCATTTGATGTGGGTAGATTCACTTTCTTGGTAGCAAGTGTGGGCTTGATCAACCTTGAATAAATTCATGATTTTTAATTTTTTATACCTGTAATTCTTTGTATATTTGGTGTTACTAACTAGTTTTCTCAGAACCTCAGTATGACTCAGATTGACAAGTGCTGCAAAGTGCAAGTATAGTTACTACTGCCAGTGCAGAATTACTACTGCTAGTACATATGTTCTACTGCTAGTACATATGTTCTACTGCTTAGTAGTTAATACTGCTTAGTAGTTAATACTGCTTTGTAGTTAATACTGCTTTGTAGTTAATACTGCTTTGTAGTTAATACTGCTTAGTAGTTAATACTGCATGTGTAGTTAATACTGCTTTGTAGTTAATACTGCTTAGTAGTTAATACTGCTTTGTAGTTAATACTGCTTAGTAGTTAATACTGCTTAGTAGTTAATACTGCTTGTGTAGTTAATACTGCCTTGTAGTTAATACTGCTCAGTCGTTAATACTGCTAAGTCGTTAATACTGCTTCTAAAGAAAATCAGGGCTAGTACTGCTATAAATACTCTTTCAGCCCGCCAAAGTTCATAACGTCTCTTTGCATTCAATTTCTCTCTCTCGTTCTAACCTTTTCTCCCTAGAATCTCTGTGTTCTCTATCCAAATCCTCAGGAAGAATGACGACAATGGAGTTTGTCGATGAGCACAATGAGATTGCGATGCTTCAGAAGCCAAAGCAGGCCGCAGGATTTCATGATATGGTGGATTTTCTCAAGTCCACACACATCTCTCATGCCCTAACAGTGTGCCCAACCATATATATCGAGCATCAAAAGCAATTTTGGGAGAATGCTACTGTTATATTCGAAGATGGGCAGAAAATCATTCGAACAAGGGTTTCTGACAAACCCTTGAAGGTCATAGAGGAGGTTATTCGCATCACTCTTCACTTAGATGATGCCTCAGGTATAACCTATCTCTCTAATGATGAACTTTTCTCGACCTTACCAAGAATGGGGTATGAAGGTCCCATTGGAATTTTTAAATTCTACAAGTCAAAGTTTTTCACCCAATGGAGATTTTTTGTTCATACTCTTATGCACTGTATTTCAAAGAAAACAACTGGATGGAGTGAGTTTAGCAGTACCATTGCTTATGCCTTGGTCTGCTTAGCCACTGCCAGAAAGTTCAATTTTTCAGCAATGATTTTTAATGATCTTGTGGCAAACCTAGAATCCAAAAAGCGCTTTTACATGTATCCCAGGTTTGTCCAAGAAGTAATTAACCATGAATTGACGGATTTACCTCAGTCCGCTGAGGTATATGTGCCAAAACCCCCTAAAGGGAAGGTTTTCTCAAATATGAGAAGAATTCCTAGGGACTCGGAAGGAGTTGACACACCATTGTTCTCTACAATGATGGTTGTGTCCCACACCACTGAAGGTATGGCATCAGGGTCAAGGCCCCCATTAGACACACCCACTGATGGCCAATCCCCACCTTCCATCACCAAAGAAATCCCACAGTCCATTCTTTTAAGACCCACTCCAAAAATCACCAAGATGTTTGAAAGAAGAAAGGTACACAAGGTTCCTTCCCTTGATGTATCTCCTAATAGCCCAAAGCCTACAAGCCCTCTATTGGAGCATTCTCCAATAGAGAATATCAAAAGGGTAACCACAGGGGTGTCTCCCAACCCCAAGAAGGTGCTCTCTAAGGAGAAGGATGAGCATGTGGGCTGCAAGGCTGCCACTACTTCTGCTAGCAAAGAGAAGGACAGTGGTAACATCACTAAGACCTTCCCCACGGCAACTCAGAATGTGAAAACATTCAGAGGACCCAGGCGCCAAGAAACCATGGGAGTAGGTTGTGCTTTTGCTAGGCAAGAGACACCTACTAACACTTCCAATGATCCTGAAAGGGAGGTAAACACTTCTAAACCAGGTGAGGATAGATATACTTATGAGGAATTGATGGAAACTATTGCCAACATCAGCATTGATGTCATGAATCAACAGAAGGAGATTGATGAGCTTAAGAAGGTGATTCTTTATCAACACACCAAGATAGAGAAGAATAAGAAGATGATCACCAAGCTGCGGCAAAGAAGGAAGAAAGCTCAGTATGTTCTGAAAAGGAGAAGATCAACCACTGATGCTTCCAAAAAGGGGGAGTTAGAAACTGAACTAAACATGGAGGATGCAAAGGTTGAGGGGGAGAATGAGCATAAGGTTGAGGGGGAGGCTGCAATATCTGAGATTGAAGCAGCAGTAACTGAAATTATGAAGAGTCTTGTTGATGCAGCAGTATCTGAAAGTGAGAAGGAAACAGTATATGTATCTACAGTAACCAAATCTGAGATTGAAGCAGAGGTATTTGAGATTGTGAAGAATAGTGTTGAAGCAGCAGTATCAAAGATTATAAAAGAAGCAGTAACAGCTAGAGCAGCAGAAATGGTTAATGCTGCTAGTCAAAAAGCAACAGAAACCATTCAAGTAGCAGAAATGGTTAATGTTGCTGAAAAACATAAGGCAGCAGAAACCATCCCGGAAGCAGCAGAAACAAAGGAAACAGCAGAAACGATCCCTGAAGCAGCAGAAACAAAGGAAACAGCAGAAACAAAGGAAACAGCAGAAACGATCCCTGAAGCAGCAGAAACAAAGGAAACAGCAGAAAGGATCCCTGAAACAGCAGAAACAAAGGAAACAACTGAAACCATTCCTGAAGCTGTTAAATCACTCAAAAGAACCAAGATGGTGTCAAACAAAAGACCTAGAACAAAGTCTATAGCTTCAAAGAAGAAAGTTGTAAAGAAGCCTAGGGTGGAACCCATTGTAGAAGAAGCTAAGGAGGAAGTTGTGAAAGAGAAAGATGATCAAAAAGTTGCTGAAGAAGAAGTGACAACTCCATCAGGTCAACCAAGCAATGTACAATCACCAACAAATGCTCAATGTGATATGTATATTACTGTGGTTGATACTAGTCCAATCAAAGTTAAACCATTAGCTTCTATGGCTCCTGAGATCATCTTCTGGGATACTTTGAAAGATCAGAGAAAGGAGTACATTAGAGTAAAAAGAGCAGATGGGAAGTTTGAGGTCAGTTCTACATGGGGAAGACTTATCAGGATGTGCTCTAGATCTGACATTGAGGAGATGTTCAAGGTAGGAATGAAGCTTTATGGAAATATGCTGACTGAGAATGGAATGTCCATCACCAAAATGGTACTTGAATACTTGTGCCTAATGTTCAATACAGAAGCAGTTAAGTATTTTACAGAAAGGCAATTTCAAACTGTTACCAACTGGATGCTTATTGAAAACTGTGGTGTGTATGTCATAACACTTGACTATGCATATCATGAGTATTATTTGGTGGATAAAGTATACAAGCACAGCATGACAAGGTTGAAAGGAATGCTAAAAACTAAGTTGGTGGGTAACAAAGATTCTAAGATGGCAAGATACCTGGTAAGAAGGATCATCAATCAAAGTTTGGGATTGAATCCTGACTTGTGTGTTCAAGATTAAGTTTTGGAAGCATCATCATCTGAAGAACTTGACTTCTCTTTCTAAAAGTCAAGTTAGGGGGAGATTGTTGGGAACTGAAGATTTGCTAAGTATGGATAATACTGCCAGAACAACATTACTACTTCCAGAACAAAGTTACTACTGCCAGTAAAGGTTAGTACTGTCAGAACAAAGTTACTACTGCCAGTAAAGGTTAGTACTGCCAGAACATAGTTACTACTGCAAGACAAAGTTAATACTGCTGGAACTCTGTTAGTACTGCTGATGCATTAATGCTGCTGGAACAAGGTTAGTACTGCTGAGTCAAGTTAATGCTGCTGGAATAGATTAATACTGCTGAAGCAAGGTTAGTACTGCTGGAATGAGTTAATGCTGCTGGAATGAATTAGTGCTGCTGGAAAATATTAGTACTGCTCATGCTGAATGAAGTTAATATTGCTGATGTGATAAGTTTGGTATGCGAAGATTTTGGAGATAAAGATGGAATGGATGAAGATATGCTTAAAGAAGATTCAGAAGATCAATTTATTTTTGATAGTTATCTTGTAACTATTTAGTATAAATAGATGTTGATAGATAGCTATTCTGATACATGAAATAGATAATACAATATACGCGATATACGTTTTGTTTTAGAGAGAATTAACCTCAAGGTGTAGAACCCTATTTCTAGAGAAGTAGAAGTCGTCTTGATTGAGCCTGTTCATCAAGATTGAGGTTTGGTTGTAAGCTTGTGAGTTGAATCAGTGAATACAAACAGCTGTGTGTTTTCTGATATATTGTTCTTTGATTGTGTGAATTAAAGTTCTATTCCGCAGATTCTTTAATTCTGAGTTCTAAGTATTTTTAGTCTTGTTAAGATTCGATCCTGACAATACTCATTTGGAATTGAGTCATCATAATGTCCAAAAACCATGTACAAAGTCCAGGGTTAGTCGAACCAAAAATAATATCATCAACGTAAATCTGAACTAAAAGTATATCACCTCCTTTACGTAGAGTAAACAAAGTTGTGTCGATTTTACCTTTCACAAAGCCAGCGTTTAGTAGAGAGGTAGATAACTTTTCATACCAGGCACGAGGGGCTTGCTTGAGACCGTAGAGGGCTTTGTCAAGAATGTAGACATGATCTGGATGGTTTTTGTCCACAAAGCCTTCTAGTTGAGACACGTATACTTCTTCCTTAAGGACACCATTCAAGAAAGCGGTCTTCACGTCCATTTGATAGACGGTGAAGTTCTTAAAAGCAGCATACGCAAGAAACATCGGAATTGCCTCAAGACGAGCAATCGGTGTATACGTCTCGTCATAATCTATCCCTTCCTGTTGCCTATACCCTTTTGCTACCAAACGAGCCTTGTTTCTCACAATTACTCCGTCTTCATATTTCTTGTTCTTTAGGACCCACTTGGTACCGATAACTGTCTTACCTTTGGGTCGCGGAACAAGTCTCCACACCTTCAATGCTTCAAACCGATTTAGCTCTTCTTGCATCGCAACCAACCAATCAGGATCTTCTAAAGCTTGTTGAACTGTTGAGGGTTCAACCTGGCTTAAGAAGAGTGCGTATAAAACTTCATTTGCGGTTGCGGAAGCGGATCTTGTCTTTACTGGTTCAGATACATCACCAATCACCTGATTAATTGGGTGACTGTGTGTCCACTTAGTAGAGTGTGGATGGAGAGATACAGCACCTTCATTGGGGTCTACAAGTTAGGGATCCTTATCAAAGTTCAACTCAATCGTCAGCGTTGGTTCCGGATGTGAGACGGGTTGCTTGTCAGGATTGACAATCGGTATAGTCTCGGGAACTGATTCGGTTGATCTTTCAGGAATGTTGGTATTACCCTGATCACTGATAATCGAAGATGTTCTAGATGAAGAAGCACCACTTGTAGATGTATGATGGTTTGCTTGTGAAGATTCCATTGTATTGTTCCTTGGAGAAGTTGCAGGAGTAGTTGTACCAGTATTCGGTGTAGTCAGAACCGGTGAAGGGCCTGACATATTAGTTCGTACTAGTGGGGTTTCAACTTGAATCCTGTCATTTACAGATGAAGAGGATATATTAGTGTTAAAGTAGTCATCATAAAAATGTTCAAACAATAAATCAAGTTCACTAGGATTAGAGTTAGAAGTGGAAGCTTGATCCTTGTTTGAATATCTAGTCATCATTGGACGGATTTGTCCAGATGCTAGAATTCCTGATATTGCAGGTTCTGTATTGTTTTGCACAAAAGCCATGGCTTCAGATTCATCAAATTTGACATTAATGCTTTCCATCACAGTTCTGGAAGATTTGAGGTAGACTCTGTATGCTTTTGACGTGAGCGAGTATCCGATAAAGAAACCCTCAATACCCTTAGGACTGAATTTATTCAAGTTGTCCTTATCATTCAGCACCACGCACCTGCATCCAAAAACACGAAAATAGTGTATAACAGGTTTTCTATTATTAACCAATTCATATGGAGTCTTGCCAAACCGTCGATGTATGATTGAGCGGTTTTATGTATAGCATGCCGTTGCAACAGCTTCAGCCCACAGAAACAGAGGTAGATCAGCATAAGACAGCATCGTTCTGGCCGCTTCAACAAGTGTACGGTTACGTCTTTCAACGACACCGTTCTGCTGAGGTGTTCTGGCCACAGAATATTGATGAGTAATTCCCAATGACTTAAAGAAGTCATCAAGAGTTCTGTTTTTAAACTCTGTCCCATTATCTGATCTAACTGTCTGAACAGTTTGTTGACGATTCACTTGAAGCTGTTTGATTAGCGAGATGATCAAGTCAGGAGTTTCATCCTTTGGTCGGGTTATCTACTGATATCATGAAAGAGAAGAGAGTTAATTGTGACATTCAGAAGAAGCTTGATTTCGTGACTAAGGAACGGAATGACTTATCAAACAAAGTGAAGTCACTCAACAAATCCAAAAGCTATTCAGAAAGTCCGATTCGACCGTCTAATCTTTTCTATGATCATTCAGTGGATAATTCTTCCAAGTATCAATTTGCTGATCTTCCTTCATACAAGAAAGTCAACATGCAATGGAGAGTAAAAGGTACGACTCCTGAAAAAGATGTACCAAAATCGTCTGTTCCCAAAAAGAATACTAACCTGAAAGGTAAATCTTTTGCTAAACCTGATTCAATATATTCCGCAAATAATTTAATCAGGTTTGCACAAAAGATTTTTTGCTGTTCTTATTGTGGAACTAATGATTTTGTTAAAAATGATAATGCTCAATATTGGTACGGTACTTATCATTTTCCCTCTTATAGAGCTCCGCTTAACAAGCCAGGACCCAAGACACGTTGGGTACCAAAATCTACTTAATTTGTTTTTGCAGATTTAGAAGCAAAGCGTTGAACTCTCGGAAGAAGATTACTTGTGCCATTAAGGGGGAGTAAAGATAGATGGTTTCTAAACACATCGGTTTAGAACCCGGATTTCAAAGTTTATGGCTTTTGAACATATCAGTTCAAAACCCGTGCTTCAACGACTATGGCTTCTGAACAATTCAGTTCAGGACCCGTACTTCAAAGACTAAGACTTCTAAACAAATCAGTTTAGAACTCGTACTTATCAGGTTATTTCTTTTACCGCATGATCATACTACTCAGGTGATATTCTTAACCGTCACATCTTTCTATTTCAAAGAACAAGTGGTAAAAGGTAACATTGCATTATGTTTTATTTCTACTGCTTTGAATGTTTGAATCTTTACAAATTTAATTCAATGAAGTGAAATTTTTTCAACTTTCATTCAATGAATGAAATGTGTGTCAAGGGTGATTTTACAAGCGTTTTTGTATTATCTGAGTTACATCTGTTTCATCTTTCACTTCTGAAATAAATCGAAAGGTCAGCAAAACATGAATGAAATTATGTTGAATGCTCAAAACTATGTGATTCTAGACTTATATAGAATATAATGCTCAAAAAGCCTTTTTGTCAGAATGATGGATGGAAACAAAAATATGGGAGAAGCACTATGTTTTAGAACCAAGTGATTGAGATGCTCTAAGTTTTAAATCTAATCATTTAGTTTGAAAGTTTGTGCCTGTGGCCTATCTGATTTGGGAGATTAAGTCCTAAGGGGTGCTTGACACCTAGTCCCTAAGACCAACTGGTCTGGGATCGGCTGACCCAAATCCTGCTATAGAACCAGATAGAAAGCCATGTTCTACTGGTCCAGATGGGTTTAAGATACATCGATGTGGCCTTTCTGGTTTGGGAAAGTAAGTTCTAAGGGGTGCTCGTCACCTAGCACCTAAGGCCAACTGGTCTGGGATCCGCTGACCCAAATCCTGCTATAGAACCAGATAGAAAGCCATATTTAACAGTGTATCTTATTCTTAATAAACTTTGTGATTAAAAGATGCCAATGAGCACAAAATCAAAAGATGCCAATGAGCACAAAATCAAAAGATGCCAATGTGCACAAAATCAAAAGATGCCAATGAACACACATTTCTTGAAACTTGGGGAAAATACAAAGTCGCGATAAACCTGTAAATTTGTGAAAATTCTGATTTTGGACAAATAGTGTGAGTAGAGCAGAGTATTCTGATATGTTTTAGAATTGCATATGCTTGTTGCTGATCATATTTCGCATGCTAGCACACCAAATAGATTTAATTAAGGGGTTAAAACTGAACATTTTTAACTTGATATGCAATGATGTCTGGTATTTGAATCCAAACACATGCATTTGATTTCATTTGATTGATAAATCTGTTAAATTTCATTAAGTTGAATTTCTTTTGTAAAGTTTTCAAATGATCAAATGTTAGTAATTATAAAATGTAGTTCAATGAATTTTATTTTCCTTGTATAAAATTTCAACTACTGTGCCTAAATGAAATATATGCATACTTTCAGGGGGAGAAAACACATTGCTCCAGAATTCTTATTTTGAGGGGGAGCAAGGTTATTCATTAAGGAGGAGATTGTTAGTGAGAATCAGAGACGCGACAGAAATTGAAGAAGGTTTTCGATGATCATGATGCACACTTTCATCGAAAAAGGGGGAGAAATGTTTAGTTCAATTTCATGTCAAAGCTTTCAAGGCAAAGATTCAATTTCATGACAGAGGGAGAAATGTTTAAAGAAGACTTCGTCTCAAGAAAGGAAAGGGGGAGATTTCTTCTTCAAGAGTTTAAAAGAAATCGATTGATCATCTTTTTCAAGAAGATCTATTTTTCTTAAAACTTGTGCTATATGGTGAATATCCTTACTGAAGATTGAAGTTCTCAAGTCAAAGAAAGAAAAGGGGGAGAATTCTTCAAGAGTTTAGGAAAAATCGATTGATCATCTTGGTTTCTCAAGAAGATCTCTTTTTCTTAGATTTGCGCTACATTGTATCAAAATGCCTTGTGTGAAGATTCATATTCTCCAGATCAAAGAAAGAAAATCTCCGTCAGTTCCCCGTCTGAAGATTTTGTGATGATTTGACTTTGACAAACCTTGATAAAGACCGAAGTTTTGAAAGATTCAAGAAGCCGAAGAATGCTGTTCTCAAATGTTTAAATCTTGAATCCAAGGGGGAGATTGTTAGGACAAATATGTCTTCAAGATTTAATCTTGATTTATAGAGTCAAAGTCAATGTATTTAGTCTTGTGTAGAAAGTCAAAGCTAGCTTATTTCCTTAATAAGTCTTAGGGGTATATAAGGCTTTGTTTAGACTAATCTTGTAGGGCTTTTGGTCATAATTCATATCTTGTAAAATGGAGCTTATTGAATATCTAGATCTACTTTCTCTCTCTACTCTCTCTCTCTCTAGAATTTCTCTCTAATCTTGATAGATCTTGGATTAACACTTTGAGTCTGCATCGGACCGCAGAGATCCATATGAAGTATTTCTAAAGCTTTGCTGGTGCTGGGTTCGGGTTTCGGTGGATGAGGAGCATGTTTCATCTTCCCCTTCTCACAAGCAATACATAAATTATCCTTCTCAAATGACAGAACTGGTAGACCTATGACTAAATCACCCAAAGTCAACTTTTGAATGTAGCGAAAATTAAGATGAGATAGTCGTCTATGCCATAACCAGCTTTTCTCTAACGTCGCTTTTGACATCAAACATACATCAGTCTTGGGCTTGAGTGTTGATAGATCAATGGTGTACAGATTAGATTTCCTAGAACCAACTAGAAGCTCATCTCCTCCGTCGGTAAGAACAGCACAACGGGTCTTCTTGAAATGGACTTCTAGGTCTTTATCACAAAATTGGCCTATACTAAACAAGTTGTGTCCTAAGCCCTCGACGTAATTTACTTTTGTAATCCGCACATTATCTTTTACAATATCCCCATAACCAAAAATTGAAGCATATTGATCATTTCCAAACTTCACTTTTCCACAATCTTGTTCTACAAAATTAACTAGCAGCTCTTTTCTTCCAGTCATGTGCTTTGAGCAGCCTGAATCTAAATACCATACATGACTGGGCTGCAAAATGGAAATTAAACGGTTTTAGGTACCCATTGCCAATCGGGTCCTTTCAGGTTAGTAGGCTTGGATTTAACATTTTGCTTTCTATAACCGATTTTAATATAAGCATTTGAATAAAACCAACGATTATAGTCAGATTTGCAGATAAAATCATCCACACCACAAGAAGCACAACAAATTTGATCTCGTGCCAAATTAATCAGTTGTCGCATTGAATAAACCTTGTAAGGAACTACAAGTTTTCGTCTATTGCCAACCTCATAATTAATAACATTCGAAACAAAATTGTCTTTCTTGGAATTTAACACATTTAAAGTAGAGTGAGATGATTTGATCTGGGCCACATCCTGTGTGGACTCCTTTATTCTCCACTCAAGACGCGTGTTGTTTCTCAAATTACGATCTGAAAAACCAGACAAATAAGAGTTGTAAGCTTTTGAATATTGAGTCTAAAAAGAGTTAACATGCTTCTTTATTTTTGTTTTTCTTTTCTTTTTCTGTAATGATGGTTTAGATTTAGATTTAGAATGATCATTATTAACAGAAACTTTTTCAGCTGATGTTGAAGATTCCCCTTTCAAGATAATCTTTTCAGGTTCCTCTTCTTTTATTAGAAAGTCGGAATGATCTGGAAGTTTGGCACATAAATCAAATTGTACAGGTGCTTCACACACAGCTTTACATTTGCCCTTACCAACATTCTCGCTTTCAAAATCAGTATCAGTGTCATATGATGGGCTATCATTATCATCAGACTTGGGAAAAAGAAAGTCATTATATTCTTTCTGAAAGATTTTATCTTCTTCTGTAGGAAAATATATAGGAGGACCATTATCAAACTGATCTTCCAAATCCCAAGGTTCAAAATCCTCTTGGTCATCGGTTGTCCAGTCTCTCAAAAGAGCATTTCCTATAAAAGCTTTGCATGAGGAGACATCTGAATCTGAAGATTGTTTTTCTTTTGAAACTTTTCCTTCAGATATTTCCCCAAGTTTGGTTTTCATTTCTTTTAAGCTTTCTGAAAATACAGTGAGCAAAACTTCCTTTTCAATCTCAAAAGCAAGCTTTTCGTCATTTCTGACTTCTTGAATAGTGCTTTGGAACTTGCTTTCGAGGTCCATGAGTTTTTGTTCAAGAACCATTGGTGGAAAGTATCTTTTACCTTCAAAAACTGGTTTGTCGATAATATCCTTTTGAGTATTTCCCGTATCCTCCGGTTCTTTAACAACATGACTCTCAAAGTAGTTATTTGGTAAGGTTTTCTCATTATTCAATGCCTTTGCATTGTCTGGACCATACCAAAAAGGAAGTTGCATTTTAACTGTCGTTTTCCTTTTTATTTCTTCTTCCGCCTCATAGTCTTCACCATCCATCTTAAGACACTTGATTTGAAACTTTGAATATACGGCAAGTTCAATCCCTTCAAATTTATACAAAGTGGGAGATTTTGATAAAGCATTGCTCAGGTATTGTGGATTGTCATACCCGACTCCCCACTTTGAGTTGAAATATCTGAACTTATTTGGTTTATGCATGTGAATTGTTTGTTCAGTTTGACCTGCTTTGTACAATTTATTTTCCAGATCCTTGACATTTTCACATAACTCATCATTTCTGTCTTTGTAAGCATGCAAAAGACTCTCAAACTCGCTATTCTTAACTTCCGAGCTCAGCAATTTATCCGATAGTTCAGTTATTCTGTCTTCAAAATACGCATGACCAATCTCAAATTCGGCCTTTTTCTTTTCAAAATCTTTAATTTTACTCTCTTGATCTATTATTATATCCTTTTGAGTGGAAATTATCTCGTCTGCTCTTTCCTGGTCTTTTGTTAGGTTTTCTAATCTTTTTGTTAAACATGCTTGTTGAGTAAAGAATTGATTGTAAAGATCGGAATGTACCTCATTGGAAGTAGACTCTGAACCTTCACTATCAGTTTTCTTGGTCATGAAGCACATCTTAGTCTGAGCAGCTTTCTCACCTTCAGCTTCATCATCATACATATCTAGCCAGTATTCTTCTTCGACCAACAGTGATATCCCCGATTCTTTCTTTTCGGCAAGCAGCAACTTGTTTTTGTAGTACGTAGAATCCCTGACTTTTGGCATCCAACACTCTTTAGAGAAGTGACCAGTCTTTCCGCAGTTGTAGCATTTTGGAGCTTCCTCCTTCTTCTCAAATACCTTTTTCTCTTTCGGTTTCTGATACTCCTCTCTCTTATACTCAACTTTCTTGTCATCAAACCTCCTGCTAGACTCAACATTTGCCTTGTGTTCAAAATTCTTTGAACCCGAAGAATATCTTTGATTATTAGACCCAGGGCTTTTTCCAAACTGTCTCTGAAACGACCTGGTAAGGAGTGCCAAAGAGTTCTTCATGCTTTCAATCTCATCTATCGCACCTGCTTCATTTTGTTCTTCATCAGACTGATTACCTACATTCTTGGAGTAATTTCTGTTAGACAGTAAAGCGAGTGGATCTAACTCTTCTTCCTTAACCTCTCTCTTCTCTTCTTTCTTCTCTTTCTTCTTCTTCTTGGCTCTCTTAGCTTCAGCATCTTCTTCATCTTGTTTCAAAGTTTCATACATCTCTTGAAGAGGCAAAACATCCAACTTGGTATTTTGTTTCATCCGATGAGCATACTTCTTCCACTCAGGTTGAAGTACATTCAGAAACTTTACATTATGCTCAATTATAGACTTGTTGATGCTGTATCTGTTCAGCTCGTTCAAGATAGTAGTGAAACGGTCGTATGTGGAATCAAGAGCTTCACCATCTTTCTGTTTAAAGCTCTCATAAAGATTAATTGCATTGGAAATTCTCATCTGGTTTTCAATCTCAGAACCTTGGTAAAGTTTTGTCAACTCATCGAACATGGCTTTCCCGGAGTGATTCTTGCTATCTACCTTTCGGTAAATATCATTTGTCAATGCTTGAATTACGAGGGACTTTGCCATTTTGTCTCCATAATGCAGCTTTTTCTGATCAGCATCATAGTGAATTGGTAAAACTTCAACCCATTCAGGAATTGGTTCCTCGTCAGTAAGAATTCCTCTTCTTGTTATTTTTCCCATTGGCCCATTAATCAAAGAATTAGAAATGAATTCTCCGTTCTCTTGTCTTTCTACATAGTCCATGACCGATCTTTCCATATTTTAAATTCCTTGGGAAAAAGAACCGGTGGTTTGTCCTTCGACCCAATTGTTAAAATATCTCTTGCTGTCATATTCGATTACTTGTAAATGATCGTTAAGTATTCTTTAGATTAGATTAGTAGCAATTAACTCCAAACAGTCTTGTCTCAACCCACTGAAGTCTCAACCCACTGAAGTCGCAAAGAACTGATATCGCAACAGAATGATGTCGCAACAAAGATTATGTCGCAACAATTGATATCGCAAGGAACTGATGTCGCAATAAAAAAATCTTGTTATATCGCAATAAGAGGCTGCGATATGTTACTGTTCAAACCCTGAAGCTTGCGATATGGAGCAAGTCGCAACAGATGATTGCGATATGAGGCCAAGTCGCAAGTGACTCTTGCGATATGAAGGCAAGTCGCAACAGAGATTGCGATATGGATGAACTTTGATGGCTGCGATATTGATGAATATCAAGGTTGCGATATGGTTGAAGTTACAGAAAAACAGAAGTTGATTCTTCAATAATGATCCAATTAATCTGAAATTTGGTACGTAGGGTCGAAACACTATTCTGGACAGATTTAAAACTTCAAGTTTTGTCCAAAAACCACTAGAACAGTGATTTTTAATCCAAAACAGTAGGTTTTTCAATAAAAGTCCGAAAATCTGTTTTTGCACAAATTGAGACTGATCCTGGTGTAATTGCGGAATCAAAACACGCAGAAACGAATATCAAACACTCCTAGATTGATCCTAATCCATTTGAAGAACTCAAATGATCAAAATCAATAAGAAATGGATGAAAACTTGAAGAACACTCAAAATGCAAAAAACTCACAAATCACTAATCTGATCTAGATGAAATACATTGCTCTGATACCAATTGTGATCCCAGAAACAAGTAATCAATCCATTATGAACAATAAAGTGGCCATCAATATATAGAATGAAGCACACTCCCAAAGTACAATATGATCTAGCTAGAGAGCAATAGTGTGTGTGTACTTGGGTGTAAAATATGATGACCTAATGACCTAATGAGAAAGTAGCAAAAATAGCAAACATTATATACCTAGGGTAAACTATGACCCTATTACATATATGGTCCCTCTACTTAGTACAATAACATTTAAGCACTAACAACATGTGATTCACGCCTAAAATCACATGTGATCCGGGCGACTTCCACGCGACTCGCGAACCAGGTCACCCGCTACCCGATTTTTTCGGGAGTAGTGGATCACATGTGATCCAGTACATGGAAAGCGCTCCTCGCTTTTCTCGTAAATAGGTACGCTCCTCGTTTGAACCTTCCTCTCTCTATATATATATATATATAATTTATCAAAATAATATATATTAGTGGCAGGTTGGCGGTTTGGGTTGGGTTGAGTTATGCTAACCCAATTTCAACCCTCCTAAGTAGCGGGTTGACGGTTTGGCGGGTTGGTGGTTTGGATTTAATCGGGTTGGGTTGGACGGGTTTCGCGGGTTAACGGTTTTCTGTACACCCCTACCCCGAGCTTAACGGATGATATAGACGGTCGTGAGCTTGAGGGGCCAATTCTGTAACGAAATGCATACGTGAAGTATCAAAACGGTAATTTTTGAAGTTAAATGACCAGTTTCGTATTTTTTGACATACCTTAGGGACCAAAACAGTAATTTACTCTAATAAATATTATTTAAAAAAAGAATAGGATGTAAAAGAGACATAGTTGATGTTTTAAAAGAGAAATTAAGTTTTATTTTAAAGTTATATTGATAAAATATAAATCCATTTCATTTTGTTCTATAGAATAGGAATAAAACATGCCTATTTTACTTTGTTACACTATATTCTTATGATGTTATCTTTTTCACATAAAATTCCTATCAAATCTACTAAACCCAGCGCTCAACAGAGAAGTTATTAAAGCATCTCCAACAACTTTTTCAAAATGGAGAAATTGGAGAAAATGAGGCTTTTGAGGTATAATGTTGTTTCATCAGCTTTCTCAAAACTATTTTTAAAATGAAGAAAGTAGGAGAGATAAAATGTTTTTCTCCAATTATGAAGATAACCCAAAAAATCTATACATATAATAAATAAGTAACTACATTGACACGTGTCGTCGTCTGGTGAGCCGGTTTTATTGTTTTCCCACCTAAACATGTATCTGGACGCCTTTACATTATAGGTTCAATTAACACATCTACATTCACTCCTCCTTAAATCTCTCATTAATTAAATATTTAATAATTATAACTTACATTTACTACCCTTATAATTACCTATGTAGTTTACTTTTAATCCATTACTTTTTTTATTTTTCATTTTAGACTCTTATCATATAAACATAAATAATGTATATGAACTAAAATGCATTAAAAAACATTTCTATTTTTTACAAATTATACCATTGTAATCGTTTCGTCAATACCTTCGAAATAAGCCCAATATTGAATATTTTTTTATATATACGTACATATCCATACTTATAATAAATTCAAAAAAATCTTCATCGTGTATAGTAATCCCAAAAATCTATACATATAATAAATGAGTAACTAGCATGCCACGCATCGTCTTCTGGTGAGCCGACTTCAGTATTTTCCCACCTAAACATGTATCTGAACGCAGTTTACATTATAAGTTCAATTAACACACCCACATTCACTCCTCCTTAATTCATTTTTTTTTAATTTGTACGTTACATTTACTACTCTTATAATTAGGTATGTAGTTTACTTTTAATCCCTTATTGTTTTATTTTTCATTTTAGACTCTTATCATATAAACATAAATAATGTATATGAACTAAAATGCATTAAAAACATTTCTATTTTTTACAAATTATACCATTGTAATCGCTTTGTCAATACCTTCGAAATGAGTCCAATATTGAATATATTTGGATTTAATTATATTATTAAATATCATAAATATATACGAATTAATGTGTCGTGATTAGTATGAGATTTGTTGAAATTAGTATGAGATTTGATACAAATAATCACTAAATTGTCGTGATTTTCTTTTTGCAATTTCATATCAATTTTACTTCAAAGTCGAATTATTTCGACGAATTACAATTCTATCAAATTCCATTCTGTCAACGAAACACCCTTAGATTTATCATAAGAGATTTAATTACTTGAAAAAAAAGATATCACTTATCAACTGACTTTTGAATTATGAGTTCGAACATTTTTCAAAAATATAAATATGCAATTATTGTGTATTCGTTTGATAAATTCATTTAGTAACGACATTTATAATAGGTATCAAACTTAATAGACATATTTTTATCTTCAAAATAATATTCTCTATTTGTGGAATTTTTGTTTTCTTTTTATCAATTATTGTATGTGTCACAAAATTATTCAACAACTATTAAACACCAAATAATTAACTTAAAACACAAATTTGATCGTCGCGCAACGGGCGAGCCAAAGACTAGTAATTAATAAATAAAAGCATCAATAGAAAACTTTAAAAATAAATATTTAGAGAAAGAAAATAATATTTTAATAGATAAATGAAATATTTTATTATTATAATCAATATTGGATTCTCCAAAAATAAAAAATCTGTGAGAGATGAATGTAACTTTTTTAAAGATTTTAAATTTTGATTTTCCATTTTTTAA
The DNA here is from genome assembly GCA_033807775.1 of Saussurea involucrata. NCBI lineage: Eukaryota > Viridiplantae > Streptophyta > Magnoliopsida > Asterales > Asteraceae > Saussurea > Saussurea involucrata. Next base: position 27,595,192 of record CM066323.1, read on the forward strand.
AGAAATTTTGTAGAACCTGTTAGAATATCTCCAACCTTGGCACCAAAAACAACACCAAAAGCATCAAATTTGGTGGACAAATTGACTGATTGACATCAAAATATATACCAACTCCAATCACACTTTAAAAAACACCTATACAACATCAAAAAATCGTCAAAAACACCAAATTATATTTAAAAATAAATATTAAAAAATCGTTTTAATAAAATGATAAATGTTATATACATTAATTTATGTAAAAATAATAATTGTGTAGTTTATATATATAAAATAATTGAGTTTAGTGGTGGGACCACTCCTTTGCCTTTCACAATCAAAACACTACAGATATCTATACTATCTTATAAAGCATATTAGCCAAAAGTCTTAAAGTCTTAAAAACAACACTTTAAGCATGATGTACAATTATTTAAAGCATGAAAGTCTTAAAGTCTTAATTACAACTTTAGCAACATGATGTACAACTCTGTTTATGCAGTGTTTCTCACACCATCATTACCAACGTGCAAAGAAACTCACATCCCCAAAACGGCGATTCAGTCTCCAAGCCCGACGATTCATCCCACGCCTCTCAGCTTCACTCCCCAAGATGACGATTTGAGCTGCTATCATGATTCCTGATTCAATTCCATTGATTTCATTCTCGATTCATCGCTCTCAGATTTTGCCCCTGATTTCATTCTCGATCCACTACCGATTTCATTCGTGGTAATTACATATCCTCTCATATTGTTGTTCATCGTGCTTCCCCTTCTTGCGGTTCTTATTATGTTTTCATCTTTCTTCTCCGTTTTTGCTTATGGAATCGAAGTATCGAACCTGTGATACGTGGATTGTGGAATCGATTGAACGAACGAACTTGTCGATTTGTGGAATTGTGGCAAGTGGTAACTTACTAACTCAATCTCTATTCTCTATTTCTTAAATCTTAATGTTTTATATAATATTAGGTTTATTTATGATTTATGGCAGGTTTAGATTGATTAGGGATTTAGCTATTTAGGGTTTATTGATTAGGGATTTAGCTATTTAGGGTTTTTTGGTTATTTGTTAACTTGTTATTTCATTCTTTGATTATTTCTTGCTTAGGTATTTATATGATAGAGTAGAAATATATTGCTTTTGTTGATTCTTTCTTGCTTAAATGATAAAAAATGTAGAAAATTTGTGATTTGTGAACTATTATTATTGATTGCAGTAATATTGTATATGTGACAATATTCAGTTGTTGATTTGTGCCACCATGAACAAAAATCAGATCTTTCAACGACCCACCTCATTTCTTGAAAATCCACAACATTGGAGATTTTCTACCCATGCATTTGATTATTTGAATTGATGCTCAAAAAATGTTCCTGAAAAAACCATAATTCTATATAAACCACAACCCAAGCTTATCTAGGTTTGTGTTATTTTTGTTGTTGATCTCTTTGATTCCTCCAAAATACCCATGTCTCTATTGAAGTTACATATTTCAAAAACTTACTAGCGGTTAAGGAAACTTTGTGTGTTTGGATTTTTGGTAGAATCATATATGTTTTTACTTGTTGGCTGGAAACTCACCATAGAATGCAATCTCAATGTTTAGGGGTAGTATTCATAAAATGCACTGCCATCAGTTGGGTTTTAGTTGAGAAAACTTTTGTGGAACCATGAGAATACTTAATGTGAAGCTTTAACAGGTATTTGGCATGAATGGCTAATCTTGATGTTATATTGAGGATTTTTTTAATTAATTACTAGAAGCATACACAAGAGGATAATTATATTCACCATTTTAGGACTGCTAAATTAAGTACTAATATATATTGTTGGAACCAAAACATAGGGATGCCAGAAGGTTTCCACTTGCAGGTGCTAGAAAAGTGACAATGTGTGTTAGGGCCACTTGCGCTAGCATTAGCACATTCACCAAGGTTAGTTGTTTGACCTTTGATTCTTATAAATTTATTTCTTGTTTTATCAGTTTTAATGTAGTGGGCAGTTGGATTTGAATGACAAAAGTGGCAAAGGTTCTGAATTGATTTACTTGAAGACAATGTTTCTCAATATCATGTTTTTGTAGAAGATGAATTGATCATTGAATATCATACGAAGACCAATACAAAAGAAAATCAAGTTATTTATGGTTTCTGCAATATCATATCCATACAAATAAAATCGGAAGGGACGAAAAACAACCGTCAAGCAATATTGAGGGTATGATTTCTTAGTTTCAGAATCTATATGCATTGTGTTGGTACACAAATAAATGCTGACAACATTGTTGATATTATATGTCTGTTGTGTGTTCTTTAGCTAAGCATCATACTTTCATTCTTTTGTTTGAAGTAAATATCTATACTACCTTATAAAGCATGTAAGACTTTTGTCTTAAAGTCTTAAAGTCTTAAAGTCTTAAAACATTTTCTTTTATCTTTTAATAATTAAATACCAATATACACACAATCTCTTTTAAACAGGAAAGTGGCCTATCATTAAATACCACTGTACACGTTTTATTGGACCTGCTATTTGTCATTGCTTCTATCAAGACAACGCCTCGCCTTCGGAGAACGCTTCGTCGTCTCCAAGTTTTTTTATACCTCAAATGGATTCAAATGGTCTCATACTCTCAAGGGTTTCTTTGTGCGCTTCTCTCAGGTTCAATCGTTTCTGCTTCTCAAAGAGATATCTATTCTCGGCGGTTCATACCCTGCTTACCCATCGACTCAAATCTGGTTCTCTCCGGTGGAAATAAGGTTAGTGCTTTTCTCACTTCACTTTATCCACTCCCAGCGGTTCATACCCCCATTTTCTTTGCACTATAGAATCATTTTCAGCCTTTTTCTCTCCGGTGGAAACGCAGTCGGTTCGAGTCAGGTTCTCCCCCATGGAAACGCATTTCCGGCGGTTCAATCGTTTCCGCGGTTAATGTGTTTTCTCACCTCTTCCTCTTTTTTCTTTGTAGTAAATGGAGATTTATATGGGAAATCCTTTTCATATACCCGTTTGAGCAATTGAAGTTTCACGGTTTCATCTTCTTGGTATTCTAACAGGAGATTCAGCTCGAGGACCACAATTCCCACTTCAAATTCTTGAAAAAGAGGATTCGCACATTCAAATTTCAAGTACCAAAATGAATGTATTGCTATCGATTAGTATCAATGGTATGTTGTGTATTCTCATGGTTTGTTTGCTTTAAATCGAGAGCAATTGAACTGGACGTCATCAGAGTTAGAAATGTCGATCTTACAAAATTGAGACATGGGATTTTCAAGGTATACTAGCTACTCTCATAATTTCTTAACAACTTATTCATATATAATTACTTAATTTCCATATATACCATTATGTTTTTTGCTTGATTGGTATTCTTTAGTCATAAAGATAACAAGTATCAACCAGGTTCTGGCACAAATAGAGCTCCTGCAGTTGGATTTTCGAAGGCAACCGGAAGGGATAAGGCTATTTACTCTAAGAAAGATTTAGTTGGAATGAGAAAGACATTGGTCTTTATAATGGATCATGTATGAGTTTCGCCTTGAAAATGCAGGCAAGTACTACCTATTCTCTGCCCAAACATTCCCATCGACGCTATCCAAGATCATCCTCTTGAGGTATAACACCCCAAGATCACTTCTTTAACTTGCAAATGCATGTCCTATCTACTTGAAGTAATGTGTTATAAGCCTTCGTTCCATGCTCTGAGCATCAAGACAAATTAAACATATTGTGAAATTAATCTTCACCAACTTGTATTCAACATTGATGTTTCAACTTTCAAGCTAGAAGAATCGGTTTTGTACATGGATTCTTTGCTACATGTCATTATGTTCATGCATCCTTATGTATGTAGAAAACAATGTCGGAAATGCTTTTTATAATGAAGGATAGTTACATTGATTTCCTATTTCCCATTTACAAAAAATTATGACATCCCGCCGCATTGCACGGACACTCAGCTAGTTCAGTTTAAAAAGCTTGGCCGGCGTATATTTCACAGTTTTAAGACGGTTGGAACACTTAAAAATTGAGTTATACAGAGTCCGTTAAAGATGCTCTTAGAGACTATAGTTAGATGTAGACCTTAGGAAAATAAAATTGTAATTTATCCCACTTGTTCAATAAGCCAATCATATTTGCTAAGGATCTGAATACTACAAATTTTTATTCATAAAGTGATTGACGTGAGCAATGACATCAAAGAACCCAATACTCTCTTCCCTATTATCTTCCCTCCCTGTAAATCAATCCTTCATATTTGTCGTAGCAAAATCTACTCCCTTTTATTTTCAATTTCAACCCACATATATATATATATATATATATATATATATATATATATTTATATAAATCCACAATCTTAACTTTTCATTTATTTCTTGAAATGGCGAGTTCTGATGATGTGGTACTGTTAAACGTCTGGGCCAGCCCCTTTGGTGTAAGGGTAAGAATCGCTCTGGCTGAAAAGGGTGTCAACTATGACTACAAAGAAGAAAACTTGGCCGACAAAAGCTCACTGCTCCTTCAGATGAACCCGGTTCACAAGAAAGTCCCGGTTCTCATCCACCATGGCAAACCCATATCTGAATCTAACATCATTGTTGAGTATATCGATGAGACCTGGAAGAACGACCAATATCCGCCATTGTTGCCTTCCGATCCTTATCTCAAAGCTCAGGCCAGGTTCTGGGCTGATTTTGTTGACAAGAAGGTACCTTCATTTTTCTTATATTTCTTTAGAACCCAATCAAATTAAAAACCTCCATTTTCGTTGTTGCCCATATACAGTTCAAAGAAAAACCTTAAAAAAAACAAAAAACTAAAGAACAACCTGATAGCCTTCATCTGGACGATATGCACTTGTATCTATAAGTAATGCACACACATGTGTGTATGCACAAATACATAATGCACGAGTGCATAGTGTCCAGATGAAGCGCTGTGAAGGTGTTCCTTATTTTTCCATTTCTTTTAGGTTTTCCTGTGAACCTTTCTCTCTCTCTCTATATATATATATATATATATATATAAACCTAGCTAATTTGTTTTTGGGCTGACTTTGTTGACAAAAAGGTACGCTTGTCAGTTATATGGAGAACAAAAGGAGAAGAGCAAGAAAGTGCCAAGAAGGAATTCATAGATGTGTTGAAGGTGTTGGAAGGGCAGCTTGGTGAGAAGCCATATTTGATAGGAGAGAGTTTTGGGTATGCAGATATCGCACTGATCCCATTAAGCAGCTGGTTTTATCCATTGGAGACGATTGGGAAGATGAATATAGAGAAAGAATGTCCAAAGCTGATTGAATGGGTTGAAAGATGCATGGAAAGATAGAGTGTCTCCAAGTCTCTTCCTGATCCTCATAAGATTTATGAGTATGTGTCGGAGATGATGAAGAAACTTGGCTAAATATGATACTTGGTTGTTGTCTTTTTAAATAGGTCTCATTGGTGCAATGTAAAATAAGTGAAGTCTTTTTAAATAAAATGGCTTTTCGTTTTTCATATCGTTATATATGTTACACATCGGAATTGTGAGAATATATATATGGTACCTCTAAATTATTCTTTAAAATAATTATATTATAATATTGAAGAAGGAGATTCCAACATATATATTGAAAAACGATCCAAATTTTGTTTACATGTAACTTTGCTCTAACACACCACCTCAAATAGAGGATATATAGTGCGACAATGATTTAATTGTCCGAGAATATTAAACGAGGGTTAGACGAGTACAGATTGCCCAAGGGAGCAAATCTCGACTCTAACGTTACTTAGGGAAAAGGTGGAAACTCAAGTAAATAATCTTCAAGAAAATTCTTGAAGAAAGAAGAGTATATAGAAAGCAAGTGGGCCGAGTAATGTAATAAACTTCATGGATTTTTGACAAATATGTTTCAAATTATTCATCAATTAATGTGATCAAACTACTAATTAACTTGTTATATATAATAAGATTGGTCCTCCTCGCTGATATGTCGAGCGGTAAATGTATGGGTGCAATACATATGTGTGAGGTAATGGGTTTAAGCTTGGACACTGCTCCTCTGTTAATGGGATGTATACGCAAATTTACCTCTTTCTATGATGACCGTGGGACCGGTAGGGGCCTATGAGGGTAGAGATGGAAATTTTAACGAGACGGGGACGGGGATTTATTTTCAGCCCGAAGCAGGGTCGGACAGGGTTAGGGATAACATTAATACCCAACCCTAACCGACCCCGATTAATTTTTAATTTTATTCAATATAATTATATAGTGTGCGGATAAATAAATATATATAAATATGTCTCTATATTATTAAACGACAAATATATTTGATATTTCATTTTTGGTAATTAATGTAGTGACAATTCATTATAATTATAATTTTAAAATACGTTATTTTTTACTAAATGGGTACCCAACGGGTTCCTCAAACCCTTTAGGAATTCCTTCCTCCCAAAACCGTCAGGGATTAGTCGGGGTAGGATCGAGGACGGGGGGCTTAAACGGGGGTCGGGGACGGGAGATGCATTGCCCATCTAATACCACCTTCGTTTCCATCCCTATCAGATACATCTAAACCCTTGATAATGGTTTTGAAAGTAGTTCTCCATAATATAAATCAAGTCACCATTGGTTTCATTTTGGTGCAACTTTCCATTTATATTAAAATTAGTGGCGTTCAAAAAACCTGTCAGCATCCCATCCACCCCGGGTTCGAGTCCAGGCGTCAGCATTCTGTGGTCAGGCTTAGTCTCAGACGGCCGCTTTGTTTGTTTGCTTCCAAATTGCCAAGGATGTAGTCTAGGCAAAGCCTAGATGAACCTTATCCAAAAAAAAACTGTCAGACCGCTTAAACCAGTCGAATCAAGTCAAACTGAACCGTTTTTGACAGTTTGAGCGGTTTGGCAGTCCGTTTTAGTCTGAAAGATAGCCAAATCACTTGGTCTGATCTGGTCTACGGTTTGAATGTTTTTTTAGTTGTCTAAACCAAACAGACAACCAAAATATAAATGTATAAATTGTATAAACTTAAAGTTTTGATGATGTAAGCTTAACTTTCATCACCCAATTAAAAAATTCATCCAAAACATTAAGTTTTTTGTTTTTTGTTTTTACTTTTCATTTGTCCATGTTCCCTTAAATCCCCTTAATAGGCAAAATTCTGAAATTCATCGAAAATCAAAACCCAAAAGTTCAAATCGTTCTTCAATAATGCTTGTCCAAATCTCCAACCATTGTTGGTGGACTTGATTGACTTTTTTTAAACTTTGCTCATGGTGTTTTTTAGAGTTAGATTTTATTTTATAATTTCTTAGTCTTTTTTATTAGTGTTACATTGATAAAATTTCATTTTAGAAATAGACTTAGGCTCAAGTCCTCTAAGTTAGGCACAACATACCGCATTTTGTGGTTCGGTTTAACATATTTGGTCACTTGTTACCAAACGACTCAGTTTGAAAAAAAAAATATAAACCGTCATTGCGGTTTGGTTTGTGGATTGGAGGGTTAAACCGTCCAAATCGGACTGCCAATACTCCTAACTAAAATATTATATACGTTTATGAGTTGATTACAGATATATATATATGGTTCCTATGGTTATATGAATATTATGGATTAGGTCATCCAAATGAAATATTTACAAATATCATCATTGTGGTTTCACTTTTGTTACGAATTTGGTCCCTTGACCTGACTCTCTTTATCTTTGAGAAGTTCAACTTCTCACCTCCCTTCCACGTGCGGGTATTTCTATCACAATTAACTGAAAATTACCAAGAAAAATACTGACATATGGCTTGCATACGTTTGGATCCAACATATTGTAGACATCCGGATATAGGCATTTCGTGAATTTATCCTTTGAGAAGTGCAGTGATATAGACCATAAGACATTATTTTTTAGACATTTTCTAAGTTACACGACTTTCTCTTTTTTGCCTCTTACAAACACTTATATTGTATTATCGAGTCCTTTCTTATGAAGGAAGGAAGCAAAAGAAAAGGAAAGTAGGAGGACAGATAAAATATTTTGTTCTCGAGCTTTTTTACGGAAAGGGAAGAAAAATAATGTTGATTTTCCTTCCAAAACGTTCCTTCCAAATGTGGGAGGGAAATTAAGGAAAGAAAAAAAAAGTTAGAAAAATTTATAAAATTACTCGTATACCCATCAATTATATTCCATTATAAAATAAATAAGGGTATATATATTTGTAGAAGTGACATATTTTTTTTCTTTCTCTCCTACTCAAGAACATTAAAACATTTTATTTCCTTCCCATTCTATTAATTCCATTCAATGTCAAGAACACAAATTAAAATATATATTTCTTTTCCTTTCTTTTATTTGCTTCCGAAGTTCGATCACACAGTGTTACACATTAAATATGTATCGATACTTTTCAAAGTGCCTCAATTATTCTAACATTTTTTCAAAAAATGCTTGTTAGGAGGTGTTTGCAAAACGTTTACTCGGTAAGTTTTTTACAGATTCGTTTTATCTTATCGGATGAACATAATAAAAATTAAGAATCTTAACCAGCTAAAGCGATTAGAAAGACCGAAAGTCTTTCCCGGTATAAGAAGTGTATTAGTTTACATTGCATTCTCGAATTTAGGAAAAAAACAAAAAAAGGTAGGAAACAAATTTTAGTTATGTTAGGGAAGGAAAAAAAGAAGGAAGTGAAAGTAAAAAAAAAACAATTTTTATATTTTTGAGCATGTTGACAAAGTTTTAACATATATATATATATATAGGGTCATTATCCATTGCAAACCAGTTAGTTTATGCAAACTTTGCAAACCACTATATTAGGAAACAACAGATATATTTATGGTAATTATTATGATTCATTAATAATGATTGTGATATATATATGGAAGATGATAACGTTCATTAATTATGATCATGACTTTAGATTAGGAAACATAATAAAATCAAATATTGATTAGAGTTGATGAACGGCTAAGATTGGTTTGCACAGTTTGCACAAACTAACTGGTTTGCAACGGATAATTCGCCTATATATATATAGGTCTATATATATATATATATATATATATATATATATATATATATATATATATATAGAGAGAGAGAGAGAGAGAGAGAAAAAAAAAAGTTCAAATGAGAACGCTAATTATTTAAGAAAACATGAAAACGACTGCTCATGTACAAAATCATATGTGATTTTACACTAACTGCAAAAAAATTGGACGCGGACAACTTTGGCCGCGACTTAAAAGTCGTGGGGCAAGTTGCGTGAATCATATATAATTTTGTACATGAACGGTCATTCTCGTGTTTCTTAATTAGTTAACTTTCTCGTTAGAATCCACCTCTCTCTCTCTCTATATATATATATATATTAAACGTCTATATATATATATATATATATATTAAACGCAAAACAATATATTAACAAAAGCAAAGGAATAGAAAATAGTTGGTTACATATTTTGTAAGGAATAGAAAAAGAATCGCCACCCTCTAAAAAGAAATCAACGACAAAGCAAAGAAAACCATAACGACAAGAAGGAGCTAACCAACAAGACCTTGTCCCCCACACCAATCAACCCATGAGATGTTGAAATTTTTGGTACGTTTTAAGTCCCAATATGGAATGAGAAAAGTTTTACTGCACACATCCAATCAATACAAAGCATAGACTCTCCCTTGAAGATTCAATTGTTACGATTGCACCAAATCAAGTAAAGAGTTATCCAAATTACTGTCTTCTAAAAGAATTACCTTAACTTTGCAATAGCTTCCGAATCCGGAATCTCAATCAACTCTATAAATAACGATTGAAAAATAAATTGATAGATATTTAATTATATAAGTAACTTTAATTATAATTATTTATTTCTTTTTCCTTTTTTATTTTATATTTAAAAATAACAATTGAAAAACAAATCAACTTTATTTCTTCTTTCTGTCTCCTTTTAAAAACTTTGAAAACAGAAGATCTTTTTATTCTCTGCCTATTTTTGTTAGAAAAGCCCTTGAGAACACAAAGTTGATTAAAAAATAAAACATAAAGGTGCATATTTATTTAGAAAATCCAAAGCAAAGCAATAAATGTACCTTTTAACTTCAGAAAATAGGTATTTAAACCCACAAGGAGTGTATCAACTTCTACACTAAATAAACCAAACCCACTTTTTTGAGTTTTGAACAACCCCCTCAACCCTCACTGATGCCCACCGCCCCACCGAATCGAGCCTTTCAATCATCGCTCTTGATGACAAATACGACGATGATGGTCAAATAAAGCGAACAGGTATGTGCTCTTCGTACTATTAATTGCAATTTTACACGTGTTGTAAATCTTTACACGCTTTGACTCATTATTGTACATTTTCGTATGCATTTGTTTAAATCTACATTTTGGATGATCAGGAACTTGGCAAACTCCGAGTGCCCATATAATAACGACCGTGATAGAGTCAGGAGTGTTTTCACTCTCATGGTGTTTTGCTCAATTGGGTTGGATACCGGGAGTCGTCATGCTCCTCTTGTTTTCCGTCATTTTTGTGTTCACTGCCATTCTTTTGACGTATTGTTATCGATCACCCGATCCTGTTTACGGCACCAGAAACTATACTTACATGCATGCGGTCAAAGCCAATCTTGGTAAAATTCAATTTTCCACTTATTCTTATTAACTTCTTCTCACACACATTAACATCAGATATTTTCTTTTATCATTTTTAACGATTTAAATTAACTTAAAATCGTTTTTTTCAAAGTTGACTTATTTGTCCTCCATAAATTTTAGGGAAATTAATTAAAATACCCTAAGTTTGACATTGACTTACCAAAATACCCCATTTCTTGAAAATTTTACCAAAATACCCTAATTTTCCGCGAAAGAAGTCCGCGATCGCGGGCAAGAACCAATTGTGAAATTTTTTGTGCTTCATATTTACACTTTCAGTCCCTGGCCCGCAATGGTGGCCCACGATGCCACGATGGGGACTGAAAGTGTAAATATGAAGCACAAAAAATTTCACAATTGGTCCCTGCCCGCGATCGCGGGGTCCCTTCGTGGAAAATAAAGGTATTTTGGTAAAATTTTCAAGAAATTTGGTATTTTGGTAAGTCAATGTCAAACTTGGGATATTTTAATAAAATTCCCTAAATTTTATTTCATTAATTAATCCATTGATACTAGAAAATTTTACATTACCTAGACACATTTATTCCGTTGGGGTAGGTGAGTTCGGTTACTGATGCTTTCTGATTTGAAGTTTTCACCTGTTAACCCTTTGGAATCCTGATATTTACAAATTTGGTCCTTCAACCTTTTTTGATTAATTTGCAATAAAAACATTTATGGGTACGCAGGAATGCTTCACTACAAGCTTTGTGGCTTTGCTCAGTACGGTGTTCTTATCAGAGTCACCATCGGTTACACCACCACCACCGCCATTAGTATGGCGTAAGTTCACCACTCGCACCCTTTATTTTTGAGTTCACCGTTCATTGCTTGCATCCTGAACCCTAAGCTTTAAAATTATAAATGTGATTTATATTTATCGTCAATATAATAAAGTTACGATGTGTGAAATAAAAAAGGTTGAATAATAATTGAAGTGGCATAATTTTTGTTATTTATGTTTATCAGTGCAATCCAAAAATCGAATTGCTATCATAAGCACGGGCACCAAGCTGATTGTCGTGTCCGCAACAACTCGTTCATGGTAATTTTTGCCGTTATTCAAATCATATTGATCCAAGTACCCAACTTCCATAAGTTGTCGCCACTCTCCATCGTCGCTGCAATCATGTCATTTATGTATTCCACCATCGGCATTTGCCTTTCCATCGGTAAAATTGTCGGAGAAGGTATTGGAAAGACGAGTTTGGCTAGGAAACCGTTCGGAAATGGCATCAAAGGCGACGATAGAATGTGGAAGACATTTTCGGCTCTCGGAGATATTGCTTTTGCTTTCTCATTCACTTTTGTCCTCATAGAGATTCAGGCAAGCGTTAATCCGCAAATTCTAGTTATTTAGCGACGACTAGTTGTCGCAATTTCAATCATTAACTTGCATGGTTTAGAGCATCCACAAAGGTTGGTATTTTTCATAAAGAAAAAAGTAGGACCCACAAGCAAAATGAGAAGGTTTTCTTGTCAATAGTTTTTCATTACAATACATATATTTTTTTCTGACCGAAAAATCTGTCGAAAATACACCGGAAATGGCCATCAACGACGGATTTCCGACAGCAGACTGTCGAATACGAGTCCAACGGTTCTTTCCGGAGCGAAAACGGAGCTATAACAAAGAAGTTATGGCCAAAACAGTTTCGGTACCGCTGAGCTACTGTGACCCGCGACTATGACTAGTGTCAAAGTCGCTAGTCATAGTCGCGGACAGGCACGTGGTTGCTGCAAATGCGATTTTTCAGTCTTTTTCTTCATTTCTCACCCCACAACTTTCCCCTTTCTCTCCCAAACCGATCTCCCACCCTCTCCTATGAACCCTAACTCATTTTTTGGGCCTTTCTCTTAGAAATTAAGTGTTCCCTCATCATTTATGCTTGTGGTTTCATCTCTTGTGCAAGATTCAAGTTTCACCTCCATTTTCTTGAGATTCTAGGATTTTGAGATTTTACTCAAGATCCATGGGGTAAGTTCATCCTCTCCTTTTCTAAGTTCTTATTTGTGTTATAAATACTTCATTGACGATTTCCTAGTATTTTATTTCTCCAATTTCCCTTTTGGACGATTTTGGAAAAGTTAGGTCAAACTTTGGGTTTTGATATAATTAGAGATGTTGGTGTGAAATGTTTGGGGGAAACAATTCTAAATAGCTATTAATGGTTGGGAACTTGTGAATCTAGGTTTTTAGAAGATTTGGCTTGAAGATTCAAGTTTCTTCAAAGGAGCTCAAGTTGGGGAAAATCTAGATTTAGCCTAAATCTAACAAGGTGAGTTCAAGTTGATTTGTGAAAACGTTGTACATGCCAAAAATGTATTTTTCCAAGTATTTGTGTGTTTTACTTAAAATTATCAATGGTTGAGTTATTTGGTAAGTTTGACCCTTTTGAAGTGTTTAACTTTATAAAGTTTGTAAAACACCCGCATTTGGGATTTTTGAATATTTTAATGTGTAGAAATCATGAGTAAGTCTTCAAATGATTTATTGCTCAAATAGAGTTCATTCAATGGTTTTCTTTCATGTTGGGTAACTGATTTTATAAACCATTTGGGAAAATGCACATTTTAGTCTCATGAGTCATTTTGAGGATTATAAAGGGTATGAGTCCATTTGGGAAAACCCTTTGTTTTAACCCGTGTCGAGTTCTGGGTTAATGATGATTTTGTGGTAAATGTTTACCTAAACAATATTTAAATGCATTTTATACTATGATGATCGTTATTTATGGGTCTAATTAGTTTTGAGCATTTTGCTCGGTTTTGACGTTAAGGAAGTATTGGGGATATTTTGTCCGGTTTTGATGGCTCAATGTGGAGTCTTATTTATGGTTTGCATTTATTGCAACTTGATGCATTTTATTGCACATTATTGATATTTACATGCTTGGGTGTTTTAGTCATTCCGGGTTGGGCATGTTTTGTAGACTATGTTGCATTGGATCCATAAGCACGTAAGTCAGTCTTTATTTGTTGGTCTATCTCCTTGTGCACGAGGGGTGGACTATTGGAACACATGGTTATATACGTTAGGCCGTGGGGCCACTAGCGAGTATGCAATAAGGGACATTGAAGTCCTTGAGGTGTAACTTACTAGAGAATGAACATGCAATAAGATCGTGTATCCTTGAGGTGTAGCTGGGCACAACATGCAATAAAGGATATGGTGGTGCCACCCGTTGCTGGGTGTGGGACTTGAGGTGTAGCTTTTTATAGCATGCAATAAAGTCCGACTTGAGTTGGAGCTTATTAAAGCAGACAATAGAGTCACGATCTGAGGTGTAGTTCAATAACATGGTTAAACGGCTTAACTTTGTGTTCCGCCACATACCATGGAATCGGGTCTCCCCCGTCACCGAAAGGTGGTGTTTTTGGGTAGTTACTTTTATCCATATTTTCGGTGACGCTCTTTATCTATATGTTTTGTCTTCATGGTTTATTGGCAGAGTCCTATGCCTCATCCTATTTGGATGTTTTAAATATTGGAGTTTTGTCCACGTTTATATTTCTTGGGATATTTAACGTCCAAGCACGCTTTGAGTGAGTTGGAGTTGGAATTCATTTTGGAAAACGCTTTATACCTTTTGGGAACTTTTCTCATAGATTTTGTGTGCGTTGGAAAATGAGTCGTTTACATCCTTTCATAAACTCTTTTGGATATCATGATTTATGTCGCAAACTTTCATTCTACAAATTATATAAATCATGTTATAAACTCTTGAACTCACTAGGCGTTAGCCTAACCTTTTTATTTTTCGGCATGTGCAACAGGTTCAGGTTGGGAGTAATTCTAGTGACACTACGAAAGGTCGAGTGCTAGTAGTGTGCTCGAGAGGTGAATTGGTAGTGAAGTCTTCCGCATTGAGTTTTGGGAATAGCAATTGTACTTGAGTTAAGTAACACCCGATGTAAACTTAGCCTTTGTATTTAAGACTTGAGTCATATGTATTGATGGAGGTATTTCCCGTATTGAATTATAGGGAGAAATCCTATTATTTTGGTCGTATTATCGAAAATTTTATTTAGTTGCTCTTTCCCAATTCGAGGGTGTTCCAGTGGTGGTTAGGTTGTTTCTAATCATCTACATCTCTAACAACATCCTCCTTCCCTGATCAATACTTCACTGTCCCTGCCCTTTCCATTCCCGGTGGACCCACCATCACTAGGTCTTAATTGGTGAAACAAATGTGGTGTTTGAGATTGCTTATTTAAGGTGTTTATTAACTTAGGGGTTGTTTGGTAGTTGCTGAATGGTTTGGTGCAGAATGGTTGAGAGGCTCTGTATAGTTGAGTGCAAAATGAATTTTGGTTGTTTGGTAACTGTTCTGAATGGTAACTCTGAATGACAACAAATTACCATTTTAACCCTCTGTACCATTTAGTTCTGAATGAAATAAAACTGTTTGGCAGATAACTGAATAAAACAATTATTTTGCAAATATAAATGCATTCTCGATATTACTACTTCAAAAAAACATTTCATATTAATCCAAATAAACATAACATCAATTTTTCAAGTTCCAGAATAAACAAAAACATAACAATCAAATTCCAACATAGTAGTTTTACAACAATTCTTAATTTGACGCATTAGACATTAACTGATTCGCAATTTGGTCACGTAAATTAGCCATGTATTGATTGTTTTGAGTACCAAAAGGCCTTCCATCCATGTCATCTTCGTCGACTCCCAGAATTTCTTCTTGTCCCTCATCAATAAACATGGGGTCATTGTCATAATCCATGAATAACTGATCGTGGATGTTGCATCTTCTTATAAAATTATGAACCGCGAAACAAGAAATTACAACGTTTCTTTGTATTCGAAACGGATAGGGAGCCATTTGCTTTAAAATTGGAAATCCTGCCTTCAAGACTCCATAGGCACGCTCGATAACATTTCTGAGTTGCGCATGAGCATGGTTGAACCTTTCTTCTTTTGTCAAGGCACGTTGTCGTCGAAAGTCGGCAAGCCAATACCTCGTATTGCGGTATGGAGTCATAAAACCACGAGTATTGGCATAAGCAGCATCACAAAGATAATATTTATCTACAATTGAAATACGAGTATAATTGCATTATATAAAATGTATAATAAATGGTAAACATTTAAAGTTAAGTAAAATTTGTACATACCGTGTGGAGGAAATGGAAAGCCAGAGGTTGGACTGAATGCAACTTCTCTCAACACTCTAGCATCATGTGCTATACCCTCCCATCCAACCTAAACATACGTGAAAAGCATATTAAAATCACAAATACCTAAAACATTTTGGTAACATTCACCTCTTCCTCTTCTTCTATAACGAGCTTGTTGATCAGCAGGGATGATTGCATGTATGAGAGTTCCATCTAACACACCTATTGCCCCCTTCATTATAAAATACAAATTATTAGACACAACTATATGTTTTGGTTTTACAAAAAGTAATAGGAAACTTACCGGAAACTTCAACATCTTCATTCATGTTGGGATCAGAGTCGTAAGGATCAGGAATCGTAGATGCGGTTCCATAACTCTCAAGTCCCACACTAGCAACTCCATCAAACAGTTGGACACAAAGTTCTGGGTAAGGCAGTCCCGTACTCCTCAAGAAACGTTAGGACCAACCCATCTTTTTTCCAAGTAATCCTACGTTTTTTTTGGTGCGAGGATTCACCAACTAATTCCATACCTAATAGCATAAAACACATGTAAAGAACTAGTACATATAAACACATATACACAACTAAATTTAATTTTAACCACAAGGCTTGTGGCATACTGGTTAAGGCTTGGGGGGACGTGGCTAGTAACCAATCTTCCCCGGGTTCGAATCCAGGCGTTGGCAACTTGTGGCCACTGAGGTATTATCTCAGAGCTGCATGCTTAGCAGTCAATTTGTGCCAAGGGATTAGTCTAGGCAAAGCCTACGATACCCTTTCAAAAAAAATTGAACTTTTTCAATTTTAAATTTGATTTTGAACAATTGTGGTATCAAACATAACACAAAAAGAACACAAACAATTGGTATACACATAATCTGAACCTTTGCTACCCATGAACATCACAAGAAACAAACATGAACAAATGGTCTAATCTGAACATTATCTGAAGCAATTTTCCAAGGGGTTCCGTCCCCTTTTCCAAAAAAAAAAAGAAACAAACATGAACAAATGGTCTAATCTGAACATTATCTGAAGCAATAGTAGAATTTAACAGTAAAAATCACCATAAACAAGAATAAACAGTATAAATCAACAAGAATAACAAGCATAATACATGTTTAAAAAACATAAATTAATAGTAGAAATCAACAAAAATAAGCAGTAGAAAATAGACCAAATCGTTGTTGCTTATGAAAATTTGCTGCTTTTGAAGAAATCAACAGTATTTTTCTTTTTTTGAAGAGCAACCAAATTCCATTACTATACCAAAACAATACAATAAGAAATGTCCAAATCAAAGCCTAGGTGCAGGCTTGCAAGAAATCAACCAAACACCTACAAGCAATAAACCAGTGGCTTAAAGCACAAAAAGACCCACAATACTCACAGCAAACAGCATTGAAGAAATCAATAGTAGAAATCAACAAAAATATAGAGTAGAAAATCGATGAAGAAATCAACATTATTGGAGAAAGCAACACTTTTTCTACTGCTTATTATTGAATCGTTTGTTACATATACCTGAGGGGCTGGGCTTGTTTGTTTTGCTCGACGAGAGGAGCAGCCGGCGGCAAGATGGAGCAGCCGTCGAGATGGAGTAGCTGGCGGCGATGGGAGAGAAGCAGCCGGCGACGATGGGATAGAAGCAGTGGGCAGCGATGGAAGGGAAGCAGTATGGATTTGGATAGCGGCCAAGAATTTTTAGGAGAAGGGTAGGAGTGAAAAGAATAACAATCTGAATGGGTGAGGGATGCCTTAACCCAAAAAGGCTTAGAGGTTATTGTCACCGTTAAGAGGGTGATTTTTTTTACCAAACAACTTTCACCTCTGACCAATTCAGAGGTGACCTCTTAATGTAACCATTAAGAGGTAAACAAACAGCCCCTTATTGTGGTGTGGTACCGATAATAAGCAGTTTTTATTGTTTGGATGGGAAAAAAGGAAACTGCTTATAGCGGTTTGACACCGGTGATAAAGAGTTTTTGATAAGTCATTGCATTCTAACTTATTAACTTATTTGAAACAGCTTAACTTTTTAGTTATTTTACACATATAAGCAATCCCAAACATCCTCTAAATAACAACATATTAGCTTATTGCATTTTGACATCACCATAAGCTAATCTAAACATTTTTTATAAAACTCTGATTTCACACCAAATAAGTTAATAAGCACTTTTAAAAAAAAACATAAGTTGTTTTCAATAAGCAATCCCAAACACCCCCAAAATGACCAAATTCAAATCCTTTTTTCTTGCTTTCTATGCATATAATAGATTTTATATGTTTTTCAAAATTATAAAAGTAAAAAGACCAAAATACACTCAATTTAATGGAGGTAAGGTTAACAACTTTAGGCAAGGGACTTAATCTATAACAAAAGTGAAACACGGTGACCATACATGTAAATGATTTTGCTTGGGAGACCCAATACAAATGTAAGACCATCCACACACCTGCAAGACCATACTCCTTTCTAAAGTGTCATATCAGCTTTGCAATAACACCTTCTACACACATGCAAGACCAAACTCCTTTCTAAACTAATAAATTATAATATAAATAATATAGATTTAATAAGGGAAATTAATTAAAATACCCTAAGTCAAACCATGTTTTACTGAAATACCCCAAATCTCTCCCATGTTACAAAAATACCCCAAAAATCCGCAATAGAGCCTGCGATCGCGGGCTTCAGGCCACGTGTCACCAAAGTTTGCCCACTTTGCCCGCGTTGGTCCCTCAAGAATGTCCGCGGTCCAGCTTTCCCCCCTCAAGAATGCCCGCGTGTGCAGTTTTGGTCCCTGCCCGCGTTTGACTCTCGTTGACCCCCGCGATCGCGGGCTACACGTGTCCAAAGTTTGCCCACTTTGCCCGCGTTGGTCCCTCAAGAATGCCCGCGGTCCAGCTTTCCCCCCTCAAGAATGCCCGAGTGTGCAGTTTTGGTCCCTGCCCGCGTTTGACTTTCTTTGACCCCCCGCGATCGCGGGCAATAGTGTCACGTGTCGGCACATGGTTAACCCTAAAGTCTGTTTGACGAACCAAACCCTAATGTTTTCTTCGGCCGCACTATATAAGGGGGGGACCAAAAAACGGCACTCTCATTTTTTTAATCACTCTCTCAAATTTTAATCAAACTCTCTCAATTTTCTCCCACTCTCTCAATTTTGTCGTGTGGAATACGCGTTCGGGTTTTGTGAAGATGTCTCGTATTACCTCTGTGGTATGTTTTCCTTATGTTTTTTGTTATTTTTTGTATGTTATTTTAAGTTAAGATATATGATTTGTAGGTTGTTATAGTGTTTATAACTTATGTTTGAATATGTTCTATGCTTAACATGATATGTATGGTTTTATGTTTGAATGTGATATTTGTATGTTATAATGTGTATGTTGTTATAGTGTGTTTTTTTATAAAAAAATTGTTAAGAGTGTTTTTTTATAAAAAAATTGTTAAGAGTGTTATTATAAAAAAATTGTTAAAAATGTGTTTTTTTTTTTAAACACACTCTTAACAATTTTTTTATAAAAACACACCCTTAACAATTTTTTATAAAAACAGTTTTTTTATAAAATATTGTTAACAGTGTGTTTTTATAACAAATTGTTATAGTTTTATGGTTTTATGTTTGAATGTGATATTTGTATGTTATAATGTGTATGTTGTTATAGTGTGTTTTTTCATAAAAAAATTGTTAAGAGTGTTATTATAAAAAAATTGTTAAAAATGTGTTTTTTTTATAAAAACACACTCTTAACAATTTTTTTATAAAAACACACCCTTAACAATTTTTTATAAAAACAGTTTTTTTATAAAAAATTGTTAACAATGTGTTTTTATAAAAAATGTTATAGTTTTATGGTTTTATGTTTGAATGTGATATTTGTATGTTATAATGTGTATGTTGTTATAGTGTGTTTTTTCATAAAAAAATTGTTAAGAGTGTTTTTTATAAAAAAATTGTTAAGAGTGTGTTATTATAAAAAAATTGTTAAAAATGTGTTTTTTTTATAAAAACACACTCTTAACAATTTTTTTATAAAAAGACACCCTTAACAATTTTTTATAAAAACAATTTTTTTATAAAAAAACACTCTTAACAATTTTTATATGAAAAAACACACTATAACAACATACACATTATAACATACAAATATCATATTCAAACATAAAACCATTAAACTATAACAATTTTTTTATAAAAACCCACTCTTAACAATTTATTATAAAAAAACTGTTTTTATAAAAAAATTGTTAAGAATATGTTTTTTAAGAATGACAACTTAGGTCCCTACGGTTTTAAGAATGACAACTTAGGTCCCTAAACTTTTAAGAATGCCAATTAGGTCCTAAACTTTTAAGAATGACAACTAGGGTCCCTAAACCGCACTTTATCTATATATAACAATATGATACGTTGAAATAAAATAAACCGCACTTTATCTATATATAACACTATTATACGTTGAAATAAAATAAACCGCACTTTATCTATATATAACACTATTATACGTTGAAATAAAATACCACCGCACTTTATCTATATATAACAATATGATACGTTGAAATAAAATAAACCGCACTTTATCTATATATAACACTATTATAAGTTGAAATAAAATACCACCGCACTTTATCTATATATAACACTATTATACGTTAAAATAAAATACCACCGCACTTTATCTATATATAACAATATGATACGTTGAAATAAAATAAACCGCACTTTATCTATATATAACACTATTATAAGTTGAAATAAAATACCACCGCACTTTATCTATATATAACAATATGATACGTTGAAATAAAATAAACCGCACTTTATCTATATATAACAATATGATACGTTGAAATAAAATAAACCGCACTTTATCTATATATAACAATATGATACGTTGAAATAAAATACCACCGCACTTTATCTATATATAACAATATGATACGTTGAAATAAAATAAACCGCACTTTATCTATATATAACAATATGATACGTTGAAATAAAATAAACCGCAACATCTATATAAAATAAAATAAACCGCAACATCTATATATAACACTAACTATAACATCTGTGAATGACTATGTAGAAGGATTTCTTTAACATCGACTTGACGGTAAGGTGCAAAGTTTCCTACATCGAGGAATTAGGAGCGCTCTTTAGGGGATTAGGTGATCGCGCGGATACCCTTGAGACCATCTATAGAGGGACACCGTTCGGGCCATGGATGGATGTGTCTTACTCTGGTGGCGACCCTACGCTAGTACACATGTTTCTACAGTTGGAGGTCGAGGACGCCAACGCTGAGCCGGAGGAGATGCATTTTGATTTCTTCGGCTCTCAATTGCATTTTGGGCGTCGTGAGTT
The DNA here is from genome assembly GCA_033807775.1 of Saussurea involucrata. Classification (NCBI taxonomy): domain Eukaryota; kingdom Viridiplantae; phylum Streptophyta; class Magnoliopsida; order Asterales; family Asteraceae; genus Saussurea; species Saussurea involucrata. The sequence goes on from CM066323.1 coordinate 27,616,358, forward strand.
CTGTCTAATTACAGGACTACGTTTTGGAGAGGCTCCCCCCTTCCTCCCTTAGAAGACTGCTCCTTCGTTCCTAGGGTTTGGGGCATTTCAGCATCTCGTTTGAAGCTGAAGGCAGCCCGGGAAATGATGAAAGAGGGCCTTAGTGCCCTAACCGACGACGATGCTGTCCGTGTATGCTTGGTGGTGATCGTGGATATGGGCTTCTTGGGCCGTGAGTATAGCCAGTATGCTTCCGAGACGGTCCTTAGGGCCGTCGAGGACCTTGAGCTGTTTAACAGCTACCCGTGGGGTAGCCATATCTGGACACATTGCTACTCTATTCTGCACCGAGCCATAGCCAGACGCGTTGATCGACATGCAAAGATGAATCTTTGTGGTTTTACATACGCCTTCAAAGTTAGATACGTAGTATAACAATTGTTAATAATACATACAAACTGTTTGGCTTTTCTTTTTACGTACTTGCTCTTCTTGTCTAATTCCAGATATGGATCTTGGAGATGTTTCCCGCATCAATCCGATATTTCGTCAAGCGCGACGATCGAATACTTAGGGGAACCCGTTGGGACAAGTGTGTTACCCTAAGTAGGTCGCTTTGGTTTCAGTTCTTCAATGCGTCTAGAAATGTAAGTTCTTTTACTCTGTTTACAATTTGCATACGTTAGTCCCGCTTATTAATTTCTTTTTTGTTTTATCATATATTTAGCAGCCACTCTTGCCTTTCGATCGCCTTGTGCCTACTGTCGACGAGATGGGCACAGATTGGTACAGAGACAGCGTGGCCTTTATTGACGCAGAGGCGGAAAGGGCTCGACGTCCCCTACTTCCGAAGATGAGGAAGACGACGACAGGCCCCCTTCCGGTGGATACCAGCCGCCCCCTTCCTCCTCTTACCAGCCGGCCCGTTCCTCCTCCTACCAGCCGGCCCGTTCCTCCTCCTACCAGCCGCCCCATTCCTCCTCCTACAATCCATATGAGGCGGCCCCTTCCTACGAGCCACAGCGTGGCTCTCATGAGCACCTGTGGGACTACGTCCACGGGCCGCTAGAGTCACGTGTACAGCTTCTGGAGGGATTCTATAGACAGTTTAGCGCTGTCAATGTTAGTGTTTAACTTAATTTGTTGGCCACGTTTATTTAGTTTGTATATTAATATTACGTTCTAAATTTGTTTTAGCTGTCGAGTACGACACAGATCCCCGCTCCGTTCGGACAGGGGGCACAGGTGACGTTTGCCACCACATCCTATCCGTCATTCCCTGAAAATGTAAGTGACATTGAGTAACCATTATAGTTATATGTTTGTTCCTAAGTTTGTAACTCTTATAATGATCAATGTCACGCAGGCCGGGATGTCGGGGGCCGGGATGTCCCAAACGCCGTTCGCCACCACATCCTATTCTACTATCCCGGAGAGTGTAAGTGACACTGAGTAACCATTATAGTTATATGTTTGTTCCTAATTTTGTAACTATTTTAATGATCAATGTCACGCAGGCCAGGATGTCGGGGGCATACACCTCGCAGATGCCGCCGCCGTTCGCCACCACGTCATATTCTACTATCCCGGAGAGTGTTAGTGACACTGAGTAACCATTATAGTTATATATCGATAATCCTAATTTTGTAACTATTTTAATGATCAATGTCACGCAGGCCGGGATGTCGGGGGCACAGCACATGCCGTCGTTCGCCACCACAGCAATCACAAACATCTTTGGCGGTTCGGCCGATGACTATTACAGGCCGGAAATGCATACTGTAAGTTATTTTGGTAGTTTTGGTTTAATTGTGAACATTTCCTAAATTGTACTTAAAACATTGAGTAACGTAATTTTCAGGCGGGGTCTCCTATTATCCAGGATCACTTCTCGGAGCACTTCTCGGAGCCTGACGATGACTCGATGGATGTTGTAGATCCACCACCACAGGTGACCCCGCTCCCTCAAAAGCGGTCGCATAAAATTTCACAATGGTTTCGTCACCCGTTTGGCCAACAAGGATCTACGACACCATCGGCCGCTAAAAAACAAGCAAAGAAAGCGGGGGAAAGAAGGGAGGAAAGAAAAAGGGAAACGTGTCTTCACCGGAGCCTCAACCGGCATCAGAAATATTGAGGATGTGCCGGACTGGTCGCCTCCTCCCCTTGATCTTCATCCCTCACTTGAACTTGGAAATCACCCCCTCGTTTTTCAATGTATTGCTAGCCGTTGACCCTTTGGAGTCTGACTTACTGGATGTGGTTAGTATGAAGTTTAATTATAGTCATATAATCAAATATATTTATTTTACATGTCTAACCATCTATTTTTTATGTATAGCACATCGATTGTTGGGTCTCGCTGTTGCAAAGACATCGTGGAACAGACACGAGGTGGACCATGATGTCCAGTATGTTCTTTCATTACTTGTTGATTGAGCATCTAGGTCCCGCCTCCGTGGTTAATTCATGCAATGGCGTGGAAGGGACCTCTTGGGCTCTCCTCGATGTGGTATGTAAATCGTTTTACTCTTATTTTATTTAACTTGTTTTGTTGCTAACTAAGTTGTCTAATATTGTAATATTTCAGGTGTACATCCCAATATGCATTAATCCCCAACATTGGCTGCTTGGAGTGTTTGAACTTGACGCTATGACCTTGACCATATATGATAGCGACAGTGCCAATCTCTTCAGACAACAATTGGAAGAGCAAATGACAAAGTTTAAAGCTGTGCTATATGACTTCTTTTGCCGGGTCAAGGATGTTAGACGTCGCGAAATGACAGGTGCCTTTCGCTATAAGTTCGCCAAGAATGCACCCCAGCAGGCCGGGATAACTGCAGATTGCGGTGTCTGGGTATGCCGTAATGTCCAAATGTTGATAAATAAAAATGAGGTATGGGTAAACCCTGACGAGGCCGAGGTTGTTGCCAAAGATTTCCGCATACATATGGCGGAGTCCATTTATGAACATTATCAAATAGGGCCACGTTAGGTTGTTTATGTAACATTAAATAATTGTTATTTTTAGTATTAACTTATTTTGTTAAAGTATTGTGATTGACTTACTGTTTACTTCATTTGGTTTTTGCTAATTTCATCCATTTACTCAACTTTGAGTATCGATATCTCTTTCACACATACTCTATTTTGGACGCATTATATATCATTTCGAAGATCTATTTTGGACGCATTATATATCATTTCGAAGATCTCATATAGAAGAACATAAACCTACTAAAAGTTAGTTATATATAACACATATATATAAATTTAAATGCGTCCAAAGTTTAGTAAAACCCATATTTCCAACACCTAGTAAGTAGGTTTATGAAACTTGCGATAATCCTAATACAGAGATTATTGGATGAACAAGCATTTATTTCTTGATTATTGGGGTATTGGTTCTTGTTGTCTGGAAGTGATTCATATGATGCAAAAATTGGTATCATGTAATGTAGAACAATATCTATATTATAGAAACTTGCATTTGATAGTACCATATAAATCTGGTCTAAATTCTCATTAATTAGCTATGTTTGACTACTTAAAGACTAATTTTCTGCCTAATGAAAGACCTTTATTCAAGAGCAGACGAATATTGCAGTTACTTTTTCAGTGGAATCCTACAGGCTCTTTTCAAACGAATCTTGCAGTGAACTATTCAGACGAATCATGCAGGCAACTTTTTCAGACGAAATCTTTGACCATATCTGATGAAGAACATACATTTCACAACTTCCTATCTATCTTTTATACAAACACACTCTCGCTTTTTTAACACAATGGATGGAGGTTCAAGATCAAGGGGGAACAGGTCGGCGAATGTGGCTGGAACTTCACGTTCGGGAGCCTACCAACCACTGAACGACGGAGCTCGCCGGAGTACCTGGAAGGTACCGGAAACAGACGAGGAGTGGACAAACTGTGGGCGAACTGCAGCCGATTTTCCAATCACGCCTGAGGAGGAAGCAGACTGGGAGATGGCATCCGACAATTACTACTTCGATAATGGCATGAGAACCCCACCAATGTATGATTTTATGCCGACGGGTCTTCGACAAAGTCAACGGATTACTCCCGCAGTGCAAAAAGCCATTGATGAGGCGAACGCCGGTATCGAAAAGGTAAAGGGTATGTGGAACCATAACAGGGGATTCAGCAGGGGAAAATGGAGTATCTAGCGGAGAAGAAACGAGAACTGGCCATGACTAGGGCTCACGTTCGACACCTGCAACGAGAGATTAAGGAAGCTGAAGAGGAACTAGAAGAACTCGAATCGGACTACATAGGAATGGAGGACGTGATCAAGGAAAAGGTTAACTTGATCACAGGACTCCAGGACGCCTTCCAGTAATAGATTTATTTGTTTACATGCACTGTATCCGTTTCGGTTGGGAAGATGATTTGCAATAATTTTTATATGATGTTGTTAATTAATTTCCTTGTTAAATAACTTAAGATAATTTCTATATTAAAAACATTAAAATGGAAAGGAAACAATACATTAAAAACCACAAATTAAATAATTAACTATAAGGGTATGAATTTTAAATATAAAAAATATTTTTTATGTAGTGTATAACTGTATATGATATATATTAAAATATATAAATCCAAAAAAATTCAAGATTGGGCTCATTTCGAACGTATCGAAGAGACGATTATAATGGTGTAATTTGTTAAAATTAAAACGTATTTTTTAACGTATTTTAGTTAATAAGCGATTATATGTGTTAAATGTAAAATTAAAATAATGAAAGTAAAAGGTATAAAGTAAATTTAGTAAATAAGTATAGGGGTTGAAAGTGTAACATTCCAATTCAAATTCATCAAATTGGACGAAAGCGGGGTGAACAGTGTCAAACGCGGGTGAATTTTTCATAAATGACCCCTGGAATTTTTCAAAAATGGTCCCTTGCAATTGAAAAGTCACAAAATAATCCCATCGCGGGATTCCTTCGCGATCGCGGGATGCCATTTTTCAAAAATGGTCCTTGCAAGTTTAAAAAAGTGTCAGAAATGGTCCCTGGCCCGCGATCGCGGGCTCCCATCGCGGAAAAAAGGGTATTTTTGCAAAGTGGGAGAGATTTAGGGTATTTCGGTAACAGTTGGTCAAACTTGGGGTATTTTAATTAATTTCCCATTTAATAAACATATTAATATTTAAATAAAAAACAAACAAATTAATTTAATTAATAAATGTTTTGTTTAATATATTTTAATGGTTGAAAAGCCTTGCATAATTAGCAAGGTCAAGGTAGTCTTGCAAGGTCTTGCAAAACACATGACATGCTATGTCATCTTGCAAGATCACTTGCAAGATCACTTGTAAGACGCGCGTGGATGCTCTAAATGATTTTGCATTGCAAATGTAATCATCTTGAAATGAGTAGGTCATTAGTTTTTATTTTAGTAATTTAATAAAAAATATTTAATTAAAAATACAATTTATTTAAAATAATATATAGATAAATTTAATAAAAACATTCAAATAAAATTAACAAATAAGTTAAATTTAATAAAATATTAATAATTAATGTCTAAATAAACTAAATAAAAGAATTAAATTTAAAAAATGTTATTTTTTGTCTACGTGACATCTTGCAAAGTCTTACTAATTTAGCAAGTGTAGGAGACATTGTTATCTATATAGCGATGTGATGTCATCTTGCAAGGCTTCTAGCAAGATGGATGTGGATGCTTCTATGATCTTATTAGAGCATCTTTAACAGCTTCTCTAAAATAGAGAAAATAAAGGTTATGTTCTCTATTTTACTCTAACAGCTTATCTATCTTGTTCTCTAAAATAGAGAAAACAAGAAAAAACTTCAAGTTTAGAAATTCTCTAAAACTTGATGGTAGGGATGCTCAAAAACCCAACTAACCTGACCAACAGGATCAACCCAACCCGAAAAACATGAAAAAAAATCAACCCGACGTAACCCGGCATATAATCGATACAAAATTAGTGCAACCCGAATCTATTGGGTTAGGCTTAAAGTAACCCAACCAACCCGATAACCCGATAAAACGTTTTAACGACTTCTCTAAAATTATTTATATTCCTTTTTAATATGTATAAGTGCCAAAAACAACTCGACAATAGTGAACAATAGAACTCATAAGAGAACATTATTGAAAAGTTATATGTAATACCTAAATATTTGATGAACTTGCATATCATCTTGAATAATTAATCGTATTTCGAAGGAATATTTTCTTATTTTTATGTTTTTAATATTGTTTTTATTTCGTTTAAACACAACCCGATCAACCCGACCAAACCGAACGGGTTGGGTTGTGTTGCACTTTTGTTTGGGTTGGATTGAAAATTTTCAAAACGCTAACATTGGATTGAGTTGTTGAAATGCTTTCAACCCGATCAACTCAACGCATGAGCACCCCTACTTGATGGGAGGTGAGAGATATTTATTTTTTATTAATTTCCACCAATAAGGATAAATTGTTATCATATTATAATTTAAAAAAAAAAAATCAGATAACAAATTTTTATAATATTTTAATAATATAATTAATACTATTTCTAAAATAAAAAATCTGTTAAAGTAAAATGTAATTTAAGACAAGTTGGAAGTAAACCACAGGGCACATGCCAATAAAATTGTAATTTATCCCACTTGTTGAATAAGCCAATCATATGTGGTAAGACAAGAAAGAAAGAGAAATGACGTGAGCAATGACATCAAAGAACCCAATACTCTCTTCCCTATCTTCACTCTGTAAATACACACAACCTTCACCTCACTTCATACTTTCAATCCTTCATATTCGTCGATCGCCGTTGCAAAATCTACTCCTTTTATTTGATTCTTGAAATGGCGGGTTCTGATGATGTGGTACTATTAAACTTCTGGGCCAGCCCCTTTGGTGTAAGGGTCAAAATCGCTCTGGCTGAAAAGGGTGTCAACTATGACTACAAAGAAGAAAGCTTGGCCGACAAAAGCTCGCTGCTCCTTCAGATGAACCCGGTTCACAAGAAAGTCCCGGTTCTCATCCACCATGGCAAACCCATCTCCGAATCTAACATCATTGTTGAGTATATCGATGAGACCTGGCAAAACGATCAATGTCCGCCATTGTTGCCTTCCGATCCTTATCTCAAAGCTCAGGCCAGGTTCTGGGCTGACTTTGTTGACAAAAAGGTACGTTTTTTTTGTACGAAAAAGGTTGTGGCGCAGTGGTTAAGACCCCGTGAGATGTGGTGGAATATCCCATCTGTCCAGGTTTGAATCCAGATGTACACAACATTGTGGTGTCCATTGAGGTTTAATCATGACTGATATCTTACGGGATCTCCAATGTAATTCTCTATTTTACTCTCTATTATCGAGGATGTAAATAACAGAGGATGTATTATGTCTTCGCCAATGTATTGCTCTATTTTCAACTCTAAAATAGAATATTCCAAAGTATATATTCTTTTCTCCTCTCTAGAGAAAAATAGAGAGTATGAATAGTGTTTTTCTATGTATAGAGAGTTACTATTTATTTCTCTATTATAGATAATAGAGTAAAATAAAGTATTCATTGAAGATGTTTTAGAGACTAAAACAGAGATAGAGAGTAAAATAGAGGGTTCATTGAAGATAGTCTTACAGTCATAATTTACCAAGAGATTAGTCTAAGTATAACCTAAGACACCCTTCCAAAAAAAAAAGGTACGTTTTTCAGGTATATGGAGAACAAAAGGAGAAGAGCAAGAAAGTGCCAAGAAGGAATTCATAGATGTGTTGAAGGTGTTGGAAGAGCAGCTTGGTGAGAAGCCATATTTGATAGGAGAGAGTTTTGGGTATGCAGATATCTCGCTGATCCCATTAAGCTGCTGGTTTTATGCATTGGAGACGATTGGGAAGATGAATATAAAGAAAGAATGTCCAAAGCTGATTGGATGGGTTGAAAGATGCATGGAAAGAGAGAGTGTCTCCAAGTGTCTTCCTGATCCCCATAAGACTTATGAGTATGTGTTGGAGAAGATGGAGAAACTTGGCTAAATATGATACTTGGTTGTTGTCTTTTAATTAATTAGGTCTAATTGGTGAAATGTAAAATAACTGAAGTCTTTCAAAATAAAATGACCTTTTGTTTTTCATATCGTTATATATGTTACGCATCGGAATTGTTAGAATACGTGGTACCTCTAAATTATTCTCTGAAACAGTATTAAAAAAGGAGATTCCAACATATATGTAGAAAAAATGATCCAAATTTTGTTGACATAGAACTTCGCTCTAACACACTACCTCAAATAGAGGATAGTGCGACAATGATTTAATTGTCCGAGAATCTTAAACGAGTTAGACTACATATTGCCCAAGGTAGCAAATCTCAGACTCTAATGTTACGTAAGGAAAAGGTGGAACCTAAAGTAAATAATCTTTGAGAATTTTTAAAAAAAGAAGAGAAGTTCTAACATATATAGAAAACAAGTGGTCCGAGTAATGTAACAAACTACATCGATTTTTCACAAACATGTTTCAAATTATTCATCAATTAATGCGATCAAACTACTAATTAACTTGTTATGTATTGGTCCTCGCTCATTTGTCGAGCGGTAGATGTGTTGGTGCAATCCATATGTGTGAGGTCATGGGTTCAAGCCTGGACACTGATAACGCCATTTTTGGGCGTTATTTTCGATCCACAAACCACTGAGAGTGGCTTGTTTTGAAGCAAATAGGCGGGATTTTATGGTCTTTCCAGTGAAATGTGCAGTGCAGGTATTCCGGAAGAAAAGGATCATCGAGAAACAGAGGAGAAAAAGCCCAACAGAAAGCCCAAAAGAAGGTCCATAACAGAGCCAAGAGGAAGCCCAAGTCCAGACCCGAACCTAAAACCAAACCTGGAGCCGAACCACATAAGAAAACCGCGCGGCCTAGCTCGCGGCCTCAAGCCATGGCGCAGGCCGCGCAACCCACTGTTTCAGATTTAGGTTTGGTGTTTACCGGAATTAGGGCATTATCGTTTTGCGTGCGACGGGAGGCTGAGAAGAGGCGATTTTGAGAGGAGATTTTGTCACTTTTGAGCCACGATAGAGAGCCGATTGAAGAGGAGTTTGAAAGGTTTTTTGTTAAACCGTACTACCACATGATATAGGCAACGAAAGCATATTTAGAATTGAATCATCCATGGCAATACAAACAAACAACTTATAAAGATGCATACGTTCTAGATGATTAACTACAATAGAAAGAATCAAGAACACTTACTTGTTTCTCGTGATTGTCGAAAACACAAAGATGAATTAACCTTGTTCTTGCTTCTTGGATGTCAAGGATCAATAGTGTGAATCCCTCTAGTGGCTCACACTTAAGAACACCAAACCAACAATCAAGATTGAAGCTTTAAACCCTAAACCCTTATTTAGGGTTTACGATTTTGGGATGGAGGAGAGGGGAGGTTACGGCCTCAATAGAGAGAGAGAGATTGATCAAAAAACTCATTAGGGTTTGATCCCTAGTAGTTTATTTATAATCCCCTTATTTACACCTAGCCCCCTTGAAACGATAAGTTTGTTAAAAAACTCTTTTAACCAATTATCATTTAGTCCCTATAATTAATCCAATTAATTATATTGTAGCTTATAATTAATTTATCATCAAATGACAAATTAATAAACTAATTACTTTAACTCCCTTTCATTCTTCTGATTGTTATTTGGGTCTTAAGGGCAACCCAAAAGGACCTTGCTATTATTAGAAATATTACCAATAGTTAATGACTCTGGACACTATGTCCAACAGTCTCCCACTTAGACAAGTTATTAACTCTATTTGGTTTAACGCTTTCAAATAATCAGCAGAGAGCAAGCCATCTAATGCAGCTGCCGAACTCTGATAAAGATTCGGTCCTAAGATAAGTGATTTAATATTCCTTTGTTCTACAAGATATCATATGAACCTGAGACATGGATAAATGTCTATCTCATGGATCAAGATTATGTTTCCCGATTTCCGATATGTGTTGAATTCATCAGACTACTCAATTGAACACATCAATTCTAGTCAGGGTTTGGCCAAACACTTAATGTCAACACCAAATCATCGAGGGGCCCATGGATATCGCTTCTCCTGTTAAGGCAGAAGGAACAAATAAACTTTGACTACACAGTTCATTTCTACTCATCATATTATACATGGACATACCCTGTATACCTGCCAGTTATGGTCAGCGTTAGAGCACACCAAAGCATAACAGAATCATATAGCAAAACTCTATGTATCTTCGTTTGAAGAACATAAAATATTATCATCTCAAAATTACTCTGACTTAATCCATGAAGTAAACTTTTGAGTGCGGGTTGTTCCAATACCCAAATCACTATTAGGTACTCATAAATGTTAGTTGCATTATCTATGCTTCTAACACTCCATGACAGTCTTGAATCACTACTTACTTCCAGGAGTATGACTGACTGTGGAGGTTTAAGTAAATTAATACTTAGGAAGTTGGTTCTAAACATGCAAAACGAAAACACGATAATAAATTAAATGTAAATGGACGCAATCCAGCATATATTATAATCTCCATATAATAATCTCTAAATCAAATACAATTTATTACGTTTTCAATACATCAAACTAACAACTAAAACATTCAAGGTATTTTGATAATTCTAACACCTATGGCTTCAGTATGATACTCCCCCACCGTGTCCTGCTTGGAACTTTTCCAAGTCACGACCCCACCATTCAACAAGAACACCTATCCTGACTGTGAGCTGGAATCATCCTGATCTGTCTGGAAACTCGCATCAGTATAACCTGTTACTCGTAATTCATCTTTTCCACCATAGACTAAGAACACATCTTCAGTCCTCCGAAGACACTTAAGAATGCTCTTTACAGTCGTCCAATGACTTTCGCCCGGGTTCCCTTGATATCTACTCACCATGCTTAAAGCAAATGAGACATCAGGTCTAGTACATTTCATGGCATATATGATCGATCCTACAGCAGATGCATATGGAATTCGACTCATTCTGTCCAGTTCTTTACTAGTGCTGGGACATTGATCTTTACTCAATCTTATGCCATGTTGCATGGGCAAATACCCTTTCTTGGATTCACTCATATTGAATTTCTTCAATATCGTATCCAGGTATGTACTTTGGCTAAGTCCAATTAAACGCTTGGTTCTATCTCCGATAAATTCTTATTCCAAGTATGTATGCTGCATTTCCCAAATCTTTCATAGCGAAACATTTCCCGAGCCAGACCTTTACATCTTGCAACATCGGAATATTGTTTCCTATGAGTAGTATGTCATCAACATACAAGACTAGAAATACAACATTATTCCCACTAGCCTTAACATATACGCAGGACTCCTCTTCGCTTCGAGAAAATCCAAACTCCTTGACCTTTTCATGAAAACAAAGATTCCAGCTACGAGACGCTTGTTTAAGTCCATAAATGGATCTTTCAAGCTTACACACTTTATCTGGATACTCGGTATGTACAAAACCTTCAGGTTGTGCCATATACACATCCTCATCAAGTTTCCCATTGAGGAAAGCGGTTTTTACATCCATTTGTCATACTTCATAGTCACGAAATGCAGCTATGGCAAGCAATATCCTGATAGACTTAATCTTTGCCACTGGTGAGAAGGTTTCATCATAATCAATTCCTTGAGTTTGAGTGTAACCTTTTGCAACCAGTCTAGCCTTGAATGTGTGCACATTCCCATCCATGTCGGTCTTTTTTTTGAAGATCCACTTACACCCAACTGTCTTGCGACCTGGTGTGTGATCAACCAATTTCCAAACTTGGTTATCGTACATAGATTGAATCTCACTTTCCATGGCCTCTTTCCATTTGGCAGCCTCAGGGCCTGCCATCGCTTCCTCGTAGTTGGATGGTTCATCCGCACTATCAAATGTTTTATCATTGACTAGTGTGTCTCCTTCCTTTGTAATATGAAAACCATAATAAAACTCAGGAGGTTGACTAACTCTACTAGTTCTGCGAAGAGGTGGTGGAGGTATGTTAGTTTCCTCAACAGGTGGTTCAACCTCATGTTGAGGGCTAGTGTCAACTATAGGTTCATCATTGGTTGTTTCTTGAATTTCTTCAAGATCAATGTTGCTCCCACTATCCCTTTTGGAAATGAGCTCCCTTTCTTGGAAGACTCCCCTTCTAGCTACAAACACTTTGTTCTCCGAAGGTTTGTAAAATATATATCCAAAGGATTTGTAGGGATAACCAATGAACCGACACTTTTCTGCTCTAGGTTCTAGCTTGTCGTTAGTTTCGCGCCGAACGAAGACTTCACAACCCCATACCTTTATATGTGCCAACGAGGGACGAGTCCCAGTCCACATTTTAGAGGGTGTCTTTGCAACCTTCTTAGTTGGAACGAGGTTTAAGATATGAGTTGCAGTTTCTAAGGCATAGCCCCAGAACGATATTGGAAGTGTAGCACGACTCATCATGGACCGAACCATATCAAGTAGCGTTCGATTTCTTCTCTCAGCAACACCATTGAGTTGTGGTGTTCTGGGAGGAGATAATTGCGAAACTATTCCACAATCCCTTAGATAGTCGTAGAATTCATGACTCAAGTATTCTCCACCCCTGTCGGATCGGAGCATCTTGATCTTCTTGCTCAGTTGGTTTTCTACTTCGTTTTTGAATCCTTTGAACACTTCAAAGGTGTCCGATTTGTTTTTCATCAGATAGATAAATTCATATCTACTGAAATCGTCAGTAAAGGTAACAAAGTATCTTTCACCGTTTCTTGTGGCAGATCTGAATGGTCCACAAACATCTGTGTGGATTAAGTCCAACAGATCCTTACCCCTTTCCATTTTTCCTTTGAAAGGTGCTTTCGTCATCTTGCCAAGTAAACAAGACTCGCATTCTTCATCAGACTTTAAGTCAAATGGTTCCAAGACCCCGTTCGATTGGAGCTTGGCGATGCGTTTCTTGTTTATGTGGCCAAGACGATGATGCCATAACGATGATTTATCCAATTCACTATTGGAGGAACCAACATTTAGAGTTAAGTTATTATTATTTCTACCAACACAAATCACGCTTTCATACACACCATTACAAGGAGAGGCTTTAAAATAAAAATAACCATGTTTATAAACCAAAATGCAACCATCATTATTATCAAATTGAAATTCAAAACCATCCTTGTACAATGCATGAAAAGAAATAATGTTTCGAGCCATTTCTGGCGAGTAGCAACAATCTAATAACTTTATTGAAAAACCACTACTAAGCACGAGCTCAAAATCTCCAATCTTGGTAACAGCGGCAGTCATCCTGTTTCCCATGATCAGATTCAGCTCCCCATGCTTCAACGTCCTACTTCCCTTTAGTCCCTGAAAATTAGAGCAAATGTGAGTACCACATCCCGTATCAAGGACCCAAGAGTTAGAAATCGAAGTACTATGGAGTTAAATTGTAAAAATAACTGAGGTGCCACACCCTTTGACCTTGTTCATTTTCAAGTCATCCAGATATTTTGGGCAGCTTCTCTTCCAATGGCCCTTTCCTTGACAGTAAAAGCATATGGCCTCTTTAGGGTCACTTATGGGTGGTATGTCAGAAGAATCAGCTTTTCTCTTAAGGCCTTGGTTGCATGGAACAACTTTACCCTTTCCCTTCCCTTTGGGATGAGAAACTTTCTTCTTCTTATAGCCACCTTCCCTAATGTCCAGGACGGGAGCAGTTGAGTGACCACTTTGGGCCTTACCCATACTTGCTTCAACAGATCTCAACATGCCATGGAGCTCCATCAAGGTCTTGTCCATATTATTCATATTGAAGTTCACTATGAACTGTTTATATGGCCCACTAAGAGAGTTTAGCACCATGTCAATCGCAAGCTCTATTGGGAAATCGACACCTAGATTGCCTAACCTGTCAATGTACGCTTTCATCTTTTGCACATGCGCACATACAGGGGCACCGTCCTGTTGCTTACATTCCATAAGCGATTTTACGACTTGGAACCTTTCTTGCCTCGCTTGCTCCTGAAAGATTTCACGAAGCTGCTCATTTAGTTCAAACGCCCCCATGTTCTCGAAACTCTTTTGAAGTTCCGGGGACATGGACGCCAACATGAGACACACGACTTTTGTGGATTCCGCGAATTGCTTATTGTATTCAGTTACTGCTTCAGGGCTTGCATCATCATTAAGTATAGGAAGATCCTCGTCGAGCAAATACTCTTTGTCTTCGTACCTCAAGGCAATTCTCAAGGCACGAATCCAATCCAAGTAGTTTGGCCCAGTTAGCTTATCTTTACTTAGGATAGAGAGTAACGTAAGGTTGGATGTTGAGTGAGAAGGAGGAGGAGGAGGATTATTTTCAGCCATCTGTAGATATAGATTTTTCGTTAGTTTGATATTTAACCCTTAAAATAATTTTCCAAAAATATTTAACAAGGCTAGGATCCATATTTGATCTTATGATGTGAAAAGGGATGCCGTAATCACATCACAAGGTTATTTTAGGTAAACAAATGCTATTTGTTAATTTCATTCACTATGAAACTCCTAGGTTGTTAATCCAAGATCTTCAATAACGTGCTATGATACCAATTGTTAAACCCTAAAGATCAATCAAGATAGAGAAGATATGAATTCGTCATCTCATTCATCAAGAACATTGTATACAAGATATGAGTTTAGCACTTTCTCTCTCTAAGATATGAGTTATGAATAATGAGAGTGTTTCTAAGTGTCTTCTCTAACACACAACTAAACCTATTTATACTAAACACAATACAAGGTGTAAACAACACAATACAACACAATACATTGACTTTGACCTTTCTATATTTAAACCTTGAAGACATATTGCACTAACATAGGTCTTTTGAGATTCATTGACTTATGTCAATGGCATGTAAATCTCGATTATGCTTATCTTCCTTTTGTGACTGGGATGCCGAGGATCACAAACAAGATAGTGAATCGACCATGGAAAAACACATGGACCCCTCGGCTCAAGTACGCTTGAGAATCACGAGCGCCACATCATTTTCAACTATAGTTTCACATTAACGTGCCGGCAAACCGCACACTCTCCGTTAACAAACTATAAGATTATGTGTGTTCTTCATCATAGGTAGCATACGACTTTCACATTTCTTAGTATATCTAAAACGGGATTTTCGTTTTATACTTCATAGTTAATACTTTTAACTTGTCACATTGACCTATCAAACCTTTTCGGTAATTTCACTAGTCCACACAAGAGGCGTGAGTTTGGTAACGCATGGCGTTTTAAAAACCCTTGACTCATTCGGTAACCATATTATTGGTAACCTCCTTAAACCCCCTTAGAGTGTTTATAGTGAGTACGCCTAGTCTCGGTTTGACTATCAATGTATTATTTAATCATATATATATAATTGAGGTCTAATATATATATATAAAAATTGAATGAAATTTTAAACAATTTAAAATTATGATTATCCAATTAATTCTAATTAACCATGTGAGCACATATTTAACAATTAATATAATTGTTTCCATATTTGATTCCGATTAAACATGTGAGGACACATGCTAATAATTAATATGAATATTTGACATATAAATTATATTCACTATATAAATAATGTCAATGTTTATCTTACAATATTTATTCAAACTTGAATATATTTGCTTATTGTAAGAAGGTATTTAAGATTATCTTATTCAATTCAAGATTATCCATTCGATATTTACCATAGCTTATTATTGATGTGTTTTCTTAGGCACGTTAGGAAACTAGCCATACATAATTATGGTATAACATGCAAAAATAAAACGACTACAACGCCATACACAATTATGGTATAACATGCATAAAAAACGACTACTACCCTATACCCTTTAGGGATACCAATAAAACTTTAATCGCTAAAAATAGAAACTTTTTCATGCAAGCAAGAATTTTTTTCAGTTTCCAAAATTATAGCTTTTGAGGTTATGACCATGAAACCCTAACTTAGGGATTAAGCAATTCAATGGCCACAAACTTACTGCACTATGTCGAAAATAAAACAGGTGCCTTCTGGACCTCAAACGATTAATCCAACCGTCCAGAAGGTAAAACAGAATGTCGTGAAACTACTGTCCAAAAAACACGACGATCCGACGGTTTAAACTCCGGGAATAGGTAAAACGGCTCGTTGCATTTTTTTCAGAAAATTCAATACGAATTTTATGCTATTGAGCTAAAATCTAAGAACCTGGCTCTGATACCACTGAAAGGTTTTTTTGTTAAACCGTACTACCACATGATATAGGCAACGGAAGCATATTTAGAATTGAATCTGTAACATCTCGAATTTCCGTTGTATTATTTTGTGAAGTATAATTATTAACTTTGGGGTTAAGTTTGTAATTTGGCAAAAGTGCAAAGTTAAATGTGAAAATTAACTTGAGGGGTTAATTTGTTATTTATGGAAAGTGGGTTTCCTAATACTGAGATAACCTCAGTATTGAGTCGGTCACTTTTGCAAATTAGACAGAGAGATCGAGAGAAAGAATAGCGAAAAGAGAAAGAAGAGGAAAGAAAGAAATCGGATTTTCTTGGTAAGAAATTGAAGTTGTTTTACTGATTTCTTGTAAGGAAGGTATTTAATTGTAGTAATTCTGTGTTTAGCTGTTGATTAAGCTGAGGAATTGAGTTTTGGTGAAGAACGTAGTGTCCAGAAGTTGTCAGGTGAGTTTATTCATTCTCTTTAAAATTAGCTATTGAAATTGATATAGATATGCTTCATATTATGTCTGAGTACTTTGGTATGACTTAATTAATAAGGAGTTGGCTTATTTAGAAGTTTTTGTGAACTGGCTTTTGAAGAAGATGATGAACAGTGGTAGCGCAAAGTTCACTTTGCGCTAGACGTTGATGGCGCAAAGCTCACTTTGCGCTAGACGTTGATGGCGCAAAGCTCAATTTCCGCTAGCCGTTGGTGGCGCAAAGTAAGGATTGCGCCATGTACTGGTGGCGCAAAACTCTTACCGGCGCAAAGTTGGTTCTGGAGCAGATTGTGATATTTGAGTAGAACTTGTCCGGGAGTGTACGTAGTCCAAAGAAAAGATTTAGAATACTATGAGCAAGCATTATGTTGAGTTACTAATAGAGAATACTTGAGAAAAGATGTTATGAATTATTACTATTCCTTAGAGTAAGAATATGTTATGAGATGGTATTGTATATACATCTGTTAGAGTGTAATGGATCCATAGGCACTGTGTTTACGATTGCTAAAAATAGGCATCCGGTCATCGGGGGCACCTTAGTACGGTATAATGAGAACCGATTACTAGCCATTGACCAAAGGGATGTAATTTTTAGTGATTGAGTGTACCTTGAATCATCGGGGGTCCCGGTTGTGTATCGCGATAGTATAATCCCATTGGGACCATTGATTCTGAGGTGGGGAGGATGTGAAATGTGGAATAGGCAGATTTTGATTTTTTAATTCCCATTTCGAATGGAAGATCGGAGATTTCCATTTTTACAGGGAAGATCAGAGATTTCCCAATTGTGAAAGGAAGATTAGAGATAGGCATAAAGTAATTTGTAATCTCTACTTCCGGATTAAGAAATAGGCAGGTTTTGACTTGTGATTTATTGAATAAGAGTATTAACCTTGAATATGGGATTATTCATGGTAAACTCTTGGTAGTGAAATTATGGCTAGATGAATTAGTCATAAGTATGGGAGTGGGGTAGATTCCCATTGTTGGAAGGAGTTGTTGTACGGTAAGATGGGTGAAAACAGGTTTGACTTATCTGTTGATATTTTATTTGTTAATTTTAATTTGATTTGAATATCCTCACTAGGCGAAAGCCTAATTGTTCAAGTTGAATCTTCTTACCAGGTACAAGCTCCGGGAAGTAAGCGGGGATGTGTGATGAGGACTTTTGGAAAGATTCAAACTTAGAGATGACAGAGGATCTAGCTATTCTTTTGATGCTTTTGGGACAAAGGACTAGATAACTTAGTTAATCTGATTATGATGTATGATTAGATTAATAGGTTATTTGAGTTAGACGTGTTGTATATTTAAAACCTTTGCATTTGATCCTCAGGTTATCAAAGTTTGAAGTTCTATGATCATAACTTGTGAAAATTTTAAGGTTTAAATTAGCCCTGTTTTTAGGGTGTTACAATATGGTATCAGAGCATTAGTTTAAGTGAACTAAGTATGCTGAGGAGATACTTAGACTTAAGCTGAGATGAATTAAGATATGATTTGTGAGATTGGGTAGAAGTACTAAGACGGGATAGTCTTAGAGTCGACGGAAATACGTGAAATTAGTATTGTGATAATGGTAACGAGGATTCTCATGTATAATATATTCACAATTTCAATTAGCTACTGTTATTATGAATATATTGTTACGCAAGCATGCTTGTTTCTAAATTGTTACAGTGACTAATGATCGGTAAAGTACGTTTCGTATGTCTATATTCGTATAACCATTTCTTATGGTTATCCCTATGGGTTATAGTAGAATGATGGCGAAAATACCACCAAGGTCCTTCAATTCTTTGGAGGACAGATCAATAAATAATTGAGGGTTGGAAGGACAACCTGGAACTGGCGAGACTCATGAAAGTCCGCCAAGGCAACCTTTAATAGGTGGATTGAAAGGTGTGGAAATAGAATGTAAGATTATAGGTCAAAACGGAAATAGTATGAAATGGTTGAGTAAGTGGGCCGTGGAATGCATGGATAGCAAGTGCTACAAGGTCGGTAGAACGACCACTAGTCGGAAGTAGAGTGTCAATGATAAGTGATGTGAGTAAAACGATTGACCTTGTTTGAGTGAGTAGCCTTCATTTGCGAGTAAAGTTTTATGCATGGTGTCCTAGTGAATGTACTACATGAGTTTTTATGATTTTAAAACGAATGCATAAATAACAATTTTAGTCGAGGCTGAGTTGCATGTACAAATGTGTATTTAAAGAAAGAGACAATTTCATTTTGATGCACAATGAAATTTTGGGTTTAGCAATTTGCAAAATATTTCGTATTTTACATGAAAAGATTTTCCTTTAATATATTACTGTCGTAACAAAATCATTTTGGTTGAGAAAGATTAAGTTTTACGGAAATTAGTATGCAAACGGTTCTCGAGATCGTTGTGTAGTACATTGGAGTTAGGAGAATGTTAGGGGTCATGTATACCCAAGTTGTTCCAAGTATTGTTCTTTAAAAAGAAAAATATGTGAAATAATTTATTTATCGCATTGTCATGCATGAAGGCTATGAACTCACTAGGTCGTAGAATATTACACTATAAGCTGAGAAAGAACTCCGAGAGTGGAGAAGTGTTGGAAAAATCATGAGAGAATGTTTGTAGTTTAAGTATTTGTGTTCAAGAGGAGAGGTGAACAGTGGGAAAGTTGAAAGTGGATTTTAGTGTCGGTTGTACGAAGGTCTATACCTTTGTTTGAAAACTAGAAAATATAGTTACCGAGGGACGGTTGTGTCCGGAGGAAGGACTAGTAGTCATCAAGGTGATGGAATTAGCAACTCGCTATGAGTAGTGTGGTGAGACAGAAAGGAAATATCCTCGACGTCAAATAAGAATTTATGGTGATCTTATGATATGTTAGAAGGATTAGGTTCAGTTAAGGACCCATGCTAAAGAATGGGTTAAGGAAGTATCGACATGTTGATTATTGACTTTGAAGTCGGCAATTGTGTAAGGGGTAATTTGCCTGTCACAGGGTACGTTCTAAGTGCGTCCCGCGTATGCCTGTGCGGGTAGGAACTGTTACATCCCATATTGACTAGAAAGGGGTACGAAGTCCTCCTTATAAGGGTGGATGGATACCTTCCTTGCAAAACGTGTTTTGCCCGTCGCAGGGTGCCGGTATGCTTATGCAGAGGGTATGCCTGTGCGGCCAAAAACGAAACCGTGAGCGATGCCGGTATGCTGATGCAGAAGGTATCCGTAAAGCGGACAATATCTTGTATGGTGGACTGGGGATATTATAGAATGGTATATATCTTGCAAAACACCCAACGTTTGGGAATTTTGAGTGATCGACGAATAAATCACGGGTGAAAGAGGTTTTGGTTAAATTATTGCATCAGTGAAAACTATGTGGTCAAAATACGCTTTTAGAGTTTATTGTGGTTGTGCAATAATTATGATGTGTAATGTGCTTAATGGCATTTTATTTAAAATAAGTGTCTGTTTAAGTATTGGTCTTATGTGTGAGGACTGTTTGATGATCTTGTATTCTTAGTACCTTTGGTACTAATGAACTTTGATAAGATATAACTATATATATATATATATATATATATATATATATTGTTGAGTATAAAAGAGTTGTACATACTTGTACATATAGATACATATATGAATTGACTTCATTGAGAAAGTAGCAATGAAGGGGTTGTGAGATTATCATGCCTTGGAGCGTGTGTTGCATAATGTAATTTAGATGTATTTAAATTGCATGAGTTGATATTGATAAATGATCATTGGATCCTTTGAGCAGATGGCTCGGTCGGTTGAGTCTTGAGGGTATTCACCCGGTTTAATAAGCAACGTAGGCTTGGGGTTGAAATTACATGAATTGTATTATAACTGAAGTTTTCATGTTGTGAATGTATTGGTTATTCTTTGAGGTCATGTATAAATGTTAAGCTTTGAATCGAAAGATTAAAAGTTAAAGGACCACCTTGTAGGGGTGTTAGAATAGTGAAAGACTATTGTTTTGGATGAGCGTTCTACTTACGATGTGGATGGGTTAAAAAGGATGAAGTATTAAGCGCAAATGAAGTGGGTGTATAGACTGTGTCGATCTGTGAGGGATTGTGCCATGTTTATGTTATGGTTTGGAATCGCAAGAACTAGCAAGAAACGAGTAAGTTTAAATTAATTAGATACTCGTGAGTTGTGGTTCAACTAAAGTTGGGGAGGAATATATTAGTGAAATAGACTCGATAAATCATGCGGGAGAACATGGAAGTACGTTTGAATTGTGTACGAATGACCATGAGAGACCTGATCTGCTGTGAGATGTTATGGGTGAAGAATGTATGAATGAATAGTGGCATCAATTGCCAAGATAAATGTGTCAACTAGTAGGTAATGTGAAGTTAGAAAGAGGAAACATTCGATGGAAGTCTTTTCGGGGATTCCAGATGAAGAGTACAAGTTGTCAATAAAGTTGTTAGAGCATGTGGTTTGTAAGATGACGTAGTGATATGGCTAATATCGGAATAGAATGTCGGAAAAGTAGTGGGTGTTTATCCAAAGTGATTTTGGTTATGTGAATTGCTAAGTAAGTTTATGATTTTGAATCATAGGAAGTTTAACATAGATAAGGAGGGTGTTAGTCAAATTGTGGTGTAATATATGCAAAATCCTTAAGGAATGAGAGTTGCTTCTTATGTGTGAAAGAATTGTCCGAGAAAGTATTAGTTGCAGATTAAAGAATGTGTAGTAACTGTGGACGGTATGTCGTTTTAAGATAACTTAGTTGAATGCCTTAAGTTAGAATTTTGGTACAACTGTTTGGTTATGTATAGTAATGAGAAAATGTTATCGGTATGTGGAAAAGTTGGGAAAAAGTGACAAGTAATGATAGAAAGGTCGGACCTAAGAATGTAGTTATACTACAGGTTCAATTAAATTATCACCCTTGATATACTACACTTTAGTGCTTGGTTACAATGTGGTCGCATAGGGTGATAGTGGTGTGAGGATGTAATGATGATTTGCCGTAATTATCGAAGTATTCAAAAGTGAGTAAGTATATAAGACTAGAATGGAAAGGGATATATGACATGCTTTATATTGGTAGGATGTGATTCCATTTACTGAAGTAATAACGGATGAGAAAAGTCATTATGTCCAAGAACTGGAAGTGATTGTAGAAGAAATCTTTTGGGAAATTTCGGTCTGAGAATGTGGTTATAAGTACAATGGTTCTATATCATTGAGATGTTAATGTGACTTTAGGATTAGAAAAGGATATGAAGATTACATATCCTCTTTTGATTCCCTAGTTTTGATTTCGGGGACGAAATCATTTTCAAGTTGGGGAGTTGTAAAGCCCGTGTCCCGGTGCGTTTATTAATTAATTTTAATTATTTAAAATGTTTACCTTTAATTATTTTTTTGTTAGTGGAATTGTGTCAAAGAGGACCAAAATGCTAAGTTTAGTAAATTATTATTGTAGTTGTAAGATTCTTGGACAGTCAAGGGGCCATTTGTGCCATTTAGAAGAATCCTTGCATGGGTCTCGGCCCATGGCCGAGAACCCCACCTCTCTCCTCCATATTTTCATTCTTGTCTCTTATTCTTGGAAAAAAAAGAAACACAAACAAAAACCAAAACCCTACAACCCATCATCTTTTTTCCTTGTGTGGTGCGGCCGAGAGAGAGAGAGAAACGAGAGAGAGAGAGATCGCGAGAAAGAAGAGAGAAGAGGGAGAAAGAACGCAGAGGCAGCCACCCTTCGCCGCCGCTGCTGCTGTCGCCGGAGGTCGCCACCACCGGGGTCGTCGGAGGAATCGAGAGAGAGAAGATTGGTTGTGGTGGCGAGACGTCGTCGTAGGTAAGTGTTTTCCCCCTTGATTGTTTCTTTCGTGTCGCCGTGAAACCTCCACCGGCGGTGGCTGCCGCCGACCACCACTGTCGGAGGTGGCAGTGGGTGGTGCGTGGGTTGTCCAGCCCTAGTTGCAACCCGAACCGTTAAGCCGAACGCGAATCGTTTTATAAAATCGTCATTTTATGTGAAAACGTTTTCTGCCACTGTTTTGCGTCAACCACAACTTTCCCGTCGTAACTTGGATTGAGTCGAAACTGGTGCCCACGGTTCACGTTCTGGGTCGGGCACATTTTCCGTGTTTTAGCGGAAATCTGGTTCAGCCTCTAGCTTGGTGAAAAAGTGGTCGTTTCACAGCAGTTAGTCATTTAATGTAAAATCGTCGTTTTTCTGCTTCTGTTTTGTTTTGGTCATAACTTTTTACTCGTAACTCGGATTGGGGTGAAATCGGTGCCAAACGTTCCCTTTTTGAGTCTAGTAACTTTCCTATGTTTTGTGCAAAATCCAGTTCGGAACGTAGCATAGGTAAAATCGTCGTTTTATACCGATAGCTGCTGTTTTTCACTGTTCTGCGAACCATTCTTATAAAATCCGTATTTAATTGTAGAACAATCATTAGGAAGTGTATAATATGTCCTTGGAATCCTAACTCAGAGTAATTTCTAGTTATGTATTTTAATCGTGGATTTTCTGGGTTTAAAGAGGTCGGATCAGGTCCCGAACAGACCTGTTTGGTTAGACCGAAAAGTCGTTTTAGTGACGGTTTAAGCGGGTGTCGTGTCGTAGGGTCCGGGTCTCGTATTGACACGTTTTAACATGCGTTTAGGTGATGGGAAGTGACCGTAATTGTGAAGCTTGAATTGTATTGTTAAGCTAGGCGCGCATTCGAGGTGAGTTCTCTCACTATAACTAATGTCGGTTATTTTTACATTACGTTGTGTATGTATGTGGTAGTTTTATTTGCTTTTGATGCGGGGTTAAATAATGGGGTGTCTAGTCGGACCTTTATTGTTGTGACTACGCGGGTGGCGTAGGAGTTCGGTGGGGCCGAGGGTCACATACGCGGGTGGCGTAGTAATTCGGTGGGACCGAAGGTTGTATACGCGGGTGGCGTATGAACCCGGGGGTGCCGGGTTGCGTTTGCACGGTTGTCGTGTGGTCGGTGGGACCGACGTTTGTCTATTAGGTGGGTTGGTGTGAGTATGCACGTCTATGATTTGTTCGTAGACTTGCATGCTGTTTATGTGCAATTATCTGTTTATGGTGGTGTGGAAATAACTGTGTTATTTATGGTGTTTGAATTCACTAAGCTTCGTGCTTACCCTTTCCCAATAAACTGTGGTTTCAGTTGCGGGTGGCTCCAAGGCGTGACGAGTACACACTGGCGCGCGAGGAGAGCTGGTTGCTTTATGGTTTTTAATAATTAAACGTTTATTCCGCTGGTTTTTATTATGAAGATATTAATTATGAGTTTGCAAACGAAACGTTGGGATCATTTAATGAGTTGTTATAAATGAAATGTTTATTTAAAAATTTAAATTTACTTGTAATTTTTGGGACGTTACAGTATTGTAACATCTCGAATTTCCGTTGTATTATTTTGTGAAGTATAATTATTAACTTTGGGGTTAAGTTTGTAATTTGGCAAAAGTGCAAAGTTAAATGTGAAAATTAACTTGAGGGGTTAATTTGTTATTTATGGAAAGTGGGTTTCCTAATACTGAGATAACCTCAGTATTGAGTCGGTCACTTTTGCAAATTAGACAGAGAGATCGAGAGAAAGAATAGCGAAAAGAAAAAGAAGAGGAAAGAAAGAAATCGGATTTTCTTGGTAAGAAATTGAAGTTGTTTTACTGATTTCTTGTAAGGAAGGTATTTAATTGTAGTAATTCTGTGTTTAGCTGTTGATTAAGCTGAGGAATTGAGTTTTGGTGAAGAACGCAGTGTCCAGAAGTTGTCAGGTGAGTTTATTCATTCTCTTTAAAACTAGCTATTGAAATTGATATAGATATGCTTCATATTATGTTTGAGTACTTTGGTATGACTTAATTAATAAGAAGTTGGCTTATTTAGAAGTTTTTGTGAACTGGCTTTTGAAGAAGATGATGAACAGTGGTAGCGCAAAGCTAGACGTTGATGGCGCAAAGCTCACTTTGCGCTAGACGTTGATGGCGCAAAGCTCACTTTGCGCTAGCCGTTGGTGGCGCAAAGTAAGGATTGCGCCATGTACTGGTGGCGCAAAACTCGTACTGGCGCAAAGTTGGTTCTGGAGCAGATTGTGATATTTGAGTAGAACTTGTCCGGGAGTGTACGTAGTCCAAAGAAAAGATTTAGAATACTATGAGCAAGCATTATGTTGAGTTACTAATAGAGAATACTTGAGAAAAGATGTTATGAATTATTACTATTCCTTAGAGTAAGAATATGTTATGAGATGGTATTGTATATACATGTGTTAGAGTGTAATGGATCCATAGGCACTGTGTTTGCGATTGCTAAAAATAGGCATCCGGTCATCGGGGGCACCTTAGTACGGTATAATGGGAACCGATTACTAGCCATTGACCAAAGGGATGTAATTTTTAGTGATTGAGTGTACCTTGAATCATCGGGGTCCCGGTTGTGTATCGCGATATTATAATCCCATTGGGACCATTGATTCTGAGGTGGGGAGGATGTGAAATGTGGAATAGACAGATTTTGATTTTTAATTCCCATTTCGAATGGAAGATCGGAGATTTCCATTTTTACAGGGAAGATCAGAGATTTCCCAATTGTGAAAGGAAGATTAGAGATAGGCATAAAGTAATTTGTAATCTCTACTTCCGGATTAAGAAATAGGCAGGTTTTGACTTGTGATTTCTTGAATAAGAGTATTAACCTTGAATATGGGATTATTCATGGTAAACTCTTGGTAGTGAAATTATGGCTAGATGAATTAGTCATAAGTATGGGAGTGGGGTAGATTCCCATTGTTGGAAGGAGTTGTTGTACGGTAAGATGGGTGAAAACAGGTTTGACTTATCTGTTGATATTTTATTTGTTAATTTTAATTTGATTTGAATATCCTCACTAGGCGAAAGCCTAATTGTTCAAGTTGAATCTTCTTACCAGGTACAAGCTCCGGGAAGTAAGAGGGGATGTGTGATGAGGACTTTTGGAAAGATTCAAACTTAGAGATGACAGAGGATCTAGCTATTCTTTTGATGCTTTTGGGACAAAGGACTAGATAACTTAGTTAATCTGATTATGATGTATGATTAGATTAATAGGTTATTTGAGTTAGACGTGTTGTATATATAAAACCTTTGCATTTGATCCTCAGGTTATCAAAGTTTGAAGTTCTATGATCATAACTTGTGAAAATTTTAAGGTTTAAATTAGCCCTGTTTTTAGGGTGTTACAGAATCATCCATGGCAATACAAACAAACAACTTATAAATATGCATACGTTCTAGATGATTAACTACAATAGAAATAATCAAGAACACTTACTTGTTTCTCGTGATTGTCGAAAACACAAAGATGAATTAACCTTGTTCTTGCTTCTTGGATGTCAAGGATCAATAGTGTGAATCCCTCTAGTGGCTCACACTTAAGAACACCAAACCAACAATCAAGATTGAATCTTTAAACCCTAAACCCTTATTTAGGGTTTACGATTTTAGGAGGGAGGAGAGGGGAGGTTACGGCCTCAATAGAGAGAGAGATTGATCAAAAAACTCATTAGGGTTTGATCCCTAGTAGTTTATTTATAATCCCCTTATTTACACCTAGCCCCCTTGAAACGATAAGCTTGTTAAAAAACTCTTTTAACCAATTATCATTTAGTCCCTATAATTAATCCAATTAATTATATTGTAGCTTATAATTAATTTATCTTCAAATGACAAATTAATAAACTAACTACTTTAACTCCCTTTCATTCTTCTGATTGTTATTTGGGTCTTAAGGGCAACCCAAAAGGACCCTGCTATTATTAGAAATATTACCAATAGTTAATGACTCTGGACACTATGTCCAACAGAGTTCACCACCATTAGCGGATTAGAGCCGAGAGAAGGGATTTCATCAGTACTACATTCACATTCATGATCATGATGCTTTCACACATTAATTTCTACTCTTTTCTTGTGTTTTTATCCATTCCCAACATGAACTAATCTTTATATGTTGGGGGTTGGAATAACTATGGTTTTTATTATAGATGACATGTAACCGAAGGATTTTATCGATTTGATCTATGAAGCATTTGATTTCAGTTTTCTTATACCATTGTAGCTTGATCACTTTCAATTGATTTTTATGGTTTTTGATTAAGTTCGAGAGAATTAATTAACAACTAGATCAGACGATCAAGTGCCGAAAAGGAGATTCGGGTAGAGATAGCCGAATCACCTTTTTGTCCTCAAGGGTTTAACCTAATATGTTTTAAGGCCGTCGGTGGAAATCGAGAGATAAAACTAGTGAGTTTTAAAATAAGATACGTTATTGCTTGAGAGAGGATAACGGTGAGTTTCAAAATTAGGGTTCATAGAAATAATCGGTAATAATTGTTCGGGTTTCTGTTCGTCGATAGCATAACCATAGAAAGTCCAACCCTCAACTTTTTCTCTATCAAAGTCTTTTCCAACTTTTCGTCAATCAATTTTAGTTTTACTTAGTTTTAAACAACTTCTAAACCACAAACCAAAATTTCGATCGTTCAGTTAATAGCAATTGTAGTCATTGTGATACTCAGTTCCTAGTTCCCTTGGTTCGATACTCGTAATTTCCGTACTATTACTTGATTCGACTTGTAAACTTGCGGTTAGAGTAGGGGGGTGTAAACCCGCCTATCAAGTTTTTAGCGCCGTTGTCGGGGAACTAGTTTGCACTGATAGCACTACTAGCTATAAGCGCTATTACATTGAACATTTGTTTTTATTTTTATTTACTTTTATTCAGTTTTTGGGTTGCTAATTTTTGTACTTTCATTTTCAGGTACTAATTGGTTTATGCCAAGAAGAACCCGAGGGAAAGGCACAGAACCGATCAATCCAGAGATTGAAAGAACAACTCGCCTATTACGAAAAGCAGGCAAAGTCAGAAAACAACTGAGAATGGGCGACGAAATCCCTGTCAACAACCCACCTCCGCCTCCTCCGGCGAGAGTTCCGATGCGGTCATTTGCCAATCCAAATGTGGCAGCCGCACGTATGGGCACTGGAGCAAATAACTTTGCAATAAAACCAAGCACGATCGTTATGGTTCAACAGCACCAGTTTGGAGGAGCACCGACAGAAGATCCTCACGGACACCTCCGTGCATTTGAAAGGATATGCAACACCTTTAAAATCAATGGAGTAAACGTGGATGCAATCAAGATGCGGTTGTTCAGCTTTTCACTAAAGGGCAGAGCAGAAACTTGGACAGAAAGTCTATCGACGGATCAGATCAATACCTGGGCAGATTTGAAAGCTGCTTTTCTCCAAAAATTCTTCCCACCGGGTAGGACCACTCAGCTTATGGCCGAAATTACTCATTTTGCTCAGTGGGACCAAGAAACATTGTACAAAGCATGGGAGAGGTACAAGGACATGTTAAAGAAATGCCCTCATCATGGGTTACACGACTGGGTCGTCATCCAGACATTTTTCAGTGGACTTCACCCGCAGTTTAAGAACGATATTACAGCTGCAGCGGGTGGAGCTCTAATGGATAAGTCATATGAGGAAGCATGTGGGTTGATTGAGAACTTGGCCGAACACAGTTATGCCACTCCGAGATCTGCGGTTAGACTTGTTGCTAGCGTACAAGAGAATGCGGATTTGAAAGTCACCAAGGCTCAGTTGGCCGCACTCACCAACCAATTGAAAGGGTCTTCTATCCAACCAACATTTATGGTGGAAGAGGGTATGCCGGAGATGGCTCCACCGGTGAACGAACCTGAACAAGTCCAATTCCTACATAATCGGAACAACCGGCCACGAAACGACCCATTTCTAATACATACAATGAAGGATGGAAGAGACACCTGAATTTCTCATGGAGTCAACCACAAGGCCAACCGAAGGAAACCATGGCCCAACAACAGCAGCAATACGGTAATAATTCCAACTTTTCTAACTCTTCTCAATCTAACAATGTTTATCGCCCTCCAGGTTACAACCAAAGGAAGTTCGACGAAGGGCAGTCTGGGGAGAAAAAACCGGGGCTAGAGGACATGGTGAAGTTCATGTCCAAGATGGATAGTACTGTCTAGGGATTAGCCGGTACGATAAGTACGATGAAGGTAACTACAGATCAAAACACGGCTTCAATAAAGCTCCTTGAAAGGCAAGTGGGGCAAATTTCTGAAGCCCTACAAAATCGAACTCCCGGTCAGTTTCCTAGTCAAACCGAAAGGAAACCACGGGAAGACTGCAAGGCCATTCATCTGAGAAGTGGCATGGAGTTGATTGGAGATTCTACACGAGATCCCTTACCAAAGCAGACTGGTCCTAAGGTAAAAAATGTTGACCCTATAGAAGTGGAAGAGATGGAAGCTGACGAAGAGATAGTGATAGAAGAGTCCAAGAGTGAGGAGAAAAAGAAAGAGCAACCAAGTAATCCAAAGCAACCGCCGGTTAAGCCGGTCACACCAAAAGTTCCATATCTGAACAGGCTTAAAGCCCACAGGGATGATCTTAACTTTTCTAAGTTTCTTGAAGTTTTTAAGAAATTGCATATTAACAACCCTTTTGCAGATGCATTGGTACAAATGCCCTCATCCGTGAAATTCTTGAAGGATATCCTCTCAAACAAGAGGAAGATTGAGGAGCATGCAACAGTTGCACTTACTGAGGAGTGCAGCGCGATCATCCAGCACAAGCTTCCCCCGAAGCTTAAGGATCCAGGGATTTTTACGATTCCTGTTCATATTGGAAACTCTGAATTTAGTAAAGCTGTATGTGATCTTGGAGCTAGCATTAACTTGATGCCTTTGTCTATTTTCAGGAAACTCGGACTTGGAGAAGTACAACCGACTAACATGACAATGCAACTTGCCAACAGATCAATCAAGTACCCTTATGGCGTGATTTAAGACGTGTTGATCAAGGTGGATAAGTTTTATTTCCCGGTTGACTTCGTGGTCCTCGATATGGATGAAGACAAAGAGATACCATTGATCCTTGGTCGACCATTTTTGGCCACGAGAGGAGCTCTAATTGATGTTAAAGGGGGGTAAGCTAACATTGAGAGTGGGTGACGAAGAAGTTGTCTTTAATGTATTCCGGGCAGCCAAGCAAGGCATGGGACCTAACGAATGTTATCGAGTAGATGTGATGGGACCTATGCCTCAAGAGATGTATAACCAGCAAGTATCGGATGATCATCTCATTAAGGCGTTAGTCGGCATTGATACCGATCAAGAAAGTGAGCCAATATTGCAACTCAATGCACTACCATCTTACAAAGGCCCGAGACGACCCATTGTTGAGGATTTGGGAGCACCAATTCCCAAGTCCGAACCTTCATCGAAGACACCTCCAAAGCTGGAACTTAAATCGTTACCCGATCATCTCGAGTATGCATATTTGGGAGACAAAGAGACAATGTCGGTGATCATATCGTCTAAGTTGAGCCCCTGACAATAAGGAAGAGTTACTAAGGGTTCTTAGAGAGCATCAAATCGCCATTGGATGGACGATAGCTGATCTGAAGGGTTTGAGCCCCACGTTTTGTTCACATCGAATCAATCTTGAAGACGGACACCGACCGGTCGTCCAACACTGTCACACCCCGCTAAAGCGGAAATACGGGATGTACAGCTCAAGTTTCACAGCAAAAGTTACAAGATCACATCAACCATCAAAATACATTTAAAAGTCAACAACCTTTTCTTTACAATCGTTTTTCAGAAAGGGGAAATGACATAATTAAAGATAATTAAAGAAAGCTTCATCACGTGATGACTTCCTAGATCCCAACCTTAATGACGTTCCCCTGAAAAGCATGTAAATGAGAGGGTCAACTAGTGAACTAGTTGGTGAGATCACAGGTTTAACGAGTACAACATTGTTTGCCATAGCAAAATAGTTTAAATCCGCACAAGTGGATACGGCAAAATAGTTTAAATCCGTACAGGTGGATAAATCAAAGTAGTTGAATCCGTACAAGTGGATAAATCAACCGGTTATGAAATACTTGCTCATTGTAATAGTATGTATTATGTTTAAGTAGTGAGACCGTTACCCGACCTATATGACAGCAGCCCCAGCGCATGTTCTATCACCAACAATGCGTACGGAAAACAATAATTATGCACTCAAACAAGCGCTACTTGTGAGTGGGGTGTCAACCAAATAACGTTATTCATAATTACCAACGGCTCACACCCGTGAGTTAAACGGGTAACGTAAGTTAAACGGGGACTTACGTATGATAGAGAGAAAGCTCAAACTTACAACACGTGTAAACTATACATACTATAGAGCATAACTGAGTATAGCAAAGTTTATGTTTTCAATAAAACGAGTTAATCAGCGCGTAAAAGTAATTGTAGTAACGACATGCTTTTCACCCCAAATATGTAAAATATTGAAAAAGGGGCTGTGATAACTCACTTGATAAGCGATAGAGTCCGGGAATCTCCCACAAGTACTTCAAGATGATCCTACTTCGAACCTATAATCGTAAGGTCACTAGTGAGTTTTTGTCTCGAAAGTTCGGTATTAACTATCCAAATCGTCATAAAATGCCTTGTTGTGTTTTAATATTATCAACGTAACAAGTGTATACATTGTTCTTGTTAGATTAAAGTTTCCGCAATTTCGTCACAATAAGTAACGAAAAGGGTTTAAAGAACGTGTATATATATATATATAGTACATATATATATATATATATATATATATATATATATATAAACCGAATTTTTATCGTATGAACGATAAAAATGGGTTTTGAATGTAAAGACGAAGTATTTAAAGTGCATAAATATAAATAGATATGTTATATATATGTATATTTCACAATTTCCTCATAAAATGATGAAATGGGATCAAGAGTAAATAAAATGCATAAATATATAAACATAAGATATACATATGTATTCCACAATTTCATCATAAAATGATGAAATGGGATTAGAAGTTAGTCCTCAATTATAGTAAGAAGTTTGTCCTTTGCTGTCCAGATTTTGGTGTCACTTTGTGTCCATCTTTGGGTAACTTCCAGGTACAGTTACGTCAAGATATTTTATGTCCAAGGTGTTTAATGAGTTAGGAAACTTTTGGCATAAGTTTCATAATTTTTAGAAGTGTTTAAGTACATGAAATAATACTTGACGTAAAACTCGACAGAAGACGTTGCTGCTTGCGTACTGTTTCTGTGAAAACTGTTTGGTAGACGAAATCTTTGAGTTTTTGAGTGAAACCACTTGGGTTTGAATCCTAACACATAAAAATAATTTCCAAAAAACGAATTACTTAATTTGGAGTAGTATTGAGTGAGATATGACCTTTTGAAAAGAGGTGTGGAATCTGACAGCAAGCTGTCAAAACCACCCTTTGTGCATGTGCTCCTATATTGACTTCTTAACCAAATATTTTATTCCTTTGAATGCAAAATCCGATTTGACCCTTCCCCAAACACTTATTTTCAGTTCCAAAACACATTTTTGAACCATTTAAATTACATGCAAGTTACCCATCAACTCATCTTTTATAAACTCTTGAAAAAGACTCATTTTGAAGAATGTTGATGTTCATGTCAAAAACTTCAACATGCAACTTAAAATTGTGCATTTTGAGCTCATGAATGTTTGTTTAAGTATGTTTTTAGTGGATTTCAAAGATCCACTCATGAAACTCTTGAACATAAAGATATGGATTTCTCAAGAAAACTACATGCATGTGTTTTAAAAGTTCATCTTTGATCTTAACATGGGTTTGATTTTGGATTCACCACCTTTTTAATAACAAGTAGGTGTTATGGTGGTAAATCTACAAACATTAAGATTTGTAAAGATGATTTTTAAGTAAGTTAAAGAAAGTGTAGAAGGAGATGAAGAACATTCATAAAAGTGCAAGAAAGTGAAATTTAAACAAAAGAGTGTGTGTGGATTTCACCCAACACATTTGTATTTACCTTGAACTCTTTTGAAAGGAGATGATTTAGGGGCTGAATTGTTGGTTGAAGATGGATGAAGGTTTGAAGATGGGATGAAGATTGTGATGAAGATTTGAAGATGGAGAGAGAAAAGGGTGAGAGAAATCTCTAGTGAGATTTTAGTGAGAGAGAGTGGAGTGTTGTTGTGAATGAATTGTAGAGATTAAATGAATACATAAGGAGTAGAGAGGGGGGGCGGCCTCTCCATGGGGGGGGGGGTAGTGTGATGCAAATATAAAAGTCCAATCATGTCTTTCTGATTAAATTTTAAAATACAAGTATTTTTCTTAATAATTAAAAATACAAAATAATTATATAAAAGTAAAGTATTTTTATATAAGATGATTGAAATACATAAGTTGTTAATTATATAAATACTTGTGGTATAAGTGTAGGTTAAGTTGGCATTTTATGAGATTTATGGATAATTTCCTAATTCAAGGGTTTCTTAGGCAAAATTTCTTGAATTTTCCTATCGTACCGCGTTTACTGCTAAAATTGCACTGTGTGAACTATGACATGAGTAAATGACATATCCAGTGTAGTTCTAACCTGAGGTGTAAATTTGACAGTTGTCACAGTCTCCCCCGGTTAGAAGAATTTCGTCCCGAAATTCAAGTGTTACTAGCGTTATCAGGTTTGCTAGCAACGAGATGATGATACTTATGTAACATGTAATCCTCCCGTTCCCAAGTATACTCAGACCCACGCCTTGTGTTCCAATGGACTTTTACTATCGGGATTTTGCTTCGCTTAAGACGCTTGACCTCCCTATCGAGTATCTCCATTGGTTCCTCTACGATGTGCAGCTTATCGTTGATTTGGATTTCTTCCAAAGGCACAGTTACTGTTTCGTCGGCTAGACATTTCTTTAAGTTTGACACGTGAAACGTGTTGTGGATAGCACTTAACTCCATCGGCAATTCCAGCTTGTAAGCTACTGGTCCGATTCTTTCCGCGATCTTGAATGGTCCCACATACCGTGGACTCAGCTTTCCTCTTTTCCCAAACCGGACAGTTCCCTTCCAAGGGGATACTTTCAAAAAGACTCTGTCACCAACTCGAAATTCTAAAGGCTTCCTACGATTGTCCGCATAACTCTTTTGACGATCTTGAGCTGCTTTAAGCCTATATCTGATTATTGCAATTTTGTCGGTGGTTTCTTGGACAATGTCCGGAGATAGTTTTCTATCTCCAATTTCCAACCAACAAAGTGGTGACCGACACTTGCGTCCATACAGAGCTTCATATGGTGCACACTGAATACTGGTGTGATAGCTATTGTTGTATGAAAATTCAACTAACGGCAAGTGGTTATCCCAACTTCCTCCAAAGTCTATCACGCATGCCCGAAGCATGTCTTCCAATGTCTGAATGGTTCGCTCACTCTGACCATCCGTTTGAGGATGATAGGTCGTGCTCAACTTTAATTGCGTACCTAACACTTTTTGAAGTGACTGCCAAAATCGAGATGTGAAGCGGCTATCTCTATCTGATATGATGGAAACTGGGACTCCATGACGAGTGACGATTTCCTTGATATAGATTTGAGCAAGCTTCTCCATCTTAAAGTCTTCCCGAATGGGCAAGAAATGTGCAGACTTCGTAAATTGATCTACTATAACCCAAATCGAGTCGTGTCCCTTGGCAGTTCTCGGGAGTTTGGTTATAAAATCCATAGTGATTTGCTCCCATTTCCACTAGGGAATCTCTGGTTGCTGCAACAGTCCTGATGGCTTTTGATAGACAACCTTGACTTTTGAGCAAGTTATGCATTTTCCTACATATGTGGCAATATCCTTCTTCATTCCTGGCCACCAATAGTACTCCCTTAAATCCTTGTACATCTTATCCGCTCTTGGGTGAATTGAGTATTTAGATTTATGAGCCTCCTCCAAAATCATTTCCCGCAGGTGGTCAGCCTTTGGGATCCATACCCTGCCTTTAAAGTAACGTACTCCATCAATCTTAGTTTCAAAACTCGATTCTAAACCATGAAGGGTCTCGTCCTTCAGGTTTTCAGACTTCATTGCTTCGTTTTGAGCTTCGAAAATCCGAGTTTTCAAACTTGTTTGAACCAGCGCTCCTAACGCTCGGACTCGTGAAGGTTTTACCCTCTCTTTCCTACTCAGGGCATCGGCTACTACGTTGGCCTTTCCTGGGTGGTAACGTATCTCACAATCGTAGTCGCTGAGTAGTTCTACCTATCTTCTTTGCCTCATATTAAGCATCTTTTGATCAAAGATGTGCTGAAGACTCTTGTGATCAGTGAAAATAGTGCACTTGGTACCATATAGATAATGTCTCCATATCTTCAGAGCGAATACCACAGCTCCGAGTTCCAAATCGTGCGTGGTATAGTTCATTTCATGAACTTTTAATTGTCTCGAGGCGTATGCTATCACCTTATCATTTTGCATCAACACGCAACCTAATCCTTGATGCGATGCGTCACAATACACCACAAAATTTTCCGTCCCTTCCGATAAGGCTAAAATCGGTGCATGGCACAACTTTTTCTTCAAAAGTTGAAACGCTTCTTCTTGTGAAGCTCCCCAAACGAATTCCTTATCCTTTTGGGTTAACGTGGTGAGGGGTTTAGCGATCTTAGAGAAATTCTCGATAAAACGCCAATAATATCCTGCCAAACCTAGAAATTGGCGAATTTCCGTCGGAGTCCTTAGGGCTTCCCATTTCCGAATGGCTTCCACTTTAGCCGGGTCCACGTGAATCCCTTTCTCTCCAATCACGTTACCTAAGAAATGTACTTCTCGAATCCAAAATTCACACTTAGAGAATTTGGCATACAGTTTCTGCTCCTTGAGAAGTTCTAGAATCACTTTTAGATGCTGCTCGTGATCTTTCTTACTCTGGGAATAGATCAGTATATCATCGATGAACACAATCACAAACTTATCAAGGTATGGTCTACATACTCTATTCATTAGGTCCATAAACACAGCTGGTGCGTTCGTCAAACCGAATGGCATAACTAAAACTCGTAGTGTCCATAGCGAGTTTTAAAAGCTGTTTTAGGGATGTCCTCCTCTCGGACTCTTAACTGATGATATCCTGATCGAAGATCAATTTTTGAGAAGTAAGTTGCACCCTGCAACTGGTCGAACAAATCGTCTATTCGAGGGAGAGGATATCGGTTCTTGATTGTTATCTTATTCAGCTCCCTATAATCGATACACATTCGAAATGATCCATCCTTCTTCTTGACGAAGAGAATCTGGGCTCCCCAGGGTGATGAACTTGGTCGAATGAATCCTTTATCCAGGAGTTCTTGAAGTTGATTGGACAACTCTTGCATTTCGGCAGGTGCTAAGCGATACGGGGCCTTGGCTACAGTCGCCGCTCCGGGTATAAGGTCAATCTGAAATTCAACTTGTCTAAACGGTGGAAGTCCAGGCAAATCGTCTGGAAACACTTCTGGGTGATCCTTCACCACAGGAATATCTTGGACTCGCCTCTCCTCAGACTTCTTCTCGCTTACTTGCGCCAAGAATGCAACGCACTTCTTCCTCAAATACTTATGGACCTTCATACAGGACACTATCTTTAGGCTCCTTCCAGCTCTATCTCCTTGGACAACAAGGGTTTCTCCGCCTTGTAATGGTAACTTGACAGTCTTTTCAAAACAACTAACCTCTGCTCGATTCTTAGATAACCAATCCATGCCTATCACTACATCGAAACTCCCCAATTCAATTGGAATAAGATCAACACTAAATAGCTTATCAGCTAAGTTCAAAGTACATCCTAAGATTACATCCTTAGCTTCTAACTCATATCCATTAGCAACCTCAACAATATAAGCATTCGGCATTTTCTTAGATTCTAGATTGATCAAAGGCCTAAATTCTAACGAAACAAAGCTCTTATCGGCACCAGTGTCGAATAATACGGATGCATAATAATCGTTTAGGAGAAATGTACCTGTCACTACATTGGGGTCTCGACGTGCTTCTTCTGCTCCTAAGACAAATGCCTGTCCTCGAGCTTGTCCTCCTTGGTTTCCCTGATTGGCTTGCCTTGCTTGATACCCAACATTGTTATTGGTTGATCCCCTTTTTAGCCTTGGGAACGCATTCCGGAAGTGATCTGGGCTTCCGCACTCATAGCATACCCTTCCATCCTCCTTTACATTCTTTCCCATCTTACAGTACCGGGTGAAATAACCCTTTTGCTTACAAATGCCACAGGTGGGACAGGTTCCCTCATGATGCAAATTGCACTGATTGCATTTCGGGAGGGGTCCATGGTAACGCCCTACTTCCTTAGCATTCATCCCAAAGTTTCCCACTACTTTCTTGTTCCTACTTGAACTACTTCCAATCGTCTTTCCTGACTGACTCTCTGGCCTTCTCTTACTACCGACACCTTTCTGAGTCAGAGTTCCTGCCCTGACCGCATCATGGGTCAAACTAGTTGCTAATGCCACTGCGGCTTGGATCGTGGTCGGACTTGCTGACTTAACCATCCCTCGGATCTCCGGGGCCAATCCATACAAATATCGGTCGATCCGTTTGCTCTTCGGGGTAACCATGTGGGGCACTAACTTTGCAAGTTCGTGAAAACGAGCGGTGTATCGATCTATCCCCGAACCAACCATGGTAAGATCCCAAAGTTCAGCCTCCAATTTCTGAACTTCGCTCTTGGGACAGTATTCCTCAATGAGTAATTCCTTAACTCAGTCCAGGACAGCTTGTAAGCTTCCTCCCTTCCACGGGTTTGGACTTGAATGTTCCACCAAGTCAAAGCTCGCTTCTGGAACTGGCAGGCCGCATATTCTACCATGCGATCCTCTGAGCACTTACTGATATGGAGTACCGACTCCATGCTATCAAACCATGAAAGTAATCCTGTAGCACCCTAGGTTCCGTGAAATTCCTTGGGCTTGCAAGTCCTAAACGTCTTGTAGCTGCATCCTCCGCCCAGGTCATGCCAGACAAATGACCAACGGGCACTCCCGTGATGACTTGCGGTGGTTCCGGCGCCTCCGGACGATCGGACCTCAATGACACTCGCCTAGGAATGGGAACACTCTTCATAGCGGTCAGCCTAGTACGTGGCCCTCTAGAGTTTGGTTGTACTATTATAGGAGTGGGTTGCGATAGAACCGCGGTCGGTGGTATCCTCGGTCCATCATACGGGTCTCGTTCGCTTTCCGATGATCTCTCGCTCGACGGCGTATAGGAGGGTTGAGAGTGTGATGATGACGATGACATAGTGGTACTGAAGTAAGAGTGTGATGAGGATGTTGACATAGTGATACTGAAGTAAGAGTGCATAACATTACTTGTCGCGTAGTGATAAAGGCTAAACGCACTATACTATTGCATACTATAGGCAATAACTACGTTCATCCTATGCATACGACGTGAAGCATTTTTGTGAGAAAATACACACATGTTCCTAGCATATCCATTTCCGGTCTCGCATTAGTCTTCCTTAATTAAACATAGGTGATCAGGCTTTGTTTAATTAAAGATCGATGATGCAATACCCGAATTAGTTATACTAGCAATATGTTGAGTAGTTTGAGTGTTATTTCCCGTTTTTGGCTATAGTTGCAGTTTTTCTAAAGAAAACCGGTATTCTCTATAACCTTTAGCTCTGATACCAAATCTGTCACACCCCGCTAAAGCGGAAATACGGGATGTACAGCTCAAGTTTCACAGCAAAAGTTACAAGATCACATCAACCATCAAAATACATTTAAAAGTCAACAACCTTGTCTTTACAATCGTTTTTCAGAAAGGGGAAATGACATAATTAAAGATAATTAAAGAAAGCTTCATCACGTGATGACTTCCTAGATCCCAACCTTAATGACGTTCCCCTGAAAAGCATGTAAATGAGAGGGTCAACTAGTGAACTAGTTGGTGAGATCACAGGTTTAACGAGTACAACATTGTTTGCCATAGCAAAATAGTTTAAATCCGCACAAGTGGATAAGGCAAAATAGTTTAAATCCGTACAAGTGGATAAATCAAAGTAGTTGAATCCGTACAAGTGGATAAATCAACCGGTTATGAAATACTTGCTCATTGTAATAGTATGTATTATGTTTAAGTAGTGAGCCCGTTACCCGACCTATATGACAGCAGCCCCAGCGCATGTTCTATCACCAACAATGCGTACGGAAAACAATAATTATGCACTCAAACAAGCGCTACTTGTGAGTGGGGTGTCAACCAAATAACGTTATTCATAATTACCAACGGCTCACACTCGTGAGTTAAACGGGTAACGTAAGTTAAACGGGGACTTACGTATGATAGAGAGAAAGCTCAAACTTCCAACACGCGTAAACTATACATACTATAGAGCATAACTGAGTATAGCAAAGTTTACGTTTTCAATAAAGCGAGTTGATCAGTGCGTAAAAGTAATTGTAGTAACGATATGCTTTTCACCCCAAATATGTAAAATATTGAAAAAGGGGTTGTGATAACTCACTTGATAAGCGATAGAGTCCGGGAATCTCCCATAAGTACTTCGAGATGATCCTACTTCGAACCTATAATCGTAAGGTCACTAGTGAGTTTTTGTCTCGAAAGTTCGGTATTAACTATCCAAATCGTCATAAAATGCCTTGTTGTGTTTTAATATTATCAACGTAACAAGTGTATACATTGTTCTTGTTAGATTAAAGTTTCCGCAATTTCGTCACAATATGTAACGAAAAGGGTTTAAAGAACGTATATATATATATATATATATATAGTACATATATATATATAAACCGAATTTTTATCGTATGAACGATAAAAAGAGGTTTTGAATGTAAAGACGAAGTATTTAAAGTGCATAAATATAAATAGATATGTTATATATATGTATATTCCACAATTTCCTCATAAAATGATGAAATGCGATCAAGAGTAAATAAAATGCATAAATATATAAACATAAGATATACATATGTATTCCACAATCATCATAAAATGATGAAATGGGATTTGAAGTTAGTCCTCAATTATAGTAAGAAGTTTGTCCTTTGCTGTCCAGATTTTGGTGTCACTTTGTGTCCATCTTTGGGTAACTTCCAGGTACAGTTAGGTCAAAATATTTTATGTCCAAGGGGTTTAATAAGTTAGGAAACTTTTGGCATAAGTTTCATAATTTTTAGAAGTGTTTAAGTACATGAAATAATACTTGACGTAAAACTCGACAGAAGACGTTGCTGCTTGCGCACTGTTTCTGTGAAAACTGTTTGGTAGACGAAATCTTTGAGTTTTTGAGTGAAACCACTTGGGTTTGAATCCTAACACATAAAAATAATTTCCAGAAAAATAATTACTTAATTTGGAGTAGTATTGAGTGAGATATGACCTTTTGAAAAGAGGTGTGGAATCTGACAGCAAGCTGTCAAAACCACCCTTTGTGCATGTGCTCCTATATTGACTTCTTAACCAAAAAATTTATTCCTTTGCATGCAAAATCCGATTTGACCCTTCCCCAAACACTTATTTTCAGTTCCAAAACACATTTTTGAACCATTTAAATTACATGAAAGTTACCCATCAACTCATCTTTTATAAACTCTTGAAAAAGGCTCATTTTGAAGAATGTTGATGTTCATGTCAAGAACTTCAACATGCAACTTAAAATTGTGCATTTTGAGCTCATGCATGTTTGTTTAAGTATGTTTTTAGTGGATTTCAAAGATCCACTCATGAAACTCTTGAACATAAAGATATGGATTTCTCAAGAAAACTACATGCATGTGTTTTAAAAGTTCATCTTTGATCTTAACATGGGTTTGATTTTGGAGTCACCACCTTTTTAATAACAAGTAGGTGTTATGGTGGTAAATCTACAAACATTAAGATTTGTAAAGATGATTTTTAAGAAAGTTAAAGAAAGTGTAGAAGGAGATGAAGAACATTCATAAAAGTGCAAGAAAGTGAAATTTAAACAAAAGAGTGTGTGTGGATTTCACCCAACACATTTGTATTTACCTTGAACTCTTTTGAAAGGAGATGATTTAGGGGCTGAATTGTTGGTTGAAGATGGGTGAAGGTTTGAAGATGGGATGAAGATTGTGATGAAGATTTGAAGATGGAGAGAGAAAAGGGTGAGAGAAATCTCTAGTGAGATTTTAGTGAGAGAGAGTGTGGAGTGTTGTTGTGAATGAATTATAGAGATTAAATGAATACATAAGGAGTAGAGAGGGGGGCGGCCTCTCCATTGGAGGGGGGGGGGGGGGGTAGTGTGATGCAAATATAAAAGTCCAATCATGTCTTTTTGATTAAATTTTAAAATACAAGTATTTTTCTTAATAATTAAAAATACAAAATAATTATATAAAAGTAAAGTATTTTTATATAATATGATTGAAATACATAAGTTGTTAATTATATAAATACTTGTGGTATAAGTGTAGGTTAAGTTGGCATTTTATGAGATTTATGGATAATTTCCTAATTCAAGGGTTTCTTAGGCAAAATTTCTCGAATTTTCCTATCGTACCGCGTTTACTGCTAAAATTGCACTGTGTGAACTATGACATGAGTAAATGAGATATCCAGTGTAGTTCTAACCTGAGGTGTAAATTTGACAGTTGTCACAAACACCAACGCCGGCTCAACCCGAATATGAATGAAGTGGTCCGCAAGAGGTATTGAAACTCCTTGATGCTGGAATTATCTATCCAGTTCCTGATAGCCTGTGGGTGAGCCCAATTCAAGTAGTACCCAAGAAGGGTGGCATCACAGTAATCCGGAACAACAACAACGAACTCATCCCCTCTCAAACGGTTACCGATTGGAGGGTATGTATAGACTACCGAAAACTGAATGATGCAACCAAGAAGGATCATTTTCCCCTTCCATTCATTGATCAGATGTTGGAACGGTTATCCGGACACGAGTACTATCACTACAAAAAAAATGAGAATTTCCGACGGCCAAATCCGTCGGTAATCCGTCGGTAAACGGCCAAATCCGTCGGTAATCGTCGTCGGAAATAACTTGGTCGGTAATTGATTTACTGACGGATTACCGACGGAATTTACCGACGGATTACCGACGACTCTCTTTACCGACGGATCACCAACGCCACCATATACCGACGGATTACCGACGGTTATACTTTACCGACGGATTACCGACGGCGATATTTACCGACGGATTACTGACGGTCCTCTTTACCGACGGATTTGCCGTCGGTAAAATTATATAAATTAAATAAATCTAAATCAATTTAAATATTAAATTATATTATTAAAAAATTACCGACGGCAAATCCGTCGGTAATGTTTATTTTAATTTAAAAATAAAATAAAAATACATAATAAACTGTACAAAAAACCTGTATTTAATAGAATAATTAAAAATAAATGTCGGTAATTCCTGGGCAAAAACCATTACAAAATACTATTGTATTTAATAAATATCATATCCGTAAACAAATTTCAATTTTATCCCATCGTCCGCCCAACAATGGCAGCCCAAACTAAATGAATCAAATTACACAACTCTATAACAAAGTTTGCTATCTCTTCTATCTATCAAGTGGAAGCAGGCAACTAGATTGAAGCGACCAGATGCAAAAAATAGACTTAAACACAAGAATATACTTGGGATGTCGCCAAGCAGAGCAGTAAATGGTTGCCATAGCCCACGAGAATTCTCAGCTCTAACTTGGATTGCTCTCAGCTTCGAAGTTGCAACCATCTTCATGGCCTTTGTAATCTTCTGAATATTC
This sequence comes from Saussurea involucrata, assembly GCA_033807775.1. Classification (NCBI taxonomy): domain Eukaryota; kingdom Viridiplantae; phylum Streptophyta; class Magnoliopsida; order Asterales; family Asteraceae; genus Saussurea; species Saussurea involucrata. The sequence goes on from CM066323.1 coordinate 27,658,757, forward strand.
TTAACACTCTTCATACGGTTTCTAACTGCCAAAACAATATTTAGCACCATGAACAGTGAAGAAAATAACTAAAAATAACAAAAAGGACAACTACTTTGAAACATTTATATAGTCGTATCTGGGCAGCTTGATATTAGGTGGACAGCTTGCTTTAAACTCACCAACCATGTAGGAGATTCAGGAATGAAGAAAATCCTAGAAGCTGTAGTAAACATGGAATTGTTCCTGCAAGGACAACTACAGCTTAAAATGGCTTGTGAATTTGAAGAGATAAAATAATTGAAGAAATATACCGATGAGAGCTAGTGTGCGCCAACGAATACAAGTTCTAATCACCCACATTACAGATACTCCTATACATATCATCAGTTGTAACAGTGGTGAATGCAGTCAGTGTCATTTCATCTCAACTTACTTATAACAGACAGTTACCTATTTATTACCTGGTTAACAGTGGTAAATGTTCCACAAAGGTTTCGAGGTGTTATTTATGCTATATAAACTGGTACCTGTTCTGTTATTCAAACTTGAGACCTTCAAAGAATCAAGAAATTAATGTAACAGAATGAAGATATATCTTGTATCTAATCTACCACGTAGGAGAGAACCCCTATTCCATATCCTATTGACAGTCTTCCAGCATCCAGCAACCAAGAAACCTATTAAAGACGTTTATAAACCATCAATAATGCACTCCAACAAGGAAATATATGAGAAGGAGAAGAATTGCCTTTGAACATAAAATTGCTAACCACCCTAACAAACAGAACATTTCAGAAATCCCCATGGTCTACATCAGATCAAATCAAACAGTGAGAGAACTGAAGAACAAGTAAATGAAACCTGCAAGTTACAGGTAACAAGACATAGAATGAAATTACTCTTCTTCGTCCAAATTGATCAGCTATTTTCCCGCTCATAACTGCACCTAACATTGCTCCAATCGTCATTATTGAACCAAAAACTGAGTACTGCAAGCAATGGTGAAAAGGACAAAATGTAGGACAACCAAAACATACAAAAACCAGCACCAGTTTACTATCTAGTTTTCAAAAGTATAGTATCCTACTATAGGCACTAATTGTGTATAAAAATGTAATTTCTTCTTAATGGAATGCAAGAGAAAAATTCCCTAAATATTGTTACAATATGAAGGTTCACTTAAAATGAAATTGCTACATTTTTTAGCACAAACATTATATTACCTCTTCCAAGGACAGACCAAGGTCATCCATGATTCCGGTCTGAGCCGGAGATGAAAATCCAACATGTGTATCCATCATAGGCCATAGATTAGTTTTCATGAAAAGTAAATCTAATTCATGCAATAAATTGATCAGGAAAATATATTTTGCAACTAAATGAAGTAAACATACACTCACTAAAACAAAGTTTATACATAAACACCGCCCTTTCTTCAAATTTCATGACACAAAATCATACCGAACATAAGATAAACCAAGACAAACCACCAAATGCATAAATTATAAAACATTATAAATATTGTTTCGGGTTTTACCTCTTTCAGAAATATTTTTTACATATTAACACAAAATCAATCTCGATGGTGGCAAACATTTGGAAGAGTGGTGGTGGTGGCTGCTTAGTTTAGGGTTAACAAATATTTTTTTGTTGAGTTTTAACCTAGTCAAAAGGGGTGGGAAGAACCAAAATTTTGGAAGAGTGGGAACCAAAATTTGGGTGGGAAGGGTCTGGCGGGTGACCAAAATTTGGTTAAGTATTTTAAATTAGTATAATTTTTTAATTTATTAAACTGTTGTCTATTATAATTAAATTAATGCAAGTTAGTAAATATTACAAGTTAGTACAACTTTTTTAATTAAATTAAACTGTTAACTAAATAGAAAAAATGAAAACGGTCAACGTAAAGATTATATTTTTTAAGATAAAATAACAACCAACCCATCTCTAGCTTCCTCAAAGCCGTAAAATAAAATTGAGAAAGACAATCAACAAAATAAGGAACCGATTAATGTCCGATAGATCCATTAAAGCCCAATGAAACCCTTTAAAGGCCAATAGAACATAGACATGTCCATATAGGCGGGCCGGGCTAGCTCGGACCGGGCTTTGGGCTGGCCCGGGCCCAAACACTGTTCAAAAGCCCGGGCCGGGCCGGGCTTCGATGTTGAGGGTTGGGCCCGAATAGGCTTTTTAAAGACCGAGCCTAAGGAACCGGGCCAGGACCAGGCCCAAAACCGGGCCTAAATCGGGCTTTGTAAAAAAAATGGTTTTTTACATTTTTAGTAAATAGTATTCGTATCGACTATAAAATACTTAATTGGGTCACTCAAACATACTTATAAATACGTTCTATTAGAATTTCATATATAAAGAAAAATACGTTCTATTAATTTTATATAAATTATAAAGAAAAATATATTTAAAGAAGTACATTTATTGAATTATAAAGAAAAATACTCTTAATCCTCGTCCTCGTATGGTGGATAGTATGCAAGAGTTCCGGTCGTTTTAAGTCTAGTAAGAGCCGTAGGATCATCGAGTTCATCAACATCGAGTTGTTCTTCAGGGTCGATCTCGTCGTCGTCGTAATGTGATACATTACTTTCACAATCGGAAAAATTGAAAGAACGAGAAGTTGTATGAAATGAACACGAGAAAGCGAGAATTGCGTTTTTTGCGTTTTTGTAACTTGATATCAAACCTCTGACATCCACTACCTATTTATAGTGATTCGGAGGCAAAAAATACAAAACAAAACGGCTCTAAAACGGCTACTTTTTTGAAACCAAACCGGGTCGGGCTTAGACCGGGCTTTGGACCGGGTCGGGCCAAGAAATTTCGCAAATTCAAGGCCTGTAGGGCCTGGGGGGCTGGGACCGGGCTTTGGGCGGGCCGGGTCGGGTCCGGGCTTTGGGCGGGCTGGGCTTCGGGCTTTGGGCGGGCTTTTTTGGGACCGGGCGCATTTGGCCATCTCTAATAGAACATATTAAAGTCGGTATAACTGATTAAAGCCCAATAGATCCATCAAAATAAAATAGGACAGGACTAGAAAATTTTCCCTAAAACTTGTTTGATGATTTTATATATCATATAATAGTTATAAATGACACAAATAAAGTTGGTCGACGATGGTAGTGGTGGAGGTGGCCGACGGTGGTTGGCGGTGATCGCCGGTGGTGGTGGCGGCAATGGGTGGTGGTGATCGGTGGAGGTGGTCGACGATGACAATGGTGGATGTCGTAGACAATGGTAAAGCTGGAACAAACTTATGTTTTACCAATATAAACTCAAAATAAAATATAATTCTCATATGGGATTCGGTGATTGTCAATCAATTGTGTTGGGATAGGTCACATACACTTATATGCATATGATATAAATATATATACATATACATATGAGTAGCACTGGTCGGTTAATGGTCCTTGACGAACCACATTTGACTAAATGGTTGTTAATGAATGTTGATCCCTGGTTTGATCTCAACAATGATATTTAAACCAAATGTTATAAAACACAGTATAATAGTCTTAATGTGCGGAAGCGTTGGATAAACTATTTAATTTAACTATTTTGGTAGAAACACACAGAGTATAATAGTCCTTAACGAATCACATTTGACTAAATGGTGGTTAATGAATCTTATTTGGGCCTTTGTGGGCTTGAGTGACTCTTAATGAACTTGATCGGGCCTTGATGGATTCCAATTACTCTTTATGAACTATAATGGTCCTTGACGAATCATATTTGACTTAGTGGTTTTTAATGCACTGTATGAGCCTTTATGGACTTCAGTGACACTTAATGAACTTGATCGGGGCTTGATGGACTCCAAGTACTCTTAATGACATATATACAAACTTACATACATATATAGCTAGACATGTATGACATATACAAACATATGTATGTATAGTATGGTATGTACTGTATACATATAAGCACTTACATATGTATACACACATACATACAAGCATTCATACATATATACACATATACAAACATACCGATAGTACACCATGACACACAAACATATATGTACTGTATATACATACGTGTACATATACTATCATACACATATACAAACACACATATACTATCATCAACATAGACATACACACATACATGTATATACATACAAACATTCATACATATATACACCGACGGTTTATTTAATATATATTTTTTAAAAATAATGTAATTATTTACCGACGGATTACCGACGGATTAGTTAATAAAAATAAATAAAAATAAAAATATTAAATAATCCGTCGGTAATTACCGACGAATTATTTAATTTTTAATTTTTAATTTTTAAATTAAATAATCCGTCGGTAATTACCGACAGATTACCGACGGATTATTTAATTTTCATTTTTTATTTTTTAAATTAAATAATCCGTCGGTAATCCGTCGGTAATTACCGACGGATTACCGACGGATTATTTAATTTTCATTTTTATTTTTTAAATTAAATAATCCGTCGGTAATCCGTCGGTAATTACCGATGGATTTCAAACTGTCGGTAATTACCGACGGATTACCGACGGATATTTATTTATTTATTTTATTAATTTTTTTAAATGAAATTCGTCGGTAATCCGTCGGTAATTGCCGACGGTTTGTATCCGTCGGTAATTTTCGTCGGAAATTTGAGTTTTTCTAGTAGTGTATTGTTTCTTGGACGGATACTACAGGTACAATCAGATCTCTATCGCACCCGAAGATCAAGATAAAACGACATTCACTTGTCCGTATGGCACATTCGCATACCGTCGTATGCCTTTCGGCTTGTGTAATGCTCCGGCCACCTTTCAGCGATGTGTGATAGCAATTTTCTCGGATATGGTGGAACGGACTATCAAGATTTTCATGGACGACTTTTCAGTGTTTGGACCGTCATTTGACACATGCTTAGAACACTTGGAAGCCGTGCTACAAAGGTGCAAGAAAACAAGCCTTGTATTGAAATGGGAGAAGTGTCACTTTATGGTGACTGAGGGAATTGTGCTTGGCCACAAAGTGTCAAAGGCGGGAATCGAAGTAGACAAAGCAAAGGTGGCGGTGATCGAGAATCTTCCATATCTGAATTCCGTCAAGGGAGTCCGAAGCTTTTTGGGACACGCAGGGTTTTACCGGCGATTTATAAAGGACTTTTCTAAAATTACTAAACCTTTTTGTTCCTTACTTCTTAAAGATGCTAAATTTGATTTCACTAACGATTGTATCCTTGCTTTTGACAGGCTGAAGAAGGAACTGATTTCAGCACCTATCCTCACGGATCCAGATTGGAGTCTCCCATTTGTCCTTATGTGTGATGCGACTGACACCGCCGTTGGAGCGGTGTTGGGCCAAAGAAAGGAAAAACGGATGCACGTAATCTACTATGCCAGCAAGACGCTAGACGACGCTTAGATTAACTACACGACCACCGAGAATGAGCTATTAGCTGTCGTTTATGCATGTGAGAAATTTCGGTCGTATTTGGTTGGGGCCAAGGTAATAGTTTATACCGATCACTCCGCATTGAAGTATCTAATGACCAAGAAGGACGCTAAGCCGAGACTTATTCGTTGGGTGCTCCTACTCCAAGAATTTGATTTGGAGATCCTAGACAAGAAAGGGTCCGAGAACACCGTGGCGGACCACCTTTCGAGACTTGAGGGGAGTGAAGACCAAAGCAACGACAAGACCCTCATCAATGATTCTTTCTCGGATGAGCAACTCTTTAAGGTTAGTCACTCGGAACCCTGGTATGCCGATTTGGTGAACTATTTGGTGGGAGGAGTAGTGCCTTATCAAATGAACTCCCATCAAAAGAAAAGATTCTTCTTCGAGGCCAAAAGGTATTATTGGGACGAACCTTATCTCTACAAGCTATGTGTCGGCGGCATGATCCGGAGATGTGTACCAGACGAAGAGAAGGCCGACATTCTAACTCATTGCCATACCTTAGAATGTGGAGGCCACTTCAGCACCGATAGGACAGTTGCAAAAGTTCTACAGTCGGGATTCTTTTGGCCGTCAATGTTCAAAGAAACTAGAGACTTCATCTTTAAATGCGACCGTTGTCAAAGAACGGGGAACATATAGAAGAGAGCTGAAATTCCCATGAAAATCTTCATGGAGGTAGAACTCTTTGATGTTTGGGGGATCGACTTCATGGGTCCATTCCCTAACTCTCACCACAATGAGTACATCTTCGTAGCGGTAGACTACGTCTCCAAGTGGGTGGAGGCAATCGCAAGCCCCACGAACGACTCCAAGGTGGTAATCAACTTCTTGCGGAAGAATATTTTCTTACGGGGGTTCCGAAAGCACTGATAAGTGACGGTGGTAGCCATTTCTGCAACCGATATTTGGAGGCGGTCCTCAAGAAATATTCGGTAAAACACAAAGTGACTACACCCTACCACCTACAAGCCAATGGCTTAGCTGAGGTATCTAACCGGGAGCTGAAACAAATTCTCGATAAGACCGTAAGTGCATCGCGGAAAGATTGGTCTATCAAATTAGACGACGCACTTTGGGCCTACCGAATGGCCTTCAAGACACCAATTGGAACCACACCGAATCGGCTTGCGTTCAGAAAATCATGCCACTTACCTGTCGAGCTTGAGCATAGAGCGTATTGGGCGATCAAGAAGCTCAACATGGATTTCAAGGCGGCCGGGCAACGCCGGTTTTTGCAATTGAACGAACTCGAGGATATTAGACAAGACGCTTTCGAGAATGCCGCTATTTACAAGGAGAGAACAAAGCGATTCCACGACAAGGGTCTACAACCAAAGGTAATCTCCCCCTGGAATGCAAGTTCTTTTATTTAATCCTCGTCTTCGTTTATTTCCACGTAAGCTAAATTCCAAGTGGTCCGGGCCATTCACCGTGAAAGAAGTCTTTCCATATGGAACCTTCGAGCTACAAGGAAATGATGGAGCAACCTTCAAAGTTAACGGGCAGAGGGTGAAGCCCTATTACGGAGGAGAAACGGTGGTAGCTGACGCCACGTTTTTGGATGAACCGAAGGAGTGATCCGACATAAGGTCGAGCCACGACCAAAACCAAGGCGGTGGGTGGGAGGCAACCCACCGAGGTTTGTTTTGTGTTTTATTTCAGATTATGTTTGTGCGTTTGTGATTTATAAAAAAATGTGTGGAACAGTGACATACGCGGGCTAGGCCGCAGGCTCAAGTCGCGAGCCAAGTCGCGCAGGCCTCTGTTTGGTGAGCGAGGCATCCAACTCGACACTCTAGGGCTATCCAAGCCGCTCAGCCGCCTGTTTGCCACCCCTTTTGCCACCCCTAGGCCCAAGTCGCGCGGCCTTCTGTTCGCCTAGGGTTTCGTGTGCGGTCTTTTTATGCTTAATTTCTTTTCATTTCTTCTTATTCCTTCTTTCTTCTTCATTTTACTTTCTCCTTCTTTCTACTCCCTCTCCCTCTCGATTTTCTACTCTCTCTACCATTTCCAAGAGTTGTCTCCTTCTTCAAGTGCTCAACAAGGTATGAATTTTCTTCCCCCTTTGCTTTTCATTTCAACTATCTTGTGTGATTATGTGTTATTTGTCCTATTTTTCTTATTGCTTCCCCAATGGTTCATGTCCCCCCCTAAAATTTTGATTTCTTGCAATTGTGAGTGCATACATGCTTAGATAATGGTTGGATTGCAAATGCATGTTCTTTCGTTGTTGTTTTTAACTTCACATGAGATTTTCAATGTGTATGCAATCTAGTATGTGTCATTTTGTGAGGATTGTCCTAAATAGTTTGATTGGGGACTTTTGGGAAGTAGTATAGAAAATAAGCTTGGGATGTCATAAATTTGTTGAACCACTCCCACTTTTGTGCGTAAATGGTAAGTTTGGGACTTTTTGGTAACATAAAGTTCTTATTTTATTATTTGTGGGATTAATTGTTGCAAGCATCACCAAACCTCGGTTTCACCAAGGTTTGGGGTTCGTTGAAATTGTCCATTGGTGAAAACCATTGATGACCTTTAGATGCATGCATTAGGGAAATTATGTGGCTACGAGCTTATTGAACAAGTTGATTATATTAAAAAGTCTATTTTATTGGCAACTATGCATGCATGTGAGCTAGTGGGTGATGTTTGTACGTTCATGTGAATTAAAGGAGACTCAACAAACCTAAGTTTCACTTAGGTTTGGGGTGGCTAACTTTTTAACATCCACACACACACATATACCCCATTGCAAACCTCGGTTTTACCGAAGTTTGGGGTGCCTTATTTGATCAAACCTAGGCAAAGACCTAGGTTTGGGGTGGCCATGGATGATGTAACTAACTTTGGGTTTATTTTTGCACATAATGAGGCATCACCCTAGCAAGCAGATCGTCTTCCTTGAATATGAGTGTGTCCACCCGACGCTCCGTGCGCAAATGTACGATTACGAGGCCCGAGATAAACCCGCCTGGATTGCACAAATGGCAAAGAATAAATGCCAACCGTTTGGTGAGAGAGGCATCCAACTCGACACTCTACCGGACGACTCACTCGTACCGACCATCATCAGCCAGCATTCGTGGGAGGGATTCATCCGTACCCCAATCATGTATTGTGAGGAGGTCGTCAAGGAGTTCTACGCATGTATGATCCCCGCGGTATATCATGAGCGGTATGCGGTGAGGATGGGAGACAAGGCCGTCTGTATCTCACTGGACGACATCTGTGCATACTACCACGCTCCTCGCCGCCCGAAATTGAGCATGTCATATGGGTTGACACCACATGAGGCCTTCCGGGTCCAGCTTAGTGTGACCATCGCCGGTTCCCTACGGCGAAATGGGCATTTAGGGTGGGACAAAATGGACCAGCATGTTGGAAATTTTAGTAAAAAATATGGTTTTTATTAAATTTTGGACGCATTTAAATATATATATATATGTTATATATAATTAACTCCTAGTGGGTTTATGTTCTCCTATATGAGAGCTTCGAAACGATATATAATACGTCCAAAACGGAGTATGTGTGAATGAGATATCGATGCTCAAAGTTGAGTAATTGGATGAAATTAGCAAAAACCAAGTTGGGTGTGGGGAAGGTGTCTCACATAGGAAGAGAGAGTAAACTTTCTTTGGTTTATAACCAAAGAAGTGTGAGGAGTTGACAAGCCCATTGATTGGTTTTACTCTAACTCCTACCCGCGCGCATGGGGGGTGCCGATTGACGATTTCGTAAGCTAAAATCGTCGAACTTGTGTGTGAGCGCGACCTGTGGACACGAATGCAGCTCCAAAATCTCGTGCTCACGCAGCCCGGTTTTGCTAAAATTTCTTTTGACCAGTTTGTATTTTTTGAAACTGTATTTCGGTTACAGTTTTAATTTCGTAATTAAGACTTTCAGTTTCATAATCAATTTCTTAATTACGAATTTATGGTTGTCGGTTTCAAATACCAATATAAATATGAGGTCTCGTTTTCATCCAAAGACACACAAAACAGAACACGAATTTCAGTTCTAAAATACTCTCGATACAACATACTCTCCAACAGTAGCATACGGTTTTATTTCCGACGAACTTTTCAGGCAAGTGTCATCTCCGGCAGTTCCAAACAAACTGCTTTCGCTGTTGTACCCTGGGAACAGACGGAAAATCTGTTTAAGGGAATCATGTGTAACACGAGCCTCGGCGGTTTCGACTTTTATAGGAATTTGTTTCCGTTCTTTCTGCTTCATCTTATTTCTGTTTCACTTTCGTTATTTAATATTTTAATCCAGTGTATGATTAATTATATTAAAATTACCAACACGGCATATCCTGAAGAGCGACTTGCACACCAACCTAGCATTCCTCATGCTCTTCGTGAAAGCCACCCTAAAGTCGTCGTCTCACAACACCACCGCCGATAGCCAAGTCGCGGAAGTCCTCTACTCGCTCCAGAACAACCTCCCGATGGACATCGGGCACATCATTTGGATGGAGCTGCTCGACGCCGGTATGACCCTCGACGGTATTTTACCATTCTCTTGTCTTATCACTCACTTTAGCAGAGAGTCGGCGTCCCAATCGGACGTCTCACCGCTTCGAAGGAAGACTTCAAGAAGAAGCACTACGACCAGAAAATCAAGGCGGCAACGGAGTTGGATGCGAAACGACGGAGCAACCCAGACTATTGGCGACGAGCCCTCGCACCACCAGTCGCAGATTCATCAGATAGTGCATCGGATAGCGACCCGGACTTTGACCCTTATGCGCCCCAAGCGGACACGACCGAGCATTTCGGCGACACACCTCCATACATCCGTCGTTTGGCTCAGCAGATGGAGGCCGGGTTCCGAGATGTGAACCAGCGACTGGACGGCTTCAACACACGCCTCACTCAGGCCGATAACCTGGAGGCGACTGACACATCACAAGGCCGACGAAGAGTGCGAAGACGGCGATCTGGGGGAGCATCTTCATCGCGACGCAAGGCATGGGTTTGATTTCACCATCTCTGTTTTTTATCTTTGTGATGTATTGTTACTGATTTGTCTTTCTTTTCGGATGACTGTAATAACTACACAATTATACTTGTAACATATTTGTATCGCCTAAGTTGACACTTACACATTGTGGACAATATGTGGGTTAGGTTTGGGGTGGCCCAATCGGTCCCACTAATGCACATAGATTTCCCGCACTTTTGAATGTTTAGACTATGTAAGCTAAGTCCTTGTGTTGAATAATTGAGACCGACCATTGAGGGAAGAATATTGTGATAACAATGTGACCATTAAGGGAGGACCGGGAAAAGGTATGATTAGGGACATTAGTGGAGACCACCCAATAGTGAGACTCGAGCCTAAAATGACGTACTTCATTGCGAGGGAATTAAACACAAAATCTGATACACTTTTTCAATTTCCTTGTCGTGGTTATAGATTGATCTCGCTATAATTTCGCATTGAGTAGCAAAGACGACCATCGGGATATTAGGTAAGGGTATAGTAACCTCATCGTGTGGACCTTAAGAGATGATTCTAGGAATTGTGTGCAACTTGAAGCCAGTTTTATCTACCTTTGACCCATTTTGTGTGTACCCAAGTCCCTTTGCATCTAAACACTCACCTAACCTTTCAGTTCGAACCCACCATTAAACCCCAGCCAAAAGCCTTAGCCAACCCTTATCCGAAAATGTGTCAATCATGAGCAGTAATGAACAGTGGAAGATAGAGCAAAAAGGAAAAATACAAGCCAGTCAGAAAGAGAAAGATAGAAAAGAACTGGTCATTTTAACCCAAGAGAATGAAAAAAGGCCAATGTAGCCCCACAAAATAAAGAGGGCCAATGATGCCCCACAAAATAAAAATACAGTTATCTACAGCAGATAAATAAGAGGGTCAAAGCGACTCTAGTGATGACAAAAAAGGGCCAAGTGATAGAAACTGAAGCAAGGAAAGTTCAGAATTGCTTAAGGACTGACACATTTAGGATTTTTGATCCGTTATACCCTTCATTTCATAGCCATAACCTTAGCCCCGTTACAACCTAGTAAAAGACTTAGATGATCTTCTGGAAAATGTGATTATGGTATGCCACTACCTTTACCAATAGTCCTTGTCTTGCTACTTGATTCCATCCTAAGATCACTTTTATTTGGACATTAGTGCGTCTTTCATTAGAGTTGTCATGTGAATTCTCGGGTATCATTGTACATAACTTCCTTAGACATGACAACATGTGCGACAGCCTAGGTTCGAGTGAATAGAGAGCATCCCGTGAGGTAGGGTCGAGGCGAAATGTTTTCCCTAGCATGCTTAGACCTAGTACGAACTTAGTGCGATCGAAGCAGTCACAAGTTCAACTCACAATAGAAGGGCATCGATTAAACAGGATAAGGATGAGGCGAGGGTGAGGTAAGCATTTACGGGTATAGGAAATCAGGCATGCCATACGTGTTACCGATTGGGAATTATGTAGTTATTGTTTCATTGATGTATGCTTTTATTCTGTTTATCGCTAATTTGCTTGAGGACAAGCAACGCTCGGTTTGGTGTTGTTGATAACGCCATTTTTTGGCGTTATTTCCAGACCACAAACCACTGAGAGTGGCTTGTTTTGAAGCAAATATGCGGGATTTTATGGTCGAGAAACAGAGCGGAAAAAGCCCAACAGAAAGCCCAAAAGAAGGTTCAAAAGAGAGCCAAGAGGAAGCCCAAGTCCAGACCCGAACCTAAAACCAAACCTGGAGCCGAACCACATAAGAAAACCGTGCGGCCTAGCCCGCGGCCTCAAGCCGCGGCGCAGGCCGCGCAACCCACTGTTTCAGATTTAGGTTTGGCGTTTTCTGGAATTAGGGCATTATCGTTTTGCGTGCGACGGGAGGCTGAGAAGAGGAGATTTTGTCACTTTTGAGCCACGATAGAGAGCCGATTGAAGAGGAGTTCACCACCATTAGCGGATTAGAGCCGAGAGAAGGGATTTCATCAGTACTACATTCACGTTCATGATCACGATGCTTTCACACATTAATTTCTACTATTTTCTTGTGTTTTTATCCATTCCCAACATGAACAAATCTTTAGATGTTGGGGGTTGGAATAATTATGGTTTTTATTAGAGATGACATGTAACCGAAGGATTTTATCGATTTGATCTATGAAGCATTTGATTTCAGTTTTCTTATACAATTGTAGCTTGATCACCTTCAATTGATTTTTATGGTTTTTGATTAAGTTCGAGAGAATTAATTAACAACTAGATTAGACAATCAGGTGCCGGAAAGGAGATTCGGGTAGAGATAGCTGAATCACCTTTTTGTCCAGAAAGGTTTAACCTAATATGTTTTAAGGCCACCGGTAGAAATCGAGAGATAAAACTAGTGAGTTTTAAAATAAGATCCGTTATTGCTTGAGAGGGGATAACGGCGAGTTTCAAAACTAGGGTTCATAGAAATAATCGGTAATAATTGTTCAGGTTCCTGTTCGTCGATAGCATAACCATAGGAAGTCCAACCCTCAACCTTTTCTCTATCAAAGTCTTTTCCAACTTTTCGTCAATCAATTTTAGTTTTACTTAGTTTTAAATAACTTCTAAACAACAAACCAAAATTTTGATCGTTCAATTAATAGCAATTGTAGTCATTGTGATACTCTGTTTCTAGTTCCCTTGGTTCGATACTCGTACTTTTCGTACTATTACTTGATTCGACCCGGACACTTGCGGTTAGAGTAGCGGGGGTGTAAACCCGCCTATCAGACACCCACTTCTCTATCAAGAGGCATGCGTTAATTTACCTATTCCCATGATGATTGTGGGACCGATGGGGGGGCCTCAGAGGGTAGAGCTGGAAATTTTACTCGTTGGGGCCGGTACCCGACCCAACGGGGTGGGGACTCCTTGGTTGATGGATAACGGGACGGGAATGAGGATTTATTTTCATATCCGAAGCGGGGTCGAGGCAGGTTTAGGGATGGCATTATTACCCGATTCTAATTGACCCGACCCTGATTAATTTTTTATTTTATTTATAAGTATATAGTGTGCATATAAATAAAGATATATATAATATATATTATTAAATGACAAATAGATTTGATATTTCATTTTTGATAATTAATGTAGTGACAATTCATTATAATTTTAATTTTAAAATACATTATTTTTTACTACCCGAGTACCCAACGGGTTCCCAAACCCGTCGGGGATTCCTTCCTCCCGAACCCATCGGGGATTAGTCGGGGCAGGATCGAGGACGGGGGATGCATTACCCGCCCAATATCACTTCGTTTCCATCCCTATCAGATACATCTAAACCCTTACATAATGGTTTTGAAAGTAGTTCTCTATAATATAAATCAAGTCACGAGTGGTTTCATTTTGGTGTAACTTTCCTTTTATATTAAAAATAGAAGTGTTCAAAAAAACTGTCAGACAGCTCAAACCAGTCGAACCAAGTTAAATTGGACCATTTTTGACGATTTGGGCGGTCTGACAGTCCGTTCTAGTCTTAAAGATAGCCAAATCACTTGGTCCGATCTGATCTACTGTTTGAACATTTTTTGTGCCGTTTGAACCGAACCAACCATCAAAATACAAATGTATAGATTGTATAAACTTAAAGTTATCATGGTGTAAGCTTAACTTTTAGGACCCAATTAAAAAATTCATTCAAGACATTAAGTTTTTAGTTTTCATTTGCCATGTTCCCTTAATCGGCAAATTTTGAAATCCGTCCAAATCAAAACCCAAAACTTCAAATCGTTCTTCGAGAGCTCAATGCTTGTCCAAATCTCCAACCATTGTTGGTGGACTTGTTTGACTTTTTCGAAACTTGCTCACGATTATTTTTGAGTTAGATGTTTATTTTATAATATTTAGGGTTTTTTTTATTAATGTTATATTGATAAAATTTTATTTTAGAAATAGACTTTTATGTTTTTCTTTAAGTTTAAAGCTTTTAAGGCCTTCCGTATCGCCTCGGGCTTCACGCGGGCTCGCTCGGGCTCGCGCGGGTTGGGGGGGGGGGGGGCTTAGGGCTCGGGCTTGGCATGCGGGTTCCAAAACCCGTTGAACCCGAGTGATTTTTTTTTGTTTTTTTAATAATTTGAAAATAAATCCGTTGCCAACGGCTATTTTTAAAAAAAATCAATTTAATCACACTATATATATTAATCCAAACCCATATTATTTTTCACACAAAACTCTCTCAAACTCTCTTAAACCCTCTCAAATTCTCTCAAACTCTCTCAAATTTCATCATGAATCCAAACAAAACACCTACATCCCATCGTAACCGACCGGATACACCGCAACCGCAAGAAGACCCGGAGCTTGGTTTTCAAGTGTTTGGACAACAAGGTTATCATCCGCACTTTTCGCAACCAATTCCGTCACAATTTTCGCAACAATTTCGCCAACAATATCCGCAACAAATTCCTTACCAACCTACACGTCCCGGTATGATTGAACAAGGTTTTACTCCGGCCAACTACAATATTCCTTCACCCGCAATCAATCTCGCCGACGACATTGTTCCGGAAACCCAACATTCTAGCCCGCACACACCACAATCCATCTACACACAACCATCAAACCCGGAACCATCAAACCCGAGACCAACGAGAAAAGGAAAAAACAAACAATATGGAAATAGAGCCCCCAAACAGATGTGGAGTAAAGAGGATGAACTCGCGTTAGTGTCGGCGTGGGTTGACGTTTCGGAGGACCCCGTTATCGGTAACGCACAAACCGGTGGTAATATTTTTATTGTTATTATTATTATTATTGTTATTATTGTTATTATTATTATTATTGTTATTATTATTATTATTATTATTAATATTAATAATATTATTATTATTCTTGTTAATATTCTTATACTTGAATTTACATAAATGTAGAAAGTTTTTGGACCCGTGTCGGGCAAGTGTTCTTTAGTTTAATGGGTCGTGGAAATTATAGAACAACTCATCAACTCAACATCAAGTTCAACGACCTCAATAAAAGAATAAATTCTTTTGGCGGCATCTACAACAACTTGCTCACTAATAGAGGGAGCGAAATGAGTGAGACCGACATTTCACGAACGGCACACGAACGGTACCGAGCACAACTTGGGTTTGCTTTCACTCACGAACAAGCTTGGGAAGTCCTCAAAAAATGTCCAAAATGGGGAGCCGTTCCAACGATGACGACAACTTCATCGCGGGGTTCAAAACGTACCAACCCTTCCAATGATGACGATGACGACAACTTCATCAAGCAACTTCAACGACCCATCGGGAGAAACAAGGCAAAAAAAACATCAACGAGTAATACGAGCGGGTCGAATACGAACGAAAGTATTACTCAGTTGTTCACGACGTTCAACGAGAAGATTGATGATACAATGGAGTACAAAATGAAAAAACTCGAACTCGAACGAGAAAAGTTGGAACACGAACGAGAAATCGAACGAGCAAAACGATTTGAAAAAGACTTCAAGTTTTTCATAACCCCGCATGATCACCTTTCGGGCCCCGCTTTGATGGCTACGGTAGCGAGAAAAGAGCAAATTAAAAAATATCATAATTGGTAGTGTTTTGTATTTTGTAATTTTTAATTTTTTAATGAATGATATGAATTTTTATTTTTATTATTTATCTTATTTTTATTTATTAAAAAATATATAAATATTTTTATGTTGTTAAATAATTAAATGTATAAATAAAAGAATTAAAAAAAATGAGGTGGCAAGAGGGCTTGAGGGTAGCGCTACGGGTCTTGAGGGCTTGAGGAGAGGGTTAGGAGAAAAACTGATGTGACGCTGATGTGGCGCTTGAGGGCTTCTACGGAGCGGTACTGGTGGCCTAATAGGCTCAGGCCTTCTAAGTCAGGCACAACAGACCGTATTTTGTGGTGCAGCTTAACATGTTTGGTCACTTGTTACCAAACGACTTAGTTTGGAAAAAAAATCTAAACCGTCATTGCGGTTTGGTTTGTGGATTAGAGGGTTAAACCGGCCAATACTCCAACTGAAATATTATATATATGTTTATGAGTTAATTACAGATTTGGTCTCTATGGTTATTTCGTGAACATATTGTAGACATCCAAATTTTGGCATTTCGTGAATTTATCCTTTGAAAAGTCCAGTGATATAGACGTAAGACGTTAGGTTTTTTAGACATTTTCTAACTTAAACGACTTTCTCTTTTTTGTCTCTTACAAACACTTATATTGTTCCTTTCTTATCAAGGAAAGGAAGGAAAAAGAAAGAAAAGTAGTAGGAAAAAAAATATTATTTCTTGAGTTTTTTTTTTAGGGAAAGGAAAGGGAAGAAAAATAATGTTGATTTTTCTTTTAAAATTTTTCTCTCAAATGTGGGAGAGAAATTATAGAAAGAATTTTTTTTTAAATAGTTAAGAAAATTTATAAAACTTTTTATAAAATTATATACTATTATAAAATAAATAAGGGTATATTCATGGAATTGACATATTTTTTTCTCTCTCCTACTCAAAAATATTAAAATATTTTATTTCCTTTCATTTCTTTTATTTTCTTTCAATCTCAAGAACACAAATTAAAATATTTCTTTATTTTCCTTTTTATATTTTTTTTTCTTCCGAAGTTCTAGGACACAGTGTTACACATTTGTATCGATACTTTTCAAAGTGTCTCAATTATATTACATTTTTCCCAAAAAGTTTCATAGGAGACTTTTACAAAACGTTTACCCAGTAAGTTTTTTACAGGTTCGTTTTATCTTATCGCATAAACATGATGAAAAATAAGAATCTTACCCAGAATCTCATTCAACTCTACAAATATATTTTTATTTACTTTATAGTGTATTGTAATTAATTGATAGATAATATGTAATTTTATAACTAATTTTAATTGTTATTATTTATTCTACTCTTTTTCCTTTCTTTTTATTTTACATTAAAAAAATAAACCAACTTTATTTTTTTCTTTCTCTCTCCTTTTAAAAACTTGAAAACAGAAGATGTTTTTATTTTCTGCCTATTTTTGTAAGAAAAGTGTAACACTCGAAAAAATATATGTATGTATATATCGAAATAATTAAGAAATAAAGGTTGAGAGGAGAAAATAATTCAAACTCAAGTGAAAAGTGAAAATAAGAGAAAAGGATAAGGTATGGGAGTGTAAGTCTTCAGGGACCTGTTTTGCAAACTCCTAAAACTTTCAAAATGAGATCGTGGCCATGTAGCCAGAGTTTGGCGGCAACAGGTTGTGAGGGTGGTTAACAACGGGATTAAAGGAGATCGTCACTTTCATTTGGAGAGTGTTTTTTTAGCAAGAGCTAGAGAGAGACTGATAGAGTGAAAAGAACACTCGGGAGAACGGAGAAAAAGAGACAACGAGCGGGAAGGCTACGGTCCAATCCGGGGTTCGATCACGACGTCGTCGAGGTGAGAATCCTACAAGTTCTGTAAGCTTTTCGTTTTCCCAGTAGCCTACGATCGACGTTTCTATTTAACGAAACAAATCGATGCCCGTTTACTCTCGAACTTGAGAAATACGGTTCGATTTTGGAGTCAAACCGACGAACTAGGTGATGGTTTCGATAACGTTTTATTTCTCTCAAACGAAACCTCACTAGTAGTTGACGTTTTCTCATCGTTAAACTCGGTCGAAATGTTGGCGGGTTTAAATACTAAGCCTACCGAGTGGAACGAAAATCCAACGTTTTCACGAAAACGATTTCGGCCATGGGTGTTACGTATGTTTTGTAGTGGTTCCCTTTAATCGGTAAGGTCAACGGAAGAAAAGGGAAAAGGGTCGATCGATGTGAAATTCTAAACATTAATCGGGTATCCTTGAAAGAGGTTGACAAGAATCAACCATGCCCTCATATGTACGCTTTGTATATATAATAAACGGCCCTGTCGTGGGTTTGGTTAGAATGCAAAATGGTAATGGAGTTTATGCTTGTGAGCTTTAAAAGCCACTGTTGACTCCAGGAGTGGGCATGCATATATATATATATATATATATATATATATATATATATATATATATATATATATATATATATATATATATATCCATGTTAATGCATATATATAACATATATATATGTGTATGCTAAAGACTGGTAGTATATATGTAGTGCATATGAATGTGAATGCATGCGTATGTAATATATATATATATATATATATATATATATGTGTATGTCAAGGTGTATATAAATATATGTATATACGTAATATATTAAATAACTCTATATATGTATATATTAATGTGCAATATCGTATGTGTATTATACACGTGACATATATATATACACATGTGATATATATACATGTGTGTTAATGCATATTATATATAGAGATATAGAGATATCGTTATGCGTATATATAATATATTTATATATTATATGGTTTATGGGTCGGTGAAGAAAAGAAGTAGATGGTGTCAGTACACCAAATCTCACTTAGGCAACAAATGAAAAATGTTGCCTAAAAGGGGTTTATATGTTGCCTAAGAAGTGTTGCCTTCTCAATGTTGCATAAGAACCTAGGCAACATAAGCAAACAGCATATGTTGCCTAAGCGGACTCCTTAAGCAACACACAATTGGTTATGTTGCCTATGATAAAAACATATGTTGCCTAAGATATCAACTTAGACAACATATACTATTTGCATATGTTGCCTAAGATATCAACTTAGACAACATATACTATTTGCATATGTTGCCTAAGATGTTTTATATAAAAAAAAATATTATTGCACATTTTGTGCACCATGATGATTTTCTACTCGCATGTTTTCTACAAACACCCATAAACAAACAAACTCGTGTGAATCGACAAACAACTCCAATAACCATATAAAACTAATAAATTCTATAATTGAACGATAATGTTTTTCCTAAACAAGTCCAAAAGTCGGCAACAAGTACGAAAACATAAAAATAAATATTAACCTAAAGCCTTGCTTGTCGAGGTTATTGAGTTAGAGTTTGCATCGCTAGCAATACCGCAAATTTGCATCAAAGATAATATCAATTTTTTTTTGTTCGGCGGCTTCCTTTTTTGCTTCCTCTTGTGCCTTTTTTGCTTCCTCTTGTGCCTCTTTTAGTAAGAGAATCTCCTCGTCACGTTCGGCAAGTTTTCGCCACAAATCATCAACGGGCACAGAGGTTCCCTTCGTCGGACCTCTCATCCTCGGAGCTCGAACCGCCAAGCAACCCATACCTCGAACAACCGTCCCAACCGAAGGACCAACTATTTCCTCAATTATTGATATTTCTTTTTCAATTGGGCAACGCATTGGAGGAACGGTAGAATCTGAAATGTCGCCGGAATCATTCTTTATCTTCTCAATCGCTTCCTCAACAAGTCTCTATAAATACGATTCAAACAATTATTAATATATTTAAAACTATAAATGACATTGCTTTTAATTATAATTAGTGCAAGTGTGCAACCTAAATATGGATAAAAAGTTCTTTACGAATCATCATATACTATAAGTACTTACTTTACGGTCTTCGCTTTTAGTGGTCTCGGCAATTGTACCGAGATAAGGAGCCACGTGTCCGTTAGCTTCAAGTTTATTAGCCCTAAACTTGAACAAAATCGGTCCCGATTTATGCTCGACCCTATTTTTAGACAATCTTGCTTCTGACATCCTCTTTGATATATTCTACAACATGAGAAACACTTATTTTACAATCTAAATTCAACAATAATTTGTATATTTAATTATATACTAGTTAAATACCTTCCATGTTTCTTCTTCAAAAAGCGTGCACAAAAAGTCCCATTGATTTGGCCGATGTACAAAGTTTTTCGGAATGGGAAAACGGCCTTGATGAAGACACCTAAATTATTAAGGAGATTTAAGTTATATTTTACAAGATGATTTAAAGGCTCGTAAATAGCAAACTATTTATAAGAAGAGGATACTTAGAAATGGTTACGATTTATGTAGGATTCAGGAGCTATTTGGGAACAGGTGAATCTACATTAAACCGAGGTGAGTCTTCATGAGCCTTTTCTGGGATGTATACATACGTAAATACAAATTATTTTGGCATAATAATTATTTGTTGTTACGTATCTGGAGCATGATGATATGTGTTATTGCATGTTTACGGATGTATGTTTACATGCATGGAAAGGTTATGAAAGTTCCATGCTAATTGTTTATCGATGTTTAAATAAACTAGCATGTTATGATATGGGATCGTGTTATGTGTGTAACACCCCGCTTACCACGACACAATATTGTCCGCTTTGCCCCACTGGCTCACGGCTTTGTTCTTGGCGACCTGGCAAGGACTTCGCAAGGACTTCCCAGGAGGTCACCCATCCTGGTACTACTCCCACCCAAGCACGCTTAACCACAGAGTTTCCAAGGAACCCGCATGCTTGTGGCCCCAAAACGCGTTGTGTCTGGTAAGGCCAAGGTTTACTAATATACCCAGCATCTTTCCTGTCCACGACCGATGTGGGATATGCCTAAGGTGTTACACACACCCCCCCTTAGGGACTCATCGTCCTCGATGAGGTTTGCCCCACCATCCCGAACGGCACAGGAGTGGCTCTGATACCATTTGTAACACCCCGCTTACCACGACACAATATTGTCCGCTTTGCCCCACTGGCTCACGGCTTTGTTCTTGGCGACCTGGAAAGGACTTCGCAAGGACTTCCCAGGAGGTCACCCATCCTGGTACTACTCCCACCCAAGCACGCTTAACCACAGAGTTCCCAAGGAACCCGCAAGCTTGTGGCCCCAAAACGCGTTGTGTCTGGTAAGGCCAAGGTTTACTAATATACCCAGCATCTCTCCTGTCCACGGCCGATGTGGGATATGCCTAAGGTGTTACAATGTGACACATTATGGTGTCGATGTTATGTTATGTGACACAATATGGTGTCGAGGCTCATGTTATGTGACACAATATGGTGTCGATGTTATGTTATGTGACACAATATGGTGTCGAGGCGTATGTTATGTGACACAATATGGTGTTGATGTTTGGGGTACGAGGTCGGGCTTGTTATGTCACGCTTGAAGTGGCACGACCCCGTAATGGGTACCGGACGGATGTTGGCCATGTAGCCCAAGGAATGCCAGTGACAGAGTGGACCTACCCGGAGAAAGAGTTATGGCACGACCCCGTAATAGGTGTCGGACGGGTGTGAGCCGTGCAACCCATGGAATGCCAGAGAAAGAAATGATTTGCCCAAAAGGGGGCGTAAGAGTACTTATGTGCTTTATATTTACAGTAATGTGCAAACTGTACTTGATGATATGTTAATGCATGACAATGAATGTGTTTATTTGTGCACGTAAACCATGAACTCACTTAGCTTTTTTAGCTAACTATTATTATGCATCTCAGGAGCCAGTGGTTCGGGTCTGTGCAAGGGGAAGGGCAAGGCATAGATAGAGTTATCATCGTGGTGTACTTTAATGCCTTGCTAGTTGTTAAACTTATTTGTTATGTATTTGAAGTATTATGTAACGTAGTTCGGTATGGGACGGACTAACGTTGGAGACTTGTATTTATTTTATGTTAAGACTTCCGCTGTGGTTATGATTTTGTTGTACCTTATAGTCTTATTCGACGTAATAAGGTAATATTAGGGAGGAAAGATGTGACATTACCCAAGGGTGGATTTGGGGGTGTTACAAAAATCCCTTGAGAACACAAAGTTAATTAAAAAAACAAAAACAAAAACAAAAAAGACATAAAGGTGCATATTTATGTAGAAAATCCAAAGCAAAGCAATAAATGTAGCTTTTAAATTCAGAAAATTTGTATTTAAACCCACAAGGAGTGTATCAACTTCTACTCAAAACTAACCAAATCCTATTCTTGAGTTTTAAACACTGATGCCCACCGAATCGAGCCTTTCTATCATCGCTCTTGATGACAAATACGACGATGATGGTCAAATAAAACGAACAGGTATGTGCTCTTCGTACTTTTTATTGCATTTCTACACGTATTGTAAATCTATACACCGTTAATTTGACTCATTATTGTACATTTTCGTATGCATTTGTTTAAATCGACATTTTGGATGATCAGGAACTTGGCAAACTGCGAGTGCCCATATAATAACGACCGTGATAGGGTCAGGAGTGTTGTCACTCTCATGGTGTTTTGCTCAATTGGGTTGGATACCAGGAGTCGTCATGCTCCTCTTGTTTTCCGTCGTTTCTTTGTTCACTGCCATTCTTTTGACGTATTGTTATCGATCACCCGATCCTGTTTATGGCACCAGAAACTATACTTACATGCATGCGGTCAAAGCCAATCTTGGTAATTCAATTTTCCACTTATTCTTATTAATTTCTTCTCACACACATCAACATCAGATATTTTCTTTTATCATTTTTAATGTTTTAAATTAACTTAAAATCGTTTTCTTCAAAGTTGACTTATTTGTCATCCATAAATTTTATTTCATTAAATGACCTATTTCATTAATTAATACATTGATATTAGAAAATTTTACATTACCTAGAGTCCTAGACACATTTATTACTGATGCTTTCAAATTTGAAGTTTTCACCTATTAACCCTTTAGAATCCTGATATTTACAAATTTGGTCCTTCAACTTTTCTTGATTAATTTGCAATAAAAACATTTATGGGTACGCAGGAATGCTTCAATACAAGCTTTGTGGCTTTGCTCAGTACGGTGTTCTTATCGGAGTCACCATCGGTTACACCACCACCACCGCCATCAGTATGGCGTAAGCTCACCACTCGCACCCTTTATTTTCGAGTTCACCGTTTATAATTATAAATGTGATTTATATTTATTGTCAATATAATAAAGCTACGACGTGTGAAATAAGAAAGGTTGAATAATAATTGAAGTGGCATAATTTTTGTTATTTATGTTTATCAGTGCAATCCAAAAATCGAATTGCTATCATAAGCACGGGCACCAAGCTGATTGTCGTGTCCGCAACAACTCGTTCATGGTAATTTTTGCCGTTGTTCAAATCATATTGAGCCAAGTACCCAACTTCCATAAGTTGTCGCCACTCTCCATCGTCGCTGCAATCATGTCATTTATGTATTCCACCATCGGCATTGGCCTTTCCATCGGTAAAATTGTCGGAGAAGGTATTGGAAAGACGAGTTTGGCTAGGAAACCGTTCGGAAATGGCATCAAAGGCGACGATAGAATGTGGAAGACATTTTCGGCTCTCGGAGATATTGCTTTTGCTTTCTCATTCACTTTTGTCCTCATAGAGATTCAGGCAAGCGTTAATCCGCAAATTCTAGTTATTTAGCGACGACTAGTTGTCGCAATTTCAATCATTAACTTGCATGGTTTAGAGCATCCACAAAGGTTGGTATTTTTCATAAAGAAAAAAGTAGGACCCACAAGCAAAATGAGAAGGTTTTCTTGTCAATAGTTTTTCATTACAATACATACATTTTTTTCTGACCGAAAAATCTGTCGAAAATACACCGGAAATGGCCATCAACGACGGATTTCCGACAGCAGACTGTCGAAATAATTTTTTTTTAATTTCTGTCGGAAAATTTTCTAATTCGATTATTTAATTTCTATTTAGTTTAATTAATTAATTGTAATATTATTATTTAAATGCTAATTACATTAATTAAGTAAAATTGTAATTTAACAAATATTTGTGACGTATTTGTGGCGGATACGTTTTCCGTCACAAATCCGTCACAAACATTGTCGAGAATATATATATATATATATATATATATATATATATATATTAAACTACAGTGCCGGATTTCCAACGAATTAACGTCGATGTTGGCTTTTCTTAATTCCACCGGAAACATCCGTCGGAAAAGGTCATTAGTTTGGTAGTGTTTCACAAGCTTTGGTAGCCAAAAAGTTTTTTCAAAAACCTCCGTTGTGGATGCTCTTACAGATTTTCATGTAGTTATTATGATGTTTTTATGTTGCACTGCATGAAATTTTAGTAAAAACAATATTGTAGGACACATTGAAATCAAGCCCGTCGGAGAACGAAGCCATGAAGAAGGCAACAACGGTCGGAATCATGGCGTCTACCGTATTTTACATGTTGTGTGGTACACTTGGATATGCGGCATTCGGAAATGATGCCCCCGGGAACTTCTTAACTGGATTCGGATTTTTCAATCCCTTTTGGCTTGTTGATTTAGCTAATATATGCATTGTTGTTCATCTTCTAGGTGCTTATCAGGTAATTCTCAAAACTTTCCTTCATCACAAAATTAAATTTGCTACTTTCACTGCAACAAAATTGAGTTCATAAGACGTCTAAAATAAATAAGTGTCTTAATAGAGTGTTTCATAGAACCAAACAAAAAAACGTCATATCTAAAAGTGTTATAATAAGTTTATAGAACATTTTTGCGCGTCGTAGCAAGTTTTTAGGACATTTTTAAAATATAGTGACGTATTAGCTAGTTTTATAGAACATTTTTTAGAAATGTACTATAAACTTATCTTTTTAGAGGGCACTTGATTTTTATTTTCTTTTTGAAGGGTGTCCTAGGCTATTCCTAGACTAATCCCGACAAATTATGATTGCAATAAATCAGCAAATGATAAACTCAGTGGCCACAATTGTTGTGTACGTCTGGATTCAAACCTTGGGCAGATGGGATTTATAGAACACTTTTTCAAATAGTGTCCTATAAAATAGTTAACAAAATGTTTTATTTGAAAAATGTTCCAAAAAACTTACGACGTTTTTTGTTTGGTCCTATAAACTTAGGGCCTATAAAACATTCTATTATGACGCTTATTTACTTTAGGTGTCATATAAACTCAATTTTATTATAGTGTCTATAAGCATACTATCCTAAAATCAACCATAAAGAAACCCTAATCAATGGTGATTCTTTTTGGTTGGCATAAACTCTATATAACCATTTTTTGGACCCCAAGTGAAGTGATTGCAATATTGTGGTTATGTAGGTCTTAGCGCAACCATTTTTTGGGTTTATAGACGATCGTAGCCGAAAAAGATGGCCACAAAGTACACTGATAACGAAAAACTATTTGTTGGGAGGCTTCGAGATCAACTTATTCAGGATGGTTTGGAGAACGACATACGTAATATTGGTGACAATAATCGCGATGATATTCCCTTTCTTCAATGATTTTGTTGGCTTACTTGGTGCTTGCACATTTTGGCCGCTAACGGTTTATTTCCCGATAGAGATTTACATTTCACAAGCCAAGATTCGCAAGTTTTCGTTCACTTGGATCGCGATGCAACTAATAAGTCTAGCATGTTTGATCGTATCCCTCCTAGCTGCGGCCGGATCGACCCGTGGACTCATTACTTCTGTCCAAATTTTCAAGCCGTTTCAGTCTGTGTCATAGATAGTGTTAGTAACGTTATAACGTAGTTGGATCGTTTAAAATTATTAAGGTTGTTTTCGACGTTTATTAATACATGTTATCATAAGTGGTAGCGTGTGCAACAATGTTGTTCCACAAGTATCAACTAAGTAATGCTAGATCGAATATTATTTGGTCTATATGTTAAATATAAAATGGGTTTATTAGGATGTTTAGCGGTGCTAATTATAGAATATTTGATCAAGTTTTAAGTTTATAGAATCAACAGGTGCGTTTTTTATATAAATATATTACAATAAGTTATTAAAACAAAGGTTAACGAATTAACCGGCTCTATTTTTATAATTGTTAGAACGAAGTTATGCAACTGAACAGAGGTCAAGAAGTAAAGTGTGTAAACTGTTCAATAATTCTTTGTCGTGTAAAACACGTTTCAAAAAGTATAAAAATCTAATAATACAATTTCTTTCCTTTCTCAAAATAACTTTTATTCTCAGTGAAACGCAACCCTTAAAATTTAAAAGTCTTTATAAAGATCAAACATCAAAAGATATATATTTACCTTGTATAGTGAGTGTCACAACAAATTAATCTATGCTTAACATCAAAGAATATAATTTTTTTTATTAACTTCGGTTATTATATTTGATAACGAGTTAAATGCAAATTTGGTTCTTGTGGTTTACAAAAATTAATGACTAAGGTCCCTTTAAAGAATTTTTAACTAACAAGATCCCTCTACTCTCAGTTTTTATAACACATAAGGTCCTTATTAACACCGTTAAATAAAATAAAGTTAAGAGGGGGTAATTTCGTCCATTCATTTTTCCCATCCGTTTAAATAAGGAGTTAGATTTATACTTGGTCCATATGGTTTACAAAAAATAACAACTAACATCCCTAAAAAAACATGGATATAAGGATGGACAAAATGTGTCGTTTGATTAAAAACTAAAAACTCATTAAATATTCAATCTACAACAAAACCCAAAATTTAAGATGTTGAATGGTTACACTCACTTTGGTTTCATATTGGAAAGTAAAAGAATTTAAAGAAACTCTCATTTGTTTTGTAAGAAAAAAAACTAATAAAAGTAAATTAGAAGTGATATAAGTGTCATGTAGGTTTGTAAGAAAAAAAACTAATAAAAGTAAATTATAAGTGATGGGACCGTAAAAGGCTCAAGTTTATAGGCCACTATTATTTAGGTTTGTAATAAACTAATAGAAGTGATGGAAGGATATTTTAGGATATAGTTCTAAGAGTTTTTGGATATGTCCGCCCGAGTAAATCACCGTACTTAAACTAATATGTTTGAACCAAATATTATACATATCACCAGTTAAGTTTTGGGTCACCATCCAACATCTTTTTAAGTTTTGGGGTTTGACGTAGATTAAATATTCAATATGAACTTTATTTTTTTTAATCAAACAAAGCATCGAATCCATACTTATATCCATGTTTTCTAGGGACGTTACTTGTTAGTTTTTGTAAACCACAAGGACTAAATAAAAATTTAACTTCTTATTTAAAGGGATGGGAAAAATGAATGGACCAAATTGTTCCTTCTTAACTTCATTTTATTTAACGATGTTAATAAGAAGGACATTATGTGTTATAAAAACTGAAAGTAGAGGGACCTTGTTAGTTAAAAATTCTTTTGAGGGACCTTAGTCATTAATTTTTGTAAACCACAAGGACCAAATTTGCATTTAACTCTTTGATAACTTTAACCCTAATTAATCGAAACATGATAAAAAAAATACAATTTTGTTCTTTAGTATCTTTACTTTCCCACTAAATAACAAATTTGAGTTTATAGGACGTCTAAAATAAATAAGCGTCCTAATAAGGTGTTTTATAGGACCTTAGTTTATAGAAACAAACAAAAAGTGTCGTATCTAAAAGTGTTACAATATAAGACGTTTTTGGGCGTCGAAACAACGTTTTTAAGACACTTTTAAAATAAAGTGTCGTATTAACTAATTTTATAGGACCCTTTTCAAAAATGTCCTATAAACCTATATTTTTAGAACCTTGTGTTTATAGGACACTTTTTCAAATAGTGTCCTATAAAATAGTTAATATGACTCTTTATTTGATGAAATGTTCTAAAACACTTGTTACGACGTCCAAAGACGTTCTATATGTTGGAACCACCTCAAAAGTGACCGTCACTGATCGTTTATCGTTCCTGATATGATAATTGACAATAACTGAAATCCCTATGTCTGGTAAATATATGATGGGCGTATTTACTATTATTGACATACTATAGGGTTTCCCATTAGGTGATTGGAACTATGGGGAATTATACTGCACATAAAAAACACCAAGGGTTAAAAGTGTAAATACTCTTATTATAAATAGAGTACCCTAATCATACACTTAACCCTAATGCCTTATTGCTAATCTACGGCTACCGTCGTGTGCTTCCCCACGATCGACTCTCTCAAGATCGATCATCATCCCATCATAATACGATCACCTCGTTCTGGGAACCCGTCAATCAATGGCAAATATGTTTAATGCTTTCACTGGATCCTCAGGATCATCGGGTATGTTTTCTTGTCATCTTATTATCTATCAAATACAAATCATGCTTATTCCAACATGTGGTATCAGAGCCCCAGGTTCAAAATTGATTCATGATTTGTATTAGTTTTGATGGCTTTAATTTATCGGTTTACTTCGTGTTTATGTATGCCGCCGCAAACATCAAAACTGCATTGAATTGCAATTTTATCATCTGCGATTATAATGCTATTTTTTTCCATCGTATTAAACCATAATTATACCATGTTAATTGATCAATGTTATTTATCCCGAATTGATCAATGTATAGAAATTTTTTTTTCGGTTGAACCTTACTTTTCGCTACTGTACATAGCGAAAACCTTACTTTTCGCTACTGTACATAGCGAAAACCTTACTTTTCGCTACTGTACATAGCGAAAACCTTACTTTTCGCTACTGTACATAGCGAAAACCTTACTTTTCGCTACTGTACATAGCGAAAACCTTACTTTTCGGTACTGTACATAGCGAAAACCTTACTTTTCGGTATTGTACATAGCGAAAACCTTACTTTTCGCTACTGTACATAGCGAAAACCTTACTTTTCGGTACTGTACATAGCGAAAACCTTACTTTTCGGTATTTTGGATACCGAATACTTTTCTTTTCGATACTGTACATACCGAATTCCTCAATTTTTTTTTCGGTATGGATCATTCCTATTACTGCCATACCGAAAACCCTTGCACTAATATTTATGGTCTCATCATTTGTGCCCAAAGGTCAAATATGATTCTCATAATGCATTTTTTTTCCTTTTGCATAATGAACACTGAGTATACTAATTCTGCCCAAAGGTGATTTAATATACCTGTGTGTCAAAAGGACTTTCTGCATGCATAATTCACACGATGCTCTATTTTGTGCCCAAAGGTCAAAAGATAAGCATTGCGTTGCATAACCCTAACGCTCATGTTTACTTAGATATTAGTTATTTCTGCCCAAAGGTGATGTAACATCTAAGTAGAGCCTTACTTTGACTTATTGTTTTGGTGTTTACAATAGGTATACTCATCACTAGCTTCATCACTAAAATGGTCATAGTTTCATTACTCTAAGGAATATTACTGTTAGGCCTGCTTACTTTAACATTACTATAATTGCACTACTTTGTCCGCCTTTTATAGCTAACTACGTCACTATGATAGTCTTCTATAACTTATATCCTCCTCCTTTCCTAATCAGTACCTAACTTTGGCATTGAGCCACTTACTGGTGCGAACTTTGCGTCATGGAAGGATCAATTACTTCTTACTCTGGGGATGCTAGACCTTGACCATGCTATTCGCCATGATGAACCCACTGCTATTACTGCTGCGTCCACTGCAGCTCAGAAAGCGGATTTTGAAAAGTGGGAAAGGGCAAATCGCTTGTCACTAATGATGGTCAAGAACTCCATTAACCTCAGTATCCGAGGAGCTATCCCTGACTCTGATAAAGTCAAAACTTACCTCAAATCTGTTGAGGATCACTTCAAGGGATCGTCTAAGGCTCATGCAAGTAGCTTAATGCTACAGATGCTCACTCTGAAATATGAAGGAAATAGTAGTGTCCGTGAACACATTATGAAAATGATTGATATGGCTCATAAGCTTAAGAGTCTTGAGATGGAAGTCTCTGATAATTTTCTTGTGCATTTCATAATGACCTCTTTGCCTGCTCGGTTCGACACCTTCAAAGTTAACTATAACGCTATGAAGGATAAATGGTCGATAAGTGAACTGATTGCAATGTGTGTGCAAGAGGAGGATCGCCTAAAGCTGGTACAACCTGAAGCCGTTCACCTGACAACCACTGGTAATTCTAAGAAAAGGAAGGGTAATCAAGGTAATCAGACTGGAAATAAAGTCCAAAAGGATAATCATCATGGTGCCGTTGCCTCTAGCTCTAGACCCTTGACAAGCAAACCTAACTGCAAATTCTGTCGTGCAAAAGGGCACGGACAGAAAGATTGCCCTAAGTTCAAGGAATGGCTAGCTAAGAAAGGTAACATTCTTTATGCAATATTTGATTCCTTTACTACTGATGTCCCAATTAATACATGGTGGGGTGACTCTGGTTCTATGGTCCATGTGACTGTAACGTCCCAAAAATTAAAAGGAATTTATAATTTTTTTTAAAAAAAAATGACATTTCATTAATTAAACTCGTTAAATAACCCAAAACGTTTCGTTTGCAACCCAAGAATAATTATTCTCTAAAAACAGTAAACAGCGGAATAAATAGTTTAAAAATGATAATTATAAAACGATATAATAATCAGCTCTTCACGCGCGTCAGTGTGTACCCGTCACGCCTTGGAGCTACTCGCACCTGAAACAATGATTTATTGGGAAAGGGTAAGCACGAAGCTTAGTGAATTCAACCACCATAGATAACACAGTTATTCCACACTACCCCTATAACAGATAGTTGCACATAAACAAGCATACAAGTCTACGAACAAATCATAAACATGCATACCTACCCCTACGCCACCCGCGTATAACATCTTGGGCCCCACCGAGATTCTACGCCACCCGCGTATAACATCTTGGGCCCCACCGAGATTCTACGCCACCCGCGTATACAATCTTTGGCCCCGCCGAGTTCCTACGCCACCCGCGTATACAAACACCGGCCCCCGAGTCCCTACGCCACCCGCGTATACAAACACCGGCCCCCGAGTCCCTACGCCACCCGCATAGGCCCCCGAGTCCCTACGCCACCCGCGTATACATGACAACGCCACCCGCGTATACATGTCAACAAAGGTCTAACTAGCCACCCCACTATCTAGCCCCCCGCATCACAAATAATTAAGGCTACCACACACGAGCTACAGTAATGTAAAACAACCAATATTAAATATAGTGAGAGAACTCACCTCGTAAGCGCGCCTAGCTCACAAACAATAATTCAAGCTCCACAAATCCAAGATCACTTCCCGACACCTAAACGAACGTTAAAATGTATTAACACGAGACCCGGACCCTAAAACACGACGCACCCTTAAATCGTCACTAAAACGACTTTTCGGTCTAACCAAACAGGTCTGTTCGGGACCTGTTCCGACCTCCATAAACCCAGAAAATCCTCAATTAAATTACTTAACCAGAAAGTGCTCAGAGTTAGGGTTCCAAGAACATATCGTACGCGTTCTAACGATTTTCCTACAATTTACTATGAATTTTCTAAAAACAGGACACGAAGCTGTCATGTGCAGACCTGCTGTGAAAACAGTCATTTTACGCCTAGTTAGAGGCCGAACCAGACTTCCGCTAAAACACAAAAAGTGTGCCCGGCACAGAATGTGAACCGTGGGCACCGGATTCTCCTCAATCCGAGCTACGACGGAAACGTTATGGCCGTCGCAAAACAGGGACAGAATGGGATTTTTCACATAAAATGATAACTTTATTTTCGTTTCGGGTTTACGCGATCGGGTCACGGATCAGGGTTAGCAATTTGGGTTTTATGGCTACAAGGTGCTGGACTCAACCGCGTACCACCCACTGCCACCTCCGGCAGTGGTGGTCGCCGGCGGCGGCGGCGGTTTACTAAATTCCGGTGAGACAAATAAAACAACCCGCAAACTAACTCGACCTCCCTACACCCTCGCTCAACCTCTCAGTCCTGACCATGCACAAACCACCACCAGGTCTAGTGGTGCACGCCGGTGGCCACACCGCCGGCAGCCAAGGCTGACGGCGGCGGCGGTGGTTTTCACGGTGAACTAACGACGACGAAAGAAAAACAAAAGAGAGAAGACCTTACCTCGAAGAAATGAACCAACGAGACCCGACCCCTTCTTCAAACTGATCGCCGGCTCTCCCTCACTCTCCCCCTCGCTTCTCTTTGCTCTCGCCGGCGTGAACCGGCGGCGGCGACAGTCTTGGGGTGGCACGACGGTGGTCGCTAGATGGAAAAGAAAATAGGGTTTCGTGGGGTTCCTTCTTGTGTGGGACGAAAACAAATGGGAGAGGAGGGGGTCGGTTCCTATGTGGGCCGATCCCATGCAAAATTAGATTCAAATTACATTTTTAGTCCCTGAGCATTAAAGTAACTTCATTTATTTACCAACTTAAATTAGGATTTTACCATTTAGCCCCCTAACGACAATATCTTATCATTTATGGTCTTTCCCGTCAAATCTCATTAATACAAATTCGTTTAGAGAACGATATTAAAACCATAAATAATAAAGAAATATCCAAACCAGGACACGGGCTTTACAACTCTCCCCCGCTTGAATTAGACTTCGTCCTCGAAGTCTACGTCCGCATATAGCTCCGGATAATTCTCCCGCATCTCAACCCCGGTTTCCCAAGTCCACTCGGAACCCTTTCGGTGCTTCCACTGGACCTTCACTAACTTGAATCTAAATTTCTCACACCGCCTAAAATTTCTCGAATACTTTTCTTACTAACAAAACTCCTTCAAGGACATTGAAAATATGATCGGAAGAACACTCCAACAACTGGATTCATTCCTAGACAAACGACTTCGGTTGTCTCCCAACCTTAGATATTCCGTACATCTCGATTCAAATTTCAAGCTCTAACCATTCTAAAGTTGCTCACCAATATACCCTACAGGATACTCAAATTCGATCATTCCTATCATTAACTGTCGATTAACTTCCACGAGTTCTACTAGACTCCCAAAATTTATTTCACACGAATTATCAAAGCAGTAAATTTATATTCACCCACGAAGGTCATTTCACCATAACCATTCCTCACAAGTGAGCATTTTAGGGTTACTACTACCATCAACATAATTTCCTTAAAATCGGCTACAATTCTCCAATTACACTAAGGGTGTTTGGCCTCAAGCCCAAAAGTCGACACCTAAATATACTGCTTACCTCAAAAAGGTTACTGCGCATTTATGCTCTTAATTACAAAGGGCATCATTCCCTTAACCGACACTATTTGGCCTACAGTACCAACACTCGTGGAATACCCAACCTTCCACCGTCTACTTATCCTCCACACTCGCTCTACGAAGCCTAGTTACACTGTATCAAGATACACCTTAATGTCTACCTCCCAGGTACGTCTCAAGGCCCGGCACATCGGAACTACCTCCCAGGTACGTCTCAAGACTATATCCTCCCAGTGCCTACTAGAAAGTCAAGGTCATAACACATGAATACCGGGGTCTCACCCCAAGATACCCAACCGACCATTACCAACGACTGACTGACATGACCAAGGCTCCAATGCAAACAGTCTACCAACAACATGCCTATCCCGGAACGACTCACTCCCCCAAATATGTAAGTACTCAACTGACACATAACACTTAAAAGCGCCTTTCCCAAAATTCTACAACACAATCCAAATAAGAATTGGGAACACAAGAATTAGATAATGCAATTCTATTTTCAAACTCAAACTTTGTGCATGACTTAGTCGGCATTCTACGCCTCGACTCCTACTCCTCCAAATCTCTCCGGTCCACTAACGTCATCCGGACATTTAAACCTCTTAGGCAAGTTGGGAAAATTACGTCAAATAATCCCTACGATTTTTCCTCAAATCAAAGTCGGCTGTATAAGCCTATGATTCTAGCACAATCATCCATCTTGGCCCGAAACAAACATCATCCTCACCGTCACTCCAAGTGACTAATACTAGAATCGTCCTTTTATTCCAACGACTACTAATTTATATCCTTCGACACTACCCCAACGATCATCCCATCAAAGCAAATCAAGTACACACCTGTACTAGTAGGTTTACTATAGTCGTTCCTCCTTGTGATGGCTACTCTGGGTAGATATTACAACGGGTTATTAGCACATAATAATTCACACTAACAACGCTCACGCTCAACTCCTTGGATTCCTCGAGACTTTTCCCGACTCGAGCATTGATCCTGTGTTTCCGGTAGTAGGAGCTCTACTACTACCTTCCACACCTATCATCACTCGTTCCGAGTTCCATCCGATGGGTCCAAGTAGTTTCTCGCCGATAACTACACACATATGCCCGCACCGGCATATGTACACACTCTTCCTAGCTCCCTAGGAATTCTACCCAACTCCACTACCCTTGCTATGACGAAATCCCCACTAGTCATGACGGGTCGTCTCGCGAATGCACAGTCGCACACAGTGTAAAACCAGATAGACATTCGAATATAAGATTCTATCCTACAACGGTTGGACTCAAACAAGAGCTGTGCAATAGAACTAAATCAAACATTCTAAGGCTATTCGGTTCCTACCGCATACAACCTATAGTGCATTCACTTAACAACTTATCAGGGCTAGCATGAACTCCTATTAGCAAACAACAAACATGCAGTACAGTGTAATAAGCACCAAACAATCCAGCACACATACTCCTATGTTCTAGAAAGCAATCTAGCATACATACCCATATGTAAACACTCTTCCCAGCTCCCTAGGAATTTCATCTCATCCCACTACCCTTGCTACTACGGAATCCCTACTAGCCATAACGAGTTGCCTCGCGAATACCCAGTCGCATGCAGCGCGAAACAAATAGACATTCGAATACGAGATTCTATCCTAGAACGGTTGGACTCAAACAAGAGCTGCGCAAAAGAACTAAATCGAATATTCTAAGGCTATAAATTTCTTACTGCATACAACCTAGAGGGCATTCACTTAGTAACCGATTATAACTAGTATAAGTCCCTAATAGCAAGCAGTACAAACTACAGCATAGTATTAACAACAGGCAATCTAGCATGCATACCCTATGATCTAGAAAGCAATTTTGCATACGTACTCATATGTAAACGCTATTCCCAGCTCACTAGGAATTTCATCTCATCCCACTACCCTTGCTACATCGGAATCCCTGTTAGCCATAACGAGTTGCCTTGCGAATACCCAGTCGCATGCAGCGTGAATCAAATAGACATTCGAATACAAGATTCTATCCTAGAACGGTTGGACTCAAACAAGAGCTGCGCAATAGAACTAAATCAAATATTCTAAGGCTGTATGATTCTTACTGCATACAACCTATAGGGCCTTCACTTAACAACCTACTATAACTAGCATTGATTCCTACTAGCAAGCAGTCATCATACAATACAGTGTAAACAACACAGGCAATCTAGCATGCATACCCTATGATCTAGAAAGCGATAAATACACTAAGTACCGTACCTTTCCCCTTTGGCTCCGGCTGACTGTACACACTGCGCCCTCGATTACCGTTCCTCAAACGGATTTTTCCTTCTTTTTATTTTAAAAAAAAAACAAAAACTTTAAAGAAAATTTTATAGCCGCAACTTGAGATCAAACACACCGAAATGCGCTTGATTCACTCAAGCCGTGCTCTGATACCAAGTTGTAACGTCCCAAAAATTAAAAGGAATTTATAATTTTTTTTTTTAAAATGACATTTCATTAATTAAACTCGTTAAATAACCCAAAACGTTTCGTTTGCAACCCAAGAAGAATTATTCTCTAAAAACAGTAAACAGCGGAATAAATAGTTTAAAAATGATAATTATAAAACGATATAATAATCAGCTCTTCACGCGCGTCAGTGTGTACCCGTCACGCCTTGGAGCTACTCGCACCTGAAACAATGATTTATTGGGAAAGGGTAAGCACGAAGCTTAGTGAATTCAACCACCATAGATAACACAGTTATTCCACACTACCCCTATAACAGATAGTTGCACATAAACAAGCATACAAGTCTACGAACAAATCATAAACATGCATACCTACCCCTACGCCACCCGCGTATAACATCTTGGGCCCCACCGAGATTCTACGCCACCCGCGTATACAATCTTTGGCCCCGCCGAGTTCCTACGCCACCCGCGTATACAAACACCGGCCCCCGAGTCCCTACGCCACCCGCGTATACAAACACCGGCCCCCGAGTCCCTACGCCACCCGCGTAGGCCCCCGAGTCCCTACGCCACCCGCGTATACATGACAACGCCACCCGCGTATACATGTCAACAAAGGTCTAACTAGCCACCCCACTATCTAGCCCTGCATCACAAATAATTAAGGCTACCACACACGAGCTACAGTAATGTAAAACAACCAATATTAAATATAGTGAGAGAACTCACCTCGTAAGCGCGCCTAGATCACAAACAATAATTCAAGCTCCACAAATCCAAGATCACTTCCCGACACCTAAACGAACGTTAAAATGTATTAACACGAGACCCGGACCCTAAAACACGACGCACCCTTAAATCGTCACTAAAACTACTTTTCGGTCTAACCAAACAGGTCTGTTCGGGACCTGTTCCGACCTCCATAAACCCAGAAAATCCTCAATTAAATTACTTAACCAGAAAGTGATCAGAGTTAGGGTTCCAAGGACATATCGTACGCGTTCTAACGATTTTCCTACAATTTACTATGAATTTTCTAAAAACAGGACACGAAGCTGTCATGTGCAGACCTGCTGTGAAAACAGTCATTTTACGCCTAGTTAGAGACCGAACCAGACTTCCGCTAAAACACAAAAAGTGTGCCCGGAACAGAATGTGAACCGTGGGCACCGGATTCGCCTCAATCCGAGCTACGACGGAAACGTTATGGCCGTCGCAAAACAGGGACAGAATGGGATTTTTCACATAAAATGATAACTTTATTTTCGTTTCGGGTTTACGCGATCGGGTCACGGATCAGGGTTAGCAATTTGGGTTTTATGGCTACAAGGTGCTGGACTCAACCGCGTACCACCCACTGCCACCTCCGTCAGTGGTGGTCGCCGGCGGCGGCGGCGGTTTACTAAATTCCGGTGAGACAAATAAAACAACCCGCAAACTAACTCGACCTCCCTACACCCTCGCTCAACCTCTCAGTCCTGAACACGCACAAACCACCACCAGGTCTGGTGGTGCACGCCGGTGGCCACACCGCCGGCAGCCAAGGCTGACGGCGGCGGCGGTGGTTTTCACGGTGAACTAACGACGACGAAAGAAAAACAAAAGAGAGAAGACCTTACCTCGAAGCAATGAACCAACGAGACCCGACCCCTTCTTCAAACTGATCGCCGGCTCTCCCTCACTCTCCCCCTCGCTTCTCTTTGCTCTCGCCGGCGTGAACCGGCGGCGGCGACAGTCTTGGGGTGGCACGGCGGTGGTCGCTAGATGGAAAAGAAAATAGGGTTTCGTGGGGTTCCTTCTTGTGTGGGACGAAAACAAATGGGAGAGGAGGGGGTCGGTTCCTATGTGGGCCGATCCCATGCAAAATTAGATTCAAATTACATTTTTAGTCCCTGAGCATTAAAGTAACTTCATTTATTTACCAACTTAAATTAGGATTTTACCATTTAGCCCCCTAACGACAATATCTTATCATTTATGGTCTTTCCCGTCAATTCTCATTAATACAAATTCGTTTAGAGAACGATATTAAAACCATAAATAATAAAGAAATATCCAAACCGGGACACGGGCTTTACAGTGACAAACTCAATGCAGGGATTCCTTACAATCCAGAAGCTACCAAAGGGCCAAAGAAAACTTAGAGTTGGAAGCGGTGATCTCTTAGATGTCGAAGCCATGGGAACTTTAAATTTACATATGAGTACCGGAAAGTGTATTAGACTAGTGGATACCTTATATGTATCGAGAATTACTCGGAACCTTGTATCCATATCTAGACTAGACCTTGAAGGTTATGTAATAATTCATGGTTGCGGCAAGATTGCCATTACTCAAAATAATGAATTACTTGGTCGAGGTTTCTTGGATGGATTGCTGTATAAATTAGAACTAGATCATAATTTCTCACAGTCTTTGTTGTCACTTAATATTGATGACGTAACTAAAACAACAAAATCACCTAAACAATTAGAGAATTCCTCCATGTTGTGGCATAAACGTCTCGGCCACATCTCACGAGATCGAATGACTCGACTCGTAAAGGATGGAATCTTACATTCTCTTGATTTTAGTGATTTTGAAACATGTATTAAATGCCTCAAAGGCAAAATGGCGAAAGGGAATAAGAAAGGAGCTACTAGAAGTTCCAACTTGTTGGAAATAATTCACACTGATATTAGTGGTCCTTATCCCGCATCAATCACAGGACATACATCATTTATTACATTCATTGACGATTATTCGCGTTATATGCACCTATATCTGATTAAGGAAAAATCTGAATCCTTACAAACTTTTATTGATTTTAAAACTTTGGTTGAAAACCAACTTGATCATAAAAGTTGTGAGATCAGATAGAGGAGGTGAGTATTATGGTAGACATACTGATATTGGTCAAGCTCCTGGTCCTTTCTATAACTTTTGCAAGGAACAAGGCATAATTAACCAATACACCATGCCTGGTTCTCCTCAACAAAATGGTGTTGCTGAAAGGAGAAACAGAACCTTAATGGACATGGTGAGAAGTATGCTTGCTAACACTAACTTACCTACTTTCCTATGGACTGAGGCATTAAAAACAGCCGTTCATATACTCAATAGGGTTCCATCAAAATCTGTCCCTAAGACTCCTTATGAAATCTGGACAGGTAGGAAACTGAGTCTAAAATATATGAAAGTATGGGGCTGTCCTGCCGAAGCAAAAGTCTATAACCCTAACTTTAAGAAACTGGATCCCAAAACCCTTACATGTTTCTTTATCGGTTATCCTGATAACTCAAAGGGTTATCGGTTTTACTGTCCTTCCCACACTACGAGCATCATTGACACGCAGCATGCCACATTTCTTGAGAACTCAAAGATCAGTGGGAGCACGACAAATCATGACTCAGATTTGCAAGAAGTACAAGAAGCGGGGGGAAACCATCCTACTTCTATTTATATTCCTCCGATAATTCCTCTTGTACCCACCGCTGCTCCTAATATCACTGATCCAGCTCCTCCTAACCAAAACGCCGAGGGAACATCATCATCGCCTCTTGTACCCAACCATGAGCCTAATATCACTGATCCCACTCCTCCTGTTACTGAACCGGAAAATCAACTCAGGAGATCATCTAGGGCATGCAGGGCCACAAACTTTGATGATTTCGTAACCTTTTTATCCGAAGATGAGGACATTGGAAAGCTTACTGATCCTACCTCTTATCGAGAAGCCATTAATAGTGATCAGGCCACTCAGTGGAATGAAGCCATGATTGAAGAGCTTAATTCCATGCAACATAATGATGTTTGGGACTTGGTTGAACTTCCTGAAGGATCCAAAACCATCGGTTGTAAATGGGTCTTCAAAACCAAATTAGACCCGAAAGGAAACATCGAACGCTATAAGGCCAGACTGGTTGCAAAAGGCTTTACTCAAAAGGAAGGAATCGATTATCAAGAGACCTTCTCTCCTGTCTCTCGTAAAGATTCTTTAAGGATTGTTATGGCACTTGTAGCTCATTATGACTTAGAGTTACATCAGATGGATGTCAAGACCGCATTCCTAAATGGAGACTTGCAAGAAGACGTATACATGCGACAACCTGAAGGATTCATTTCAGAAGGTAAAGAGCATATGGTCTGCAAGTTGAAGAAATCCATTTATGGGTTGAAGCAGGCATCACGACAATGGTACCTCAAGTTCGATAAAATCGTAAAAGGGCATGATTTTCTAAAGAATCAAGTGGATCAATGCACCTATCTCAAGATCAGTGGGAGTAACTTTATAATCCTTGTCTTGTACGTAGATGATATCCTACTAGCAAGTAACAACTTGGATATGCTGCATGAGTCGAAGCGGATGCTTTCGCAAAATTTCGACATGAAAGATCTCGGTGATGCCTCTTATGTCATTGGTATCGAAATACACCGAGATAGGCATAATGGTGTTTTGGGTCTTTCTCAAAATGCATATATTGAGCGTATCTTAAAACGCTATAACATGCATAAATGTACACCCACTGTAGCTCCAGTAGTTAAAGGGGACGTATTTGGTTCCTTCCAAGCTCCGAGCACTGAGATTGAAAAGGAAGAAATGAGGATGATACCTTATTCGTCTGTAGTAGGGAGCATTATGTATGCTCAGGTCTGTACTCGTCCGGATGTCGCTTATATCGCTGGTATGCTGGGACGTTACTTATCTAATCCCGGAATAGCACACTGGAAAGCGGCTAAAAAGGTTCTTCGATATCTGCAAGGGACCAAAGACTACAAATTAACTTATAGAAGAAGTGACAACTTAGAAGTAGTAGGATATTCTGATTCCGATTTTGCTAAATGCAAAGAAGATAAGAAATCTACTTCTGGGTATATATTTATGTTAGTTGGTGGACCTATCTCCTGACGGAGTCATAAACAGAAGCTGACTACAACGTCCACCATGATGGCTGAATACGTTGCCGTTTATAATGCCAGTTGTCATGGGATGTTGTTAAGGAACCTGGTCAGTGGACTCAAAATCGTCAACTCCATTTCTAGACCATTGAAGCTTTACTGTGATAACTCAGCTGCCGTAACTTTCTCGAACAGTAACAGTTCAACTGGCGCTGGGCTGTATCTTGATACAAAGTATCTGTTTGTGCGCGAACGGGTTGAGGAAAATGTCCTTTGTATCGAGTACATAAGTACAAAGAATATGCTAGCGGATCCGATGACCAAAGGTCTTCCTCCTAATGTCTTCGTAGGACACGTGTCGAAGATGGGGCTTACAAAAGACTTAATTTAATAGCATATTGTACTTATTGGTCATTACTATTATCTTAATAAAATTTTCCTCTATATTCAAATTTTGTTTGTCTATTAGTTACGCTTTGAGCTCATAATGGTGTATGGACATTATTATAACGAAATTTGTCTTAGTCAATTGATCATTGCTTATTCAGTTTTAAATTTGAGTCATAGTTTGACTAGTGGGGGTCCTGAGTTGATATTCTTCTCTACGGCTGTACTTATTAGCTATGATTTCAGTTTAAAACAAAATGAGTATTATCCTGGCCGGACTTATTGATACTCATAGATAAAATATCGCTTGGTCAAGTGGGAGAATGTTGGAACCACCTCAAAAGTGACCGTCACTGATCGTTTATCGTTCCTGATATGATAATTGACAATAACTGAAATCCCTATGTCTGGTAAATATATGATGGGCGTATTTACTATTATTGACATACTATAGGGTTTCCCATTAGGTGATTGGAACTATGGGGAATTATACTGCACATAAAAAACACCAAGGGTTAAAAGTGTAAA
This sequence comes from Saussurea involucrata, assembly GCA_033807775.1. Classification (NCBI taxonomy): domain Eukaryota; kingdom Viridiplantae; phylum Streptophyta; class Magnoliopsida; order Asterales; family Asteraceae; genus Saussurea; species Saussurea involucrata. The sequence continues at coordinate 27,700,226 of CM066323.1, forward strand.
TACTCTTATTATAAATAGAGTGCCCTAATCATACACTTAACCCTAATGCCTTATTGCTAATCTACGGCTACCGCCGTGTGCTTCCCCACGATCGACTCTCTCAAGATCGATCATCATCCCATCATAATACGATCACCTCGTTCTGGGAACCCGTCAATCAATGGCAAATATGTTTAATGCTTTCACTGGATCCTCAGGATCATCGGGTATGTTTTCTTGTCATCTTATTATCTATCAAATACAAATCATGATTATTCCAACACTATAAACTTTTTGTAACACTCTTAGATATGACGTTTTTTTGTTTGGTCCTATAAAATATGTCGCTTATTTATTTTAGACGTCTTAATTATAAACTCAATTTTATTATAGTGGTAACTAAAACGTTACTTTGTCCCATATATTATATATATAAATTGGAACACACAAAGTAATCGACTCTATGGATTTCTAATCTATATATATATAAAAGCAAAACCAAAGAAGAATGAGGTGGCACTCTCTAAGGCTTAGAATCTCTTCTATCTTTTTTCTCAATTTTTTGACTTTTTTAAATGTTTAATATGTAAAATGACTATTATTCCCCTATATGGAAAATGTGTAATTCATATTAACATGGATTTCTTTGTAATTTTGCATGCTCAAATTTAACCCCCAACTCTTGATTTTCTTCTTCATTTACTTTGTCTTAATTTTTTAAATGAAATTTGTTTTTCACAAGTTGCAAAAAAAAACCTAGAAATTCCTTTGGTGGGAGATGAAGAAAATGAAAGTTGAAGAAGAGATTGAAGATTTTAAATAGGTATGTATAAATTCTATTCTCCAAAAGATGTGATTTGTTATTATATTTTTTTTCTCTCGCATATTGTTGGATTTGTTGTTATCATAAGACAATTGTGTTTACATTTGAATCATATAGATTCAAATAAAATTTTGATATTTTGTGATTACATGATCTGATAATTTTTTTAAGTTTAATCTCCATCGACATTAACCTTTTATACGTGATTGATAATTGCGTTATATCTTGACTACTTCAAGAAAAAAATTCTAATGACATTTGTCAATATTGTGATAATTTATGATGTCTATGATTTCAACAAAAAATAAAATGAAATCCTAGAAATTATTTTGGTGAGGGGTGAAGAAGATGAAAGTTAAAGAGGACATGGAAGATTTTAATCAGGTATGTATAAAAAATGTGATGTGTTATTACATATATTTTTTGCATATTGTTAGATTTGTTGTTATCATAACACAATTATGTTTATGTTTAAATCACATTAATTCAAATGGAATTTAAATATTTTGTGATTATGTGATCTGATAATTTTTTTTCAAACTTAAGCTCTGTTGACATTAACCATTTATACATGAATGATAATTGCGTTCTACTTCAAAAAATTCTATTGACATCATCAATTTGTGATAAATTATGATGTCTAGGAGTTCATCCTAAAAAATATCTATTATTACTAAGAAGCAAACCACATCCAATGGTGTACAATATAGTAGGAATTGAGGCTATGAATTTTCTCAAACTTTTCGTTATTACATTGATCTTTTTTTTATTGCTAATTCATGGGTTTAACCTATGACTATTCATTTTCTCTTTCCTTTAAATCTTTTTTAATTCTTACTTTTCAAGATTGAAACTCTTGAAATTCAACCGGTATATATAAAGAGGAGGGCAAGAGGTACTTGAGAAATAGAAGTGGAAGAAGTGAATTGTGAAGCATGTGATTCAAAGAATTCATAATCAGGAAGAAGAATACCTTCAATCAACATCTCAAGCATGTATGTAACCATTATCTTCTTCAAGGAAAGTGTGATTTTTTCAATGGGAAACAAGTTCATGTAATCTTTTTGTTATGTACTCTTTTAATGTGATTGATTAAAGTTGTTGATATGTATATAAAGAAGTATGCAAGTACAAATCACAATGTTATAATCTATTCGTTTCATTTAAAGTATAAATGAAACATTTCTTCAATAGATTTTACTCTTTGTGCAAGTTTATGTCTACTTTTTTTTATCAAATGTTGAATTAATTATTTGAGTTTTTAAAACATGAAATTGCTTTTTATTATGGAGTTATGCTTTAATTTTGAAGTTGTAGAATTATGATAAAGTGAGCATGTTTATTAATACCATGGAGTTATCCTACTAATGGATTGTAGATATCGTTATCTATTATTATATTGCCCTTATACATTGATGCATAGTTATATCTCTCAGGTGCATGTGAAGAATCTAAATGGATCCAAATTACAAAGTCGAAGCAAAGACCTTGAGAATAAATTATATTTGATGTTGTAGTTCTTAGTTACTTTTGTATATCATGTTTATACTTGCAGATATAATGACTCAATTGCACGACTTTGGTTTTGTCTATTCTTTGGATGGAGTGAAGTTGTTTTTTATTGAATGGGGAAGTTGAGAAGCTTAGTTGTTAGAAAAATAGGGCACCATAACAATTTCATAACAATTTTGTATGTATATTAAAAACTCACTATATATTTTCTAATATTATTATGGGTTATTATTATTTGCATAACACTCCTTATTATTATTATTATTTAAAAACCAATAAATGTAGTAAATGATCAATTACATGAGTTTCAGTCATTTTCTTTAGCATACAATATATCTTGATCATACATAAAAGGATTAAAACCTTTTTTCATGATTCTTTAGGAAGAAAACAAATTATGAAAAAATTCTTTGGTGACTGCAGTTACGCAATGTATGTTGGAAAAGTTGCAAACGAGTATTCTACAACAAACGTAATAGAATTATAAAAGTATCCACAATTATATATACAAAATTAGGTAATAATACCGTGTCTGTTTGGTGAGTATAAATATTTTATAAAAATATATGTAGGGGATTAAATTGATATATTTATGACATAAATATTTTGATCATTATAATCAATAGTCTCACATTTCTTTTATCAATTTAAGGCATTACAAAGTTTGATATAAAAAAGATTGGTATATACGTAAATTATCATTTAATGATATATTAAAAGAACTAGGGATACCGAGGTAATTTCATATCAAGTGCAATATATATTCTTATTAGTTTAATATATAATATGAGATAATCGACCCATTTAACTTTAATATTTCTAAAGAATTTATGTTGGGCGACACATAACACTAGTTTCAATTAAAAAGGAGAATTTCCTTGTAAGAACAAAATAGTCGCATTGATTCTTTTCTTTAACTTGTAATAAAAATAAACTTGTATGCTAATTTAATCATTTGTAACTACATAGTTTTCCCTACCATATCATGAAAGGTCAAAGGCCATAAATTGGCTCACAGAAAACACCATCAATTAATTAAGTCAAATTATAGTAAGTTCATATCAAATAACATTATTTGATTCTCTTACTTTACAAATAATTTCTTTATGTTTTTCAAACATTATGTTGGTTATCAGCTTAATGAGCTTAATGGGACTCCTACCTTATTTGGTCAGCTATACATACATGACTATTTGGTAGTGGTTTGATGATGTAAAAAGTGGCTTATTTGGGAGTGAGCTTTACGTAGAGAGTTTAGCTTCTTCTTTTTCTTTTCAAAATTGCCCTCCCAATTAAAAAACACATTACTTTCATCTATAAAAAAAACCTCCCGCACAAAAACATTCTCAATCAATACAGACATATTAATCTACACATTAAACTTTATCCATATATATATATATATATATATATATATATATGACTTAATGGAAGACCCACCAAACAACGCCTAAGCAATAGGTATATAATTTATTTAAGTTCGTTTAGTAGTTAATTAAGCATGCGTTTTGCTTCAAAGGCAACCTGGTATTCGACCCTACAGAAAGAATAATTGAAAAAGAGAAAGAGAAGTGAAGTGGAAACCTAAGTAGGATGTCCATTATTTTATATGTATGTTCGACAATTTAGGCATAGAGTCAAAGGAAGGGTGTTATTCCAACAACCTCACAACACACACACACACACACACACACACACACACACACACACACACACACACACACACACACACAGAGAGAGAGAGAGAGAGAGAGAGAGAGATCAGTGAGTTGATGATTTCATCAGCCACCTCCACTTCCTGCTCTTCAATTCTCCTATTAATAGCCTTCACCACCACGCAAATAAATGCACAAACAAATGTCAATGGAGAAAGGAGATTCCAATGAAGGGTACGATGATGATGGAAGAGTTAGAAGAACAGGTAGTAATATATATATATATATATATATATAATTCGAATTTTTAAAATTACTCCATCTGATCAATTACGACCTTATAATGCAATTGTGGTTCTTGTCTATGTATTTTTTATATGCATGTATACATTGAAGTGATATAGTTAGAACTTGTTCCATGTGGTAATTAAGTATACTTATAGTAAAAATATTATGTGAATAATTAGTATGTTTCCTAAATTGTATATACTTTTATATATTGTGGTTTTGAAGGGACGTTAAATTAGCATATAATAACAGCAGTTATAGGCTCAGGAGTGTTGTCGTTAGCATGGTGTTTTGGTCAATTGGGTTGGATTGCAGGGACCGCTTCTCTTATGGTTTTTGCAGTCATCACTTGGTTCACTTGCCTCTTACTTTCAGACTGTTATCGTTCCCCTGATCCGGTTACTGGCACCAGAAACTACAATTACATGCAAGCTGTCAAACCTAATCTTGGTAATTTCTTTATTTTCATGTTATACTTACAAAATTCATGTTACTCTAATTAATTTAATTAATTGTTTCTGTGACTTCATTTTAGATACCCGCTATGGAAGTATATATAAAGTCTACATGTAAGTTTTTCAAACTACATAATATTTACATATATATATATATAAATCACATAATATTTATATATGGATGCTAGTAATTAAGCAATTGACACTTTTGTATAGTATATAAGAATGACCAAATAATATATGTATGGTATGATTTTGTTGGTGATGACAATTGACAAATGTCCACCTAAAAGCTTCCACAAAAAACAAGAGTGAGTTTGTTGTTTAGGAAGCTCCCATGATTATTGTATTAAGCCAGTAAAAAGTCTCTGGCCCTAAAGTTGAGTTTGGGTTGGGGCATCATCACTTTAAGGGCTGTTTGTCAGTTGCTGAATGGTTTGGTGCAGAATGATTAAGTGGTCAGAATGATTAAGAGGCTCTTATGATATAGTTCAAAGTGAAATATGGTTGTTTTGTAATTGTTCAGAATGAAATCAATGTGCTTAATGGTTAAGGGAGGTCCAGGATACAAAATCATTCAGAGGGTTTTAGAACAATTAAGAGGCAGACTATTTTTTCACCAGACAAGATTCACCTCTTAGTGATTCAGAGGTTGCCTCTTAATGGAACCATTAAGAGGTAAACAAACAACTCCTACCAACTAATACAAGACCCAACAACAACCCAAGGATTAAAGCTTAGCTCCCTAAAGTTGTTCAAAAGTGGCTAAGGGGTTTTTTGCTTTCTCTTTTTAAAAAACCAACAAAATTTTATACCCGTCCATTTGAGAAACCGAATATCACAGGGGTAAATGATAACCTTAAATATTCTAAGAAACTAGTAACCAACTAATCATGTGTTATTTCATGGTGCACGTTATGATATATATATATATATAGAGAGAGAGAGAGAGAGGTGGCTGCATATGAGAACGTTAACTATTTAAGAAAACAAGAAAACGGTCGTTAATGTACAAAATCATACATGATTCACGCACAAAATCATATATGATTCACGCGACTTTGCCTCGCGACTTAAGTCGCGGCCAACGTCGTCTGCGTCCAGTTTTGCAGTCGATGAAAGTCACATGTGATTTTGCATATGATTTGCTGTTTTATTAAATAGTTAGTGTTCTCGTTTGAACATTCCTCTATATATATTATAGGCAAAGGTTAATTTACAACCCACGTAAATCTTACAACTTTTACAACCACATCTTAACCGTTGGACTAATGATAAGCATTTAATTTGTTTTTTCATTTGAAAATATTGGACCCACATCTATTGTAATAGTCAATCATGAAATCAATGGTTAAGATATTGGTTGTAAGGGTAAGTTTAAAAGGGTTGTAAATTAAACCACCTCCCCTATATATATTTATGATGAACATTATTCGTGATGAAAATATATGCTATTCATGATGAAAAATGAATTATGTTCTCATGCTCTTAAAATATTTATGGTCTTCGTATTTGAACTTTGTCCTACACATATAAAAATCAGATATAAGATATAACAAATAAATTTTCAGGAGGACTTCAATACAAACTTTGTGGAATAGCTCAATATGGGATCCTTATCGGAGCTACCATCGGATACACCATCACCGCTGCCATTTCCATGGCGTAAGCACTATAACCACATGCTTCCATCATTTCCTTTACGAACAAGTTTCACCTATTCTGATTATTTCTTTTTTTTAATTTGGCTCGATCACCAGGGCAATTAACCGGTCAAACTGCTTTCATAAGTCGGGCCACCACAAAGGGTGTCACACATTGAACAACTCGTATCTGTTGATCTTTGAGATTATTGAAACTGTTTTAAGCCAAATCCCAAACTTTCACAAGCTCTCACTCGTCTCCATTGTTGCAACCATCATGTCTTTTACCTACGCTACCATTGGCATTGCTCTCTCCATTGCCAAAATTGCAGGTTAGAATCTCTACAAACTTATTGTGTCAGTTTTCCTTGGAGAAAAATGTAAAAATATATTCATACGTGTTTTTGTGGGTGTAAGAAGAAGGTGGGCACGCGAGAACAAGCCTAACAGGAATACCAGTTGGTAAAGACATGCCTAGTGTTGATAAAATGTGGACTACTTTTTCAGCCATTGGAGATATTGCTTTTGCCTATTCTTTCTGTCCAGTCCTCCTTGAAATACAGGCATCTCTCTCTCTCTCTCCCTATGCATATAAATACACACACACATATATACATATATATAGGTAACTTTTTCCTACAAACATATATGTATTTATGTATAGAATTTGCTAATAAAATGTTAGAAATGCAGGACACACTGAGATCAAGTCCTGCAGAAAACAAAGTCATGAAAAAGGCATCTAGTGTGGGAGTCTCAGCATCGACCTTATTCTACATGATATGTGGGACACTCGGATACGCAGCATTTGGTAATGACGCACCTGGGAACTACTTGACTGGGTTTGGTTTTTACGAGCCATTTTGGCTTATCGACTTTGGTAACTTATGCATCGTAATTCATCTTCTTGGAGCCTACCAGGTAAAGAGTTTAGTTTAATAGCTTTACTATATCTGAACTAAGAGCATCCACAATGGAGCTTTTTATTTTTTGGGAGAGCTTTTTGGCCCCATCAGATTGTGAAAAAACATCTCACCAAAACTTTTTTGCTTGTAACCGCATAAGCTCTCATAAGCTTGTGGGTCCCATTTCTTTCTTGTTTTGCTTGGCCACCAAAGCTTAAGCTTGTGGGTCCCATTTTTTTTCTTGTTCTGCTTGGCCACCTAAGCTTGTGGATCCCACTTTTTCGGAAAAAGCTTTAATCACAGTGGATGCTCTAAGAAAGCTATCCAAGAGAATAATATCACCTTAAACCTAATCTTATTATATAGGTGTATATCCAACCATTTTTCGCGTTTGTGGAAAACTGGAGCAAGGAAAAATGGCCACAAAACAAATTTATAACAAGAGAATACACGCTAGGCAAATTCACGATCAACGTCTACAGGTTGACATGGAGGTCAGGATATGTGGTGTTAGCGACACTGGTGGCCATGATCTTTCCATTTTTCAATAGTTTTCTTGGGCTTATTGGTGCTGCTACGTTCTGGCCATTAACGGTGTATTTCCCAATAGAGATGTACATTACAAAAGCAAAGATTGAAAAGTATAGTTTCACCTGGATCTGGATGAAGGTATTGAGCCTGGCATGTTTGACTGTATCACTTGTTGCTGCTGCTGGATCTATCAGAGGCCTCATTGTGTCCATGGAGACCTTCAAGATTTTTGGTTCAGTGTCTTAGATTCTGAAACCTGTCTTTCCCTTCACATTATCCCAGATTTATTTAACTAAAGGTTAAAACAACAGATTAATACGAATTATTGGATTCTGAATTTTCATATTGGTAAACCAGCATACCAAGAATTGTTTGTTGTATCAAGTTCTTGTTTGCTTTTTAGAAAAAAACTCTTCTTAGCCTCTTATGTCTGATTTGGTAAGAGGTAGGGACATTCAGACCATTTGTTTTTCCCAAATTTTCAGAGCCACTTATGTCTTATCGTCCTCTTATCTGGTAAGAGGTAAACCAACCTCTTATTTTCCTCTTATTGTTCTCAATGAATTAACCTTAATAGATCCTTTCTCTAAATCGATTCACTTGAATTATAATAAAACTCAATTTACTATAATTAGGTGAATTTCAAATTTAAATTTATATAATTTAAATATATTTATTATCGATTAAACGTATTCGTTTAAATGAATGCTAGTTTTATAATTTATATGTAAATTTCGTAATGATGATCCATAAACATGTGAAATTGTATAAATTTATATATATAAATTCAAGACTATAATATTCTAATGGGTCAAATACATAATTTAAACAAATTCAAGTATTTATCAGTTTACAAAAACAAACAGTCTTATTGATTCAGATTTTAGACTTCAGCACCACCTCTTATCAATCAAAAGTGAAATAAGACTTCAGACTTCAGCACCTCTTAAAAAACAAACGCCACCTATATCTCCATCTAGGTTGATCATTCATCTAAAGAGAGTTAAACCATGATTAGCAAACTAGTGTTTAGCTACGACAGATGGAGAGTTATTTAGCTAAAATGACCTCCAGACAAGTGAGGTTGTTTACCAAACGCTAACGGGTAAGCGCTTACAGGGTGTCACTTACCTTCCTGGTGAGCATGGCAAGGACCTAGAATCTTACCCAGTAAGAGGCATATCAAGGGCCGAGAATCTACCCGGCAAGTCATGGAGAATACTCTTACCGGGTAAAAGAGGCTTACCAACAATCCATTTTGATGGCCAAGAATGTAAAAATGTTTCCTGATAAGGTAAGTGAGGGTGGTGCTCTTACTTTCTGGTGAGAAGTTGAGGTTAAAGTGAGAAGCGTGAGAAGTGGTTATCCACCGTTGGATGAGAAATGGAAGCACAGTAGGATGAGATGCACCGAGATGCACCGGATCAATTCCCTTCTAAGCCGCAATTCATGGGAGGGTAAAAGTGATCGACGGTTCAAATCCACTTCTCACATTAACCTCAACTTCTCACACAACCCTTCACCCATCAAGCTCACTCCACTATAATACACATTTGATTTTTCCGTATCGGATATATATGAAACAGTGTTGCCATAATCAGCTGATCTACATACCAGTTAGACATAATGATGAAGGGTGACTTACCTTATACAATCAAGAAATCGTATAAATGAAAGAAGTCTCATAACAAGGAGAGTTGTTTTTTACTTTAGAGCAACTATTGGATCAATGTAGTAGAATAAAAGAACAGTGAGAAATCTAGTTACTTCACTTTTTTATTTTTTATCTTCATGGAAAGAAGTCGCTAGACGGTTTACAATTTTTAACAGCAGACACCCAACGTGCATGACGTAACAAGCTACAACTATTTCATGCAAGATTTCGTTCAAAATATGTGCAATGGCTACTGACCATACCTTTTATTTTCACAAATATATATAAATGAAAAGTACAAGGCAACAGAAATTGTCGTAAAAGTTTACAGGAACCTGGCGTACAAGGAGATTCGTACTCCATCAATTTAACATTGGTGAAGTTTGGGATATCCGTTCATCTTCTAGAAGTGCATATGGATCAATATACTGGGGTAGCTGTACTTGGCTTGTGCTACCATCATGAACAAATTTTGGTCCCAAATACTGCAGAAAGAAACATACGTTAAGGATGATCACAAGTTACATACTAAAAGAGTAAACATTGTTTGGGGGTTTCTGAATATATATATATATATATACATACATTCAGAACTAATTCTAAGTTTTAATTGAGATAGGTGTTATTAGTTTTTTTAGCTCCTACTCTCCATGATGTAATCAAAAATCTATTTTTAACTAATTTCAGTTCCATGTACATAAATAAGTATAAAAAGAAACACATGTTGGCGAAAAACTCTGTCCAACATGAAATTTCAAACAGTTGTTATGCACCAACCAAATATATGAATCAATTATGAACTGAAACTAGGAATTGCTAAGAATACTAGCAGAAGTATACATAAATGGTAAAAGCATCAAGTCTCAACAGTGCTTACAAGGTAAATAGCAGAGAAGGATGCAACGGTTACAATGAACAGTGGCCAAAATGCTAAGAAGAATGTTCCTCCAAGCCTTAACAAGAGGTTAGCACGTGGAATCAATCCCTGTTATGCAGAAAAGAAGACTAACTTCCATAATCTTGTAAACACCAAAAAAATCACTGCATTTATATGAAATTAAAGATGCTCTTTAACCAAGATCACCAGCATCTTTAAAGGATTTCTTTGAGAAAAACAAAATATTTATATGAAATTAAAGACGTAAAAATCTTTCAACCTCAAGGCCCTCACTGTTCAAAGCCATGGATCGCTCCCTTTGATTAAATAGGCTTTTCTCAAGCTCTGTTGATAAAGTGTTTGTATTTGAAATGTTTCCATCTTCATCCTTAAACATAATATCCTCGTTATTGGAAGCTGTCCAGCTTTCATCGAGCAATGAAGTGGGAGTCATACCACGTCGTTTTAGTTCCTTCATAAACAAAGATTCCGGAGGTTCTTCACCTGAAAATAGTATTTGTATTTCTACATTAATATACATGCTTCATTGTCAGAGAACCGTTAAATGTTTTTCTTTTTGTTCTGTTTTCTATAGGGCTATAGTAAAAGGCTAAAAGCTAGGGGTGCCAAATTTGTATCATTACAAACCAAACACGGTAATGCCGTACCGTACATTCTTATATATATAAACAATCAATGAAATGTAATATATTTGATTATTAATGTATTATTTATGCATCTGATGATGAGATGAGGTGAATGTTTTCAAAGAGATTTGTTTATTTTGTAAATTAACATTTTCTTTTTTTACAATTTATAGTAAAAGACTAAAAGTTTTAATCGTCCCTCAAACGCAAAGAACTAAACTCATGCATTTTATTGTTTTACAACTAAAAGTTTTCGACAGACAAGTTTGTAAACTTTTGAGATTTTGGTATAAAACCGTACACCAAATAGAGTACACGGTATAAATTTTTGACAACCAATTACAATTGATGTTCACCCCTAGTAAAAGCCGATTATGTTTGTGCCAGAAAACGATTAAACTATACATGAATGTCTTACATCGCACGAACAATACAAATTCTTAAAAAGCAAAGAGGACATACATTATAAATTTATACTAAATTAAGCAAACATTCGGAAATCAAAATTAAGCGTCCGTTTACACGTTGATTTTGGAATTAGATAACTCATAATACGAAACGAGAAACTAAAATTTCCAATTAAGAGCCATAAAAACAGCACAAAATGTAATCAATGCAAGGAATACCGTTTCTTTCATTATTATCAGCATCTTGAATCCTGCACGAAACCTTAAGCATTCTGTTAATCGATAACTTAGATCTGAAATTGAGAATTCTTCTTCTTCCAGAGCAACTGAGCCGTTCATTGCTACGAGAAGACGATGGCGAAGCCGAAAACGGATATAAACCGGTTTTCAGCATCTTAACCGAAGCCATTGTTAATATTCTCCAGTATTTTCGGAAAGAAATTGGGGATTTTAATCGATTGAATGCTCCATTTTTTGATTCATGAGAGAGAAAGAAGCAAGTGGCGGTGAAACCACGAGCATTTGTTGCTGCCGTCGATTGCTAATTTGCGCTGGATTTTGTGTGGTGGACTGGTGGTTGCTTCGTGGCTACAATAATCACCTGTACAGATTCAATCCCAAGGGGCTGGATTTTCATTTACGAAAACTACTTCAAAAATCAACGAGTAAATTACATTTTAGTCCCTATGGTTTGTTGAAAAATTCTATATTCAGCTTTATGGTTTTGAGATTGTAATTTTCATACCTATGGCTTATAATTCATCATTTTTTTCGTCGATTTAAATTTTATTGTTATTTTCATCTTTATGGTTTACAATTTATTTCTATTTTAGTTATTCATTTAAAAGTAGTATTTTTTTATTGCAGTGATGAAAATAGAAATGAATTGCAAACCATAGGAATGAAAAATAAATTTTCAAAACCTGAGATACAAATCCGCAATTTTTAGCAAACCAGGTAAAAAAACGTAATTTACACAAAATCAACATACTCCAATTTTTGAGTAAACTACGATTTTCGTCCCTGTGGTTTGATGGTTATAACAGTTTTCGTCCATGTGGTTTTAAAACTGCCTTTTTCATCGTTGTGCCTTTTAATTGCTTCCATTTTCGTCCTTATAGCTAACACCATTATTCCATTAAGTTAAACCGTTAAAAAGTACAAAAAGCTGATTTGAGAAATTACACATTTAGTCCTTGTGGTATGTAAACTTTTACATATTTCTCCTTTCAATTTCATTTATTACATTAGTAACTATAAACTTGGTATTTATATATATTGTATTATTTTTACTTTTTCTTTCTCTATTACATATTTTCTACATAATATACACATATAACACATATATATACATATGTGTGTAGGGGAGGGATATTATGAAAACCACCTTAAATTTGAAAACTTTGAAAACCTCCTTCAACCAATCAGATTTTTTCTTAATTATTATTTGATAATTATAATTAAGAGGGCAGTTTCGTCATTTGACTAATCCGTTTGTTAATTATGGAATTTTTGATAATTACGATTTCCTTATTAAATTTCATATTATACCTATTATGTAAGGAAACTGAATATTAAATTTACTGGATCCTTCTTCTTCGTACTTGGCAACGAGAACCATGAATTACCGGCCCCAATCTTTTGATCTCCTTTTCTAATAAATTACAAACTATCGATCATATTTTTGATCATAAATTACATGAACCATGAATTACATGAACTATCGATCATGTAAGAGAGTTGTATACTGGTGAGCACATGGAGATCGGTGATTCAATAACAGAAACCCTCGAAGTCAGAAGATGAAAACGACATGAAGAAGATGAACGAAAAATGAAACTGAGATGAAACGACATGAAGAAGATGAACGGAAAATGAAGAAGATGAACGGAAAATGAAACTGAGATGAAACGGAAGTGAACGGAAAATGAAGAAGATGAACGGAAAATGAAGAAGATGAACGAAAAATGAAATTGAGATGAAACGGTTTCTGCTCGAAAACTACCCGATGATTACGGTTTCTGCTTGATTTCTCTATTTCTCTATTTTTCTTCTCGATTTCTGCTCGAAAACTACAGATAGTTTGGTTTCTCCTCGGTGATCTGATGTGTGCTCGAAAACAGCAGATGATTTCTGCTATTTGTTTCTCGATTTCTATGTTTGATTTCTGTTTTGTGAATGCATCTGTTTACAAATCTGTTTTGTGAATGCAAACTAACTTCCAAGTCTGTTTTGTGGATGCAAAATAACTTCCAAATGTGTTTTGTGAATGCAAAAATAACTCCATGCTTACTGTTTTGCTTATTGTTTACAAGTCTGTTTTGTGCTTGCTGTTAAATTTGCCATGAATCTGCTAAATGATAAACTTAGGATTATGAACGGAAAATGAAGAAGATGAACGGAAAATGAAAAAGATGAACGGAAAATGAAACTGAGATGAAACGGAAGTGAACGGATGTGAACTCGAGATGAACTGGCAATGACCGGAGATGAACGAAAAATGAAACTGAGCTGAAACGGATGTGGAACGACGATGAACCGGCGATGAACGACGAAACATGATGATCATGAGAAGGAAAAAGGATAGGTAGCTGGAACGATTTCTGGGTTTGTGGAAGAAATGGATATGAAAAATGTCAACATAATCTTTAAATTTTTGTATACTAATTGAAAGATATACCACGTGGCCTTAAAATAGGGATTTGATCCCCTTTCCTTTTTTCAAATAATTCATGAAATGTCCAACTTACCCTTCCGTTTCATTTTTTTATTTTTTTATTAATAAAAAAGTTAGAATCTTAACATAAATAGACTGAAATGATCTACACCGTTGATTCATTACTTCTAAGGTAGATAGGAGGGTTTCACAGTTTTCAAAATAACATAGGTTTTCACATGAAACGGCCTCTATGTGTGTATGTTTTAATTTAAATATTAAATAAATTGTTAAAGGAAATGAGAAACATAACACAATAGAATGGAGAGAATGAATCGTAATTCTCATTAATCATAAGCCCTTTATATAGGAATGGTTTACAAAGAGATAATCATGAGATACCAAGTTCTAATCTAACTCTAATGTGTATATCTCTATCTCTAACTTTATCATTATCGTCTTATACTTTGACGATGGCACATTTATCCTACAACACTCCCCCTTGTGCCGAGTCAAAGGAGTGAAGGTGCACAATTGTTGCCTCGTTAAAACCTTACGCCAAAATAAAAACCCAGTGGGAAAAATAAAAATATGACGAAGGAAAGAGTACAACGCACTAGCTTATTTCCAATACATAGACTTTTACTTTAGTCTAATTCTCTCTTAGATTCGTACATTAATCATGAGAGTTAAGAAAACATGATGGTATATAAAATGTTGCCTCACTAAAACCTTACACCAAGGAACAAAACCCAATGGGAAAAATAAAACCTTGGTTGAAGGAAATAGCACAACATACCAATATTACATATATAGTAGACTCCCCCTTTTGTCTACCACTCCCCCTGATTCGTGCATTAATCAAAGAAGGTTTAAAACATTTCCAATATTAATATTTTCTACATGTTTCCCAAATATGGTTTTAAGTATTGATTTGGTAAGCAAACATGTCACATTTTCCTCACATCTTATTCAGTTCACTTGAATCTTGAGGATAATTGATTATATGAAAACTTAAGCAAAGTATGCTTTGTGTTATAGCCCTTGATATATCTTACTTTAATTTCTTCGATACATGATGCATTGTTTCCATACATGCAAGTTGTATAGCTGTTAAACTCAAAATTACCAGCTCCTCTTATATGTGTAATGATAGTCCTTAACCATATACACTCTTGAATAGTCTCATGGAGAGTAAGATTGTTGATAATATAAGAAGATAGCTATTAAGGGTTTGCTTAGTTTACTTTCAAGCAATCGGCATGTTTCATATGATAACTCCTTATCCATTTTGGGAACAACCTTTATATGAGTCAAACATATACCTAATATCAACAAATATATACCAAGGCATTGTTTGGTGTTTTTCTATAAGAGCTAGTACTTTTGCCGCTCACAATCTAAGTAGGTATTGAAGTTTCATTATCAATCCATTTATCTCCGTAGGGAAATTATAAGCCCACGTCAATGGTGCCAAAAGATTCATTTGAAATCATTCCAATGACGTTGCGTTGGCGCCGAGATAAATCTAGCTGACAAGTTCAGTGAGAAGTACAATATACGGGCAAGTGTATTATGTTGAGTACAATAATGCGCCTATTGTACTTAGGTATGGAATTCCAGCTCCTAACACCTCTTCGTCCTCATCCTTTAGACGAAATGAATATTTCCTTATATCCAACACTTTGACCGATCATGGGAGTGCTAATCGGATGCGCTTTGTCCATATTAGGTCGCCTGATCATTTTCTAGACATATGCGGATCGGTGGATTAATATTCCACAAACTCGGTGTCGTAGCTCAAGTATCTAAACAAAACCAAGTTTTCCCACGATCTTTCATCTCATATTCAGATTTCAAGTAGCTTGTGTTTTCTCTTATTTCATCAAGAGTGTCTATTATGTTCATAACATCGACATATAGAGCTACTATGAAAATCTGGGACTTGTTTTCTTATATAAATACGCAAGGGCACAGTTCATCGTTCTTATTTATCGTTTCCCAATCAAGTATTCACTCAGGCGGGTATACCACATCCGCATAGATTGCTTTAATCTATAAAGTGAGTGTTTCAATTTTATTGTAAACGCATTTCATGGTTTAGAGTTACTTGATATTGGTATAATGCCATCAAGAACTTTTATATATCTCTGAATTTAGATCCCCATAGAGATATGTAGTAACTACATCGTCGAGTTTCAATTTCCAGTCCTTCGGAAACTACTTGGCTAATTTAATTAGCAGAACGTTTGTCCATCACGAGAGAGTAAGTCTTATTGTGGTCAATCCAGTGCGTTGTGAGAAACCTTGCGCCAAAGGAGAGCCTTATATATTATGACTTAATTATTCTCATTACGCTTCCCTGACAAATGATTTATCTATGTCCTACAGGATTTACACTTGGTCGGTTAGCACTACCGAACCAAATACCTGTTCATTTGTCAAATAATTACCCTGGATTGCTTCTTTTCATTTAGGCCAATTTGCTCTTTGTTGACCTTCTTCAACTGAGCATGGTTCGATGACATCGTGCTCTATTATCTCATAAGCAACGATATATGCAAATATATCATCATTTAGTATTTATGATCTGTCCATCGACTCATATTCATTTGAGATTTCTTTGATCTCTGGAATCAGTATAACTTCGGAGCGTCCTCCAGTAATGATTCATAGACATAGATTTAATCAGAGATAATCTCATGTATTGATGATATATGGTTGTGCCTTACTCTTCTCTTCCTTTAGATGAGTATCTATCGAACCAAGTACCTTCCCCCATTTCCTTTTGGGAGCTACGACCTCAACCACACCTCCACCATGTGTGATTGCAACGTACTTCCAGCGACGTTGTGCCCTTGTTTGGGGACTTTTGACCTTGCGATTATGTTTGCAGCTCGTATATGTGATCTTGTCACTCTAGATAATATTAAACATATCAGGTATCGAGTCTGATTCGTTTGACTTCAACTTTACATTGTGAAGTTTTTGGGGGTCAAAATGAGACACAATTGAAATATTCAATGGCACTTCCTGTTGTTCCCATGGAAAATCCTTTTTTCCTATCTCCCCCTAACGACAGGAAGGTTGTCTCATCAAAGTGACAACCCGCAAATCTAGCGGTAAATGGATCACTCGTCAAGGGTTCTAATTAGCGGATAATTGTTGGGGGTTCATATCCAACATTTGATGACTCGTCTTTAAGACCCGTTTAGGTACGTGATAACGCCAATTTTTGGCGTTATTTTCGGTCCTGAAACCAATGAGATTGGCTTGTGTTCTAGCAAAAAGGCGGGATTTTATGGTTTATCTAGTGAAATGTGCAGGTGATCTAAAAGACAACAATCATCGAGAAAAGAAGCTAAAAAGAGTCCAAAAGAGAGCCAAAACGAAGCCCAACGGAAGCCCGAGATCCAAGCCCAAGACTCGTGCCCGAACCAGGACCCGAACTTGACCCAGAACCTGATCCGGACACATCAGGGGACACGCACGGTGTAATACCCCGGGTAAATCCGTTGGTTAAAATCCCTTTTTCCGTTATGTAAAGTTAACTTTAAAGTTGGAGTTTAGGGTAAGATTGGGTTAAATTATAAGTTAAGGGTGTTTGGGCCATTAGTGAGAAGTTCAAGGACCAAAGTGGTAATTATGTTTGATATTATCTCTTAAGCATATCAGATATTTCACAACTCAGTTATTATCCAGATTTCAGTTTAGTGTGTGTGTGTGTGTGTGTGTTGAGAGAGAGCAAGAAGAAGAAAAGAAGAAAAGCTAGGTTAAGGCTTCAATTGGTATGCTTGGAAGTGAATCTGAGGTATGTCTCTTTGTATTTTATGTTTGTAATTGCTTTTAGATAGTTCCTATCGGAGTAGAATAGTCAAAATCACATCTGTTAATGATTCAGTCGATTTCTGGGTGAAAATGGGATAAACAGTCAGAGGTGTCCGGATAATATGAAGGTATCCGGGTAGTTTCTTGGGTGGTGTCCGGGTAGTTTATTGATAGTGTCCGGATAATTTGTTTGAGGATTTCCGGATGATTTAGAGTCCGGATGGCATCCGGATTCCTTGTGTTGTCCGGATAAATCGTGTTGTCCGGATTAGTCTTGATGTCCGGATTACTGAGGTTGTCCGGAAAAGTCATGTTGTCCGGAAAAGGTGGTGTTGTCCGGGTTGTTTGGGTTGTCCGGATACTTTAGCTGTTTTGGTCACTTTTGAGGATTTGAGTTATCTAGAGTCCTTGGTCTTCTAGTACGTTTTATGTGATCAGTTAGTAAGGCGATATTTGTATTTAATCTATTTGCAGACTCTGTGGATTGGGATTGATAGACTGAATCTTTTGGAGAAAAGCTTGGAAGTGTTTATGGATAAGCGATCGAGGTGAGTTTTGCTTTAAAACGTTTTGAACTGAAATACATATATATGTGTATAAATATATATATATGAGATGATTATGTGGTAGGAATATGATTATGTGTATATAAATGACAATATGATGTAATGAGATATATATTGTATTTATATAAGCTTTGCACTACACGAGTGCACTTGTTGCCGGGTTCCGGTGTGCGGACCGGTGTGTAGCCGGGTTCCGGTGTGCGGACCGGTGAGTAGTCGGGTTCCGGTGTGCGGACCGACAGGTAGCCGGGTTCCGGTGAGCGGACCGGTTGTTGATTTATTAGTTGGCTTGCTACCAACTAATATGGCCATTTGTGGAGGAATAAGGTGAATGAGATGTACACGATGCACGAGTCTGGATTGGTATTTAAATACGTGTGGTATGTTTATATTTTACGAAAGAATTACCAAAGGGTTATCTAAACTATTTTGACACAAAGGATTTACATAAAAGGTTTTATAATGATTTTTGGAAAGGACCGGGATTAACTCACTAGACCCGTTTGGTCTAACCCTCATTTTGTTTTCAAAAATATGTTTTCCAGGTTAAGGATCGGCAGGAGAGGATGAAGTGTAGGAAGCTTTTGATGGATGTTGATTAGGAAGTTTTTATATATTTTGTAATGTCAAGACTAATGAGACCGTACTTGGTTTGTGATGTATCTTTCTTATGAATGTAATGAAGTTATGCAATGTATGTTATTTGTTGTATGTTTGGGAAACCGGGTCGTTACAAATGGTATCAGAGCCCTAGTTTAAGGGATTTAGGTATTTGGATTTATACCTAGACTTAAACTGCATGTGAAGTAGGATGTCCCTATTAATTTAGAACCTTGGGATGTTAAGTATAAAAAGGTAGAAGGAACATCATGTAAGGTATGTTCAAATTACACCTGGCCAGTGTAAGCGTGAACCTACAAGTACATGTTGAACCGGAATATCTTGTTATATTGGGTATGTGCTTACGTGTATATTAACCTTGTTGAAATCAACAGAGTGGCAAGTCGGACTCGATGTATGAATAGAGGCGAAGACAGGTATATTTCTATAAACTCTATACGTGCTAAGGTGTTATCTGACTTCGGTGCAAACCGATTCTTTTGTGTTTTCAATTTTATTATTTGTGTTAGAAAAATATTTGATAATTGTGTTAGAGATATAGAAGGGTGTGCTTAATTATTGTTGTTTTAATTTGTTAGTGTGTGGAGTGTGATGGCTTGAGTGTAAAGAATAATAGCAGTATGTAGAACGTGACGATTATGTGTGGAGAGTAACGGTAATGTGTGAAGTCTTGACCTTGTCATGAAGGCGACGGATTAGTATGTTGTGAAGATTATACTTAATGTGATTGTTGACGCTATCAAGAAAGGTATTGTTTAAATGTGTGGGGTGATGTGGATAAGATGGTGGTAGTTTATAATTAGTGAATGTGCGAGGTGTAGTAGTGTTATTCAAGAATAAGAGAATGGAGTGGCAGTAGATGGTTAGCTAAAGAATGGAGTATTACCGTTTGAGAAATGGAAAATGTATAGTTGTTTCGAGCATTGAGTGTGATTTCAGATTGACTCGATTAAGTTCCTGATATGAGGTGTGGTGAAATTATTGGTTAAGTATAGTAATTGTTGAAATTGGGTGCGTGCGATTGGTTTGGAGGTGAAAGAAAGCTAGCTCATAGGATCGGTCTAGAGTGAGCACCTCCTAGCTAGCTATCCTTGGGGAAACGTGTTTTATGTTGAAAAGAGAGTGGAAGAAAGTAGTCAAATGTAATGATCGGGGTGAAGGACCCTTGGATAGGACGTGGTAGTAGTACGAGAGTGATGTTGTGACAAGTGTGGAAATCAATTGTAATTTAGGGTTCGTGGTCGGTATAATTAATGCAAGAAAGTGTTGTTTGTTTTAGACGTATTTTGGGTAAGAGAAGTGACGGTGGAGTTGGGTATAGTCTATGGAGAAAAGTTTAACTACGGGTTAAGATAACACTCCAAGTTAACTCTGTGATCTATTAGAAAATAGACTGTCATTATTTATGGGGGATGGATTAGTTGAGTAAATTGTGGACGATGTGTGTAAAGTTCGAATTAAGTAGTTGGTATTAATAAGTTGGTGATTATTGTTGTTTTATAGGGGCGGAAATTTTTGTGTTGAATTAAAATTATTGATGTTTTGGTAATGTTGAGAATAGTATGTGGTATGAGTTTGAAAGCAATCTATAGTAGTTACCCTCGTTTATTGCTTAACCGAATTCCGGGACGGAATTCTTTTAAGGGGGAGATGTTGTAATACCCTGGGTAAATCCGTTGGTTAAAATCCCTTTTTCCGTTATGTAAAGTTAACTTTAAAGTTGGAGTTTAGGGTAAGATTGGGTTAAATTATAAGTTAAGGGTGTTTGGGCCATTAGTGAGAAGTTCAAGGACCAAAGTGGTAATTATGTTTGATATTATCTCTTAAGCATATCATATATTTCACAACTCAGTTATTATCCAGATTTCAGTTTAGTGTGTGTGTGTGTGTGTGTGTGTATGTTGAGAGAGAGCAAGAAGGAGAAAAGAAGAAAAGCTAGGTTAAGGCTTCAATTGGTATGCTTGGAAGTGAATCTGAGGTATGTCTCTTTGTATTTTATGTTTGTAATTGCTTTTAGATAGTTCCTATCGGAGTAGAATAGTCAAAATCACATCTGTTAATGATTCAGTCGATTTCTGGGTGAAAATGGGATAAACAGTCAGAGGTGTCCGGATAATATGAAGGTATCCGGGTAGTTTCTTGGGTGGTGTCCGGGTAGTTTATTGATAGTGTCCGGATAATTTGTTTGAGGATTTCCGGATGATTTAGAGTCCGGATGGCATCCGGATTCCTTGTGTTGTCCGGATAAATCGTGTTGTCCGGATTAGTCTTGATGTCCGGATTACTGAGGTTGTCCGGAAAAGTCATGTTGTCCGGAAAAGGTGGTGTTGTCCGGGTTGTTTGGGTTGTCCGGATACTTTAGCTGTTTTGGTCACTTTTGAGGATTTGAGTTATCTAGAGTCCTTGGTCTTCTAGTACGTTTTATGTGATCAGTTAGTAAGGGGATATTTGTATTTAATCTATTTGCAGACTCTGTGGATTGGGATTGATAGACTGGATCTTTTGGAGAAAAGCTTGGAAGTGTTTATGGATAAGCGATCGAGGTGAGTTTTGCTTTAAAACGTTTTGAACTGGAATACATATATATATGTGTATAAATATATATATGAGATGATTATGTGGTAGGAATATGATTATGTGTATATAAATGACAATATGATGTAATGAGATATATATTGTATTTATATAAGCTTTGCACTACACGAGTGCACTTGTTGCCGGGTTCCGGTGTGCGGACCGGTGTGTAGCCGGGTTCCGGTGTGCGGACCGGTGAGTAGTCGGGTTCCGGTGTGCGGACCGACAGGTAGCCGGGTTCCGATGAGCGGACCGGTTGTTGATTTATTAGTTGGCTTGCTACCAACTAATATGGCCATTTGTAGAGGAATAAGGTGAATGAGATGTACACGATGCACGAGTCTGGATTGGTATTTAAATACGTGTGGTATGTTTATATTTTACGAAAGAATTACCAAAGGTTTATCTAAACTATTTTGATACAAAGGATTTACATAAAAGGTTTTATAATGATTTTTGGAAAGGACCGGGATTAACTCACTAGACCCGTTTGGTCTAACCCTCATTTTGTTTTCAAAAATATGTTTTCCAGGTTAAGGATCGGCAGGAGAGGATGAAGTGTAGGAAGCT
Organism: Saussurea involucrata; assembly: GCA_033807775.1. Lineage (NCBI taxonomy): Eukaryota > Viridiplantae > Streptophyta > Magnoliopsida > Asterales > Asteraceae > Saussurea > Saussurea involucrata. The sequence goes on from CM066323.1 coordinate 27,722,417, forward strand.
TTTGATGGATGTTGATTAGGAAGTTTTTATATATTTTGTAATGTCAAGACTAATGAGACCGTACTTGGTTTGTGATGTATCTTTCTTATGAATGTAATGAAGTTATGCAATGTATGTTATTTGTTGTATGTTTGGGAAACCGGGTCGTTACACGCGGTTTGTCCCGCGGTTTTCAAGTGGCGGGACAAGTGGCGTAAGTCTCTGTTTCAGCCCTATAATTTGGTGTTTTCCGGATTTTAGGTCATTATCGCGATACGTACGACGGGCAGCAGCGGAGGGGTGATTTTCAGAGCTTTTCCAGAGCTTTTGGAGCCACGATAGAGGATCAATCGAGGACAGTTCACCACGCGAAGTAGATCAGAGCCGGGAGAGAAGGGAGTTCATTATCACATTCATCACGTCCACAACCATGTTTACACACACTAGTTTCCTTCCCTTTTCTTTTGTTTTGTCCACCACCAACATGAACTAATCTTTAGATGTTGGGGGTTGGAATTAATTTGGTTTAATCATATGAACAGATGACTTGAAATTTTTATCAGTTTTCCTTTTTAATGAAGCATGTGATTTGGTTTTTAATGCTTTTGTGAGTTTAGCTAGCTTCCAATTGTTTTGTTGTTTTCAATTAAGTTCGAGAGAATTAATTGTTAACTAGAACTAGAAATTGCATGCCTAAGGAGAGAAAGGGGATAGAGATATACCGAGTAAGCCTTAGTCCCATTACAATCTTGAGTTTAATGTGTTTTGAGTCCATAAGTTGAGATCGAGAGATAAAACTTGTGTTTTTCAAGATAAAACACGTTGTGGCTTGAGAAAGAACAACGGTGATGTTTATAGATTGGGTATTCATTAAAGGGAAAAACTTGGTAATTGTTTTAAGTCAAATGTTTGTACGTGAAAACCTTAGGATTTCCAACCTTCAACTGTTTTCTCTATCAAAAGTTCCTAAGTTGTTTATTGTCCCGTTTGTGATTTGTTTTCTTGCAATTAATTAGTTATAAACCACAACTCAAAATTGCGACCGTTCAGTTAATAGAATTTATAGTAATTGTGATACTTAGTTCCTAGTTCTCTGTGTTCGATACTCGTACTTTCAGTACTATTACTTGATTTCGACCCGTACACTTGCGGTTAGATTTAGGGGGGTGTAAACCCGTCTATCAAGTTTTTGGCGCCGTTGCCGGGGAACTAGTTGCAACTGATAGCACTACCAGCTATAAGCGCTATTACATTGAACATTTTTTTCCTTATTTTATTTTCATCACTTTCAGTTTTGGATTGCTAATTTCGGTTACTTTCTTTTTCAGGTACTAATTGGTTTATGCCAAGGAAAACCCGAGGGGAAGGAATCGAACCACTCGATCCGGAGATTGAAAGAATCGCCCGTCGATTACTCAAGGAATCAAAAGTTAAAAGGCAACTGAAGATGGGCGACGAAGCTCCTCCTAATAGACGCCCTATGCGGTCGTTTGCCGACCCGAACGTGGCAGCCGCACGCATAGGAGTCCAAGCACCCACCACTGCAGCAAACTACTTCAAGATTAAGCCGAGTACCATTGTCATGGTACAACAGAATCAGTTTGGGGGAGCACCTACTGAAGATCCCCATGCCCACCTTCGTGCATTTGAACGGATTTGCAATACGTTCAAGATCAATGGGATGGAGGAGAATACGATCAAGCTAAGGTTGTTCAGTTTTTCCCTAAAGGGTAGAGCTGAAATTTGGATAGAGGGCTTACCATCGGATCAGATCACCACTTGGGCAGGCCTGAAAGCCGCGTTCCTCCAGAAATTCTTTCCACCGGGAAGAACCGCGCAACTGATGGCCGACATTACTCACTTCGCTCAATGGGACCAAGAGACTCTATACGAGGCATGGGAGCGATATAAGGATATGTTAAAGAAATGTCCACATCATGGGTTACACAGTTGGGTTATTATCCAAACGTTCTTTGGAGGCCTTCACCCACAGTTCAAAAACGAAATCACAGCTGCATCGGGTGGAACCCTAATGGAGAAGACATATGAAGAAGCAGTTGAGTTGATCGAGAACTTATCCGAGCATAGATATGCCACTCCACGATCCTCTATTAGAAGAGTTGCAAGTGTTCAAGAATCGGATGAGCTGAAGGAAATAAAAGCCCAACTAGTTGCGATCACGAACCATCTGAAAGGAGGCAGTCCGGGAGAACCCGAACAAGTTCAGTTTTTACAGAACCGGAATAACCAGCCGATGAACGACCCTTTCTCGAACACGTATAATGAGGGGTGGAAGAAACACCTGAACTTTTCATGGAGTCAACCCGGTCAACAACCACAAGGTAATAACTCCAACTTTTCTAATTCTTCTAATGCTAACAATGTTTACCGTCCTCTAGGTTTCAACCAAAGGAATTTCAATGAGGGACAATCTGGGGAGAAGAAACCGGGGCTGGAGGATATAATGATGAAGTTCATGACCAAGATGGACAGCACGGTTGGAGAGTTAGCAAGCACGGTTAACACGGTCTAGGCAGCGATTGATCAGAACACCGCCTCCATCAAACTCCTTGAGAGACATGTGGGGCAGATTTCTGAGGCCCTACAAACCCGAGCTCCCAGGACATTCCTTAGTCAAACTGAAAGAAAACCAAGGGAAGAATGCAATGCTATTTATCTGAGAAGTGGCACGGAGGCGATCAAGGAGGTAAGTGTTGAGCTGAAAGATGGCGTTTCTAATGATATGGGTGATCGGGAAGAACCGAAGGAAAAAAAGGTGACACCTCCATCGAAGCCGGTAGTCAAATCGTTTGTACCACCACTACCATTTCCGAGTCGAGTAAAGGCACATAAAGATGAGGAACAGTACAAGAAATTCCTTGACATCTTCAAGAAGCTGCATATCAACATCCCCTTCGCAGAAGCACTTGCTCAAATGCCAACATATCTCAAGTTCATGAAGGACATCTTATCCAAGAAGAGGGAAATCGAGCACCAGTCTACCATTGCACTTACTGAAGAGTGCAGTGTGATCATTCAGAACAAGCTTCCCCCGAAGCTTAAGGATCCAGGGAGTTTTTTGATCCCTATTCAAATTGGGAATCTTAATCTTGATAAGGTATTATGTGATTTAGGAGCAAGTATTAATTTAATGCCTTTATCTGTTTTCAGGAAACTTGGCTTGGGTGAAGTAAAGCCAACATACATGACTCTCAAACTCGCTGATAGATCTATAATGTATCCGTATGGAGTGGTAGAGGATGTGCTCATAAAAGTCGACAAGTTCTACTTTCCGGTGGACTTCGTGGTGATCGACATAGATGAAGATGAAGAAGTCCCGTTGATACTTGGAAGACCCTTTCTGGCCACGAGCAGAGCGCTGATCGACATGGAAGAAGGCGAGATGACCTTAAGAGTTGGTGGTGAGAAGGCAGTTTTCAAGATGTTTGAGAATGAGCGAGGTGGAAGCGAAGAGGAATCCGATAACCGAAGAAAGCCGAAAGAGTGATCGGAAGGAAGGTCGAGCCATGACCGAAACCAAGGCGCTAGGTGGGAGGCAACCCACCGAGGTTTGCGTTTCTTTAATTTAAATTTTCAGGTGTTTTTATTTACAAAAAAAGTAAATAATATCTCTGGAACAGAGACATACGCGGTTTTGGCCGCGGTTTACAAGCCGCATGCCAAGCCGCGAGAGTCTCTGAGTCATTTTTGAAGTTTTTCGTTCTCTTTGTTTTCTTTCGCTGTTTGCTGTGAATTCTTTTGCTTCTGCTTCCTCTCTCCATTTTCTCCGATGTCTCTCAACTGGTCGCCCAACTTTTCAAGAGAGTCTCCTCCGTCCGGGCAAACAGGTATGTTCTAACTTTGTATGATAACGAGTGGTGTATAATGTTGTGTTCCCTTAGTAGTAAACGAGATGCAACAAACCTAAGTTTCACTTAGGTTTGGGGTGCCTCACTTTTTAAACATCTACACACTCACTTCTAATCCTGAGCAAACCTCGGTTTCACCGAGGTTTGGGGTTGGCGTTATTTGACAAACCTAGGCCACGGCCTAGGTTTGGGGTGCCCATTGATGAAAATCTTTGGATTAACTCTTCGATGTTCTTGTTAATACTATGCCCATCCTGTATGATTACTGCAATAACCGCACAACGATACTTGTTTCATTTTGTATCGCCTACGCCGACATCTGCACATTGGGAACAATGTGCGGGTAAGGTTTGGGGTTGCCCAATCGGGCCCACGTTTATGCACGTAGATTTCTTGCACTTCTGAGTGTCTAGATCACTTTAGCTAAAAAATTTATTTTGGATGATTGAGACCGACCATTGTGGGGAGAATCTTGTGATAGTAACGTGACCATTAGGGAAGGACTGGGAAAAGACATGACTAGGGACATTAGTGGAGACCACCCAATAGCGAGTTTTGAGCCTAAAAGACGTTTTTCATTTCGAGGGATTTAGACACTTAATTCATATACACTTTTTCGAGTTCCTTGTCGTGAATATAGAGTGATCTTGCTATATTATTGCATTGAGTAGCAAAGACAACCATCGGGATACTGGGTAAAGGTGTAGTAGACCATATCGTGTGGACTTTAAGAGATGATTCCAAGCATTGTGTGTATGTTTAACCCTGTTTTATCTATCGTTCCTTTTTTACCCATTATGTGTGTACCCAAAACCCCTTTTGAAGCCAAACACTCACCACTTGTTTATTTCAGACCCACCATTAAACCCTAGCCAAAAACCTTAGCCAACCCTTATCCGAAAGTGTGTCAATCAGAAGCAGTAATGAACAGCGAAAGATAGAGCAGAAAAGAAAAAGTACAGGCCAGTCATGAGAAGAAATTGGGTCAGTTTAACCCAAAAGTTAGAAAAGAGGGCCAATGGAGCCCCAAACAAATAAAGAGAGCCAATGATGCTCCAAAAAAAATACAAAAAGAAAATAAATACAGTTATTTAGATAGCTTTACAACAGCTCAATAAGAGAGTCAAAGCGACTCCTGTAGTGATAAAGAGGGCCAAAAGATAGAATGTGAAGAAAGCTCATAACTGCTAATGATTGACACACCGAGGATTTTTGATCCTTTTACCCTTCGTTTCTTAGCCATGACCTTAACCCCGTTACAACCCTTGTAAAGACCTGGATGATCTTCTGGAAAATGTGATTACGGTATACGACTATCTTTACCAATATTCCCTATCTTGCTACTTGATTCCCTTCTAAGATCAACTTTTTGGACATTTGTGCGTCTTTCATTCGAGTTGTCATGTGATTTTCGATTATTCTTGTACATAACCTCCTTATACATGACGACATGTGCGACAACCTAGGTTCGAGTGAAATGAGAGTATTCCGTGAGGTAGGGTCGAGGCGAAATGTTTTCCCTAGTATGTTTGGACCTAGTACAACCTTGATGTAATCGGAGCAGTCACGAGTTCAACCCACAATGGAGGGCCATAGGTCAAACAGAATAAGGATGAGGCGAGAGTGAGATAGGCATTCACGGGTATGAGAAATCACCAGTGCATTACATGGTACCGATTGGGAATTGTGCAGTTATTATTTCACTGATATATGCTTTTATTCTATTTTATCGCTAATTTGCTTGAGGACAAGCAACGCTCGGTTTGGGGTTGTTGATAACGCCAATTTTTGGCGTTATTTTCAGTCCTGAAACCAATGAGATTGGCTTGTGTTCTAGCAAAAAGATGGGATTTTATGGTTTATCTAGTGAAATGTGCAGGTGATCTAAAAGACAACAATCATCGAGAAAAGAAGCTAAAAAGAGTCCAAAAGAGAGCCAAAACGAAGCCCAACGGAAGCCCGAGATCCAAGCCCAAGACTCGTGCCCGAACCAGGACCCGAACTTGACCCAGAACCTGATCCGGACACATCAGGGGACACGCGCGGTTTGTCCCGCAGTTTTCAAGTGGCGGGACAAGTGGCGTAAGTCTCTGTTTCAGCCCTATAATTTGGTGTTTTCCGGATTTTAGGTCAATATCGCGATACGTACGACGGGCAGCAGCGGAGGGGTGATTTTCAGAGCTTTTCCAGAGCTTTTGGAGCCACGATAGAGGATCAATCGAGGACAGTTCACCACGCGAAGTGGATCAGAGCCGGGAGAGAAGGGAGTTTATTATCACATTCATCACGTCCACAACCATGTTTACACACACTAGTTTCCTTCCCTTTTCTTTTGTTTTGTCCACCACCAACATGAACTAATCTTTAGATGTGGGGGGTTGGAATGAATTTGGTTTAATCATATGAACAGATGACTTGAGATTTTTATCAGTTTTCCTTTTTAATGAAGCATGTGATTTGGTTTTTAATGTTTTTGTGAGTTTAGCTAGCTTCCAATTGTTTTGTTGTTTTCAATTAAGTTTGAGAGAATTAATTGTTAACTAGAACTAGAAATTGCATGCCTAAGGTGAGAAAGGGGATAGAGATATACCGAGTAAGCTTTAGTCCCATTACAATCTTAAGTTTAATGTGTTTTGAGTCCATAAGTTGAGATCGAGAGATAAAACTTGTGTTTTTCAAGATAAAACCCGTTGTGGCTTGAGAAAGAACAACAGTGATGTTTATAGATTGGGTATTCATTAAAGAGAAAAAGTTGGTAATTGTTTTAAGTCAAATGTATGTACGTGAAAACCTTAGGATTTCCAACCCTCAACTGTTTTCTCTATCAAAAGTTCCTAAGTTGTTTATTGTCCCGTTTGTGATTTGTTTTCTTGCAATTAATTAGTTATAAACCACAACTCAAAATTGCGACCGTTCAGTTAATAGAATTTATAGTAATTGTGATACTTAGTTCCTAGTTCCCTATGTTCGATACTCGTACTTTCAGTGATATTACTTGATTTCGACCCGTACACTTGCGGTTAGATTTAGGGGGTGTAAACCCGCCTATCAGTACGCTGTGGGGGCGTAATTGGCACATATACAACACACCCAAACATATGTAAATGTAAAACATCAGGCTTATATCCCGTTACCAACTGGTACGCACAAGATTGGTTGGCTGGTTGTGGGTCTAAACACGAATAAGTAAAGTTGCATGTAATATTGCATTACCCCATGCAGATGTGGATAAATTGGTGCGCATAACCAATGCCCTAGCTACCATCTATATTCTTTTGATGACAACTTTTATCATTTTACGAGACCATTTTATATATACACATGCGGTACAAATGCAATAATCATCAAATCCTTATGATGTAAATTCTCCAGCATTCTAAGTCATGTAGACTTGATGAGAAAAAATCAGGGTGGTGAGTCCTTAATGTATAAGTGCAACATTTCATGTGGACTATAATACGACACATGTTCATCGTATTAAAACCAGAACCATAAAGTACTTTAATGGCCCGCTTTATGGATGTTTATGTCCATAAATATCACCTTGTATTCGTTGTAAGAATGACTTTTTTTTATATTAAGTCCTTAGCTTTAGGATGGTCTCATTCCTGATTTGGCTAAGGATCAGGGTATATAAAAGTTCTAGGTATTAGAGAGGGCATGATGATGGTGTTGCTTCTTGTGCAGTAGAAGTCAACAGTTACAATTTGGTTAATTCCCTCGTTTTATCTTTCATTCGAAAGAAAATGTATCTAAGTGTATTTTGCGAGACATAGATCACTATGTCATGACCATGGTGTCCCACGTGGTCATGTCGAAACATATATGTGTCATTGTTCCAAAGTTCTTTATTGGTGACAAAATATGATTTACTAACATAGATAATCCAATAATCTGATACATTAATTTCTCTAATATATTTTGCTTTCATATCATTATAGTTGATGTACATATACCTATTTCCATTCTTATAATATGATTGATACGAATATTTTAACAAGGTTCATATTGATATAGTGCTTTAGTGATTGATCTTGTGTCATTAAGCAACAAGTGACAGTCCATCGTCTAAGTGTTTGGAGGAATTAAAAATTATTAATTCAATGAATAACAATCTATTTCTTATGATTGTATGATATGCCACAAAAACAATCAAGTTCTCCTCGATACATTCCTACATGGAACGAAGAACGTTGAGAGTTTTGCATTTGTTTTTGATGTGATCATTTACATCTCTAATGGTTATAAACTCAGGGTATATATACACAAATGCAATTAATTTAATAGCTAAATTATATTTAAATAAACTTATACTTAACCAATCTTATATATGACATAGTTCATTTATAAATTGTCCCATTTTCTATTAGGAGTTCGTTCCCGACTCTTACCATGAATTTGACCCTTTCCACAACCTTGTTCATATGGTACATATTTAGCATATGTATGTGGATTAATATGTTCAACTCACTATCCTTTGGAGTTCTTTCCACCTCCAACGCTTGCCTTATTAACCCCAAAAAATTTCTTTATCCGGGTATGTCTAGCGTTGTTAATTTTTTTTTGCTACAACTCTTAACCACTTGCATTAAGTTAATGAGTTTGTTAAAGGTTATATTGCAGCTTATACTGCTTCATTAGTATGATTGGTGATATAGGAAAGATGAAAAGATATTATGATTCGCATAATCTTTTGTGAGTTCCTTGCCACAAAGATTGAGATGCATTTTGAGACATGACATTTCTTTGTCAAAATCAGTTACCTTCTTGTAATCAAGTAAGTAGGTTTCTTTCCACTGAATGATTAGTTTGAGAAGTATATGGTACTGAATATTCTCGAATTTCCTTTTTGGGACTACCCACGGTTCTTGGGGGTTTCTAGTTATTCTCTCTGAAGGTTGTGACTGATGTATCGTCTCAAAAATTTTAAAGTATTTAATTGTATCTTAACATCTAGTGTTTTTTTTTCTTTAGGGTCAAAATGGTTCGATGACTTTTGCGTATTTTCTTGTGTTTTTCCAAACCTATCTTATGGTAATCAAGTACTTTTGATTCAAAGATGTCGTAGAAAATGGAGAACATATTATTTTCTAAAATGGTGAATTATGGTTTATACTTATTATGTTATGCATGAAATCATAATAATATTGGATTTTTGTATTCTTACATTTTATTGATAATACTTCATCAACATTTCAATTTGCAAATAAAAATCACTCAATCTATTGGATCTCCAGATAGTAGGGGAATCACGTGGATTTCTTAAGTCCCTACAAACCTTAGGGCTATTTACGCCCGTTTGACAAAATCCAAATCGATATATTGCGATTTAATTAATTTGAATATAACATTGTTGATTATAGATCTTTTGGCAAGAGGCCAAAATGAATATGAGTTTGTCTTATGAAGCCATATTTCAATGTTTCAATATCTTAATACTATTTTAAGAGATTTTGCCATTAGACAAATCAATATTAGTTTTGACATAAAGTCAAATTCAAACTTATAACATCTTATTGGTATCTATGGATCTTTTGGTAAAAGACCAAATATTAGGGGGTTGGAAGTGTAACATCCAAAAGTTATTTATAAGATTGGAATTAATGAGTAGGAACTCATGATCAAGATAAATATTTGATTAATATTTTAACATTTTCATGTTATTTTTGGAGCTTTTGGTAAAATACCAAAATATATGGGGGTGGAAGTGTAACTTCCAAATTTAATTATAAGATTGAGAAAAATGAGTAGGAACTCATGTCAAGATAAACATTTGAATTTAATTATAACTATTTTGGATTAAGATAAACATTTGAAATATTATTGGTAAAATCAATCACAGAGTACATACATAATTAAACGGTAATTACTCTAAATAATTAAATAAAACGGCAAAACAATTAAGTTAACTAAATTTACTGCTCATTTAAGTAATAATTGATTATCATATCTCGCAAAATTATATTAGTAAATTTAAATGGTCTAAATGAGATTAGCTATCCAAATAAGTAAATAGTATTAACATAATTCAATTAACCAACTAAACATGTTAATATTGTAACTAATTGAGGATGCCAAAATATAGAAAGATATGCCAAAAACAATAAAAGTTATATACTAAGCAAATTAGTTGTAAATAAGGTGAAACCAAATTTAAATTAACTAATAGTCTAATTAGTAATTTGAACTACCCTAAAAAGATAGGTATAATAGACCCAATTAAACAAAACTAAGTAAACATGTCCAAAACCAATCCAAAACGGCTCGTATAAATAAATAATATTAAGCTAACATTATACTAATATAACAATTATTTATCATATAAAATAAACGTCAATAAAGTAATAAAGAAAACATCATCCAAGATTCCAAATTATTCATTTAATAATTAATTCCTTTTAATAGTTAAAAATTTTAAAACAAAATCGTTTAATTATCCAAAGAATTTGGATAAGCACATTAAAATCCCATATAGATTCAAACTATTATCCTTTAACGTAATTTTTTTTCTACGTCAATATCCATTTTTATTAATTAAATTATTTCAATCAAAAATTAAATAACTATGAATTGCATTTGGTTATAATCTTTTTTTTTTCACAATTCAATTGATATCAATCACGACAATAGTAAAACAGTTAAATAAACATAATTTCTTAATGTTCATCTATGAAGAAATTGAAAGAAAACTTACTAGAATTTGTGTCGAACGTGACAACGAGCGATGAATAACGGGGTAACTATGCAATTTTCCGACAAGCCGTTCAACAACAACCGTTCAACAGCAGTGAGAAACGGTTTTTGAGCTTTACGTGCTGATAACGTGTTAAAGGAAAGGAGAAACAGAACACAATAGAATGGAGAGAATGAATCGTAATTCTCATTAATCATAAGCCCTTTATATAGGGATGATTTACAAAGAGATAATCATGAGATACCAAGTTCTAATCTAACTCTAATGTGTATATCTCTATCTCTAACTTTTTCATTATCGTCTTATACTTTGACGATGACACATTTATCCTACAACATAAATTTGATTATATAAATAAAAAGAAAACTTTAAATGAAAATATGAAATAATGGAAATAAAGTCCAATTGGTATAAAATAAAATAAATTTTCTCTCGAATTCTATTAAACTTCTTCATTTGAACATTTAAAATAATAAAACTCTTAACTAAATCAAGAAATAAAAAACTATTAATTTTAGGATATTTCAACTTAAAACTTTGAAAAAAAAGATACCATTTACTTATCAACAATTTTAATTTAGGGGTCGTTTACCAAACGCTTACCCGGGTAAGCGCTTACCAAGTAACATTAATTTACCGCATGAATATGGCAATTGGCAAGGACCAATAATTTTACCCGATACAAGCGAAGGCAAAGACCGAGAGTCTTACCCGGTAAGTGATGCCGTGAAGTGTGACGACTTAAAATGGTAAGCGTTTGGTAAAAGTCCCTTAAAAATTTCACTTATTATATTAGTTATACTTTTCTATTAATTTTTATTTAACTTTAAAAAAGGATATCATTTATTGTTAATCATAACTTACTAATATAATAAAAGAAATTATTAAATTAAAGTTATTGATGAATAAATGATATTTTTTCAAAGTTTTATAATCAAATCTTTTAAATTTAATAGTTTGTATGAGGTTTTGCTCTCTGGATCTTTGTTTGTTTTGGTTGCTTGTTTCGTTGTTGTGTTTCAAACTTTGGTCATTTTTCCTTTGGTGAGGCGTTTGCCTTAGGGGCTGTTCTTTTGTGGCTTAATGGGCTGATAAATGGATATGGCTTATTCGGTCAGCCATATCCATGTGTTCGGTATGGGCTTATTCGCTCAGCAATGGGCTTATTCGCTCAGCTAGGAAAATGGTGTCCTTTGGATTCAGCCTTCATTATTCCTCAACTACCCCTCTCCTCACCTACCCCATTAAACATCTAAACCCTAAAAATTAAAAGACAAGGCTGACCATCTACACTGCTTTCTTCTACATTCACTTTTTTTTTATTTCCAGTTACTCCATTGTGAACCTCTTGATTTCTCACTCTCTCTTTTTTTCGATTTGTTGCTTTTGTACGTGATTCTGCACCGCCTGATTTGTCGATTTGTTGCTGTTGATTTCCAGATTTTTTTCGATCTGCTGCAAATCGTTAACCTCTCGATCTGTCACTGTTTGTTGTTCAATTTCCTGCTGCAAAATCGTGAAAACTTATCTGATTTGTCTTCTTTTTTTTCCAATTTCTGCTGCAAATCGTGAAAACCTCTCAATTTGTCTTTTTTTTGTTCGATTTTTCTGCTGCAAATCGTGAACCTCTCGATTTCTCGCTCTGCTCATTTGTTTACATATTTCATTCTTTTTTTGTTCGATTTCTTGCTGCTCAAACAGTGTTTTAAAGATTGGGGGGTAAAATGGTCATTTCTGACATTCAGATGTTTATTCAGCCCAACAACAGAACAACAACTTATCTGTTAACACTCAGACAACCATATCCACTCAGACAGTCATATGGATTCAGGTCTTAACAGAAAATGAACAAAACAACACCTTAGTCTTGTTTGTATCCATCTTTTTTTAATTTTAGTGTCTGGTTTTTCCGTTTAAAAAAAGTTTAATATGATTCAAGAAAAAAAAATTAGTTTTATTTTATACCAACTAGTTGTTTTTATTAAATGCACTTTACTCTCATTATTTCATATATTGATTTAAACTTTAGTTTTTATTAATTAATCAAATTTGTTTAATATTTAAATTAAATATATATATATTTGTTGTATATGTATATATATAGTTATAAAATATAATAAAGAATGAAAAAGAAAAGAAAAATACATTGCCAAATTTGTTGAAATTCAAAGGATAAATATTTAAAACTTTACATATCACAAGGACTAAATATGTAATTTTTCAAATCAACTTTTTGGAAACTTAATGGTTTACTTTAACGGTGTTAGCTATAAGAACGAAAATTGAAGCAATTAAAAACCACAAGGATGAAAAAAGCAGTTTTTAAACCACAGGGACAAAAACCGTTATAACCATCAAACCACAGGAACGAAAATCGTAGTTTACTCCCAATTTTTTTATTCCTACTGTATTAGTTCATCGTTTTAAGTTTGTAACTAGAAATACTCGTACTCGAACCCGGTTGTCGGAGATGTGAAATCCCTGAATCTAGTAACTGCACCTTTTAAACCCGAACCCAACCCGGAGTATTTGACAATAAGTTTTTGGGAAATTAATTAAAATGCCCCAAGTTGGAAAAACAGTTACCAAAATTCTCCAAATCTCTCCCAATTTGCCAAAATGCCCCATAATCCCGCGATTGGGCCCTCTATCGCGGACCAGACCCAATTGATCCACGCATGTGTCAGCGATCCACACTCAAGATTCCACATTCCTCGAGTTGGTATGTTTTGATTTGAAAGTTACATTTCATACTGGTACGTGCGAAATGTGTGTTTTAATCGCAGTGGGTTGCAAACTGTCCACAGTGGGAAGTGCAAGTGTACACTGTCCACTATGATCGTCACAGCAAGTAATAGTTGGTAAAATACCAGAATCGAATCCACAGAGACTGGACAATCAAGACAATACGGTTCTCATGAGCTCCTTTTACAAGTTTCAACTAGAGAGGAAAATAATACTTGGTTTTGGTTTGGTGAAATAGCTACTTTAAACGATTTACTAAGGTTCTAAAAAAAGAGGAATGTAGGTTAGATTTTCACTAGATTTTATACCAAATACTCGGTCCTAAAAATGATCCTTGTATTCGAGGTAGGCATTTTCGCTAGAAAAGCCCGGTTACAAAATACTCACACCGTTTAGATAAAAATCTCATACTTGTCGTGTTTATTGTTTTGTCAATGGCAATCTTAAAAATGGACCTTTTCAGGTCTCGATGGAATGTGTAGAGGCAAATACTCTAAGTGTTTTTAATACACAAATCAGCTTGCCTACTACTCCAGTGGGTTAAGACTTGCTCACTATGCCGACCTCACTTTCGTAAGTGTCATAAGAATTCTTTCGAATCCCCTAGCATCATTCAAGCTCGTGTCACTGCGTTCTACTCATTTCTAAGTTAAGAACTAGACTTTAGATCCTTGCAAGTGATCGGCTTGTTCGCATCCTTGGGTAAATATCGAGAATGAAAGACCAAAACAACAAATATTCTAAGTATAAAGATTACTCAAGCATTTTTAATAAAATTCAGGTACTTCTCTTTCCTACATCCCAAAGGATGTTTAGCCTAGCATTTCCGAAGTAAAGAAAACAAAAGATGAAGATTTGCACATAATAAAACTGAAAGTGACTTGAATTAACTGCTCACAGTGGGGAACGAGAAGTCGTCCCTGCACTGTGTAATACGAACTACAATTTAAACTAAGAATGGTAAATTACTGAAAATTAAAGCTAGTTACTGCAGTAAATAAAAGACTAAAGCTAATGTGGTAGTTGAGAGAATTTAAGACTAAAAGTATTCAAGGATGATAACCAAGCATCCATTTAATGGCACCCAAGTGCTCCTTTATATACTAGGAGAAGGAGTTGGGTATTACACAAAAGAGGTGGGTCTTCCAATGGGTAAAGACTGCTGAGTTGTGGCAGAATTCAGCTCCTTGTGCAATTCTTTTATCCAATGGTCCCTTCTCCAAGTCAATCTCCAAGTACAAAGAGGTGTACTTGATGCTATCTTCAATGAGAACTACCTTGTACTTCTCCAGCCATTTCTCTGCCATATGAACCTTCCTCCTCCAGAAAATTAGATCCCAACAAATAGTTTCTTTTTTATCAGCTCGAAGAGTGGGGACCCGGAGTGGGCACAACAGTGGTCACTGCAGGATAAAACGTGAAAAACACCCAAATTCCACCAAATAATTCATTAAATACTATGGTTCACTCCTTTTGCTCATTTTCGAGAATTATAATAAGAATGTGGGTTTTTAGAAGTGAAATGGCTAAAATTGACAAAATAAAGTGGAAAATAAATGGAAATAATAACTCTAAAAATAGAGTTATCACAACCTCAAACTTAAACCATTACTTGTCCCCAAGTAATAAAAAGAAAGAAATAAAATAAACAAAATCGCTAGAACTTTTAGGGACTTACATACTTCTTGACTTGAATGGGCGTTGATCTCCTTCCTTCGATACTTCCTTTGGTTCCAAACTTGAAAATTTCACTTTTGTGTTTTACGAAATCTTTCCCTTGTTTTCCATTAATCAATAGGGCTTTCTTGGGTTCGACGGGTTTATGGCTTTGAATATTTTCCCAAGGGTTTTTGGCAAGTATTTCCAAACATGGACCGAAAATCTCGCTTGGAGATTTTTATTTCAAGAAGTGGGTGTTTTGTATTTTGCAAGGGTAAGCACACTTTCAGGCTTTATTTTGGGTATGACTATTTTTGTGAGAGTGGGTATTCTGATGGTCCAGAATAGTGGTACGTGCGAAATGTGTGTTTTAATCGCAGTGGGTTGCAAACTGTCCACAGTGGGAAGTGCAAGTGTACACTGTCCACTATGATCGTCACAGCAAGTAATAGTTGGTAAAATACCAGAATCGAATCCACAGAGACTGGACAATCAAGACAATACGGTTCTCATGAGCTCCTTTTACAAGTTTCAACTAGAGAGGAAAATAATGCTTTGGTTTGGTTTGGTAAAATAGCTACTTGAAACGATTTACTAAATGCTAAAAAGGAGGAATGTAGGTTGGATTTTCCCTAAATTTTATCTCAAATACTCGGTCCTTAGAGTGATCCTCGTATTCGTGGTGGACATTTTCGCTAGAAAAGCCCGGTTACAAAATACTCACACCGTTAGATAAAAATCCCATACTCTTAGTACTTGTTGTTTTGTCAATGGTAATCTCTAAATGGACCTTTTCAGGCCTCGATGGAATGTGTAGAGACAAATACTCTAAGTGTTTTTAATACACAAATTAGCTTGCCTACTACTCCAGTGGGCAGAGATTAGCTCACTGTGCCGACCTCACTTTCGTAAGTGTCAAAAGAATTCTTTCGAATCCCCTAGCATCATTCAAGCTCGTGTCACTGCGCTCTACTTATTTCTAAGTTAAGAACTAGACTTTAGATCCTTGCAAGTGATCAGCTTGTTCGCATCCTTGGGTAAATATCGAGAATGAAAGACCAAAACAACAAATATTCTAAGTATAAAGATTACTCAAGCATTTTTGATAAAATCCAGGTACTTCTCCTTCCTACATCCCAAAGGATGTTTAGCCTAACATTTCCGAAGTAAAGAAAACAAAAGATGAAGAATTGTACATAATAAAACTGAAAGTGATTTGCATTAACTGCTCACAGTGGGGAACGAGAAGTCGTCCCTGCACTGTGTATTTCGAACTACAACAGAAAATAAATTACTGAAATTAAATGCTAAGTTACTGCAGTAAATGAAAGCTTACAACTTAAGGAAATGCTAGATAAATTGCAAGATAGATAGATTGTAATAAATGAGACCCAACACTCCTTTTTATACTAAGAAGGAGGTGTTGGTCTTTACACAAAAAGGGTTTTCCAATGGGTAAAGACTGCTGAGTTTTGGCAGAATTCAGCTCCTTGTGCAAATCTTTTATCCAATGGTTCCTTCTCCAAGTCAACTTTTGCAAGTACAAAGGTACAATCATGATGTGAAGCCTTGAGGAACACTTGTAACAGCCAAATCTCAGCTTCTCTGTCATTGAACCTTCCTCCTCCAGAAAATTAGATCCCAACTAAAAGTTTCTTTTTGATTTCTTTTTTATCAGCTCGAAGAGTGGGGAACCGGAGTGGGCACTGTATACGTCACTGCGGATGAAAAATCGAGAAAACACCCAAAACTTCCCCAAATAATTTATTAAAGACCATGGTTCACTCCTTTTGCTCGTTTTCGTAAATCATACCAAGAATGGGGGTTTTTAGAAGTGAAATGGCTAAAATTGACAAAATAAAGTGGAAAATAAATGGAAATAATAACTCTAAAAATAGAGTTATCACAACCTCAAACTTAAATCATTACTTGTCCCCAAGTAATAAAAAGAAAGAAATAAAATGAAACACAATGCATAAAAGGTCTTTGAGGGACTTACATATTTCTTGACTTGAATGGGCGTTGATCTCCTTCCTTCGATACTTCCTTCGGTTCCAAACTTGAAAATTTCACTTTTGTGTTTGACGAAACCTTTCCCTTGTTTACCTTTTGATCAATAGGGCTTTCTTGGGTTTGAAGGGTTTATGGCTTTGAATCTTTTCCCAAGGGTTTTGGCAAAAATTTCCAAACATGGACCGAAGATCTCGCTTTGAGATTTTTATTTCAAGAAGTGGGTGTTTAGTATTTTGCTATGATAAGAACGTACACTTTCAGGCTTTATTTGGGTATAATGAGTATGGCTATTTTTTTTTGTGAGGGTGGGTATTCTGATGGTCCAGAATAGGCACACCATCGTTTTCTGGGAGTGAGCACTTTGATGGTCCAGAAAAGGCACACCATCAATTTTGTTAGTGCTACTCCGATTTTCTTCTGTTTTTGTATTTTTGTGTTTTCTCTTTTTTTTTTTGGGAGGGGGGTACAGCTTACCCACCTCAAACTTGGACTTCACAGTGTCCTCACTGTGAGCAAACTGGAGGTCACTCTGGAAGTTCCCACCTCAAACTTAAAATCTCACAGTGTCCCCACTGTGACATTGAATTAATGAACAAAGGTGGTGGTTTGGGGGTACAAAAAGGATCGTGTTTGGATGCGAAAAATGGCCTATATCATTTCATGGTATCAAGTTGAGATTCGTACTTACAAAAGGGACCTTTTTAAGTTGGAAGCCGAAAGTTGTACCTTGAAATGGAACGAGATCAAACAAGCATTCAAACAACAAATACGTTAGTACCCAAAAGTACCTACCGAGCGATAGGATTTCATGCATCGATATTTAAAAAGTTAAAACAGCAAAAAGTGTCAATGCCTAGCCATAGGCACAAAAAGATCAACCAAACAAAAAAAAATTGTTTTTGGTGAGCAAAAGAGCGAAACCATTGTTTTAAAACAAACCATTCACGGGGTTTGGGTGGCTTCTGGTGAACTGGCGGCGTCATCCTCTTCAAACTCGTCATCACTGGCATTGGTTGGGCAAATATCCTCAGGAAAATCTGGGAGCTGAGCAGCTAGCATTGGGTTGGCCTCTTTCATCATCAGGCCCGTCACCTCATCTCGTTCTCTTGTATACATCCAAAATTTCTGCGTGGCCCGGTTCTGATATCGCTGCTCACTTTCCAGCAACTCGATCCTGTATGTGAGCTTCTTTAAAGCTGCCAAAATCTCTCCCATTTGGTTGTTTGATGATCCGGCCTCGGTTGAATGGAGTGGGGTACCCTTCTTCTCCACAGTGGGCACTTCAGTGCCCACTATGTGCTCGTCGGCTATTCGCACATTGGGCTGTACCTGGGCAGGCTTAACAGACGGGCCTCCTATCTCTCTTCTCATCTTCTTAATTGTCTGAATACTGATGTTTTTCGTGGAAATGATCCACTGGTCTTCTTCAGCTGTGGGCACTCCGGCATCTATTAGCAATAGTGTAATAAGGCAAGGAAGGGGTAGGATTACCTTGGTTCGTGTTTTGGCCTGATGGATGGCACCATGCATTATGATTCCCAGATTGATCTTCTTTTTAGTGAGAACGCAGTAAAGCATGGCACACTTATGCATGGAGAGAGTCGTGTCGTGCGATGTTGGGGCCACCGAGGCCCTTAGGAATTGGAACCACACAGCAGCCTCAGTGGTGAGGCTGCCAGCATATAGACACCTTCTTTGGCCATCCTGATTCCATGGCCTTCCCTCAACTGCTATTTCTTTTAAAATCAATTCCTCATCAGCCGGAGTCATCTTTGCCAGGAACTGTCCGAAAGCACAAGGTTCCGGAGCTCCTCTACCTAACACTCGGTTTATATTGCCTGGAGTAAAGTCCACAACCTTTCCTCTGATCTTAACAAATGATTCTTTGGCTTGGGAGGCCTCAGCATAAAATTCTCGGACTAATGATGCATTAGCGCGGCGATTGGCAGTGGCAATGGTTGCCCAATCTTGCGCTACAAGTTTATCTTTGACAAAGGGATTTGCTTCTACAAAGTCGGGGTCGAAACCCCTCTCTAAATTCAACTTCCGAGTGTAAATACACTCAAAGTGGGTTCTAGCAGCTGGGGAAGTGAATTGCCTCGGTATCCCACTGGGGGCATGAGCAGTCCCCACAGTGGACAGATGTGGATTTTCAGAAAGGTTTTGTTCACTTCCCGTATTAGTATCACTAGAAGAAGAACTTAAAGAGGGTTCGATACCCTTACCTTTCCTCGACGCTTTTCTTTTCGGTTTTGCAGACGATGCCTTCTTGGATGCACCAGATCGTGTAACCATTCCCCTGTTCCTCTGGAGTGCTCTGGTTGGGGTTTCTTCACTGTGGGCAGTGGTGTGGACATCCTCCACACTATCAGCATTTTTGTTCTGGGGAATGTCTAATGTCTGAGTCTGCTCCTTAATCTTCTTCTGTCTTTCTTCTTCCTCACGAGCCAAACACTCCTCCTCTGCTTGTTTCTTTTTCTGCTCGAATATCCTTGCTTCTTCATCCTTCTTTCGTTCTTCCTCTTTCAATCGCTCCTCCTCCTCTCTAGCCAATCTTGCGGCTTCTTCCCTCCTCAATCTCTCTTCCTCCTCTCTTTTTAATCTTTCTTCCTCCTCTCGTTTGATTCTTTCCTCTTCTTCCTTTCTGATTCTTTCTTCTTCCTCTCGACGCCTCCTCTCGACCTCTTCCTTTCTTTTTCTAATGGCTTCCATTTTCTGTTTGAACTCCTCTGCTAACCGTCTCTCTTCTTCTTCGGCTAGAAGTGTCTCGGTCTCGAAATGGGTGATACTGTTGTCTGAGACTTGCGATGATGAAGTAGCTTTTGGGCTTTCGTGCTTTGAAGAACCCTCGTCGGCCGCACCGGAGATGATCGGGTTTTCGCCGGAGACCGGTGGCGGTTCGTTCAGGTCATTGGTGACGGCTTCCGGTGGTTGTTCCTCGGCGGTCCTGCGGCGGACGGCCGCACGTGTTAGTGCATCGGGGTTGGTGTTCATTCTCTTGGTTCTTGCCATTTTTAGGGTTTTGGAAGGGTTTTGCTGGTGGGTTTTTCGTAGAGAGAGAAATGAAGAAGAGAAAGTTTGTTGGGTAAATTTTGGAAGCAAAGGAGGTTAAGGTGGTTTTTGGAAATGTTTTCTTTTCAAAAATGGGGGGAAACAGCCGATTTTAGGAGAGAGGGAGAGGATTGACAATGATAGCTTTGCTTGGGAAATGATGAACTATGACACCATGGCCTAAAAGTAGACTTGATGGCAGCAAAAGGTGAAAGCTTGTCAGCATTGGGCCCCAAAAATAGTCCTTTCATTCGTCAGGTGGGGAGTGGGGAGCGCAGTGACCTGAGCCTTCCCCACTGCAAAGTACTTTCCTTGATTTTTCTTCAAAAGGTGGCACGTTCTTCTACACACATTAAAACAAACTACCATGCAGAATTAAAAAGACCAAAAATAATAAAAAGACAACAAATAAGTGAAATAAAATATTTACAAACGGTTGTGAATTTCTCTAACCATAGCGAGGCGGAGAGTGGGCAGGGATGTGGGCACTTTCATGCAAAAAATGCTTTACCCTTTGCCCATTGACTTTAAAGGTTTGACCCGATTGTGGGGATTTCAACTCCACTGTTCCGAAAGGACTCACCTTGACAATGGTGTATGGTCCCGTCCATCTTGATTTAAGTTTACCTGGAAAGAGTTTGAGACGGGAATTGAACAATAGTACCTGTTGTCCTTCCATGAACTCCCTATGGTTGATTCGACGATCGTGCCACATCTTGGTCTTTTCCTTGTACAACTTTGCATTCTCATAGGAGTGATATCGCAACTCCTCTAGCTCATGTATTTGCAGACTCCTTTTGATTCCCGCGGCATCCTCACTCATGTTAAGCTCTTTAAGGGCCCAGAACGCCTTGTGCTCTAATTCAATCGGTAAATGGCAAGCTTTGCCAAAAACTAATTTGAATGGAGACATTCCCAGAGGAGTTTTATAGGCTGTTCGATAGGCCCAAAGAGCATTATCGAGTTTGATTGACCAATCTTTACGGTGTGGCTTAACAACTTTTTCCAAAATTCCCTTGATCTCACGATTTGAAAGCTCGGCCAACCCATTGGTTTGTGGGTGGTATGCGGTGGCCACTCTATGATGAATATCATATTTAGCAAGAACCGAGGCCATGACTTTGTTTACAAAATGGGTGCCTTCGTCACTAATTAATGCTCGTGGTGTTCCGAAGCGAGTGAATATATTTTTGTGTAAGAACTTCACCACAGTGTGAGCATCATTGGAGTGACAAGCAATGGCTTCTACCCATTTTGAAACATAATCTACCGCAACCAAGATGTAAAAGTTATTGTTGGAATTTGGAAAAGGTCCCATAAAATCTATCCCCCATACATCAAAAAGTTCGACCTCTAGAATGTTGTTAAGAGGCATTTCATTTCTTTGCGATATATTCCCCGTACGTTGACATTGCTCACAATTTTTCACGAATTCAAATGAGTCTTTAAAAACAGTGGGCCAAAAGAATCCACTTTGCAAAAATTTTGCTGCGGTACGGTTTCCACCGAAGTGGCCACCGTAGTGGGATGTGTGACAACCATGGAGTATTTGATGTTGTTCACTCCCATGGACACAACGCCTTAATATTTGGTCCGCCCCTATCTTGTACAAGAAGGGATCGTCCCAAACGTATTGTCGTGTGTCGTGTAAAAATTTCTTGAATGGTTGTCCACTCATCCCGTGGGGCTTAAGTCCACTTGCTAAAAAGTTTGCAATATCAGCATACCAAGGAGTTTCATTATGATGTTGCGCAGATAATAATTGTTCATCGGGAAAAGTTTCTTTTACCGGAGTGGGGTCAGGAGTGGGGTCAACAATGCCCACTGTCTTCTCGAGCCTGGACAGATGATCAGCAACCTGATTGCTTGTTCCTTTTCTGTCGACGATCTGGAGGTCAAATTCCTGCAGCAACAGCACCCATCTGATCAACCTCGGTTTAGAGTCAGCCTTGTTGATCAAATATTTGATGGCTGCGTGATCGGTGTGTACTATGACCTTTGCTCCAATTAAGTAAGACCTGAAACGATCAAAAGCAAAAACTACTGCAAGTAGTTCTTTTTCGGTTACAGTGTAGTTGATTTGAGCCTCGATCAAAGTCTTGCTTGCATAGTATATTGGATGAAAAATCTTATCTTTTCGTTGGCCTAGTACTGCACCTATAGCCCAATCGCTGGCGTCACACATGACTTCAAATGGGAGTGACCAGTCAGGAGTGGTCACTATGGGTGCAGTAACTAAGGCATTTTTGATTATTTCAAATGCGTTTCTACATTCTTTGGTAAAAACAAACTCTCTTTCATGTTGCAGCAGGTTACATAGGGGTTTAGTTATTTTGGAAAAATCTTTTATGAACCTCCTATAGAAACCTGCGTGACCTAAAAAACTGCGAATGCCTTTTACCGTTGTGGGCTCGGGAAGTTGGGAGATTACTTCTAGTTTTGCTTCATCAACTTCCAAACCCTTTTTCGACACAAGATGACCCAAAACGATGCCCTCTTCGACCATGAAATGACATTTTTCCCAATTTAGAATAAGGTCGTGGGTCTCACATCTCACCAAACTTTTTTCTAGATTCCTCAAACAGTTATCAAATGATGTGCCGATCACAGAAAAATCGTCCATAAAAACTTCTATGGTATCTCCTATCATATCAGTAAAAATGGCCATCATACAGCGTTGAAAAGTAGCGGGAGCATTACATAAACCAAAAGGCATTCTCCGGAATGCAAAAGTACCATATGGACAAGTAAAGGTGGTCTTTTCTTGGTCTTCGGGTGCGATGTGGATTTGGTTATATCCGGAGTATCCATCTAGAAAACAATAAAATTCCTTTCCCGCTAATCTATCAAGCATTTGATCAATAAAAGGTAACGGGAAATGGTCTTTCTTTGTTGCTAGATTCAGTTGCCTATAGTCCATGCATATTCTCCATCCCGTAACAGTCCTAGATGGAATGAGTTCGTTCTTTTCATTTCTGACCACTGTTGTTCCTCCCTTTTTAGGGACACATTGAACGGGGCTCACCCAACTACTACTGGCAATGGGATAGATAATACCGGCATCTAACCATTTCAAGACTTCTTTCTTAACTACCTCCTTCATGATGGGGTTCAACCTTCTTTGGGGTTGGACTTTCCCCGGGTGGTCACTCTCCAAGTTAATCTTATGTTGACATAAAGAGGGGCTAATCCCTCGAATGTCCGCTATGGTCCAACCAATTGCTCCCTTATGCTTTATCAACAAATCAATCAGAAGTTGTTCTTGTTTCTCACTAAGTTTGGAAGAGATAATGACGGGAAGTTTATTATCCTTAGCGAGATAAGCATACTTTAAATGGGAAGGCAATGGTTTAAGCTCTAACTCGGGAGGTTGTTCTATTGAAGGGGATTGAACATCTCTATCTTTGAAGTCCAGAGGTTCAAAAGCTGCAACCATTTCATTACACTCATCCTTGAAAGTGTCATTACTCTCTGATTCAGAGTGCTCACTGTCAATCCCCACTGTGGGAATTGTACTCCCCACTGTGGGCAAATTGCCAAAATTGTGGGTTTCATAAATCGAACTTAAGGCAAAACAATCTTCGGTGTCTATATATTTGAGAGATTTGAAAACATTAAAAGTTACCTCTTGGTCATTAACTCGCATCGTGAGTTCTCCTTTGTGCACATCGATCAAAGTACGTCCGGTTGCAAGAAACGGACGTCCTAAGATGATTGGGATTTCTTTATCGGCCTCATAATCTAAAACAAGAAAATCGGCGGGGAAGATAAATTTATCCACTTGGACCAAAACGTCTTCTATTTTTCCCTTGGGGTAGGCAATGGATCGGTCGGCTAGTTGTAATGTCACGGTTGTGGGTCTAGCCTCTCCAATCCCTAACTTGTTAAAAATGGACAAAGGCATCAAGTTGACACTAGCTCCTAAATCACAGAGTGCTTGGCCTACTTCTTGTCCTCTTATAATGCATGGAATGGTGAAACTACCCGGGTCTTTCAACTTAGGTGGAATCTTGCTTGTTAGGAGGGCACTACATTCTTCGGTCAAAGCCACAGTTTCAAATTCACCCAACTTCCTCTTTTTGTTCAAAATATCTTTTAAGAATTTAACATAGCTTGGCATCTGCTCGAGAGCTTCTACCAAGGGTATGTTAATGTGAAGTTGCTTAAAAATGTCTAAGAATTTTTTAAACTGAACATCGACATTTTTAGGCTTCATTCTTTGAGGAAATGGAATGTTTCGTGGGTCAATCTGAGTTTGCTGTGGTATTGGCTTTGGAACAGTAGTCTTTGGGACAGGTCCAAAAGTGGGAAGGTCAGGGATGTCGGTCCCCACTGTGGGGATCACAGTGACTTGAGGAGTGCCCACTGTGGTGCTCACAGTGGGTTTTTGAGGCGAATCATCAGATTCAAAAATGATATTTTTCAGATCCTTTCCACTCCTTAAAGTTATGGACTTGACATGTTCTGGTCCTTTTCCTATCACTCTAGCTTGCTCGGTATCACTCGGTAACGTTCCTGGTGGTCTATTCTTAACTTCAACGGCTAGCTGTCCTACTTGGGTCTCTATATTCCTAATGGCTGCTTGGGTTTGATTCATAAAACCTTTGAGAATCGACTCGATCGATTGTTGAGCCTCAGCTGGTTGGTTGGATCGTGGTTGGTATGGTTGTGGGGACTGCCCACTGTGATGTGGGGATTGCCCACTGTGATGTTGCTGAAATCCCGGGGGATTGTATGGTCTTTGCTGGATGTGACTCGGTCCTTGGGGTTGGTCCCTATGACATTAACAGATTCGGGGTTTGCTGGACAATAGTCGAAAACATGCTCCTCTCCACAAAGGGAGCAGTTATCAGCGAGATGGGTTGCGGAATTGACTTGGCCTCGATTTTGATTTAAAACGATTTTTGTCAAGGCCACTAATTGTGCATTCATGGTTTTGAGTGCTTCGGAATCTATGGTGTTGGTCTTAGACATGGGTGCTCTCGGATTTGACCATTCGGTATTGTTGTTGGACACTTTTTCTAAGATTTGATATCCTTCGTTGTAAGTCATACTCGTAAATGTTCCACCGGCTGTTGCATCTAAGATGATTTTGGCTGCATTGGAAAGACCATTGTAAAAGGTCTCCAATTGGATGCAATGTGGGATGCCATGATGTGGGCACTTTCGAAGTAAATCTTTAAATCGTTCCCATGCATCCGAAACAGCCTCATCTTCCTCTTGCCTAAATAAAATTATATCATTTCGAAATCTAACATTCCTTGTTGGAGGAAAGTATTTTTGCAAAAATCTATCGGCAAGTTCTTGCCAAGTGGTTATCGAGTGAGGTGCATGTGCGTTCAGCCAAGATTTTGCTTTGTCCCTTAATGAAAAAGGGAAAAGCCTTAGTCTTAATGCCTCATCACTAACACCTTGCAATTGAAAGGAATCGGTCATTTCTAAAAAAGATTTTAAGTGCGAGTGCGGATCCTCAGATGGCGATCCTCCAAATTGACCCATGGCTTGGATCATTTGAAACATCACCGGTTTGAGTTCAAAATGCGTTGCAACAATATTGGGTCTCAAAATTCCGGAGCTTAAATCACCAACTCCGGAAGTAGCATAGTCCCGTATTTTTCGATCTTTGTTATCGGCAATCGTGATTGTGGTCTCCACTATAGGTGGCGGTACTGCAGCCATGTTCACAGTGGGGATCACAGGAGGTTGTCGATTTGTTTTCTTGCTTCTTCGTGTTTTTCGCAACGTTTTTTCTATTTCGAGATCTATTGGAACCAAATGTTCGAGTTGTCGCCGTGGCATACAATACGAACAGCTTAGAAAAACTAGTTACTCGGGCTCGAACAAAAACTAATGTCTTGAGATTTAAAATCACGCCAGTCCCCGGCAACGGCGCCAAAAACTTGGTACGTGCGAAATGTGTGTTTTAATCGCAGTGGGTTGCAAACTGTCCACAGTGGGAAGTGCAAGTGTACACTGTCCACTATGATCGTCACAGCAAGTAATAGTTGGTAAAATACCAGAATCGAATCCACAGAGACTGGACAATCAAGACAATACGGTTCTCATGAGCTCCTTTTACAAGTTTCAACTAGAGAGGAAAATAATGCTTTGGTTTGGTTTGGTAAAATAGCTACTTGAAACGATTTACTAAATGCTAAAAAGGAGGAATGTAGGTTGGATTTTCCCTAAATTTTATCTCAAATACTCGGTCCTTAGAGTGATCCTCGTATTCGTGGTGGACATTTTCGCTAGAAAAGCCCGGTTACAAAATACTCACACCGTTAGATAAAAATCCCATACTCTTAGTACTTGTTGTTTTGTCAATGGTAATCTCTAAATGGACCTTTTCAGGCCTCGATGGAATGTGTAGAGACAAATACTCTAAGTGTTTTTAATACACAAATTAGCTTGCCTACTACTCCAGTGGGCAGAGATTAGCTCACTGTGCCGACCTCACTTTCGTAAGTGTCAAAAGAATTCTTTCGAATCCCCTAGCATCATTCAAGCTCGTGTCACTGCGCTCTACTTATTTCTAAGTTAAGAACTAGACTTTAGATCCTTGCAAGTGATCAGCTTGTTCGCATCCTTGGGTAAATATCGAGAATGAAAGACCAAAACAACAAATATTCTAAGTATAAAGATTACTCAAGCATTTTTGATAAAATCCAGGTACTTCTCCTTCCTACATCCCAAAGGATGTTTAGCCTAACATTTCCGAAGTAAAGAAAACAAAAGATGAAGAATTGTACATAATAAAACTGAAAGTGATTTGCATTAACTGCTCACAGTGGGGAACGAGAAGTCGTCCCTGCACTGTGTATTTCGAACTACAACAGAAAATAAATTACTGAAATTAAATGCTAAGTTACTGCAGTAAATGAAAGCTTACAACTTAAGGAAATGCTAGATAAATTGCAAGATAGATAGATTGTAATAAATGAGACCCAACACTCCTTTTTATACTAAGAAGGAGGTGTTGGTCTTTACACAAAAAGGGTTTTCCAATGGGTAAAGACTGCTGAGTTTTGGCAGAATTCAGCTCCTTGTGCAAATCTTTTATCCAATGGTTCCTTCTCCAAGTCAACTTTTGCAAGTACAAAGGTACAATCATGATGTGAAGCCTTGAGGAACACTTGTAACAGCCAAATCTCAGCTTCTCTGTCATTGAACCTTCCTCCTCCAGAAAATTAGATCCCAACTAAAAGTTTCTTTTTGATTTCTTTTTGATCAGCTCGAAGAGTGGGGAACCGGAGTGGGCACTGTATACGTCACTACGGATGAAAAATCGAGAAAACACCCAAAACTTCCCCAAATAATTTATTAAAGACCATGGTTCACTCCTTTTGCTCGTTTTCGTAAATCATACCAAGAATGGGGGTTTTTAGAAGTGAAATGGCTAAAATTGACAAAATAAAGTGGAAAATAAATGGAAATAATAACTCTAAAAATAGAGTTATCAAATAGGCACACCATCTTTTTCTGGGAGTGATCACTTTGATGGTCCAGAAAAGGCACACCATCAATTTTGTTAGTGACACTCCGTTTTTTTTTTGGGAGGTGGTTATGGTTTACCCACCTCAAACTTAGACTTCACAGTGTCCCCACTGTGGGCAAACTGGAAGTCACTCTGGAAGTTCCCACCTCAAACTTAAAATCTCACAGTGTCCCCACTGTGACATTGAATTAACGAACAAAGGTGGTGGTTTGGGGTACAAAAAGGATCGTGTTTGGATGCGAAAAACGGCCTATATTATTTCATGGTATCAAGTTGAGATTCGTACTTACAAAAGGGACCTTTTTAAGTCGGAAGCCGAAAGTTGTACCTTGAAATGGAACGAGATCAAACAAGCATTCAAACAACAAATACGTTAGTACCCAAAAGTACCTACCGAGCGATAGGATTTCATGCATTACGAACCAAAATAAGAATTCAGCAAAGTGTCAAAAGCCTAGCCATAGGCATAAAATCAAACCAAATACAAATTAAAATTGTTTTTGGGAGCATCATGAGTGGAAACCAAAGTTTTAACAAACCATTAGTGGGTCGGGGTTGCTTGCGGTGAACTGTCGCCAGAAATCTCCTCGAAACCATCTTCTTTTCGACCCTAATCCTTTCCTCTTCCTCTCTTGCCAACCGTTCGGCTTCCTCTTTCTCTCAACCTTTTCTTTCTTCTTTTTAAGCGCAAGGTTTTTTTTTTGTAGGGTTGGGTTGGTGCGGTTCGAGAGAGAAAAATGGAGAAGAAGAGTATGTGTGTTTTTGAATATTTGGAGTAAAGGTGGTTTTTGGAATTTAGAATGGAAAGGGTTTATCTTTTGGGTAATAAAATGGAGGGAAACGGTCCTTTTTGGAGAGAGAGAGAGTGATAATGATAGCTTTTCTTGGAAAATGGAGAAATGGGTGTAAGATGGCAGCAAAAGTTGACTGATTTGTAAGAAAAAGTTGATGTGTGTCAGCCTTGGGCCCCTCAAAAACCGTCCTATCCTTCTTCAGATTTGGAGTGGGGAACGCAGGGACATGCATCTCCCCACTGCGAAGCTTTTTCTTGATTTTTCCTCCAAGAAGCGGCAATTTCTCCTACACACATTAAAACAAACTACCATGCAGAATTAAAAAGACCAAAAATAATAAAAATACAGCAAATAACTGAAATAAAATATTTACAAGTGATCCCGATGTTTCTTAACCAAAGTGGGATGGAGAGTGGGATGGAATGTGGGCACTCTCGTTCAGAAAGTGCTTCACCCTTTGCCCATTGACTTTGAAGATTTTTCCGGATTGAGGAGCCATTAAGTCCAGAGTTCCAAAAGGACTTACCTTGACCACAGTGTAAGGCTCTTTCCATCGTGATTTTAAATTTTCCGGAAACATCCTTAACCTTGAATTAAAAAGTAGCACTTTTTGTCCCTCCCCAAACTCTCCATGAGTGATTTTTTGGTCAGGCCACCACTTGATCTTCTCCTTGTTGGTTTTTGCATTTATGTCGGAGTGATGACAGAGTTCTTCTAACTCATTGAGGTAGGCATATTTTAAGTGGGAAGGCAATGGCTTCAAATTCAAGTCAGGGGGATTTTTGGATGGTAGTTTGACATGTCTATCTTTGAAATCTAGCTGCTCAAAAGCTGCCAAGATCTCGTTACACTCATCCTCAAAAGTGTTATCACTCTCAGATTAGGAGTGCTCACTCTCACTCCCCACTGTGGGCACTGTGTCAAGACGGTGGGTTCCATTAATCGAACTCAAAGCAGAACAGTCTTCGGTTTCCATATACTTAAGGGCCTTGAAGACATTGAAAGTTACCTCTTGGTCATTAACCCGCATTGTGAGTTCTCCTTTGTGCACATCAATCAAAGTACGTCCGGTTGCAAGAAACGAACGCCCTAAGATGATTGGGATTTCTTTATCGGCCTCATAATCTAGAACTAGAAAATCGGCGGGGAAGATAAATTTATCCACTTGGACCAAAACATCTTCTATTTTTCCCTTGGGATAGGCAATGGACCGGTCAGTTAGTTGTAATGTCACGGTTGTAGGTCTAGCCTCTCCAATACCCAACTTGTTAAAAATGGACAGCGGCATCAAGTTGACACTAGCTCCTAGATCACATAGTGCTTGACCTACTTCTTGTCCTCCTATTGTGCATGGAATGGTGAAACTACCCGGGTCTTTCAACTTAGGTGGAATCTTGCTAGTAAGGAGGGCACTACATTCTTCAGTCAAAGCCACAGTTTCAAACTCACCCAACTTTCTTTTTTTGTTCAAAATATCCTTTAAAAATTTAACATAGCTTGGCATTTGCTCGAGAGCCTCTACCAAGGGTATGTTAATGTGAAGTTGTTTAAAAATGTCTAAGAATTTTTTAAATTGAACATCGACATTTTTCGGCTTCATTCTTTCAGGAAAAGGAATACTTCGTGGGTCAATTTGAGCTTGCTGTGATATTGGCTTTGGAATAGTAGGCTTTGGGACAGGTCCAAGAGTGGGAAGGTCAGGGATGTCGGTCCCCACTGTGGGGATCACAGTGACTTGAGGAGTGCCCACTGTGGTGCTCACAGTAGGTTTTTGAGGCGAATCATCAGATTCAAAAATGATATTTTTCAGATCCTTTCCACTCCTCAGAGTTATGGACTTGACATGTTCTGGTCCTTTTCCTATCACCCTAGCTTGCTCGGTATCACTAGGTAACGTTCCTGGTGGTCTATTCTTAACTTCAACGGCTAGTTGTCCTACTTGGGTCTCTATATTCCTAATGGCTGCTTGAGTTTGATTCATAAAACCCTTGAGAATTGACTCGATCGATTGTTGAACCTCAGTTGGTTGGTTGGATCATGGTTGGTATGGTTGTGAGGACTGCCCTTGGTAAAAGTTCTGTGGGTGCTGCCCACTGTGATGTGAGGATTGCCCACTGTGATGTGATTGAAATCCGGGGGGGGGGGGGGGTTGTGTGGTCTTTGCTGGATATGACTCGGCCCTTGGGGTTGGAGTCCTTGATTACCAGACCAAGAGAAATTTGGATGATTTCTCCAACCTGGATTATAAGTCTGCGAATAAGGGTTGTTCCTCGGGTTGGTTCCTATGACATTAACAGATTCGGGATTTGTTGGACAAAAATCAAAAACATGCTCCTCTCCACAGAGGGAGCAGTTTTCAGGGAGATGCGTTGCGGAATTGACTTGGCCTTTATTTTGATTTAAAACGATTTTGGTCAAGGCCACTAATTGCGCATTCATGGTTTTAAGTGCTTCGGAATCGATGGCGTTGGTCTTTGACATGGATGCTCTCGGATTTGACCATTCGATGTTGTTGTTGGATACTTTTTCTAAGATTTGATATCGTTCGTTGTAAGTCATACTCGTAAATGTTCCACCGGCTGTTGCATCTAAGATGATTTTGGCTGCATTGGAAAGACCATTGTAAAAGGTCTCCAATTGGATGTAATGTGGGATGCCATGATGTGGGCACTTTCGAAGTAAATCTTTAAATCGTTCCCATGCATCCGAAACAGCCTCATCTTCCTCTTGCCTAAACAAAATGATATCATTTCGAAACCTAACATTCCTTGTTGGAGGAAAGTATTTTTGCAAAAATCTATCGACAAGCTCTTGCCAAGTGGTTATCGAGTGAGGTGCATGTGCGTTCAGCCAAGACTTCGCCTTGTCCCTTAATGAAAAAGGGAACAGCCTTAGTCTTAATGCCTCATCACTAACACCTTGCAACTGAAAGGAATCTGTCATTTCTAAAAAAGATTTTAAGTGCGAGTGCGGATCCTCAGATGGCGATCCTCCAAATTGACCCATGGCTTGGATCATTTGAAACATCACCGGTTTGAGTTCAAAATGCGTTGCAACAATATTGGGTCTCAAAATTCCGGAGCTTAAATCACCAACTCCGGAAGTAGCATAGTCCCGTATTTTTCGATCTTTGCTATCGGCAATCGTGATTGTGGTCTCCACTACAGGTGGCGGTATTGCAGCCATGTTCACAGTGGGGATCACAGGGGGTTGTCGATTTCTGTTTTTGCGTCTTCTTCGAAAAGTTTTCTCTATTTCAAGATCGATTGGTAACAAAGGTTCGTGTTGTTGCCTTGGCATGCAACACGAAAAGCTTAGAAAAACGAGTTACTCGGGCTCGAACAAAAACTAATGTCTTGAGATTTAAAATCACGCCAGTCCCCGGCAACGACGCCAAAAACTTGGTACGTGCGAAATGTGTGTTTTAATCGCAGTGGGTTGCAAACTGTCCACAGTGGGAAGTGCAAGTGTACACTGTCCACTATGATCGTCACAGCAAGTAATAGTTGGTAAAATACCAGAATCGAATCCACAGAGACTGGACAATCAAGACAATACGGTTCTCATGAGCTCCTTTTACAAGTTTCAACTAGAGAGGAAAATAATACTTGGTTTTGGTTTGGTGAAATAGCTACTTTAAACGATTTACTAAGGTTTTAAAAAAAGAGGAATGTAGGTTAGATTTTCCCTAGATTTTATACCAAATACTCGGTCCTAAAAATGATCCTTGTATTCGAGGTAGGCATTTTCGCTAGAAAAGCCCGGTTACAAAATACTCACACCGTTTAGATAAAAATCTCATACTTGTCGTGTTTATTGTTTTGTCAATGGCAATCTTAAAAATGGACCTTTTCAGGTCTCGATGGAATGTGTAGAGGCAAATAAAGTGTTTTTAATACACAAATTAGCTTGCCTACTACTCCAGTGGGTTAAGACTTGCTCACTGTGCCGACCTCACTTTCGTAAGTGTCATAAGAATTCTTTCGAATCCCCTAGCATCATTCAAGCTCGTGTCACTGCGTTCTACTCATTTCTAAGTTAAGAACTAGACTTTAGATCCTTGCAAGTGATCGGCTTGTTCGCATCCTTGGGTAAATATCGAGAATGAAAGACCAAAACAACAAATATTCTAAGTATAAAGATTACTCAAGCATTTTTAATAAAATTCAGGTACTTCTCTTTCCTACATCCCAAAGGATGTTTAGCCTAGCATTTCCGAAGTAAAGAAAACAAAAGATGAAGATTTGCACATAATAAAACTGAAAGTGACTTGAATTAACTGCTCACAATGGGGAATGAGAAGTCGTCCCTGCACTGTGTAATACGAACTACAATTTAAACTAAGAATGGTAAATTACTGAAAATTAAAGCTAGTTACTGCAGTAAATAAAAGACTAAAGCTAATGTGGTAGTTGAGAGAATTTAAGACTAAAAGTATTCAAGGATGATAACCAAGCATCCATTTAATGGCACCCAAGTGCTCCTTTATATAATAGGAGAAGGAGTTGGGTATTACACAAAAGAGGTGGGTCTTCCAATGGGTAAAGACTGCTGAGTTGTGGCAGAATTCAGCTCCTTGTGCAATTCTTTTATCCAATGGTCCCTTCTCCAAGTCAATCTCCAAGTACAAAGAGGTGTACTTGATGCTATCTTCAATAAGAACTACCTTGTACTTCTCCAGCCATTTCTCTGCCATATGAACCTTCCTCCTCCAGAAAATTAGATCCCAACAAATAGTTTTTTTTTTATCAGCTCGAAGAGTGGGGACCCGGAGTGGGCACAACAGTGGTCACTGCAGGATAAAACGTGAAAAACACCCAAATTCCACCAAATAGTTCATTAAATACTATGGTTCACTCCTTTTGCTCATTTTCGAGAATTATAATAAGAATGTGGGTTTTTAGAAGTGAAATGACTAAAATTGACAAAATAAAGTGGAAAATAAATGGAAATAATAACTTTAAAAATAGAGTTATCACATACCCCTATAATTATTTACTTAGTTACTTTATACCTTTTATTTTTCTAATTTTAATTTTACATCTTCATCATATTAACACATATAATCGTATATTAACTAAAATACGTTAAAAAAATACCTTTTAATTTTAACAAGTTACACCATTATAATCGTCTCGTCGATACCTTCTAAATGAGTCCAATATTGAATATTTTTTGATTTAATTATATTATACTTATTTAGTTAATTTACTTTATATCTTTTAGTTTTTTTTTATTTTTCATTTAGTTAATATATGATAATTATGTGAATGTGATAAGAGTGTAAAACGAAAATTGAAAAAGTAAGGAATGTACCATAAATTAAATAATTAACTATAAGGGTATGAATTGTAAATATTAAAAATATTTTTATTTAGTATATATGATATATAATTAAATAATTAAATCAAAAAATATTCAATATTAGGCTCATTTCGAAGCTATCGAAGAGACGATTATAATGATGTAACTTGTTATAATTAAAACGTATTTTTAACGTATTTTAGTTAATATACGATAATATATATGTTAATATGATGAAGGTGTAAAATAAAAATTTGAAATGTAAAAGTAATAAAGTAAACTAATTAATAATTATAGGGGTATGAAATGTAACTTTCAAATCAAAACATTAAAAATCGAGCATTTTAAAGTTACATTTCACACCCTTATACTTATTTAGTTAATTTACTTTATACCTTTTAATTTTTTATTTTTCATTTTACACTTTTATTATATTAACACATATAATCGTATATTAACTAAAATACGTTAAAAATACTTTTTAATTTTAACAAGTTACACCATTATAATCGTCTCGTCGATACCTTCGAAATGAGCCCAATATAGATTATTTTTTGATTTAATTGATTAAATCGTCAAATTATTTGGATTATACGTCTCGCTGCATTGCAGCCGGTAAATAACTAGTGTATATATATATATATATATATATATATATATCGAACTCCTTAACATATTTTAAAGTATTTATGTATGTTAATGTGATATGTTAAAACGTATTTTTTTAACATATTTTAATTAATATATGATTATTATGTTAATGTGATAAGAGTGTAAAACGAAAATTGAAAAAGTAAGGAATGTACCATAAATTAAATAATTAACTATAAATGTATGAATTTTAGATATTAAAAATATTTTTATTTAGTATATATGATATATAATTAAATAATTAAATCCAAAAATATTCAATATTGACCTCATTTCGAAGGTATCGAATAGACGATTATAATGGTATAACTTGTTAAAATTATAACGTATTTTTAACGTATTTTTTTAAAGTATTTTAGTTAATATACGATTATATGTGTTAATATGATGAAGGTGTAAAATAAAAATTAGAAAAGTAAAAGGTATAAAGTAAACTAATTAAATAATTATAGGAGTATGAAATGTAAGTTTTATTATTGTGTGAGAGAGTGGGAGTCCTCGGTTAATTGTGGAGTGTGGGAAATCGCGGGGCTCCTTCACCCAAATTAAGGGAGTCCGTGATAGAGGGACGAAATCGCGGGAAAAATGTGGGAATCCACGATAGAGGGTCTAATCGTGGAATTATGGGGTATTTTGGCAAATTTGGAGAGATTGGGGCTTTTTGGTAATGAATTTTCAAACTTGGGGCATTTTAATTAATTTCCCTAAGTTTTTATGTGTATATATATATATATATAACTTTATTTTGTTAACAAAAAAGGTACTAATTTTATTAACCAATTTATAGCCATTGATCCAAAAATCGAGTGGTTGAGATGAAATATGGGTAAACCATTTATTACACTATGGGTCCATTCACCATCAAAGTAACAAGTGTGTTCATGGTTATTTTAGTAAAACCAAATCCCATATTTTTGTAACTCCCATTAATTATTAATTTTGTAACTCCAATTAAAACTCTAACAAAAAAACCTATTTATAAAATACCTATTTCGATGAACACGATCGAACGCGGAAACATAGTCATCAACATCAAGCTGCGATCTTTAACATGCATGAAATAACAAATATGTTCGTATAGATGTTTGTTTTGGTTTGTCATATGGTTCATATGAAAATTCATGAAAGAACACATATGAACCAAACATGGAGTATGAACATGCATGAAATAACAAAAATATGAACCAACCAAGGAGTATGAACATGCATGAATGGACCACCAAATGATTATTTTGATTGTGTAAAGATTGGAAGCCATCTATGGATCATATGGCATGCAAATTTCTTTACGTTTATCGCCAAAAGTTGATGGGAGTTGGTGTTGTATGTATCCAAATATTCCTAGTCAACACTTGGATTCAACCTTACTTAAAATTGTTCCTTTTTATTTTACCCTTTTAATGTTTTTCTATTAAAATCTGTGTTGGGGATTGATTTTTATATATCATATAAATGTGTCATGCGACGATTTTGGGTTAATTGTTATTGTTTTATATATCAATAGCTTTTTATTTATAAAGATTACGGTAAATTTTACTATTTTTATTTCACTATATGAAATTGTGGTGGTTTTGGACTTCAAGTTTGTAACCAATTGGTAAAACATTGATTAACTTATTGGGCCTATTGAGCTTCAAGTTTGGTTCATATTAACATTCACCAAAGAACAAATATGAACATCATGGAGGATGAACATCCATGAA
Organism: Saussurea involucrata; assembly: GCA_033807775.1. NCBI lineage: Eukaryota > Viridiplantae > Streptophyta > Magnoliopsida > Asterales > Asteraceae > Saussurea > Saussurea involucrata. The sequence continues at coordinate 27,758,374 of CM066323.1, forward strand.
ATAACAAAATATGAACCACACACAGAGTATGAACGTGCAATACATGAGCATGAACATTCATGAACAAAATAATATCTTCTTTAGTACGTGAACCTTTGTGTTTTTGAACGTGCATGAACCAAAACACAACAATCGAACCTAATTCCGTAGATAAAGAATACGTTTTTAATGTTCGGAAATGTGCACAATCTATAAATATAAAATCTAGATCACAAAAACCACTACTCTAACAAATGTCCCGACCGATCAAGTCTTTTTCATTCGGTTCAGATATTTCGACGGTGTTGGTACTACCGTTTTGAGTCGCCGCTTTGTCATCGGTGTTGAGTTAAGTTTCGTCGACTAATCCCGACGACGTATTTTCGAATATCGAACCATTATTGACACTGACTCCTCCATAGTCAAATTCGAACATTGCGGAATTATAAGAATAGTTCAACGAGTCGGGATGAATGTGGCCTTGATCACGGCGATCCATCTTCTATGAACGAACTTTGATGAACGAGAGTAATTGACTTCCGGTGTGCAACTTCCGGTAATTGACTTCCGGTAATTGACTTCCGGTGTGCAACTTCCGGTGCACGGCGATTACGAACAGCAGCGATCCCGATTCAATTAATCAGTCTAATTTCTCTAGGATTTCAGTAACAATACTTGCTCCGAGATTAGTAGGTGTTATTACCAATGTCTTACTTTCACATTCCGCACTAAATCAACCATTATTACTTGATTAAAGGTTAAACCCCATTTACTGCTCTTATCCCAAATTTCACAACCTAAACAAAATAAGAAGAAACTAGAAATTAATCTATCTAAACTTATCTTCACAGAAAGTGCATTGAGGCAAAATTAACTTACCAGATTAGAACTTCACGAAATGGGAAACTGTTGCCAAGCTCCCAACCAACTCCTTCTCTCGTTTTCTTCTTAGCCGCCACCAAATTTTTCAAGAGAATGTTCAGTATTCAAAACCTAGGGATTTGGTCCCTATTTATATCTTACAACAATTGCAACAAGGTCCCTTAATTACAACTTCTTTTATTTCCACATTGGCCACTAAACTTTCAAGACTTACTAGAGATTTTGGGATGTTACAACACTCCCCCCTTAAAAGAATTCCGTCCCCAGAATTCCCTCCTAACCCATCGCCCTAGTTAGCCTTCCTTAACACTTAAACCACTCACATATACGCAATTTCAGTGATTACTATGCCTAACCAGTAGTTTCATCCCATCTCATACCAGAAATTTTACTGAGTCAATCCGAAATAACTCTCAATGCTCGAAGCGACCACACACTTCTCATTTCTCAAACGATATTAACTCACTCGCTTGCATTCCCTTTACACACAAGGATTAGCTCCTCATTCTCAAAGTTTTCGTATCTACTGCGAAACATCATAGACTAACCCAGTCCTAGGATATACCAATATAACAGGAAAATACACCAGGCAACTTACTCAACAACTCGATACCTCCAATGATTACACAATTTTCCTCCTTAGCTAGCCACTAACTTCAACCCATTCTTTAATCTCAACTAGCAATACTACGCGCCACTTAGACATCCATGCATCACCACACCCAATTTTTGCCACATTGATCAACTTATAATCAAATCCCGAGCAAATATCTCCACTTACACTCGCCCCATATCATCACGAGTCCAACACTTAACCTCACAACAATGTAGTACCACTGTGCTTCGCATGCTCACTAAGCATAAGTTACCACCAACTTATCCACACAATTCCCTGTAACAACCCGAAATTTTAAGTATGTATTGAAAGTTTGGTGGCCGAAGTCTAAAGAATGCAAGTTAGGATAAGGGGCCTTTTGGAAATTATTGGGAAGTATTTAAAGCTCCAATTCCCTAGGGTTTTCATTTTAGAAATCAGTGTTTTGGTCCTTGTGTTTGTTTGGTGGCTAAGAAGAGAAAGGATGAAGAAAGCTAAAGTGGGAAAACTCTTGTTAAGGAAGAAAGTGCCAAGGTAATCATCTAAGACATCTTATTCTGTTGATTTCAAGTTTCTTATCCTCTGTTGTCTAGGATTTGGGGCTAGAATCAGTAGGGTTTAATGGGTTCTTCACCTAAATAACCCTTATGTTGAGCATTTTGGGTTTTGTTGTCTTCATGTCGATTTTGGTGGTTTAAAATGGAATTAATTGAGTGATTATGACTAGTGGATGAACCCTTAGGTTTGTCTAATCGAGCTGTTATCAGAAAACTGAGTTTTAATCAGTTTTGGAGTTGAGGGTTTCGGCCAGTTCGTGGTTTCCGGACGAGGGAGTTCTTGTGGCTTCGGTAGTTTCCGGATAGGATGCAGGTTTCCGGATAGTGTTGCCTTGGTAGTTTCCGGACGTATGTCTCCCCGGATAAGAGGTTTCCGGGTGTCAATATCCGGTAAACAGGTGTGTCCGGAAGGTCCTTGTATCCGGAATGTCGGGGTACCCGGAATGTCGGGGTATCCGGGAAGTGGGTCATCCGGACAGTTAGAACATCCGGATTGTGTAATGTCCGGACAGTGTCATTTGGTCAGTGGGATGGAACGGTTTAATCTGATATGAATCTATTGCCCTTAGGTGTTCGTTTGGCTTAGCCTGGAGACATTTAAGAAGTGCATTCTACGTTAACCAAAGGTGAGTTCTCTCAACCTTTTTATGACGTACTATGTTTTACTGAATATGGTTCCTTTTTCGAGCATGAACTGATTTATAAAAGTTATGCATGTTTCCATGTTTTGCATGTTTATTCGCAAATGAAGTGATGTTTAAGGTTTTCATAAATATGTTTTCAAATGTATGTGTATGCTATGTGGAGTCGGTTGCACAGTGGGGTCAGGGTACCTTGGGATTTCTAATCCCTTGGGCAAATGGAGGTTAGCTTGTAGGTTGGAATTCATTTCCTCCTACATGAAGGAACAGGGGGTCCACTTGGATTTCGGTGTAGACGAGAGGGTGTCCGTTAGGCCCCGATCGGAGTAGCTTATGCGATCCCTGAACCCTGTGTTGAACCTTGGGTGATGTTTATGAGAAAGATGTGAATGTATTTTCAATGAAATGACTTTATACTGTGATAAATGTTTTATGGAGGGAATTCACTAGACCTTTTGGTCTAACCCTCGCTTTTCAAACCAAACCATTTTCAGGTATGCACGTAGTAAGAAGCTCAAGTAAGTGAGCAAGAACAAGAGAGAGTACAGTTGCAGCATAGAGGCAGTGCAAGTGCCACCCGTAGAAGCTAGAATATTCTCAGTTGTGTATAGGTTGTTTCCGCCAACCTTAGTTTATGATTAATGTAATGTAATGTTGGGACCTAGTTTTATTGTAAAGAGTATGATTTATTGCTATGTTTGCCCTGTGGATTTTTGGGATGTTACAAATGGTATCAGAGCCATAGTTTAAGGGATTTAGGTGACCGAACGGGCCTAAACTTAAACTTGGGAGTAGAAAATCACAACTGAGAATCAGGAAATGCGTTAAGAGGGAACTAATGTAGACACAGGAAATGCGTTAGGAGGACACTATTATAGAGATAGGACTAATAGGGTACTGAGGACTGTCATGTAAGGTAAGTTTGAGATTTCACCTGGCCAGTGTAATTGCGAACTTACAGGTACATGTATGTGCTTAACCTACCTTATTAACCTACCTAGTGTTTATGTCGTGTTCCAGTACGTTAGAATGTCAACGAGGCCCCTGAGGGGTAGACTGATACCCCTTGTTGGGGAAGTTTCTTGAGAGGTCACTTATGATGTGATGTATGTATACATTGTAGAGAAGGAATGTTGTATAGAATGTTACGAGTCGTCTAGAGGTAGCTCTTCATGGATTCAGAGAGGATGAATGTTTGAGTTTGGGTAGGGCTCCTGTTTCGAGAGAGTCTCAGTTCTAGAAATCTTGGAATAGATCAGTCAGGATGGTAAGAAAGGACAGTGTCGAAATCTTGGAAGTGTCATTGGAGCTCTGAAAATTTTAATCAAGCTTTTCAATGGCAAGGTAAATGAAATAAGACACCTATAGTAAAATGAAAGCTTGTAGGAGTAGAAAGTGAGATAGTTGATCAAAACAAAATCGTATGAAATGGTTGAGTAAGTGAGATGTGGAACGCATATTCAGCAAGTTATTGCATGGTCGGGAGGGCGACCATTGGTCGAAGGTAAAGTGTCAAGGATAAGTTGCGTGAGTAAAGCGGTTGACCTTGTTAGGGTGAGTAGCCTTCAATTACAGGTAGAGTCTCATGCATGGCGTTCTTTTGTGTAACATGAAATTTTCACGATTTAAAGTAAATACGTAAATGACAATTTTGAACAAAAATGAGTCAGCTTGTGCGAGTGTATGTTTAAAGTATTGTTTCGTGGGGGAGGTAAATACGGAGGGAGGGAGCAGGAACACGGGCGGCATAAATCAATCAAGTACTAGTACTAGTACTAGTACAGAATTGTAACGTCTGTCTGCACATTGGAAGTTGGGACTCAAATAATTGTTTGTTTTGGTTACATTGCACATTGAAATTTTGAGCTTAACGATTTGCAAAATATCCCACTCTTTTCATGATAAGTCAAATTTGTTGCAAAAAGGTCAAGGAAATGTTTGCCAGCAAAACTTTTACAATCAAATGAGTACTGACCTGTTGTTATCATACAAAAGAATGTGAGAACCGACTGGTTTACTTGGTGTCCGTGAATTCTTTCAGAAATGTTTCGTATGAAGGGATTTTCATTCAATGTATTACTGTCGTAATAACTTCGTTCGGATTGAGTAAGATTAAGGTTCACGGGAAGATGCATGCAAGCGATTCTCGAATCGTTGTGCAGGGCGTTGAAGTTATAAGAGTTATGGGGTCATGTGAAACACCCTAAAAACAGGGTCAATTTAAACCTTGAAATTTACCATAAGTTATGATCAAAAGCTTTCAAACTTATATAACCTGAGGATCAAATGTAAGGTTTCTATATACAAACGTCATTACTTAAATAACTTATTAATCTAATCATAACATAACAACCAGATTAATCCAGTTATCTAAACAATCGTCCCAAAAGCATAAAAAATCTCTAGATCCTCCAGTATCTCTAAGTCTGAATCTTTCCAAAAGTTCTCGTCTCTCATTCCCGCTATTTCCCGGAGCTTGTACCTGGTAAGAAGATTCAACTTGAAACATTAGGCTTTCGCCTAGTGAGGATACTCAAATCAAAATAAAATTTAATAATTAAAACATGAACAGATAACTCAAACCTGTTCTCACCCATCTTACCGTACGACAACTCCTTTTCAAATCGGGGAAATCTACCCCACTCCCAATTTCCTACGACTAACTCATTTACTCGTAATAACAAAAATAAGAGTTAACTCTGAATCATTCCAGATTCACAATCAATAATCACACACAAGAAATTACAAGTCAAAACCTGCCTATTTCTTAATCAGGAAGTAGAGATTACAAATTACTTTATGCCTATCTCTAATCTTCCTCTCATCACAGGGAAATCTCCGATCTTCCCAAATCGAAATGGGAATCATTAAGCAAACTCTGCTTATTCCACATTCCACCTCAGAATCAATGGTCCACATGGGATTATAATATCGCGATACTCAAATCGAGACTCATGATTCAAGGTACACCCAATTACTAAAATTACATCCCTTTGGTCTATGGCGAGTAATCGGTTCCCATCATACCGTACCCAAGTGCCCTCGGTGACCGGATGCCTATTTTAGTAAAAGCACATAATCACATAATGTAATATATGTAATAATCAATTCTACTATATGCGTCCAGCATACAATATATCATTTCTCCGAACATATTCTATATGTAAAATAAAGAGTGTTAATATCTCCTCATCTCAATCTCTTAATTATCTCCTCTTTAGCTTAGCATAGAAGTTAATATCTCCATAAAGCTTCAAATCTTATTTAGAGTTCATAACCACATATCAATTTCATGTAATAGAAAATCAAACTTAGCATACAAGATTAATAATATGTATTAGTTCATCAACTTCATAGGTAACTCATCTTAGAAACTTTAACATGGAAATCAACATAATACAACTTTTAATTGCCCTCTTGGCTTATTTCTAATTTAATCAAATCCACATAAAACATATTCATGCATACATATAAAGCATCTAATTCAAGATTAATTACTGAATTTTAAAGAGAGTTGAATAAACTCACCTGATGCGTTATTACTCCTTTTAATCCTTTTTAACACGTAAGGGCTCCTTTCTTCACTACCACAGCTTACTGTATTATTCAATTACATATACTGATATTAATTATCAAAACAGAACCCTCTATAACTGAAAATCCTTAATTTCTAAAAAAACACATCTCAAGTCGCAATGAACTGAAGTCGCAATCACCTACTGCGATTTCACTTCCAAATCGCAACCAACTGAAGTCGCAGTCCTCTATTGCGATCCCAATTCCAAATCGCAGTCAACGGTTGCGATTTCAACCTCAAATCGCAACTCACCATTGCGATTTCGACCCAAGTCGCAGCTAACCGTTGCGATTCCAAAGCCAAGTCGCAATGGTCTGCTGCGACTCCAACTCCAAGTCGCTATTGCCTATTGCGACAATCATGAATGTCGCAACTCAAGGTTGCGACTTCGATGATATTCAACCAAGTCTCAGTCCACTAAGTTCATTCTAAACCCAGATTTTTGTACTTTTAATCTATGTTTGTTTATGCCAATTTGCAGATATGTTTAATACACTTATCTTAACACATCCAAAAAGTCAGATTCTCATTATTATCATATTTTACCAAAACTCAAATTAAAACTCTCAAGAAAGCTTTTAACTAAGAAGATGAATAGCTCAATGATATAATTACCTTATAAATCTTCAAACCAATCCAGATTAGATAAATTCCCAGCAAGTCTTTCTTTTCTTCCTTCTCTTTCTCGATTTCTCTATCTCAATCTCTCTCTCTCGGTTTCTCTTTTTCAAACCGTAACACACACACAAAATCCCTCACACACTCTCACAATTAGATTAAGTTAACCATTAAGTGACACCTCACTTAAAGTAAAACATGAGTCATAAGACTATTTCCACAATAAACCTTTAACTTTCAAAGAATTGCACAACAACCCTCAACATGAAAAATCTATTTCAAACAACACTTATAAACAATTACAAACTTAACCCCCAAGTTAGTTTATAATTCACAAAATAATATAACTGAAAATTTTGGGATGTTACAATACTCCCCAACTTGAAAATGATTTCGTCCTCGAAATCAAAGCTAGGTAAACAAATGAGGATACCTATCCCTCATACTCTCCTCTGACTCTAAAGTTACATTAGTACCTTTATGGTGTTTCCACTGTACTTTCAACATAGCTACCTCTTTACCACTACGTAGCTTTCTAACCGATCTTTCTAAAATCGCCTCTGGTTCCTCTACACAACGACTCTTTTCATCTATTCTCACATCTGTGAGTGGAATCACATCCTCCTCTTCGGCCAAACACTTCCGAAGATAACATACATGGAAAGTATTATGAACTCCTTCCAATTCTGGTGGAAGATCTAACTTGTAAGCTTGTAATCCAATTCTCTCCACAATGGTGAAAGGTCCTAGAAAACGAGGACTCAACTTCCCACGTTTTCCAAACCTTATCACACCTTTCCATGGGGATACCTTGAGCATCACACGCTCCCCAACTTGAAATTCCTTTGGCCTCCGCTTCGGGTCAGCATAACTTTTCTGTCTATCTTGGGCTGCTTTCATATGCTGCCGAATCTCTTTTACTTTATCCGCTGTTTGCTGTACTAACTCTGGACCAGCAAACTGTTTCTCCCCGGCTTCTAACCAACACACCGGAGTTCTACACTTACGACCATACACCGCTTCGAAGGGTGCTCTCCCGATGCTCGAATGATAACTATTGTTATACGCAAATTCTACTAACGGTAGATGCGTATCCCAGTTACCACCAAAATCTAACACACAACACCTGAGCATATCCTCCAAAGTTTGAATAGTCCGCTCACTCTGTCCATCGGTCTGTGGATGAAAAGCAGTACTCAAATTAACTTTAGTACCCAATTCTTCTTGCAATGATCGCCAAAATCTCGAGGTAAACCGACTATCACGATCTGACACTATCGACACCGGTATACCATGCCTTGACACCACTTCATCAATATACAATTTTGCCAATTTCTCAATTGGTGATGCCTCTTTCATTGCTAGAAAATGAGAACTCTTAGTTAATCTATCCACGATTACCCATATTGTGTCGTTACCTTTTTGCGTCTTTGGTAACTTCGTCACAAAGTCCATGGTAATCTTCTCCCACTTCCATTCCGGAATTTCCAAGGATTGGAAACTTCCGTAAGGTTTCTGATGTTCAGCTTTCACCAACGAACATGTTGTACACATTTCTACCTTTCGAGCCACATCTACTTTCATCGCTGGCCACCAATAATGCAATTTCAGATCTCGATACATCTTCGTACTCCCAGGGTGAATGGAATACTTAGATCTATGAGCATCTTCGAGAATCAACTCTCGATTTCCTCCCATTTTAGGCACCCAAACTCTTCCTTGAAACAATTTAATCCCCCGACCATCTTCAGTCAACTGAAGATGTTGCTTACCCATTACTTCCCCTTTCAGATTTTCCTCTTGCAAAGCAATCACTTGTGCTTCTTTGATCTTTTCCATCAAACTTGACGTTACATCAATTCTAACATTTACCGATTTCAAACACCCACCATATTCTTTTCTACTTAAGGCATCAGCCACGACATTTGCTTTACCAGGATGGTAATGCAATTCACAATCATAATCCTTAAGCAATTCTAACCATCTTCGCTGCCTCATGTTTAATTCTTTCTGATAAAAAACATGTTGCAAACTCTTATGATCAGTAAAAAGAGTACACTTCGTTCCATACAAATAGTGTCGCCACAACTTCAAAGCGAACACCACTGCTGCTAACTCTAAATCATGGGTAGGATAATTCTTTTCATGCTCTTTAAGCTGTCTTGAGGCATAGGCAATCACTTTGCCCCTTTGCATTAGCACACATCCTAAACCCATCTTTGAAGCATCACTATACACAACAAAATCTTCTGTCCCTTCTGGCAGGGCAAGAATAGGTGCTTCACACAGTTTTTGACGTAAACTTCTGAAAGCTGTTTCTTGTTTCTCCGTCCAAACAAACTTCTCATTCTTTCTAGTTAACAACGTCAAAGCAGATGCAATCTTAGAAAAATCTTTTATGAATCTTCTATAATAACCTGCTAATCCCAGAAAGCTCCTTATCTCAGATGCACTTCTAGGTGTCTCCCAATTCGTCATCGCTTCAATCTTTGAAGGATCTACTTTAACTCCTTCAGAAGTAATCACATGACCTAGGAACTGCACCTCCTTCAACCAAAATTCACACTTTGAAAATTTTGCGTATAACTTCTCTTTTCTTAAAACTTCTAAGACTTCACGAAGATGTTGCTCATGATCTTCTTCAGTCTTTGAATAAATAAGTATGTCATCAATAAACACAATGACAAACTTATCTAAAAATGGTCGACACACTCTGTTCATCAAATCCATAAATACTGCAGGAGCATTTGTCAACCCAAATGGCATTACAAGGAACTCATAATGCCCATATCTTGTTCTAAACGCTGTTTTTGAAACGTCTTCATCTCTTACCCGCACTTGATGGTATCCAGATCTTAAATCTATCTTTGAAAAACATCCCGCACCTTGGAGTTGATCAAATAAATCATCAATCCTCGGAAGCGGATACTTGTTCTTAATAGTTACCTTATTCAACTCTCGGTAATCAATACACATTCTCATGGTACCATCTTTCTTCTTAACAAATAAAACTGGAGCTCCCCACGGTGAAGAACTTGGTCTTACGAAACCCTTATCCAATAACTCCTGAAGCTGAGTCATCATCTCTTTCATCTCAGCGGGTGCTAAACGATAAGGTGCTCGTGCAATCGGTGCCGATCCAGGAATAATGTCAATACGAAATTCTACTTGTCTTTCAACTGGCAAACCTGGAAGATCATCCGGAAACACATCCGGAAACTCACGCACCACATTGATATCTTGAATATTTTTCTTTTCTAACTTTGTATCAATAACATAGGCTAGATAAGACCAACACCCTTTCGATAAACATTTCCGTGCCTTCATCACTGAAATCAACGGAATTTCTCCTTCCTGTTTTTCTCCGAACACGAATACACTATCTTTCTCGCCCATTGGAATTCGAATCAGCTTCTTTGCGCACATAATTTCTGCCTGGTTATTGCTCAACCAGTCCATTCCTACCACAATATCAAAACTCCCAATTTCCATTAACAACAAGTTAATCGGAAATTCTGTTCCCTCTATCATAATCTTACAATCGACCAGGCTCTCCTTAACCAAAGTCTGAACTCCATTAGCTATTTCGACTACTAAGGCATCTCCTAGAGTAGTAACAGGCATAGCTAATTTATGTTGAAACAACTTGGATACAAAAGAATAATTTGCGCCACTATCAAACAACACACGTGCAGGAATTGAGTTTATAAGAAATGTACCCGAGACCACGTCCTTTGACCCCTTCGCTTCATCAGCAGTCATTTGGAATGCACGACCGGTTGGTTTGGGAATATCCAGCTTTCTTCCCTGATCTCCTCCTCTTTTCAACTTCGGACAATCTTTTCGAAAATGACCCGGTTGCTGACATTCAAAACAAACCGACCCAGGCACTGTACAATTTGACGCCATATGTCCCATCTTCCCACACTTGAAACATTGATTTCCAACCACACGGCATTGGCCAAAATGTTTACTTCTGCACTTTGCACACCAACTCGGTTCTCTACGAGAATCATTGCGAATGTTCTTTCCGAATAATCTTAATTTTGGAGAAGGTTCGGAACGACCCTCCCATTTCCTCTTTTCTCCAACCTGCGCTTTCTCCTCCTTATCTTTCGCATACATTTCCTCTATCACTTTTGCTTCCTCAATCGTCTCCCTCAAGGTAGCAGATTTTGAACTACGAACTCTTGTCATCATATCTGCTGGTAGACCTTTCAAGTAATACTTAATCTTTTCTTTCTCTGTTGAAGCCACGTGCCCCACAAGATTTAGTTTTTCCATAAAGACCTCGGTATATTTTCTCACCGACATATTACCCTTCTTAATATTCCGGAACTCATCTTCAATTCGGTCCATCTCGTACTCGTTACAATATTCTTCTAAAATCTTTACTTTAAACTGACTCCAAGTTACGGAATTCAAAGCTGCTTCCGTTACAGTTGATGACAACACATTCCACCACTGCAACGCTTTTCCACGTAACATTTGAGACCCAAATCTCACCTTAGATCTCTCATATGTACACTCACAGGCACGAAAAGCCTGCTCGATTTCTCTTATCCAGTTCATACAAACCACTGGATTATCATCTCCCTTGAATTCTGGTGGTTTACAACTTAGGAATGTCTTGTAGGAACAGTTTTTGTCAACCCTCCTATCTGTCTCCACTCCTGAATTTACAGTCGGATTTATCACATTAGTATCGGCCACTGTTCGTCTTGGTTCCACGTTTCGATCATTAATCAATTTCGTGAACATCTCTGTCTGTCTCCCCATTACAGTATTCATCATCTCTGCTTGCCTCTCCATTGAAGCATTCATCAGTCGAGTCACATTATCCATTATTCGCCCCTCCATTCCTGAATCTGACGACGTTTGATCAGCATTACTAGTACCTCCTGGATGTACTCGACTTCGCATTCCTCCCAAGGAAAGAAAATCTGTTGGCGTATCAGGAACTCCGCCCAATCCAGTCTGTCTTTCTCCAGCATCGTCTAACCAATTCCTATTCATCGAAGAATTTGGAGACCTCGGGGGCGTATTCACCATCGTTCTGATGGAGCATAAAAAAAATACTCATCAGTTAATGGTTTATACAACTAAACATACAATACATACTTTACCGCTAATCGGTCACTGTAACAATTCAGAAACAAGTATGCCTGTGTAATAATATATTCATAATAACAGCAGCTAATTGAAATTGCGAACATATTAAACATGATAATTCTCATTACCATTGTTACAGTACCAACTTCGCGTATTTCTGTCGACTCTAAGACTACCCATTCTTAGTACTTCTACCCAAAACTCACGGATCATAACTTAACTCATCTCAGCTTAAGTCTAGGTATCTCAAATTCATACCTAGTTCGCTTAAACTAAAGCTCTGATACCATACTGAAACACCCTAAAAACAGGGTCAATTTAAACCTTGAAATTTACCATAAGTTATGATCAAAAGCTTTCAAACTTATATAACTTGAGGATCAAATGTAAGGTTTCTATATACAAACGTCATTACTTAAATAACTTATTAATCTAATCATAACATAACAATCAGATTAATCCAGTTATCTAAACAATCGTCCCAAAAGCATCAAAAATATCTAGATCCTCCAGTATCTCTAAGTCTGAATCTTTCCAAAAGTTCTCGTCTCTCATTCCCGCTATTTCCCGGAGCTTGTACCTGGTAAGAAGATTCAACTTGAAACATTAGGCTTTCGCCTAGTGAGGATACTCAAATCAAAATAAAATTTAATAATTAAAACATGAACATATAACTCAAACCTGTTCTCACCCATCTTACCGTACGACAACTCCTTTTCAAATCGGGGAAATCTACCCCACTCCCAATTTCCTACGACTAACTCATTTACTCGTAATAACAAAAATAAGAGTTAACTCTGAATCATTCCAGATTCACAATCAATAATCACACACAAGAAATTACAAATCAAAACCTGCCTATTTCTTAATCAGGAAGTAGAGATTACAAATTACTTTATGCCTATCTCTAATCTTCCCCTCATCACAGGGAAATCTCCGATCTTCCCAAATCGAAATGGGAATCATTAAGCAAACTCTGCTTATTCCACATTCCACCTCAGAATCAATGGTCCACATGGGATTATAATATCGCGATACTCAAATCGAGACTCATGATTCAAGGTACACCCAATTACTAAAATTACATCCCTTTGGTCTATGGCGAGTAATCAGTTCCCATCATACCGTACCCAAGTGCCCTCGGTGACCGGATGCCTATTTTAGTAAAAGCACATAATCACATAATGTAATATATGTAATAATCAATTCTACTATATGCGTCCAGCATACAATATATCATTTCTCCGAACATATTCTATATGTAAAATAAAGAGTGTTAATATCTCCTCATCTCAATCTCTTAATTATCTCCTCTTTTGCTTAGCATAGAAGTTAATATCTCCATAAAGCTTCAAATCTTATTTAGAGTTCATAACCACATATCAATTTCATGTAATAGAAAATCAAACTTAGCATACAAGATTAATAATATGTATTAGTTCATCAACTTCATAGGAAACTCATCTTAGAAACTTTAACATGGAAATCAACATAATACAACTTTTAATTGCCCTCTTGGCTTATTTCTAATTTAATCAAATCCACATAAAACATATTCATGCATACATATAAAGCATCTAATTCAAGATTAATTACTGAATTTTAAAGAGAGTTGAATAAACTCACCTGATGCGTTATTACTCCTTTTAATCCTTTTTAACATGTAAGGGCTCCTTTCTTCACTACCACAACTTACTGTATTATTCAATTACATATACTGATATTAATTATCAAAACAGAACCCTCTATAACTGAAAATCCTTAATTTCTAAAAAAACACATCTCAAGTCGCAATGAACTGAAGTCGCAATCACCTATTGCGATTTCACTTCCAAATCGCAACCAACTAAAGTCGCAGTCCTCTATTGCGATCCCAATTCCAAATCGCAGTCAACGGTTGCGATTTCAACCTCAAATCGCAACTCACCATTGCGATTTCGACCTAAGTCGCAGCTAACTGTTGCGATTCCAAAGCCAAGTCGCAATGGTCTGCTGCGACTCCAACTCCAAGTCGCTATTGCCTATTGCGACAATCATGAATGTCGCAACTCAAGGTTGCGACTTCGATGATATTCAACCAAGTCTCAGTCCACTAAGTTCATTCTAAACCCAGATTTTTGTACTTTTAATCTATGTTTGTTTATGCCAATTTGCAGATATGTTTAATACACTTATCTTAACACATCCAAAAACTCAGATTCTCATTATTATCATATTTTACCAAAACTCAAATTAAAACTCTCAAGAAAGCTTTTAACTAAGAAGATGAATAGCTCAATGATATAATTACCTTATAAATCTTCAAACCAATCCAGATTAGATAAATTCCCAGCAAGTCTTTCTTTTCTTCCTTCTCTTTCTCGATTTCTCTATCTCAATCTCTCTCTCGGTTTCTCTTTTTCAAACCGTAACACACACACAAAATCCCTCACACACTCTCACAATTAGATTAAGTTAACCACTAAGTGACACCTCACTTAAAGTAACACATGAGTCATAAGACTATTTCCACAATAAACCTTTAACTTTCAAAGAATTGCACAACAACCCTCAACATGAAAAATCTATTTCAAACAACACTTATAAACAATTACAAACTTAACCCCCAAGTTAGTTTATAATTCACAAAATAATATAACTGAAAATTTTGGTATGTTACAATACTCCCCAACTTGAAAATGATGGAAGTACAGTTATCGAGGGACGGTTGTGTCCAAGGGAAGGAGTAGAAGTCATCGAGGTGATGGTTTTAGCAACTCATTAAAAGTAGTGTGGTGAAGAATAGAATGTCCATGGCACGGGGATAAGAGTCTTAAGGTAATCTTGTAATTCTGATGTTACATGGGTAGGTATTGAAACAAAGTGTTGATTGTGGTATGTTAAAAGGATCAGGATCCGTAAGGAACCCATGTTAAAGAATAAATTAAGAAAGTAGTTACATGTTGTCTGTTGTCAGAAGTCGACAATGTGTAAGGTGGCCGAGGCCAAAGACTCGAACCAAGAGGTTGAAAGTTGATAGAGCACCTTGTAGGGGTGTTAAGAGGACGAGAAGTTATTGTTTTGAATAGGCGTCCTATTTACGAGGTATGGAGGGTTCGTAGAAGGATAAGGTATGTAGCACGAGCGTAGTGGGTGTGTATACCTTATCGTTCAGTGAGGGACTGTGCCCTGTTTATGTAAGGGCTCGGATCGTTAAGAGCTAGCTAGAATGTTTGTGTTTGAGCTAATTGAGAACTCGTGAGTTATAGTTCAACACGTTGGGAAAGGACTAAGTAGCGAGATAGACTCAATTATATATTCGGGAAGATATGAAGGCAAGTTTTAATTGTGTGAATGATCATGAGAGATCTGGTCTGCAGTGTGACGTTATGGGCATAGAGTGTGCGGATGTGTAATGACAGTAATTGTCAAGTTAAATGTGCCAGCTAGTGTCGTAGTGATGTGATGATTAGCGAGAGAGAAAGCATCAGATAGAAGCCTTTTTGGGGGTTCGGATAAGGTGTGCGAATTGTTAACCGGATCGTTGGAGCACGTAGAGTGTAAGTTGACGTTGTGGTATGATTATGTTCGGGATAGAATGACGGAGTGATGGTGGGTGATTACCCGAAGGAGAAGCTAAGTGTTGCTAGTTGTAAGAATCGCTAAGTAAGCATATTTTGGGATCATTGGAAGTTTAAAGAAGATGATGGATGTGTTAGTCAAAATGTGGTGGAATAGATGCGAAATCCTTAAAGAGTGTGAGCTGTTGCTTATGGGTGAAGGATTTGTCTGAGAAAGTAAAAGTTGGAGATTAAAGAATGTGTAGTAACAGCAAACACTGGTGTCAGTTCGAGGTAATTTGGTCGAAAGCCTTAAGTTAGAATTTTAGTGCAACTGTTTAGTTAGGTAAGTGATGAGAAGGTGATATCAACATGTGGAAAAGTCGGGAGAAAGAGGCAAGTAATGTTTGGTGAGCAGTGCTCCACGCTGACGTGGGGAGGTGAAGATAGTATGACGGATTAAGTGAGAAAATTGGAAGTAGTAAACGTGACGGGAATGTCAAAAGGTGCAACGTTATGTAGATTGTCATTGATAAGTGTGAGAACTTTTGGAAAGAGTATTGAGGAAGAGAATTGTGTATGATTTTGTGTAGGGAAGAAGTGGATGAGACAACTGAATGAGTAAGTTAGTAACTTTGTGAGAAAGGTTTAAACGAACTGGTCGTGGAGTGATTAAACTAGCGAGAATAGTATGATGTGACCATGGTTACTCCTCCCAGTTGGGTGAGGATAGCCGGAGTTATGTTTTTATGATTGAATGAACGTGGCAGTCAACGAGAAATGGTCGTGTTTCAGGATAGATTTAATTCGAGTAGGTGGACGCTTCGGCAATGGGTTGGAGGCTCCTACTCTTAGTTACGTATAAGTATGGAGTGGTGTAGTGATGAGGATCTGTGTAATGGTTGACGAACCGTGGTCTAGGTGGTCCAAGAAGGAGAAATATTATCTGCATAGACGATTGTTGGGTGGTACAGGGTTGAGAGTTATGATACGATGAAGGAACTCTGGGTGGTGAGTTGTCGAGGTGTACAGGGTTGGCCAGGTGCCAAGCTGTCAAGTGGGTGTTTGTCTCTTGGTAACTGAACCTCGTATGGTGGCGGAGGATTTAGCCAAGTTCCTTCTTAAAGGAAGTATAAATGCTTGAGAAGCCTTAGTTTATCTTTTGTTGTCAAGACCGATCGAGTAGGAACAGTAGCCTACGAGTTAGAAGTACCGTAAGAACTGAAGGAAGTGCACACAAGGTTTCTTGTTTCGAATTTAATAAGGTGGTTGACTGAGTCAGAAGTGGTTTTACCTTGGGGGAAGTGTCAGTTTTGGTGTGGGCAAGATACCCGCATCTTTTCCCAATAAGGAATTCCAGGGACGGAATTCTTTTAAGGGGGGAGTGTTGTAACAACCCGAAATTTTAAGTATGTATTGAAAGTTTGGTGGCCGAAGTCTACAGAATGCAAGTTAGGATAAGGGGCCTTTTGGCAATTATTGGGAAGTATTTAAAGCTCCAATTCCCTAGGGTTTTCATTTTAGAAATCAGGGTTTTGGTCCTTGTGTGTGTTTGGTGGCTAAGAAGAGAAAGGAAGAAGAAAGCTAAAGTGGGAAAACTCTTGTTAAGGAAGAAATTGCGAAGGTAATCATCTAAGACATCTTATTCTGTTGATTTCAAGTTTCTTATCCTATGTTGTCTAGGATTTGGGGCTAGAATCAGTAGGGTTTAATGGGTTCTTCACCTAAATAACCCTTATGTTGAGCATTTTGGGTTTTGTTGTCTTCATGTCGATTTTGGTGGTTTAAAATGGAATTAATTGAGTGATTATGACTAGTGGATGAACCCTTAGGTTTGTCTAATCGAGCTGTTATCAGAAAACTGAATTTTAATCAGTTTTGGAGTTGAGGGTTTCGGCCAGTTCGTGGTTTCCGGACGAGGGAGTTCTTGTGGCTTCGGTAGTTTCCGGATAGTGTTGCCTTGGTAGTTTCCGGACGTATGTCTCCCCGGATAAGAGGTTTCCGGGTGTCAATATCCGGTAAACAGGTGTGTCCGGAAGGTCCTTGTATCTGGAATGTCGGGGTACCCGGAATGTCGGGGTATCCGGGAAGTGGGTCATCCGGACAGTTAGAACATCCGGATTGTGTAATGTCCGGACAGTGTCATTTGGTCAGTGGGATGGAACGGTTTAATCTGATATGAATCTATTGCCCTTAGGTGTTCGTTTGGCTTAGCCTGGAGACATTTAAGAAGTGCATTCTACGTTAACCAAAGGTGAGTTCTCTCAACCTTTTTATGACGTACTATGTTTTACTGAATATGGTTCCTTTTTCGAGCATGAACTGATTTATAAAAGTTATGCATGTTTCCATGTTTTGCATGTTTATTCTCAAATGAAGTGATGTTTAAGGTTTTCATGAATATGTTTTCAAATGTATGTGTATGCTATGTGGAGTCGGTTGCACAGTGGGGTCAGGGTACCTTGGGATTTCTAATCCCTTGGGCATATGGAGGTTAGCTTGTAGATTGGAATTCGTTTCCTCCTACATGAAGGAACAGGGGGTCCACTTGGATTCCGGTGTAGACGAGAGGGTGTCCGTTAGGCCCCGATCGGAGTAGCTTATGCGATCCCTGAACCGTGTGTTGAACCTTGGATGATGTTTATGAGAAAGATGTGAATGTATTTTCAATGAAATGACTTTATACTGTGATAAATGTTTTATGGAGGGAATTCACTAGACCTTTTGGTCTAACCCTCGCTTTTCAAACTAAACCATTTTCAGGTATGCACGTAGTAAGAAGCTCAAGTAAGTGAGCAAGAACAAGAGAGAGTACAGTTGCAGCATAGAGGCAGTGCAAGTGCCACCCGTAGAAGCTAGAATATTCTCAGTTGTGTATATGTTGTTTCCGCCAACCTTAGTTTATGATTAATGTAATGTAATGTTGGGACCTAGTTTTATTGTAAAGAGTATGATTTATTGCTATGTTTGTCATGTGGATTTTTGGGATGTTACATTCCCATACACTAGGATGTTCCAATCTCACAGTTACCATTTTACTACTAATTCGTAGAATATATATATAGCTTCACTTCAACCCTAAATAGATTTACCCAACACTTGTTCTACCAATCCACACATCCATCAATTTCCAACCACCCTTGTCACTCTCCCACTCACTAGGGAGTAAGAAAGCACACCTCTACTATCCTATCCTTGAGCTGAAACTCTCAAGATTTCCATTCCTGACATCGGGAACTCCTAGAATAAAGACTCATCAGGGATTAGGAGCTCACCTCCAACCAGTTATTTTCATTAAGAACCCTAAAGATTTTACTTCCCACGGACACTCATCCCACACATCCAACAACACCCGTTTAGATAATGTCATCAATCACACAAGAATAATCTTGCACAACACACTAACCTGTTGTCATCGTGACAAGGTTAAGACTTTCTGCTACGGTTTTTCTCCACACAACAATTACCACACTCCACACACTACTATGACTCTTTACACTCAACCACCACACTCCACACGCTAACGAACTCGGAACAACGGTAATCAAGCACACCCATTCACCTGTAAATTCATAATGACATTGGCCAGATGTGATTTGAATTTACCTTACATGAAAGTCCTCACTACCATCGTCCTAAATTCTCAGTGATTAAGGTCTTCCCTAAATGCTTCCTATATCTTAGCTGTGTCCTTCTACTCCACAATTTAAGTTTAGGCTCATCCGGTCACCTAAATCCCTTAAACCTGGCTCTGATACCATTTGTAACAACCCAAAACAAACAAACATGCTAAAAGCTACATCTTTAATTTAAAACGCCCAAAATGGCTCAACGTGTTCACACTATTTAGATTACAACACAGGGTTTGCGGAAATAACCCTAACTACAGCTGAGAAAGTCTAACTAGACATAAAGGAAGTTCTTCGATTCCCTCGAAACGCAAGCTCCGACCCACATCCGGCCAAATTTCTAAACGTGCTCTCGACTACTGCTGAAAAGGTTTTAGTTTTTGAAAAACGAGGGTTAGACCATGAGGTCTAGTGAGTTCCCTCCACACCAAGTCACACCAAAAATATCACAGTTTAAACTCAGTTATGAAAAGAGTTCGTATAAATCATAACAAGCACACAAAATTGATATGCACACATTGACACATGCTACTGGCACGCGCTATGGTCACACACACCGTGACAGCGCACCGGGCACACACCGCCCATATACGAAACGAATTCATATATCAAATATATCATGGGACACACCCCCATTCCATAACAACGCCAGAGCATGGTCACACACATTTAAATCACACGTTTAATCACACAATTAGCCATCGCTTTGAAATAGAAACAGTTGAAAAACACACCGTTAGATATTAACCATGCCACACACTAAGTCTTCAGTTTGTAATAAAAGCAGTTGGAAAATCCACAATTAAACAATAATCTTCAACCACACACTTGTATAAAATTTAGATCCAGAAAGACTCACCTGGGGTCCTGCTTAAAAGTTCTCACCTGCACCGATCATCTCTACCCGCACCTACAAATTTAAATCCATCACACACCGGGTAAGACACACGGGATCCTACTGAGTTTTTACTAACTTGAAAGGTCAGCCGGATAAACACCGGACCCTAAGCCTCGGCCTCAACTCTCAAAATAAAATCCAATCCATAATGTTTACCCCAAAATACACTACCGGATCTTGAATTAAAACCATCTCGGAACCCAATTCACAAATTAAATCCCGAATTAACTCAAACTAAAACCAACTAATTAATTAATTAATTAACTATCAAACTAATTAATTAACTATTGGTACAATAAACACTAACCATTTCTAAAATCACGGTCCAATTAATTAGTTTTGGGACCTCAAATTAACCATCTTATCTCACAAATAACTGCCGGCCCAAAAGGAAAGAAAGAAAGTCCAATTCTAAATTAATTGCTGCTGGAATCGGTCCAATGGGAAATCAGATTAGGCCCTACAGCTTAGTCCAATATTTGTTTTATACACACAGTCCACTTAACACATCAGGCCCAAAGTAATTTAATTAATCAGCATATCGGATCCCACCCTACGACTTCCGGTAACTTGAGACTTCCGGTAATTGACTTCCGGTGCACGGCGATTACGAACAGCAGCGATCCCGATTCAATTAATCAGTCTAATTTCTCTAGGATTTCAGTAACAATACTTGCTCCGAGATTAGTAGGTGTTATTACCAATGTCTTACTTTCACATTCTGCACTAAATCAACCATTATTACTTGATTAAAGGTTAAACCCCATTTACTGCTCTTATCCCAAATTTCACAACCCAAACAAAATAAGAAGAAACTAGAAATTAATCTATCTAAACTTATCTTCATAGAAAGTGCATTGAGACAAAATTAACTTACCAGATTAGAACTTCACGAAATGGGAAACTGTTGCCAAGCTCCCTACCAACTCCTTTTCTCGTTTTCTTCTTAGCCGCCACCAAATTTTTCAAGAGAATGTTCAGTATTCAAAACCTAGGGATTTGGTCCCTATTTATATCTTACAACAATTGCAACAAGGTCCCTTAATTACAACTTCTTTTATTTCCACATTGGCCACTAAACTTTCAAGACTTACTAGAGATTTTGGGATGTTACATAAATGGGGTGTGTTTTTCACTTAATCAACTTAACAAGCTTAATAACTTATCCATTCAATCACAAGTGATTGTTTACGGCTTAATATTTGAGTTGATGGCTTAAAATTTTAATCCGTTAAGGTGAATGTTTATGAATTCAATCATCCTTTTTCAAACCTACCCTTTTATTAAAAAATGAAGAAGAAACCATGTTGTCGCATCGTCGTTATCACCTAACGACCACATTGTCATGCTTCTCTATGTCGAGCACATTGTGGTTGCTCTCATCTATTGTCAGTGCTTTATCCTCTCCTCGCCTCAATGTGACTCTTTGTTTTCTATGAGCATCAACTGATCGAATAAATTCCCTTGAAACTTGAAGATGTATTTTATACGAAGGTAGGTATGATTATGTCCATATATTCATCAGTAAGACTATTAGATATATAGTTTTGGATACATCTTGATCACTTCACTAGTGCACACGAGACTATATTTCATCAATGCTTTGAGAACAAACACACTTGAGTTGCAACATTATTTATCTCGCTTGCTTTAACTGACTTTTGTGATTAGAAAATTAATATAATTTATAGTTAAATCTACCTTCGCTTTGTCGTCTAGTTCACAATGAAAAACTAATATACCCTACATGAGATATACACATACAGTGGATGCACACCGAAGACCGACCAATTTTGGATCATTATTTTTCATTTTTTACATCAAAACTGATGAAAATACATGTGTGAATAATTTTATTTTGATGTTGGTGTGTTCTCAAAGGTAGGAATAAAATAACATGCTTTCTTACCATCCAAACAATTTATTCATTACACAAAACAAATATCAAATGATCTTAATTTAATTAGACAAATGCTTATTTCAAACATGTTTTCAACAATAATCACTTGGAAAAAGCAACCTTTAAAGAGGGTCGGCCCTTAGTTTTTCAGCTTATGATAAAAAGTATCAACTACATTAACAAATACGTTTTTATTTAAAAATACTTTTAAAAATAAATTTTAAATAAAAAATTGGGTGGGTCCCATAACCGGTCTCGGGGAATCAAGCCGAACCTTGTTTTTGAATAAAAATCATAACCAGTTAAGGACCGACAGACACAAAAGGTCCTGATCCAAGTCGGGCCCATTTTACTATCTCTACTAACGAGACAAGGATCCCTCACTTTAACTAAACCCTAAACCCTTCACGAGCTATGACCCATGGCCCCTGGTATTTTCCATCTAGGAATTATAATGTTACAAGGACTCTAAGGTGGCGTTTGTTTTTTAAGAGGTGTTAAAGTCTGAAGTCTGATTTCACTTCTGATTTTTAAGAGGTGGTACTGAAGTCTGAAATCTGAATCAGTTAGACTGTTTGTTTTTGCCCGTTGAACGTCTGAATATGTATAATTATATATTTTGTCTATCAGAATGTTATACTTTTGAATTTATAAAAACATCCATTAATTCATTTTAATCAAATTATACTATCATCTATTTTAAACACATTCAAAAATTCAACTTAAATACATCATTTGATTCAAATCAATACAAAACATGAACAAAGTCTCATAATAACTAAAATCAATCTCCATTTTGCATTAACTGTGTCACAATTTTTTCTCTTAAAGTAGTCATATATGTTTGGTCAGCGGTACTCCCATGCGATTAAACATCTTCAACCTCATCATCGCCACAATTCCCTTGCTCATTGGTTTGATCGTATTCAGAAAATAACTCATCGCTTAAACCTTCCTTTCATATGAAGTTGTGAACCGCAAAACATGCAATAACAACGTCTCTTTGAACCTCAAGTGAAAATTGTGCCATTCTTTTTAATATCGGAAAACGTGCTTTCAGGACGCCGTAAGAACGTTCAATAACATTTCTAAGTTTTGCATGAGAATGGATAAACTTTTCATACTTGTTCATTGCACGTCGACGACGGAAATCTCCAAGCCAATATCTAACATTACGATACGGTGCCATAAACCCTCGAGTATTCGTATATGCAACATCACATAGATAATATTTATCTGAAGACAATAACTAAAATAAGTAGTAATATGAATATAATAAATATATTACTTTCAAAGTGTTAGTATACCTGGAGAAGGAAATGGAAATCCATAGCACCATCTGTTAAAGGTTTAGACAAAACTCTAGAATCGTGTGCAACACCTTCCCAGCCGGCAACAACAAATGTAAAAACCATGTTGAAGTCACAAATTGCCAAAACATTTTGATAACATTCACCCTTTCCTCATCCTCTATATAAATGTTGTTCTTGAATAGGGACAATAGCATGTATTAAAGTTCCATCAAGGGCTCCGATTGCTCCCTACATTAAATTTAGTAGTCAAAATAACTTTAGTAAGAAAATGTATACAAGTATTATTATTAATTACCTTAAACATTCGTCGTAATCTTCTATTATTCCCTGGGATGTCCGGATTAGGATTGAATGATGATTTATCCAACACTTCATGAAAAAATTTATGGATGGTTTGTGTTGAGTGTTGGAACCTGTTTTTCAGCACTCTATAACGTTGATTGTGACCTATAATCATCAGAAAGATAGTCATCTTTTCTTCGACCAATATGTGTTTGCTATCCGTTAGCCAACCTTTTGCTTTAAAGTGATCACATAATTGAACGAAAGCATCACATGACATTCGTAACAAATCAATACATTGTCGATCGTTACCTTCAAGTAGCTTATCCGTAATATATCAGGGTCTGAAGAGTTGATCAACCATGTTTCTCTTAACAAAGTTGAGTGACCAAAAATGTCAATGGCTGCTTTGTAAAGAGGATCCCTTTTTTCAAGGCCAAGAGTGTTCAACCGTTCAAGACAAACATCAATGGTTGTGTTGTCGTGTAACAAGTGTGTGAAGTGAACCCTTCATTTCCAAAGCCAATTCACCCATGTCGACCTTGAGTTTACTCTTCTTATTCGGTCTAGACAACTGTGTCTTAAGAAGTATTGAAAAAGAAATTGTATTGAATTGATAAAAGATAATTGATTAATTCCAATGAAGGAGAAGACACCAATATTTATACACGGATTGCAAGCCCTACAAAAAGGAAATAAAAAGAATGGTTGGAAACAGGGGTGTAACACGGGAAGAGATCCTCTATATTGGGAGAGGATGTTGTAAATATTTGACAGATCCCACAAATATTTTTGATTAAAAACATTCCTTTTTTCTAACACTCCCCCTCAAGTTGAATAGTGGGATCTCCAAAATTCAACTTGTCCAAACAGTTGCTTAAAATTCTCCCACCAACAGCTTTTGTTAGAATGTCAGCAAGTTGGTCTTTAGATCGGACAAACGGTAGCTCAATGATCCTGCCTTCAAGTTTTTCTTTAATGAAATGTCTATCCACTTCTACATGCTTAGTTCGATCATGTTGTACCGGGTTCTCTGATATTTGAATTGCGGCTTCATTGTCACACATAATCCTGCTAGTTTCTTTTGGACGAAACCCAATCTCAGTCAGAAGCTTTCTTATCCATAATACCTCTGCCAATCCCTGTGCTATTCCTCTAAATTCAGCTTCGGCGCTTGAAAAAGCAACAACCTTCTGTTTTTTACTTCTCCATGTAACGAGATTTCCACCAACTAGAGTGAAGTAACCTGATGTTGATCGTCGATTTCCTTTGTCTCCTACCCAGTCCGCATCAGTATACACCTGAGTTTTCAAATGACCATTTGGTTTAAATAGAACTCCATGACCAACGGTTCCTTTGAGATATCTGATAATTCTTACAGCTGCATATATATGGGTAACTTGTGGCTGGTGCATGAATTGGCTAACTGCTCCAACTGCATACGCAATATCTGGACGGGTGTGTGATAGATATATTAGCTTCCCCACTATCCGCTGGTACCTGTCTCTGTCAGCAAACTCTACTCCATCCTCCATATAAAGCTTTTGATTGATGATCATAGGAGTTTCTGCTGGTTTGCAATCAATCATCCCGGTTTCTGCCAATAAATCCAGGACATATTTTTTCTGACAAATGAAGATCCCTTGTTTTGATCTTAGTACTTCAATTCCAAGGAAGTACTTAAGTTCTCCTAGGTCTTTCATCTCGAATTCGGTGAATAGGCTCTTCTTTAACTTTGTTATTTCTTGTTTATCGTTTCCTGTAATAATCATGTCATCGACATAGATTATTAAGCAGGTCACAAACTTTCCCTTTCGCTTTCAGAAACAAGGTATGATCTGGGTTACTTTGTTTAAACCCATATTTCTTCATTGCTAGGGTGAATCTGCCGAACCAGGCTCTAGGGGATTGTTTCAACCCATACAGAGATTTCTTTAGACGACAAACTTCCACGGGTTTAAAGTTATATGAGAAACCGGGTGGGGCTTTCATATAAACCTCCTCTTTTAACTCTCCATGTAGGAAAGCATTTTTAACGTCAAACTGATGAAGTGGCCAACCTTCATTTGCTGCTATTGAGAAGAGAACCCTGATTGTGTTGATCTTTGCAACTGGAGAGAACGTCTCCGAATAATCGATCCCATATGTCTGAGTGTAGCCTTTAGCTACTAACCGGGCCTTATGCCTTTCGATCATGCCGTCTGGTTTATATTTAATTGTAAAGACCCAGCGGCATCCTACCGGTTTCTTTCCCTGCGGTAGAGCACATTTCTCCCATGTTTCGTTTTTTACCAATGCTTCCATTTCGGTTTCCATTGCACATTTCCAGTTTTTTGATTTCAAGGCCTGCTCTATATTAGTAGGGATTTCTTCGGAATAGAGACTTGCAACAAACGCCTTTGATCCCTTGGATAAGTTTCCTTTAGCTATGTTGGCCATAGGATATTTTGAGCTTCTGGACTCCTTTTCTGGCGAGTATCGTTTCGGTGGAATTCCTCTGTTTGCTCTTGGTGGTAACACATACCTTCCCGATACTTCTTCTTGTACGGGTTCGGCATGTTCCTGTAATCCTTCTTCAACTGTCTGTTCTGTTTCTTCTTGACAAGTAGCATTAATATCATCGGTAAGCTCGATATGTTCAACAAAGTCAGAAGGTTGAGGATCACTTACCTCAGACATCAGGTTGGGATCATTGGGGGCACTGATGTTTGGATTAGATTTCATTTCGGGTGATTTGTTATTGGTACTGTGATTGGTACAACTTTCCTCTGATGCTGTAACATATTTCAACCAACTCAGTGTATCATCTTCTTCCTCCCTCTGACCACTGTGTTGGGAGGAGTAGTAATACTTAGTTTCAAGAAAGTCACAATTCATGGTGGTGAACATGTGACGTGTCTCGGGATTATAACATCTGTACCCCTTTTGGTTAACTCCATAGCCAACAAAAACACATCTTTCAGCACAAGGATCGAGTTTACTTCGATGAGATTTGGGTATGTGGACAAAAGTTGTGCAACCGAAGACCTTTGGTTCGAGTGTAAGAACAGGAGGAATTTTGGTATATTCTTCCAAAGTTTCTAATGGGGTTTTTAGCTTGAGGATTTTGGTTGGGAGTCAGTTAAGAAGGTAGGTGGCTGTAGCCAGGGCTTCAGGCCAAAAAACTTTAGGAACCTGTGATTCAATTAGGAGAGCCCTAGTCATTTCTAACAGAATGCGGTTCTTTCGATCAGCGACACCATTCTGTTCTGGAGTGTGAGGACAGGTAGTTTGATGAATTATTCCTTTGGATTGAAAAAATTGTTTCATATGTGTGTTAACAAATTCCCCTCCATTATCAGATCGAAAAATCTGAATATTCTTTTGAAACTGAGTTTGGATCATGGCATGGAATATGGTAAACTTATCAAGAACTTCAGATTTATTTTTTAAGAAATAAATCCAGGTCATTCGTGTGCAATCATCCACAAATATTACGAAAAAACGAAAGTTTTGCCCCCCAATAGTAGGGGCAGGACCCCAGACATCAGAATGAATCAATGAAAAAGGCAATTCAACCCTCGTGTTATTTGGTTTAAATGTTTGTCTGTGGCTTTTAGCCAATACACACGTTTCACAAGGGGATGTACTATTGGAAGGAAAAAATTTAGGAAACAAAATATGTAAATAACCCGTAGATGGATGTCCTAATCTTCTATGCCATAACCATGCTTCCCGTTCTGCAGATCCATGACCCAACATCACAGTACCGTTTTGAGTCACCTCATCCACATAATACAATCCATGTCTTTCAGTGCCACGCCCAATGATCCGTCCCGTCCTGATATCCTGTAAGAGACAAAAAGTAGGATGCATAAGAACTGAGCAATTTAGTTCTTTTGTAACATGGCTTATTGATAACAGTTTATGTGATAGAGAAGGAACGTATAGACAATTAGAGAGTCTAAGCTTTGAAGAAATCTCAATTGTTCCTCCCGTTTTTACATCCATTTTTCCCCATTTGCAGTTTGTATGTACGTTTTCTTAGGTTTGGATAAGGATGTAAGGTCAGACAGGTCATAGGTCATGGTATCGGTCGCCTCACAGTCAAATATCCATGACTCGTCCTGCTTTCCAACATGATTTTGTGCCACATTTGCATTTCCCCTGTATTTTGGGTATCGTTTGCAAATTTCAAGGCTTTCTTTTATAAACGTGGAAAAATTAGACTGAGGATAAGATGGGGTTATCGAGACTTCTCCCTCAACCCCTATACCTGTGCACATTGAAAATTCATCACCTTCTCCATTGATCCCAGCCGCCGCCGCCAACCCACCAAATCCGGTGCTCCGGTTACCGTCGTTAGCGCCGGTTGTTTCCCTTTTGTTGGTGGTGGAAGTTTTTCCCTTTTCCAGTCCCGTAGCTTTGGTGCCCTTCTTGTGACCATCAGGCCACCACTCAGGATATCCGATGAGTCTGAAGCATTGGTCCTTGGTATGCTTTGTCATACCACAATGATCACATTTGAGGTGGGATTTGTCATCTCTAGGCACTAATCCAGGTTTTTTTTCATCACCTCGGCGGTACCCTTTTGTTGCGAGCCCTAACCCTTCCATCTTGGTTGCTATTAGACCAGCTGCTATGCCCTGTGTGTCATTGAAAGTTGCTCCTAAAATGTTTTGGTGAGCAGCCTCCTTGCGAATAGTGGCATAGGCGGCTTCCGCCGTCGGAAGTGGTTCTAACCGGAGTATTTCCCTTTTTATGGGGTCATACTTCCGATCAATGGCGTTTAAAAACTGGAAAAGTTTTTGTTCAGACCGAATTTTTGAGTATTGCTGGATATCCTGTAGAATCCAGATCCGTGCAACAAATATGAAATCGTAATGATAAGCAATAAAAACAATGATTTCAACTGGTCATCCCTTTCATTAATCTTTCAGAGAGAATATTACAATAAGAGTTGAAAGCTAAAAGAGATGATTAGCTTGTTTTTCCAAGCTAATCAACATTAAATACAATGGGCCCATGGTTAACAAGCCCACGACCCGTTCACTAATAAGCTCTATTTTAATCAAATACAGTTTAACCCTTGAACTTTAAATCAACATTAAAACCTGCTCTAACAATCTCCCCCTTTGATTTGAAGTTCGAGTTGGCGCTCTATATCTCTCCAGTTGAAGACATATCTTTTACGGAGCTCGAAGTGCACCTCGAACAATCTGATGGCGCGGCGATAGTCGATGCGGTCTTCAATCATTTCCAAGGCATTCCGAGCAGTTACTTCATTCGGATTCGGAACATAAGAATACCTTGGATTCTCAGACTCGTGCTGAATAATCTTTCGAAGAGCATCTCTGACCTTTAGGAGCGTGCCGTCGCTGAATCTTTCCACCTGACTGAAGCACATAAATTTCTTCTCTTTTTGCTCGTTGAGGTAAACAATCCCGAATTCTGGTTCCAGAAGCATAGCGTTCTCGGGATACATGTTTAACTCAGGTGCTTTCAGATTCGGCTTGATCAGATTTACCTTTTTCGCCTTGTTCTCGATAGCCATTTGGAAGTCCGTTAGATAAGACATCATGATGGTGCGGACCAGGTATCGACGAACAGCTTCGAGTGCCTTTGTAATTTCTAACGGTCGGATGGTTCTTGTACGTAAGTCTTTCAGAATAACCAGAAAGTCGAGTGGTCGGAGGTTCTTGAAATCAGCTTCTGAAAATTTCCATTCGTTCCCATCTTCACGTCGAACAATGAAAACTGGGTAGACGATCTTCATAATACGTCTTGAATAGATACTGATTACCTCTGTGATTCGAAGTTTGGTTCTGACTTGGTTGACTGGAA
The DNA here is from genome assembly GCA_033807775.1 of Saussurea involucrata. Classification (NCBI taxonomy): domain Eukaryota; kingdom Viridiplantae; phylum Streptophyta; class Magnoliopsida; order Asterales; family Asteraceae; genus Saussurea; species Saussurea involucrata. The sequence goes on from CM066323.1 coordinate 27,787,719, forward strand.
GACACCGCTGCATTGTGCTGATATATCGGCGTTGAAATTCTGGGTCAAGGTTGTAGATACCCAGACAGAAGGTCGGCTCGATTTGGCGAAGCTTGTGGACGAACAACTTTTTCAAAGATTCCTCCAGATGAGGGATTAGTACCATGATCTTCTCCCAAAGGATTTGTTGTTGTTGAGGAGTAGGAGGAAGATCAGAAGCTGTCGTGGGAGGAGTAGTTGTCGGAAGATCGGAAGTAGTAGACTCGGGTCTTGTTGAAGGTGTTCCGGCGGGTTGAGCATAGTGAACGGGGGTTGCTCCATATAAATTTTGGAGCAGGAACTGATCGTAGTCAATATTGTCGTCCTCGTCAGTAGGGAAGACCAAATTTACCTGGAGATTTACGGCACTGGCGCCCGTATCCCGGTATGTAATTTATTAGTATTAATTATTTTCTTTTAAGTTCGATTTAAGGTGGTTTCCGTTAACGGGGTTAGTCGAGTTGGACCTAATCGTTAAAAATGTCGGAATTTTGGGTTAGTTGCGAGAAGGTTTAAGTGGAGGGACTAAAAGTGACAAGGGCCAAAAACATTGCATGGGTTTCGGCCCATGCTACCCATGACCAAAACCCTTGTGTTTGTTTAATTTGTGTTGCTGCCGTGACCAAGAAGAAAAGGGAAAAAGTCTAGAAAACAAAAGAAACCAAAAACCCCACGGCCCTTCTTCTTCTTTTTCCTGGTTGCGTTCGGCCGAGAAGAGAAAAAGAGAGAGAGAGAAATCGAAGAGAGAGAGAGGGAAAGAGAGAAGCCGAGAGAGAGGAAGAGGGTGCTGCCGGCGACGAGGAGAGAGGAGGAAGAAGGTGATCGCCGGCGAGTTCGGTCGGTTTAGAGGACGAGGAAACGTTGCGTCGAGGTAGTTCGTAAACCTTTCGTTTGTTAATTGTCAAAAACCGCCGCAAACCACCACCACCACCGCCGCAGTCACGGCTGCCAGAGGTGGGGCCGCCGCTGCACGCCGCTGTGGTGGCGGCAGGGGGTGCGGATGGGTGTGTGGATGTGTGCGGGTGTGAAGTTGCGGAGGAGTCGGGAGTGGGTGACGTTGGGAGGTCTCGCCGGAGGGTGTTACCGTAACCCTCGTCGCCGCCGCCAACCACCACCGCCGCCGGAGGCGGCAGGGGGTGGTGCGCGGTTGTTGTCCAGCGTAGTACAGCCCTTTCCAGTAAGCTTGTAGACTGTTCGGGTCTGTTTGGGTTAAGCTATGTCGTAATGGGTTTATAAGCAATATTTGTCATTTCATGTGAAAACG